>OW240917.1:47879985-47901614 GCA_933207985.1 Pelobates cultripes | reverse complement strand
CGTCTTCAACTCAACAGACTGTACCACCTGTTGCAAACTCCTCTTCCAAAAAAAGCACAAATATGGGAAAACCAGCCACTTTAAAGGGACACTGTAGGCACCCATACCACTTCTACCCCTTTGGACTTCTGCCCAACTCCCACTACTCTTTTTTTATCTCCACCTTTAGTGGCTTTCTACTAGACAGCCACCATAGGGCACTTCCGTGTCCCTAGCACTGTGCTAGAGCGTCGCTGGACGTCCTCACGCTGTGTGAGGACCTCCAGCGTCGCTCAATTCCCCATAGGAAAGCATTGAAAGCATTTTCAATGCTTTCCTATGGGGAGCTCTAATACGCATGCGCGGCAATGCAGCGCATGCGCATTAGGTTTCCTCAGCTGGCGGGCGGGATCAGTCTCGCGCACCTGCCAACGCAATCACTGGGAGGAGCGGCGGCGAGCAGAAACCACCGCCGAGGGACATTGGTGGGGTCTCAGGGGATGGGTGGTGGGAGGGAGAGGGATTGTTCTCCTGGTACTGGAGTTTTCCTTTAAATATGGGTGAAAATGTTTTTTTGCTCTATTAACTAAAACAATTTATAACTCAATTTTTTCTTTATTTCTTCATTACTCAGTGCATTTTGGTTTTCAAAGGAATATTGATCATAAGAAATTAACATGCTTATTTTAAAATAAGTTTTCATTTCTGAAGAATGCATTCCTTTAGAAGTTTAAAAAGGCAAACATGTATTCCTAACACTAAAGTCCTGGAGTGCTGTTTAGCACCCTTCAGAGTACAGTAAAAAGATGATTTTACTAACCTTTTCTCCCTCGTTGTGGCTGACCCCGCCTCCAGGGTTAAAATCCAGCCAGTCCAATGCTTTTCCATAGTAAACCATTGGGAGACTATTGCGCATGCATGGCAAAACGCCACTCTGCGTCACTCAGCATGTTCTCATAGAGATGTATTGGCTGATCTTGTCTTCAGTAAGTGAAAACATTTTATTATTTGACTATCTTCTTTTGGTGAAGATGTTATTGAGCATCATCTAATAAAGCATCTATTTATATGTTTTTACATAAATATTAAAGGACCACTATAGGCACCCAGACCACTTCAGCTTAATGAAGTGGTCTGTGTGCCAGGTCCAGCTAGGATTAACCCTTTTTTCTATAAACATAGCAGTTTCTGAGAAACTGCTATGTTTATTTATGGGTTAATCCAGCCTCTAAAGCCTCTAGTGGCTGTCTCATTGACAGCCGCTAGAGGCGCTTCCGCGCTTCTCACTGTGATTTTCACAGTGAGAAGACGCCAGCGTCCATAGGAAAGCATTGTGAATGCTTTCCTATGGACTGGCTGAATGTGCGCGCAGCTCCTGCCGCGCACGCGCATTCAGCCGAGGAGGAGGAGAGGAGGAGGAGAGTCACCCACCCAGCGCTGGAGAAAGAGGTAAGTTTAACCCCTTCCACCCCCTAGAGCCCGGCGGGAGGGGGACCCTGAGGGTGGGGGCACCCTCAGGGCACTATAGTGCCAGGAAAACGAGTATGTTTTCCTGGCACTATAGTGGTCCTTTAATAACAACAGGGAGGGCAACGTTTTATTAATGCTCCCACAGGAAGTACCTACAGTGGCCATCTGAGTGACTGCGTCTAGAGGTGTTATTAGACAGTAATGTTAACACTGCCTTTTCTCGGAAAAGGTAGAATTTACATTGAAAAGCCTGCAGAGACATGCTGTAGACACCAGACCACTACATTATGCTCTAGTGGCTCTGCTGACTATAGGGTCCCTTTAAAGCCATTATGTTCCTGTGTCTTCACCTTACTTAGGTGTCCATCTCTAACTAGTTGTAGGCAAGAAGAAGACCATAAGAACAGATTGCTATGCCAGAAAGGACAACACTATTTACTTTTTTTACAATTTATATTTTCAAAATAAATAAATAAATAAAATAATAATAATAATAAAAAAATATATATATATTTATAATATTATTATATATATATAATATCTGTGAAATGGTGAGCTTTGAGAGAACAACATGTTTTAGTTTACCTCCACAAGCACCGAGCTTAGTTTCAGCTTAGAACAGCATTGGCTAATGGCTAATTGTCTAATGTATTATTTGACTATCTTCTCTCGGTGAAGATGGTAGTGACCATCATCTAATAAAGCATCTCTTAAAATGTTTTTACATAAATATTAATAGCAACAGGGAGGGCTACATTTTATTAATGCTTACACTAGATTTATATTGTTTATGCTTAAATGACACAGGTAACAATGTGACTTGGCTTAGAAAATATAGAAATTATGATGAATGCACATAGAAATGTATCTCCAATCTGAGGTGGACAATGTGACTCACCACAGCTCATATTTCAGGCCGGTGAAGTGCAATGAGATTCTGGGAGATGGTCTCTCATGGAAGTCCACAAGGTAGGAAGTACATGCCCTCCACACAGTCTGGGGTGTCTCAGAGGCAGGTCACTTTTCTCCCCTAAATTATAAGATGGAAAGTGTCTTACCATCTTTTTTTCGGAATTAGTAGACACTTCATGCATTTGGATTGAATTTATTACTATATCCCACACTAATGGTTGCCCTTCAGTGGGGAAATTAAAAGAGCACATGCCAATGGTCCGCTAATTGTGAACCAAACATTGGACTTCACTGATATCACACTGGTTAAAGGAATTTTGATAGTCAAAGAATAAATAGTTAATATTACAAAATCTCCATTCATTTGAAACGGACCTGTGGTGATAATTGAAAACCGAAGAAAATTTGAGGGAAACGTACCATCCATTTTAAAGTAATTTCATGAAAAGAATGTATCTCAACACATAAATAATAAGACATGCAAATTCACCAACAACCAAGCTCCAGGTCAAGGCAGTGACATAGGTCGTTGAAAGGAAAGAGTTTAATTTGCATAATGAGCCTCCTGATATCACCTGGTTTTAACGTCCAAGATTCTAATGTTAATACAACCTATAGATATATTTTTTTCTCTACAATATGCTTTAGGAAAGAAAATGAACCACTCTTGGTCCATGATAATAGAATGTTGCTTCGCCCACATCTGGAAAAGTCAGCATTCGGAAGATACACTGATGTTTTTTTTTTTTTATATTTGAGAGCTTAGACAACCTAGTAGTCCTCCTTTTCTATAAGTTTAAATGTAGAGAAGGGTACATGCAACAATATTTTTTTTCAGATTGATAATCAGCTCTTTTACAGTGTCCAAGTCCATTCAACGTAATTTTTTTACATTTAAGATCAAAGTAGCTGAACTGAAAAAATGTCAGCTGTGCTTCTAGTTCAGCTTCTCCGGCCTTAAATTTAAAATTCTCACTTTAGTAAATGTGACGAGACCAATCTCGCCACTGTGCATTGGAGGAGCCTAGTTGCCCGCCTGCTGCATTTAGACTATGGCCCCATGTTGAAACGCTTGATTTTCCCCTGCGAAGAAACGAAAGCCGGGTCATTCGGTGCTGGCCCTGTTTGAGCGGTGATACCCCAGATAGCTATGCCATGGAGCCCATTTGTATAATGAAAGACTATGGGAAAGACTTTGGCTCCATGGCAATTGAACTGTATGTGTGTGCTCTGAGCGCCATTCAGTAATAATGTGCGCTCAGATCTGAGCTATCTGGGGATATGTTGAATGTACCTGTTTTGTGCAATGGCTGCACAGTTATATGTATTTTATGTGTTTTATTGTCTTTTGCTGCCATGTGTTCAATGGAGTTTTGCCTCTGTCCTTGGAGATAATTGGATTACTTCCCAATTATCTCCAGGATAGAAGACTCTGTGGAACTGGTTTTGGGCAGAAAAGCCATGCTTCATTTGGTCACAAAGGACTTCGATCTATCTTTTGAACCAATGGACCAATTTGGATGATTTTGACATATGTTTGTATTTGGAGTATGCTGATTCGGAAAATGTAAATTTATGTGAATGTGATGCATACTCTTCAAGTTATGAATAATGTGGAAAAACTGTATTTCTCTGCCGGTGATAATTACATTACCCATTGTGTAAGGTAATTGTATCACAGGCAGAGGGGAGGATTTTGTGTGGGAGTGTCTGAGTGTATTGTACATGTTTATTGGTTGTTTTCCAAAACCCTGTGGGTGGTACTAATGTGTGTATAAGAACAATAAACCTACAGCTCTGACTGTTCACTGCTTGACCCTCAACACAGAGCTTTGTCTCGTTCTTGGGGGGATTTATTGTATGCTGTTCCAGTTTGACTGCTAGGAGTGTAAACCTATTCGTATGGTTTTTCCTATTCGGCTGTTTACGGCATTCATATGGTTTCCTGTTCGGCGGATTGGTGTTCTGCAGTAGCTGTGACTGTGTCTCTGGAAGGGAAGATCTACTAAACGGCGGTTTAACCCTTTTATGCCTGGGGGTGCCGATACAGTAAATAACTCTGTTTGTGTCAGAATGGTGCAGTCAATAATTTGTGTTAATAATGGAATGCAGCGGTTTGTTTTTAAGTATGTATTGTACCTAGGTAGGGAATTGTTTTAACTATAACCACGCTTAACGGGACCATATAACATATCAAGCAAATGCCTTGATTTAATATTTTTTGATACACTTTTTTTCCCCAAGTATTAAAATATCAAAAATATTTTATATATAAAAATATCTCAATATATCAAAAAATACCAAAGTAAAATTATTTTACGTATAGTTGCAGCCACTTAACAGCAATCACTGAAAACATATTAAGCCAACTGACAATACGTAATCCTGAACAGCGGAACATGCTAAATGTCTAACGCAATTCATAGAATCTACTTAAAGGGGACATTCCACGCATCAAAATAACCCACTGTCTTAGTACAGGTTATTGTGCATGAAAATGATGGTAAATGTTCAACTACATGTTACAAAATCTCCTGTTTAGTAGAAATTTATGCAATATGCTCAGTTCTCATTATAAAAAATGAAGGCATTTTTTTATTGGGTGAGCTACTTCCTGGTCTGGTGGGAATTCAGTGCAGATGTTGCAAACGCTATAGGTGATTTAAAAAAAATTTTTTTTTAGCATTTAAATACATTCCATATTTTATACATTCAGCCTAGGGTGTCACCTAAATTCTCTACGAAATGACATACGATTTTTGTCATAACATTCCTTCTGACTTCTGCTGCAGATACTGGCACTTAAAAGTATAATGACAGATGGTGTACAAGAAATGGATTAATAAATATAACAAAAAGTCTTAAAACATGCACGTCCTTGGAAAAAGTTTTATTCTCATGCACAGATGGATTTTAAGATCTACTGACTAATATAAAGTTTATTCTAAGAGAGAGTTTAATGGGAGCAATTTCCTTTGGCACATGCTCGTGAATGCACTTTCTGATCATTGAAAAGATGTAAGACAAAAAAAGAAAATGACGCCGGTGCAGACGTTTTGAAACATTGTTGAACTGTACAAAAAATTTTATATTCTATAAATCAATTTCTTTTACACTTTTATTCATATTTGCGAAATTTGGTTATGCAAATATATACATACAGGACCATAATAATACAATGATGTATTGATATAAATCTCTCACCCCCCCCCCCCAAGGAATCATCATCTGGTCTGGGCAGGTGGCTGGGTGTGATCGGAGCTATTTTACACAGACGCCACCAGTAATCTGTCAATGTCATGATGGGAAGCTGTGTTCACTACTTTAAAATTTCTTTGAAAATACACGAATTGATAAATTAGTACAATTTCTGGTCCAAATTGCAAATAAATGTACTACTGATAACCAATTAAAAAATAATGGGAGTTGCAATCTGTGATGGATAAGTGCCAGTGATTGTCTGCATTAAAATAAAAATTAACTGACAATAGCCAAAACACTTACCTCCCAAATGTCACAAAATTGATGGGACAGCACTATCACAGGCTGGTACAAGTCCCCAAATAAAACAGACTGCATCATTAAACATGCTCAGTGCATGGGTAGTGTATGCTTCCCTGGCTGGCATGCCACCCCCACCCCCCCAAATTGTGGCTTCAACACCCGCCATCCTAATTTCAGACCTTCCAATGGGTATTTGTGAGACAAGACATTAACAGTTTGAGGCTCGTATCCCTCTGTCTCAGGTTCGTTAGAGTCCAACTTTATGGGACACAAGGGAAATGTCCCTAGAAAGGACAAGCGCATCACTAAATACACTTGGGGCACTTGGGCTGCACAGAGTGGTCACAGGGCATTAAAATAAAAGTCACTTCCTGAGACGATTTTAGATGAAAATAGACAAAATCTATCAAAATATAGTATTTATTTTTTTAGCATAACCAATAACTGACTATAGTTATCTAAGTGAAATATATATTCAGTTGCACTAAAATTACTGAAGTGACCCTTGAAGCCCATGAGCGAGGCACTGCAGACGAACTCTCTGTGTGGGCAACCTTGAGTGGCGTTGACCACTGCTGCTGTCAGTCTGGCATGCACGCACAAGCTAACACGCACGCACAGTCCTGCCCCCTTCACACACAATGGCCAGCCATTTTCCACTAGATGGGTCCACCTCCCTGTTTTGAGTTCATACTTTCCAAAGTTGCAATGTGTAAAGCCATTATATGAAGCCCAGGGAGACTTCAGTTTCAGAGGAATAAAATAGGAAACACAAAAAATATCTGCGTGTGATGTTAATTTGTAACGAACAGTAAAACAAGAAAAACAATTCCCACACAGTTTAACCCCTTAAGGACACAACTTCTGGAATAAAAGTGAATCATGACGGAATATTTCCGTCATGTTTCCTTAAGGGGTTAAAGATTTTTCACACCTGGAGTTCTATTACTAGAGATAAACGCAACTCTGGCAACTGCAGAAGATTTCATTACTAATGTAAGATAATATAAGATGCATGCAATTACAAAGATAAGTGCATCTCTTAAAATGCAATATAGACCCAGTTCTACAATCTATCACAACCTAATAGACTTTCCTGGGAACTCACCTCGTAGGCTATAACCTCTCTTTGGCCAGCTTCACCTCAAAATGGGACAGTCACTAAAATGGGCTAATTATAGAAAGGTTTCAGATTTGTGTGTGTTAGCCTGGATCACAAACTCCCGAAATGTATCTGAAGACAATGGGATAGATCTCACAGCAGGCAGTGTTCAAATTTTCTCAGTCATTCTAAACGGCCAGGGATGCATACCCTCCAATATCAGCGTTGCATTAGAAATAGGGGCTTATTTTTAACCACAGTTTCCCATCAAGAAATTATTTTCAAACTACACAGCGTATACAAGGGTTTGTTACTTGACAGCACATCCTTTCAAAACCAACTGTTTGTTCACCTTACATTTTTCTCAAAAAAAGAACTATTGTTTTTCACTTCATTAATGGATATTGGTTCACTACATGCAATGGAAGTGCAGGAGTTAACGTAAGCAGGTCTCTGGTGTAAGAAGGCTTAATTAGCTGTTTGTCTTCAGAACTGTGCAGATAAATAACAGGATCCTCACCACAAACCTGTGAGCCCAAATTCTCAGGAAGACATCAGGTATGGCACAGAGACACAGCACCAAAAATTACAATAGGGAATTACCAACTGACCCATGTAGATTTCCCAGGGCCAAGTTTGACAGTATCTGCATTCATAGCATCCATTTATCATAACACATACAAGGAGCTTTAAAGGTTATGGTGCCTGTAGTGTAAATTTAAAGTAAACCAGTCTGAGTCTGTTTGAAGGTCACATCTACTTTCCCCAATCATTGGTATAGCTAGCTCTGCATACCAAATATTAATTGCCAGGTGAAGTACCATATTTTTAAACAAGTTTTTATGATAGCCCAATGTCTAGATCAGAGGTGGGCAAACTGTAGCTCCCCAGATGTAGAGCAGCAAATGCTGCCTTACTACACTAAATTCTGGCAAGACATCATGGCAGCTGTATTTCTACAACCTCTGGGATCTCTCTTTTCCCTGCCCTGTTATCGACGGAATTTTATGAACTTCGGTGTGTGTACCGTGACAGGTACATTTAAGACACTGACCTAACGCAGTCAATAAAGGGACACCAACAAATAAGTTATAAAGTCCTAGGCAACTGCCTAATTTGCTTTGTGATTGCAACAACCCTGATTGCATGAGGAAAGTTCAGTGTCTCCATGCAGAGGGAGGAGACACTGAATGACAGTGCTGCACAGTGTGCAGCACTGCCTCAGGAAGCACCTCTAGCAGCCATCTGAGGAGTGGCCAGTGGAGTTATCACTACGCTGTAATGTACACATTGCATTTATCTCTCTGAAAAGACAGTGTTTACTGCAAAATGCCTGAAGGGAACGATTCTACTCACCAGAACAAATACAATAAGCTGTTCTTGTGACTATAGTGTCCCATTAAAGTGCCATGAATGTAACTCTAGGTGGAACACGGGGGTGGTTGAACATGTGGAGCCAGTGATACATCCTAAGTCACTGGTGCTGCCCGATGGGGTCAAGCGACCTAAGGAGGGGACCGCCCACCTTAAAGAAAGAGCATTGCGCCATCTGGGTCACCCTATTAAGGACAGATCATACACAGAGACAGCGATCTCTGCGTAGTCAAAGTGCCCTTAGTGTAGTTTGAGCATTCTGGGGACAATCCCCTGGTGTCCCCAAAAGCAGGTCACAATTAAACAAAGCCAGGAAGGTCAGACAAGACCCTAAAATCAAGAATTCCAAGGTGGACTAAGGATTGTTGAGAGGCCTGAGTATCTGGTTATGTTTTTACTGTTTATTTTAATACAGTATCAATGCGCTTTTAAAAGAAAAATGCATTAGTTCCAGCATTAATATTAACATTAACCAGCTTATTTCTATCAGGGGTTAGCAAAATTATCCCTTTCTTATGGGCCTCACGAAAGGTTAATACAACATTACTGTTAATACAAAGACTGACATTCCTTAGTTGAGAGCTGACACTGCAAAAACCACTACATATTTTGTAAAACGAGCTGATATATAGCAGGTACTAAACCATTAATTTGTTAGCAGGAAAACACCTAAAAACCGAACAATTAAACCACATTAAAACTGTTTGTTTTCAACCATTTCTACTTGATAACCTTCACACTTTCATTTTCTTGTCAAGCCCACACTTTACGTAGACAGTCTGCATTATCTATAGATAGATGATCACTGTAAATATAGGGTATGGACCTTCCGAAAAGTTGACAGATCAACTGAAAATAACTTTATATTAAAGGGAAACAGCCACTTTTAATTGGCAGGCACATTGTTATTAAATAAAAGTAGATAAAACGTAAAAAAATTTTTTTTATTCAATTCAAAGCTGTATAGTGCAAATTCCAATATGTCACATGATTCACTCGATCACAGTGGATGAAATGAAATCAGAGTAAATGTAGCCAATACAATGTGTTATAGCACATCAGCTGCATGACTTACACTAGTAAATGCATCAATGCATGCAGTGCCCAATCTTCTCAAACCCTGCGGGGCCCTGATGCAGTTGGCGCTGGCCGCATCCCTCTCTGTCAAATTGAAGGTTGCCGGTGGAGGAATAATGCAGAATGCTGACTAGTGAACTGAAACATTTCTTGGATCTGAGGTTTATTATGGGTGTCTAAAGACTGTATGTAGGGCTCCTAATATGTAGAGAATTCAGAGACATTGTGCTCCTTATATTAGGAGGCTCCAACCCAGTCCAACTAAAACACAGGCTAACTTAGTTAGGTAAAGTGCTAGGCTTGGCTTACCAACCTAAATCAAGGCCAAGATTGTCTTCCTGGGAGCTGCCAAAACCACTTAAATAACCTGGGGTTTCATGGGGCAATGTCAGAGAAAATCCCGAAACTGGCAAGTTCCAGGGACAGAAGTGTAGGGTAGCTTTTATTTTTATAAAGAACTAAGTGTTACAGGAAGGTGCACAGAAATGTCTTACGACAAAGTCCTCCCGTCAATTTACCTTAATTCACAGATCAGTAATGAAACCCCAAGTGGTTTCATCATTTGGTTTCATATAAAAAGAAGGTCTCGATTTTCTTATTAGCAGAAATAGAATATGTTTCAGCCTATTCGTGACTCACAAAGAAGAAACACAATTGAGCCTTACGCAGTGGGAATTTTCAAAAATAGCAGGGAATAACGTTAATGGGCTGGAGATATATAAATGGAAACGTATAAGTGCAGAGACATCTTCTAAAAATATCTGGGGGGGGGGGGAAGGTGAATTCATGGACAACAGCGATTTTATTCTGCTTCAGTTTTAAAATAATATAATGTCAAGACAGTGTGAATGATCAGACGTGTAGAGGTTGAGATCTCTCTAAAAACCTGTTAAAATTTGATTTGTTTTTTATATTTGAAGCTGCAGGATGCCCCACTGGGTGCTCATTTCAACACCTTGTGAGTAGTTTTCTAAAGTATATGGTATTCACATTTCACACTTTATGGGGAGGGGGGGAGGAGCTGCTACATGTACTGACCCGTAGCCTGACCCATTCACTACACCAATACTAAGAGTCATGTCGTTCATTAGAGTTCATGGGGCCACATTATAATTTCATTGGCTGCCCCTCCCCAACACATGTTCTTAGACACACAGATATGTATTATCACACAGTTAAGCATACATGCTCAAACACACAACTGCATGGATAGCCACCACCAGACACAGACAGACACACGTACACACTTTCAGAATGACAGACAGACAGACACAGATACACATTTCCAGACACACACTCACACACTACTAGACACACATTCACACGCACATACATAAACACTGAGAGAAAAACACACTCACATTGTCAGATACAATCTAATGACACACACACACTATTGCATATATCATGTGTTCCGTAACTTTCTTCTGCATGTAGATGGTTTCTGGAAGGTCTGGGGTAGGTTGCACGGGCTTTAACTGTATAACCAAGTTACGAGATGAACTCAGAGACAAAGGAGAGTAGCCGTGATAGCTCTGGGTTTTCTCAAACTTTTAAAAACAATTTAACACAAGCTGGGGGACAATCCAAATATTCTTTGTACCATAACTACTACAAAGACTTATAATGGCTATGGTGCTTAGAATGCCCCTTGACTTATAACACTTTTATCCAGTAAATGTGGCAAGTTAAACTCTTAATTACCCTGAATTGCTTCAACCCAACCAGATCCTGTAACATAACATACTTCTTCAAATATGTAAAATCTATGACCAAATTATACTCGACTTTGGTCTAATGAATTCAATATTCCACAATGCCGAAGGCTGTTCCCTCAAACATGGACACTCAAAATGAGATAGTCTGTAAGTAAAGTTAATTAATATCTAAATTTGGGATGTACATCTTGTAAACCACAAACATATAACTGTTCTGTGGGGTCTAGACAGCAAAGTTATGGGAAATTGTAGTAATGTAAATAAGCAACAGAATTCTCCAAACCTTATTTTAGCTCATATAGTTTCATCTCTACCTGCCAGTCTGCCCAAAACATCTAAGTAGAAGCATCAGAGGCTGACCATATGCAAAATGCAAGAGTAGCATAATATTTCAGGTTTAAATCAAGGATACCTAAAGTGTGCCGAAAGCAAAAGGACTCACATCAAGCAGGACACATACACATGGTTATTTACCAAGCCTCCCAACTGGCCCGATTTAGGCAGTACAGTCACGATTTTTGGGTCCTGTCACACAGCCTGACTTCAGCTATTGGGGACACCAGGGAACTGTCCCCAACAAGCATAGTGCAAGCACATCATTAAACACATTTGCGTTGTGTTCAGGGCACCACGACACTGCAGTGTCTGCCCTCCGAGATCTAACCTGAATGATGGACAAGAAGCCTGACATACATTCATGCCAGTTTGACCAGTCAGTACATTTTCTGGACCTACCCCCTTTCTGGGTGGGTCCACCCACTTGGGGTTTGAAATATAAACACAATGTTGTCACACACTATCTAAAAGACCTAGAAAGAGGCTAACAACATAGCCAGACTCATCAATGGCCAGATGGAACCCCCTTCAAAATGTTTTGAACCCAGTGAACATAATAATAATAATAACAAAGTATGTAACCAAAAATGTTATAGAAAAATGATTCAACCAAAACAATGAAGCCACATAAAAGGCAGAAACCTGTAACACTCAATACAACTTGCCCATTAAATGAAACGATAGTGGCCAATTTAAATCTTTAGCACAATGGTCTTCAACCCTTAAAAATTCCAGGACTAACATTTCCTACGTAAATCCTCCTAGACGAATAATTAAAAAAAAAATCAGTTATAAAACCAAAGCATCAAAAATTGCTGTAGAAGTTTGTGTTCCTCTATTTCAAAGGGACTGTTGCCTACTGTCCACTCATTACTTGATCCTTGTTGTGCTACGCACCTTGCTCGCTGCCCGATACTTTCCACACCTCCATATAGACAATTTCACGTGTCCGTACTGCACCACAATAGCCTCCAACTCGACTTAAACACAATAACAGCAGGAGTTCATTACTTAAAAAAAAAAGACAAAAAACAAAACAAAACATACAATTGAGCCTAGAGCACGGGCACTCTAGGTGTTGTGGACAACGTCTCCTATAATGCTCTTACAGCCATAATGCTGGCAAAGCATCATGGCAGGTGTAGTCCAAAATATCTGGAGTACCAAAAGGTTGCCTATTCCTGGCCTAGAAAGTCAAAGGTGGTAGCACAAAACGCAAAAAAAAAAAAACATTTAAAAGGCAGACAGATAAAATAATGTTATGCTAAGAATGTGCATCCTGGCAGGTCAAATCCCAGTGACATTATCTGTGTGGTATTGACATATAAAATCTATTTCACTATGTGTCAAGGGACGTCAGACTGGGTGTCTCACGCACTTCCTGAACTCGCCCTTGTAACATTTGTGCTGCTGAATTCAGCCTATTTATGAGTCTAACCTTTTGCTAGTGTTGCCACCTGGCTGGTATTTTACAGGCACAGCCGGGATTTAATGCGGTCTGTCTGGGGTCGATATTGCACAAATAACAGCAATGCAATTGCACTTATTTTTCTCTGCTGTGAGCAACAAGGCTAGGGGATCACATATGCCCAATTGTAGACCTCTACAGAGAGAGCTGAGATGCAGCAGCAGTGTTGCAGCAGGGATTTGACAGTAGAGCAGCGCAGGGAAAGGCAGCACCTCTGCCGTAGTTTAGATCATTAACAAACAGCTCACTCGTCCCCACACACACGCACACACATCGCATATACATACATGGGTTGGATTCCATGCACAACCATGACTGCTAATTGTCTGGCACAGCATAAGCTGGAGTGCCAGTGTTTAGCAATCACTGCTGTGGAAGGAACTGAATGATCAGTCCATCACGCTGAGAGGGCGGTGTGTGAGAGATTACATAAATCATATCCTTGAATTCCTCTCACTTTTACTATTTTCAGCTTTTTGTTGCTATTTGTCATTGGAATAGCAGAAGCAAGAGGAATAGGCAAGCTTTGCTGGGTGACCTTATATAGCCACAATGATGTCATATCCTACTAGAAGGAATGACTCATTAGTTCAAAGTGATTCTGAATATTCATTAAAGGTAAGCATCAGTGCCAACAGCCCCGAATTTACTGGGACAGTCCTGCACATTCAGGTACTGTTGCAGCTGAATTAATTCCTGGGGACCTGTCCCACAGTTTTGAATCTGCTAGGACTATTACCCTGAGCAGAGCACTTCAGCAGCACTTATGCTTGAAGGGGCACGCTGTCTCTTGGGTGTTGACCCACTTTTACAGGTACGCTTGCTCCTTTGGCGGCTTGCACCCTGGTAGCTCTTTTTCCTGTCCATCTCTGTACTGTGAGGTGAGCGTGAAAGATATCTACCTGCCCTCTCCCAGTTGATATATTGATCTAGAACTTTTAGATCCACAGCACCGGAATTACTGCAACATTGCACTGCACACTCTAACTATACACGTTTGTATGATGTATGTTTACTATACTTGTGCAAAAATTCATATGAAGCAGATTGTCCAAATCAAATCTACCTATCAATAACTAAGTCTCCACACATAATATAGACTGATTCATTCGGGTATGGATTATAAGTAGGGTTACCATATCCTCTATGTTTTCGGGAACACAAGTAATTTTGTCATATTTGTGAAAACGCCTTAAAAAAGGGTTGCCCTGCAGGAGGTATAATGTATATTCTGCAGGATTCTTTATTGCCTAATTACTTAATCTTATACACTGTCTTCTGAATTCTACATACTACATGGCAACACTTTTCATGTGCTGCCCATCAATGTGTATACGTGATATGTGTCATGTGAAAACATGGTGGGTATGGTAACCCTAAATATAAGGGATATGATTCGTGGGAAACGACACAAACTATTTTTTGCAGAAGTCTAATGTTTACAATTTAGTGCAATAAAAAAAAAACAAAAAAAAAAACCTACATTTGCAGCAAAAAAAATCATACGATGTTTATAAATATAAAAGCTCTATGAAGTCATTCCAAAGAATGTACAGAAATAACAAATTGTATCCTCTCTCTCATCTATAGGTGAGAATGTGGCACAGCTTGGAGTAATGCAATCACTCCCTCTCTCTCTACACATGCTCTGATTGAGCTCTCCTAACTATTGTATAGAGATGTTGATCAGTTGAGCAGCAAATATGAAGAGCAACATCTACTTGCATGGAATGTAGCAGCAGTAACAGATAACGATATTAATATATACCTCGGGAATGGAGGCTTCCGCAAGAGGGTGAATAATAGATCAAAATTAAAGTTTGCTTAGCAACAGGCGTAGGATCTGTGTACGTTTCTCAAGCAGGGTGAATTATCACCCATATATTTCAATGTAAATATACAAAAAATTTAAAATTAATGCCCAACAAACCTTTTAAAAAACAAATAAATCAATCATATTTTCTATAGGATGTGGCGCTGACCAACCAACACATGGTCAATTCTCGCACTGCCGAGGTTTTTTTTAAAAAAAAAAATAGATAGTACTTTAAATTGGAAAAAAAATATCAAGTGGACGATAATTTGTGAATGTGCATCTTGCCGACCTGAATAAGTTTTAGTAAATTTGCGAATTGACAAAAACTATTTTAGCCATTTTCACTCGATATTGTCCATTAGGGCACAATCCGGTGTTTAGTGAGTTACCTGATATTTATTGTTAGCTCAGTTTAGATCTGTCATATTTTAAAAAGAAATGATTTTCCTAAAATCAATAATAGGCATGCAAAATACATACACTGGGGTATACTAGTCATCAATATAAACTATATAAAGAGCAAATTAAGAAAAATAGGACATTTTTCCCCAACAACATTTATTTAATAGTGGTTAGTGGTTCTAATTTTCCAGGTCCAGGACACAAAACTGGGCCCTAATACTATTTTACTAGGTCTCCAAAGTCAGAATAAGGCACATCATATTCAAGCCCCCGGCTTCTACCCAGAACAGAATGACTACTGTGGCAGAAACTGAGATCTTCAAAACTTGGGAAAAGTGTCACAAAGAATTAATTTGGTCATATATGTAAAAGTTAAAGAATGGCTAAGTGAGGTAATTAAAAAATGAGAATGGGTCACTAAACTAACATGTATATAATTTTGTTTCCTATCAAAAAAAGTCTGAGAAACAATGGTTTAGATTTAGAATTTGAACAAAATATTTTATTTACGCGTATTAATTTATCAGTTGTTTTCAGGCACGTTAGTGTTCATTTTTTTGCTGTGTTTTTTTGTTTAGTTTTTTTGGGGTGGTTCCGATTTCACTCGTGTCATTTCAGTTGGAATTATGTCCATGCAAACATTTTGGGGAAAAAAAGTGATTGAGACTAACCAAAATGGGGCCAATCAGCATACTGCAAAATATATAAATAATAATGTACAGATAGGAGCAATTCCCCTTCATTTGGTTCACAGAACAAGTGCGAAAAAGTACATGGAAAAAGAGGAGGAGTAATAAAAATTTTTTAAAAATCTGTATATTTTTTTTATATATTTGTTAAATATGTAATATAAAAATATAGATTTTTTATTGCTCCACATTTTTTCCTAATATTGGTCAATTCTCACACGATGTTTGATTAAAATCAACATTGAGTGACTGTCCTCTAAATTACCTTTTTTCCCCATCACTCATCTCTTTTTGTGAGACCACAAACGGAACTCAGAATTAAGAAACAAATGAAAGAGTTTGTCGTTTGTCCGTTTTGTTTGTTTAGTGATTCCTCCATATAAGGTTTCAGAGTTCAGGATTTCGGATGAATTACTGATTGTCCAGAATTCGGCCAAATTGCATTTTGTTTGAAACCAAATGCTCAAGTCTTATATGCACAGCAAATCATTGTTTTTACAACTGAAAGTTCTGAGATGTACATATACATATTTTACTGTGTGCTTTATTGCTGTGAAGCTCAGTGATACATTCATATACACGTATTACTTTGAGTTTTATTGCAGTTCACTCATACACACATACAGTTGTAATCAAAATTATTCAATTCCCATTAAAAATCATCCATAATTTACAGACTTTCAGCTGTTTGCGATACACAAATCAAGCAAAAGCAATTGAAATAGCTCAACACAATGAATGCTTCAAGTAGTTTCCCCAAATTCAACTGAAAATGCAACTCATAATAACTTCTCCAGCTTTAAAATTATTCAAAAGAATAGAATCCATCACAACAGCACAAAGATGCATAACAGATGTTGTCTCAAGCAAACCTGATGCAACTAACCGATGGCTTCATTAGTTTCACCAGATGTGCTTGAGGTGAAACAGTTAAAATACCTGAACTAGGTAGAGGTTTTTTGAGTGTCACGTTTGACCGCATGCAAGAAATATGACTAAGTCAAAAGAATAGTCCACAAGGTTAAGAGAAGAGATCATCGCCTTTCACAAACAAAGAACAGAATACAAATAGATAGCGAAGGCACTGAATGTTCCTAGAGACACCGCTGGAGGCATAGTTTGCAAGTTCAAAGTTGAAGGAACAGTGGTTACACTAACTTGACGGGGCAGAAAAAGGAGGCTATCAAAGGCCGCAACCAGATATCTGAGAAGGTAAGTTGTGAAAAACCCTTGAGTTACTACAAAAGACGTACAGCAAGTCTTTGTGTCAACAAGCACTGTGGTTTCAGTGAGCACACTAAGGTGCGTAGTTTCCATGCCAGAACTCCACACCACTACTAACCTGAAAAAGTGTCTCTACTATGCTCAAAATCATAAATAAGAAGTTTTGAGATGAAACAAAATTGGAACTTTTAGGCCTAATGTATCATTCTATGTCTGGAGGTAGAAGAATTAAGCATCTTCTGAAAAGAGCACACTGCTTACAGTTAAGCACAGTGGTGGCTCAGTGATGTTATGGGGCTGTTTTGATTTCTCTGCCACTTGAAACCTGCAGCATGTGGAAGGCAAGATGGATTCATTTAAGTACTAGGAGAAACGTCATGCCGTCTGGGACGAAGCTGAAGCTTGGGCGTCATTGGACATTCCAACAATACAATGATCCCAAGCATACCTCAAATTCCACCAAGGCTTGGTTGCAGTTGAAGTCCTGGAATTTTCAATAGTGGTACAGTCACCTGACTTGAACACCATAAAAAATCTCTGGTGGAATTTGAAGAAGGCGGTTGCAGCATGCAAACCTAAGAATATT
Organism: Pelobates cultripes; assembly: GCA_933207985.1. Lineage (NCBI taxonomy): Eukaryota > Metazoa > Chordata > Amphibia > Anura > Pelobatidae > Pelobates > Pelobates cultripes. Next base: position 47,883,957 of record OW240917.1, on the reverse strand, counting down.
ACTGAACTTGAGGGCATTGCACATGAGCAATGGGGCTAAGGTTCCTCAGGATCGCTTCCAGAAGCTGGTGTCTGGCTATGCATTTCATTTGCAGCAGGTCATAACAGCAAAATGGTGCTCTACTAAGTACTAAAGAAAGATGCTTACCGTGAAGCGGTTGAATAATTTTGAGACTGGAGAAGTCATTATAAGTTGCACTTTCAGTTGAATTTGGAGAAAACACTTGAAGCATTCATTGTGTTGAGCTATTTCAAATGCTTTTGTTTGATGTGTTCATTGCAAACAGCTGAAAGTCTGTAAATTTTGACCTGATTTTTAAAGGGGATAATATTTTTTATTACAACTGTATCATTGTGTGTTGTATAGCTGTAAAGCTATGTTATGCACTCACGCACGGTGTCCATAGCACACATACTAACAATCTAGGAAAACAACTTTTAAGACAGGCAAGAGAGACCATCTGTGTAATTATTAAAAGCATCTTAGACAGATTTGAGATAATTAACTTGAAAATTTGTTATTTTTGCAAAATAACAGCAAGTCTAAATTTCAAAATAATATGTATAAACAAAACGCAGGTACTGGTTTAATTGTATTTTGAGGAAATACCTGAAACCTTGCCATCCACTAGAAAATCAAAATGGCTATCCCCAAGAACTACAATTTGCCATTTTTTTTTAGGATTTCTAAATATTCAAATGTTTAGCATGCTACTGGAATAGAGAAGACACTCTCTCATCGTACATGCACAGTGTCAATGCCATCACAGGCCTACTGAATGCAGCCCATCTGAATGATGGCACAATGTTACTCTGGGTAAGCTAAGATTGATTATACTAACAGATTCTATAGAACGTTAGAGATAGATCTATGGACAGATAGACAGACAGACAAGCAAAGAACAGAATACAAATAGACAGACAGAGGGATATAGGTAGATAGATAGATAGATAGATAGATAGAATTTACACCATAATGTTACTGTAACATTCTGACCAGGCAGATACACAAACGATTCGATTTCCAAGTGGTTTTAGTTATGTATCACATACATGTAAATGGATGTACGTGCTAAATTCCTTAAACCTGTGACAAATTTAGGCCAAAGTGTCTAATGTACTTTTACCACCCAGCAATAACGTCAGCATCAGAGGATATACTATTGACAGCATGGACTGTCTTTTCTTAAATTCTCCTATGCAGAAGGATTTTATAGCGTATCCTAGCTTTTTCTTCTTGCTTTCCAAAGTGCAAAGTGGAACACGTCAGCTGTGCCCGCAGACCAGCAACACATGTTATGAAACAACTGAATTAGCACACACCTATGGTTTTTTTTTATAGCATAGTAGAACGGCAAACAGGGAGAAAAATTGCACTACTGCATATCTCTTAAGGCCTCCACCCTTTACTTCTCTTCAGACGCGCCTACGCTGCCACAAACATTACAGAGTAGACCAAGCAAACATGATAATCCGTGTCGTTTACCATTCACCGGTATTGTAATAAATGATATAAACAAGCAACGTTAATTCCTTGAGTGTTATGGGATGTACAAGATGCTGCAGAACATTGTGTCACTCACCCATCGAACAGTTAATCCCGACAAGTTTAATTCACTGCTGGGTCACTGACCATTTTTAGAATTTTACGTATCCATCCTCTCTAAACACACCAACATGAAGATAGGGAATAACAACTATTAAAAAAATAAAAGAACTAAGACATTGCACCACGTTGACTGGATCCAGTTTCATTTCTAGTTCCCCTGCCTATAATCTCTTTACAGCACCCCCTCCTTTGATGGTGGCCTGCGCACATGTTCTTATTGTCTATTGGCTAAAATGCTAAGTCTCTGCCCTTAAAGGACATTATAATTGTTTGTGTACTCAAGATGTCCTCACTTCTGCACATTAAGCAAATGCAGTAGCGCTTGTAAAGCCCTCTGGTAATACAGCAGCAATTAAATTAATTGTAAACTCGAGCTGCAGCGTTAACGATCTGTATGCCAAGCTACAGAGCAACCCAGAGCCCATCTCACTGGCATGTAACTGGTTCAAACTATAGAGGGTGGAAATGCATAATCAGCAATGTAAATATTAGACATAGAGTACATGCATGGATGAGTGCTTTCTGATCCATTGTCTGATTCTCAAATAAGAATTTAAAAAAAAAATATTTGCTTAAAAAAACTTGACCCAGTGCCCAAGTCTACAGAAACTACAGGCATTGTACATGGATCGGGTTTTTTTTTTTTTTTTACATTCTCTCTTTATACCTGATCTATTTGCTTTTAAAAAAACTTCCAGGTTTTAGTATACAGATGAGTGATAGCCTTGTGAGAGTAACCTCATTAAACTGTTTAATCAGTGATACACAAGACCTGACAGGGGTTTTCACACTAGCCCTTTGCTTTTCAAACACATCACTTCTAATGAACATGCATACATTAACACCTTAGCTGCTGAATGACCATCTTTTCGCCCTATCTTAGCCTGTGTGTGATACAGCTGAGAAGATGCATGCCTGAAATGTACCATAGCAGGAAATTAAGTATATTCTAATTTACAGGCAGGAGATACAATGTGTATGGCGTGTGGTTTCCCTAGATAAATTGTCTCTAATTAATAAAATAACTTTGTAGAACGTGCTCACATTCCATCCAATACAAATAATGTCTAAATATAATAATATATGGTTACAAAAAAAAAAAACACAGTACTTGTTAGAGATGGATGGGTGTATAGATAGATAGACAGACAGATACACATATATATAGATTGAAAGACAGACAGATAGATAGATAGATAGATAGATAGAGACAGAGAGAAAGAGAGAGAGAGATAGAATATGGTTGTTGCATTTAAAAAAAAAAATATTTAATGATATGGCAGCCTACATACCAAAACTAAACCATTAGCTGAGAGAATATCCCCTGTCACTTTAAGGTGCCTCTCTCTGCAGTAATTAACCCTTCAGACACAGGACCCACCTAAACTATACACTTAGACCTGTGTCTCCTAATGCTCCCACACAGCCTGCTAATTCCCTCTGCTGCCCCAATACATGCACTATCCATCCTGTGTATGTAATTAGCAAGCAGATAGGAGGATACAATGTAACATGACAAGACACAGAGGGGGTGATTTATCACTGCACAGATACACAGATAGCACACAGGAGGGAGAGGAGGCGCACAGACCATCACAGGACGGGTGGCACTGGTGATGACAATAACGGGGTGTACCTTCAGTCACATAGTTGTGGTCCCTGAGAAAGCTGTGGTTAATTTTCCGTGTGTCTACGTCCTCGCCCATTGACAGCAGGGATTACTCAGCATGCCGGACCGCACTGGGGTGATGGTATCAGCAGAGGTCGTCAGAAGATCACCACCATCCATACTGCCACTGCCTTAGCAGGGGAGGGGGCCACAGCAAGCCACTGAGCACAGCTGCAGCATCATTGCATGGGCACAGCCAGAGCCAGGCAGGCAGCAATGCAGCACAGGCAGAGACAGTTAGGCAGCAATGCAGCACAGGCAGAGACAGGATGCTGGCCGGAGGGGCTGGTTGGCACAATACACCCCTTCTTATTCTTCTTCAGACCAGCAGCCCTCCTTCACCCCTCTCCTGCCTGCAAAAGGTGATGCTAAATGAGGCCACTGCAGCAAAGCTAGCCTGGAGACAGGGAGCAGTGTGTGACTTGTTGGGTACCACTGCTGTCATAAGCTTCTGCTGCATCAGAGCTAGCTCCTCCCTGAGAGCTTGTTCTACTCCAACCACATTAGCTCAGTGCCTACTGCATGTGATCTGGGAAAGTGAACAGGAAATTAGACTGCAGGCTAAATGCAAAGGACTCCTCCAGCCACTGTGTGTGCATGCTCCATGCAGGGAACTTTGCCCTCTTCCCCTTCTATAGATATCTTCCATCACTAGCAGGTATATCCCAGCCCAGTGGCTTAGGGATGCAAAGATA
>OW240917.1:47830370-47879885 GCA_933207985.1 Pelobates cultripes | reverse complement strand
CCCTTATTGTTTTATTGGGGCCCCCACCCACCAAGCAGGGGTGGGGGCCAGGGGGGGAGGACAGTAGGTCCCCCCCCCTTATTGTTTTATTGGGGCCCCCACCCACCGCGCAGGGGTGGGGGTGGGGGGAGGACAGTAGGTCCCCCCCCCCTATTGTTTTACTAGGGCCCCCACCCACCGCGCAGGGTTGGGGGCCAGGGGGGAGGACAGTAGGTCCCCCCCCCTTATTGTTTTATTAGGGCCCCCACCCACCGCTCAGGGGTGGGGGCCAGGTTCCCCCCATCTTTATTTAGGGCCCCCACGGGCATGGGGGGAGTGGGGGGGGGTTAATAGTTTGTTTTTGTTTGTTTTTTTTACAGTGAGCAGCTATAAGCTGTTCACTGCTTACTACACATGCCCCTACTCGCGGTATAGCGAGTAGGGGCATTTAATTTACTAATACTAAGTAATCTTTACTTAGTATTAGTAAATTTGGCTGAAAGACCAATTTAGGTCTTTCAGCCTTTTAGTAGATAACTCCCTGATACCGTGGGAATTAGGGAGTTATCTACTAAGCGGCTGCAAGATGCAGCCACAGCAATGAATAGGATCAGAGTTTCATTCGTTAGAATGAAACTCCGATCCGAATAAAGTGCCGAATTGCTTTCTAAAAGAAACAAACATACTGTTGTCATTCAGTTAGAACACAATTCGGCAGTTTTGTGGAAAGTGACAGGAAGCATTGTGGGAACACAGAGGGAAGGTAAGGATCATGGGAAAATTGCTCTGACCAGCGGAAATGAAGCACACTTTGCTCCTCCGCTGGTCAGAGCTGGTCAAGCGGAGGAATCCTCCATAAGGCAAAGAGTCCCTTCTTTGTCTTATGATTTTAAAGAAAACTAAAGAAGACAGGAAGAAAAGAAGAACAGATCCTGAGAGAGGGGGAGAAGAGGAAGAGATTGAGGAAAGGTAAGTTCGGCATGACAGTGCCGCTTTAAGTGCCAAAAGGCCTAAAAAGTCCAACCTTGTCTTTCCATGAAAGGAACTCCTCTTTTTTTTTTCCAATTTGTATTTTATTGAGTTATCATGAATAAAGCATAACTTTTCCAATTTATATAAGTACAAGAGGGGCTGCACTTCACATAATTTAAATCAGCTCGTTAACAATGCACAGTATAATCATCAGTATAATCGTAATATAACGTAAGAAAAAATGAATGAATAAAACATACAGGGAGTGCAGAATTATTAGGCAAATGAGTATTTTGACCACATCATCCTCTTTATGCATGTTGTCTTACTCCAAGCTGTATAGGCTCAAAAGCCTACTACCAATTAAGCATATTAAGTGATGTGCATCTCTGTAATGAGAAGGGGTGTGGTCTAATGACATCAACACCCTATATCAGGTGTGCATAATTATTAGGCAACTTCCTTTCCTTTGGCAAAATGGGTCAAAAGAAGGACTTGACAGGCTCAGAAAAGTAAAAAATAGTGAGATATCTTGCAGAGGGATGCAGCACTCTTAAAATTGCAAAAAGCTTCTGAAGCGTGATCATCGAACAATCAAGCGTTTCATTCAAAATAGTCAACAGGGTCGCAAGAAGCGTGTGGAAAAACCAAAGCGCAAAATAACTGCCCATGAACTGAGAAAAGTCAAGCGTGCAGCTGCCACGATGCCACTTGCCACCAGTTTGGCCATATTTCAGAGCTGCAACATCACTGGGTGCCCAAAAGCACAAGGTGTGCAATACTCAGAGACATGGCCAAGGTAAGAAAGGCTGAAAGACGACCACCACTGAACAAGACACACAAGCTGAAGCGTCAAGACTGGGCCAAGAAATATCTCAAGACTGATTTTTCTAAGGTTTTATGGACTGATGAAATGAGAGTGAGTCTTGATGGGCCAGATGGATGGGCCGTGGCTGGATTGGTAAAGGGCAGAGAGCTCCAGTCCGACTCAGACGCCAGCAAGGTGGAGGTGGAGTACTGGTTTGGGCTGGTATCATCAAAGATGAGCTTGTGGGGCCTTTTCGGGTTGAGGATGGAGTCAAGCTCAACTCCCAGTCCTACTGCCAGTTCCTGGAAGACACCTTCTTCAAGCAGTGGTACAGGAAGAAGTCTGCATCCTTCAAGAAAAACATGATTTTCATGCAAGACAATGCTCCATCACACGCGTCCAAGTACTCCACAGCGTGGCTGGCAAGAAAGGGTATAAAAGAAGAAAATCTAATGACATGGCCTCCTTGTTCACCTGATCTGAACCCCATTGAGAACCTGTGGTCCATCATCAAATGTGAGATTTACAAGGAGGGAAAACAGTACACTTCTCTGAACAGTGTCTGGGAGGCTGTGGTTGCTGCTGCACGCAATGTTGATGGTGAACAGATCAAAACACTGACAGAATCCATGGATGGCAGGCTTTTGAGTGTCCTTGCAAAGAAAGGTGGCTATATTGGTCACTGATTTGTTTTGTTTTGTTTTTGAATGTCAGAAATGTATATTTGTGAATGTTGAGATATTATATTGGTTTCACTGGTAATAATAAATAATTGAAATGGGTATATATTTGTTTTTTGTTAAGTTGCCTAATAATTATGCACAGTAATAGTCACCTGCACACACAGATATCCCCCTAACATAGCTATAACTAAAAACAAACTAAAAACTACTTCCAAAAATATTCAGCTTTGATATTAATGAGTTTTTTGGGTTCATTGAGAACATGGTTGTTGTTCAATAATAAAATTAATCCTCAAAAATACAACTTGCCTAATAATTCTGCACTCCCTGTATTTGATCAGTGAAGATAGACTCAGCTAAGAATCAGCATTAAAGGAAGTTTCTTATGTGTATAGCTGCTTTTTCATATATTTCTTTTTATATATACTTTTTATTTTTAACCATCTGTGTTGCGTTCTCTTGGTTATTGATATATATTACGCAATATCTACTTTATAATTAACTTTTGATCTCATTATGTTTTCATTCATCTAAGTATTCAACTTCACACCTATTGATTGCATTTCCAAGTTTCACACTTCTAAGTGAAAGTTAATAAATGTTCATGTGCCGGATTAATGCTTGTTTAGTAGAATCAAATAGTTCTACAGTTTGGCTGTGAACCCTGTTTCCCAACAAGCGTCATGACTGACCAAACTGCGTTTAATCATTCTGGCATTTCTGTGAGCAACACCCATAAAGAAGACTTGCTTGAAATCACTTCTCACCACATGGTGCTGGCGTGGTTCCTTTTCACATGTCTGTTAATTATGTCCCTGGGGCAGTAATGCCAAGAATAATTAGATGCAGACATGCATTCTAATCAACAGAGCAAAAGGACAAATTATTGTTGGGTCACATTAATCTGATTGTGCCCCCTTCAAAAAAACAAAACACATACACACACAGAGACACACACACACAGACACACACGTTTAAGAAGTGTATTTTGCTATTATAAATAAAACCAAATACAAAATTTGGATTAATCATTTTTTTCACGTTGTAGCAAATGCCATCATTTTTTTTATTGCTACAGAATGTAAATGATAAGATATAAATTGTTACCCCTTTGCAGTGCATATCCTGACTTTCCTTTGCTCCATGGGACAGCCATCTTTAGGCCTTTTTACCCAGAAGCACCTCTTACCTGCTAATTCCTTGTTGCAGTGCTTTGTTCTTGCACTTGATGACAGGGTTTGTGAATACTCACTAGCGCTTACATGCTATTATCAGCATGATTTATTTATTTTTGTCAGATAAGCTGTTCTTCTGACCAAAGCGATTGTATGATGGCTGCTTGGACAGTTCACAAAACAACTCACAACTCACATTTGTTATACTACTCTTAAGTGTAAAGATGGAGCGTGAGACTTTTCTACACGTGTCCTTACAGTTCGACGCATCCCATTAAGTGTCTTTGAATAACTATATTTTATAAACTCTTATAGAATTATTCGATAAATCGAGAATTGCTGGGAATTCAGATTTAATCTTAAATTGTCAGGTTTCATAGCAATTCTCACTTTAGTGAATAACCTTTTGGATGGTAATAAACGTACAGACATTTTCAGACCATTATTGTTTGGAGTCCAGATTTCTACAACCTATTCTGATAAAAAAAAAAAAAAAAAAAGACAATATATTGCTGTTTGGCTCTTAATTGTTCATTGCTCAAACGCATACACTTTAGTACATTTTCTTCACCTGTCCTTAATAGTAAATGACACAAAAAACCTCAAAGGGCTGAATGGTTCCTTTTAGAAAACACCTGTAAAACCAGCTACTTGATTGGTCTATACCTTTCTTCCTTTTGATATACATGCTTTTTGTTTTGATCATCCAATTTCACAGTAAAACATTGTATCCGGTGAACTAAAATAAGGGCTACTGAATGGATCATCACCTTTTGTATAACTGGTGCTTTTATTGCCTGTTCTGGACCCGCATACTGTCTGGCACTGGACCCAACCATATGGTGCCCTCTTAGGATTCTGGTATCATGCTTCATCTCAAGGAGACCAACACAATGGCATCTTGTAGCACCATGCCTATAGAGTTATTGAATTAGTCATGCGAGATCCATCCACGCTCTCTACCATATTCTGTCCATGTTTCATTTCCCCAAGAGCTATTGCTTATTTTGGTATTAACACTTGGCTTGTGTCTTGACCAGGGTATCCCTGCTCGTGTTGCCGCTCCTCAGCTTGTTCTAGACTTTGCCCTTCCTTCTTGCATGTATGTTTTTGTTAATTTGTAGGTATGTGTGTTAAGCCCAGCCACCTCTAGGGACTGGTAATATACTTTACTCTTTCATTCATTATACAGATTCAGATTTTGCGGGCCATGTACTGTATATGTAATCATACAAATTACGCGTTGTTACATAAGTCTGAATAAATAAAGCAACAATTCATTTTTTTTCTGTATTTGAAAAATTTAATCTCTCGGCCATCTCCAGGAAATATTGCTTTATCTTATGCAACTTGAGAAGAGTTAAATAAGATAACTATGTTTCCTAAAAATAAGATAAAAATAAACTAAAACACACTTAAAAATGGTATGTTTTAAGAAGCAGTTTCTGTTTCTCTCAGGTGCACAGTCCATCTGTTCTTCAAGAAACCACACTCTCTAACACTAATTGTATTGACAATGAAGCAGAAATGTTGCCCAGGCAAGTTAAAACCATTTGTTCATTAGAGTGAATGTTCATTAGAGTAAATGTATTATTTCACACTAGCATGTAGACGGCATGGTTCCTAAAGTATATGCTTGCTTCGTCCATATGGATCCATTTACACCAATATGCAGAAAATATCGCTCTAGTTCTGATAATAAGTGTGTATTTTCATGATACTGTACATTGTTTAATTCAATTCAAATTGAAAACAAAAAAATACATAGCAACTTCTAATTTAAGATTCTAATTGCTATAGAAACACATTTTTTAATTTTTTATGGGGAGGGGATTGTGGGGGTAATGGATGTACTAAATGAAAATTACTGAATGTTGATTTCTCTTTATCATTATTAAGATCATTAACATGAAACTCACAGTTCTTAAAGCATTCATATGTATATATATTTATAAGAAAGTAATATTACAGCTGGTATTGGGAAGTATAAGGCTCACCAATCTTGTGAAGACTATATATCTCAGATGCTGCCCATAACCATATTCCAGCCCTAGCCTTAACCCCTTAAGGACCAAATTTCTGGAATAAAAGGGAATCATGACATGTCATACATGTCATGTGTCCTTAAGGGGTTAAAGGGACTCCAGACTCCTAAGGCAATTTAGCTTGCTGAAGTGCTTTATGTATGAAGAGTGTGTCCCCTTTATTTAATTTTGCAAAAAGTGCAGATTTCAAAATAAATTTACACTTTTATAAATTAACCTGGTTAAACCCCATTGGCTGTCAAGCAGACAACAGCTCATGTTGGTGCTTTTAACACTATAGGGTCAGAAATACATGTTTGTGTTCCTAACCATATAGTATTCCTTTAAATAGAACATTTTATTTAAAAAAAAAAGTTAGATGTAAATTTTAAATTATTAGATAACACAGCCACCACCATTACTGCAGTTGCAAAAATAGTATTAAAGATAAGTAGTTTTAATTTAGGAGTATAAAATGGGCTTTAGAACACACACAGGGCCGGCCTTAGGGGTGTGCGACCTTTGCAGCCGCACAGGGTGCCATGGAGCAGGGGGCGCCATGCGGCCGCACAGCTCACAAATGGCCAGCCAGGATTATTATAAAAAAAAGGAAAAAAAACATTTGCGGCGGAGGCGGAGCTAAACTGAGTGTGCTTGTGTGTGTTTGTGTGGCTGTCTGCCTATGTGTGTTTGTGTGGCTGTCTGCCTGTGTGTGTGTGTTTGACTGCCCGCCTGTGTGTGTGGCTGTCTGCCTGTGTGTGTGGCTGTCTGCCTGTGTGTGTGGCTGTCTGCCTGTGTGTGTGTGTGACTGCCTGCCTCTGTGTGTGTGTATGGCCGTCTGACTCTGTGTGTGTGTATGGCCGTCTGCCTCTGTGTGTGTGTGTATGGCCGTCTGCCTGTGTGTGTGTGTATGTGACTGCCTGCCTCTGTGTGTGACTACCTGCCTCGGTGTGTGACTGCCTGCCTGTGTGTGTGACTGCCTGCCTGTGTGTGTGACTGCCTGCCTGTGTGTGACTGTGTGACTCTGCCTCTGTGTGTGTGTGTGTGACTGCCTGTGTGTGTGTGTGTGCCTGTGTGTGTTACCGCCTGCCTGTGTGTGTGTGTGTGTGACTGCCTGTGTGTGACTGTCTGCCTGTGTGTGTTACCGCCTGCCTGTGTGTGTGTGTGTGTGTGAGGATGTCTTCCTGTGTGTGTGTATGGCCATCTGCCTGTGCGTGTGACTTTCTGCCTGTGTGTGTGTGTGTGGCTGCGTGTGTGTGTGACTGTCTGCCTGTGTGTGTGTGTGTGTGGCTGCGTGTGTGTATGACTGTCTGCATGTAAATATGTGTGTGTAAGACTATGTGTGGCTGTCTGCCTGTGTGTGTGTGTATGTGTGTGTGTTGCTGTCGGCCTGTAAGTGTGCGTGAGTGTGTTTATCTACCTGTAACTGTGTATGTGTGTTACTGACTGCGCGTTTCTGCCTGATCCTGTGTACGTGACTATCTGCCTGCGACTATGTGCATGTGGTGGATTTGACAGTGTATATGTATAACTGTGTGCATCTGACTGTGGGACTGTGTGCACATAACTCTGCAAAAATATACACCTGCATTCACACACATGCCTAAATGCATATTTTTATCTGAATTAAATAACCATCACACACAGCCAATAAACCCAGCACAAATATCACATACAACCAATACATAGCAAACATATCACACACAGTCATCACACCTATCACATACACAGACAAAACAAACATTACATCATACATGGATGACGGGGCGGGGGGCACTGTGAAGATTTTTCGCACAGGGCGCCTAAAGGCCTAAGGCCGGCCCTGAACACATATGCATGCTAATGGGTAGTTTATGAGAAATAAATAAATTAGTAATCACATCTATTCATCCTACAGCATTGTAACTGTGTTGAAGATTCTGCTATAGCTTTATAAAAAAAAAAAATACAAGAACTATTCATGTTTTTCTACAATTCATGGGGTAGTTTGTTTGGGGGGTTAGCAAGTCCCAAATATGGCTGTGCACATATTACCATTAATCTTACACCAGTACCAGTTGGGATATAATCTTGTTCTAATGTTCATGTCGAACATCTGTTCATAGTACAGAACCCGTCTCCGCAGAGTACTTCTATTTTATATCATTGCACTTTATTGGCTAAAGGGAACACATAATGCTCTAAGGTAAATGGCTAAATTGAGTGGTTTTGTCTGATTACGATTTTAAATGGTAACTTTTATTTCCTGCTCATGTATGATATTTCATTTTATGCAAAACTGAAAGTATAGCTAAAAACAAGCCCTTATAGATCTACCTGCATGAAATCTGAGCATCACTTGTAAAATATTAACCCATGTTGTAGGTGATATTCTATTTTATTCAATTGTAATAATTGTAATTAGCATACTGTACATATACATAGATACAATACAAACAATTAAGCAGAAACTGTATATTTTTTTCCAATGTATATGATTAAAACATTCAAATTCTGGAAATAAGTGCTGATATCTCACCTCACCTTACATTAGACTTGAAAGTGCTTCTACCGCTAATGTTATTCTGCCCTGTTATGGGCTCGGCATGACCTTCCTTGGACATAGTGGGCAGTACCCTAATCATATGTTTCTCATAGAAAAGCATTCTGGCCACGTCAGGCTATCTGCATATTTAAATGAGTATTCGGTGGGTAAACAGTGTTATAAATATTTGTTATTTTAGAACAAATAAACACAATTTTTGATCTGAGTAACAAAAACAGAGAATATGAGAGCTCTGAGAATAGACAAAAGCTTACAGCAACCCCAGAAAATTGTTTTGTCCTTCTTTGGGCCTCGTCAGCGAGGTGTAGCTGATACCTCTCTAGATACAGGGAGCACAGGATCCACATGTGAATTACCCTTTTAACTTGGGGAGAGCCAAGTTAATGCATTGCAACAAAAACAGAGAGTATAAGAACTACGAGAAATGACAAACGCTTAGAGAAACTATGTAGCTTGCCCTTCAGTAAATCCCCGCTCAGGTCTGAAAATAGTTTTTGCTCACTCATGTCATTACAGAGAGAACGCATTCCTAGGCATCCCACCCCTAAGGGCAGTCCAGAACCGAAATCGACAAATTCTCTCTTTATGAGAGGTACATCAACCTTGGATGATGATGATTTCAGCCTTCTTTGGTCTGAGTAACCTTTACTAGCATGTCTCTATTAGAATATATTTTAAAATTATTAGACTGAAGCAGAGGGGAGACTTCTCAGGAAAACCCCCAACATTACAGTAGGCTTATCCAGTTATGCCCCTTTCTCTGCACTTTAATACTGTTGCAATCCTTGGCAGACTAAGTAACTTGCGGATTAAACCCAGCGATATTAGCTTTCAATGAGAAAGCCCCAGACTTGATGTTGTTGATAGGCTAAGACCGTCAGCTGACTCTCAACTTATCACCAGCTCCCCATTCACAAAACTGTGTGGCAAAGCTTTCTTACACTGGTTTGTGAATGGGAACCTAGTGATAGGCTGAGAGTGTCAGCTGACACTCTCATCCTATTAGCAGTGCCCAGTCTGAGGCTTTTATGCTTTAAGGTATGATGGCAACAGAACCTCCTGGCGCCACAATTACTTCAAGTTGTTAAGGTGCCCAGAGTGTTCGTTTAATACAATTTAAAAAAAAAGAGAAGCTCATAAGAGTGATTGCACAAGTCATAGATGATTTTTGATGTTTTACACATTGCTATAAATTGCATAGAAGTGACAGTTCCTCTTTAATGCAAGGTTAAATGGTTTTCAAGCTGTCTAACACAATATTTACAAGACCTGTATGAAAGGTTAAACATCATTAACACTATGACCATTTAGGTTGATTTAAAGGATTATGTGGTTTGGCTACTGGGGTGATATATATTCCAGGAGTATTCCATTGGTGGTAATGCAAAATGACATAATGACATGATTAAAATTATTGATAGCAGCTGATGATCTGGGTATCAATACTGCAAATGATCTAATCACAATATTGTATTAACTGTTTCAGTGCTGGATAGGTTAATAAGACAAAATCCTTTTTTTACTCACTGAAAAAATATGCAGTCAGATAATGGACAGTAGGAAACAAGACGCAATGTTTACACCCTTTGTAAAACACATATTTTTTAAGCTTGAGATACCCTATTAGGTGTTACTTTCTAGGTCCCCTCCTATTCAAATTTACACAAAGGATTTGAAACTTACCTGCTTTCCACACCTCTTCTGATGTCACCAAGAATCCTGCACGTTCCAATCAAAGACTTCAAACAGAGAAGCCTTTATTTGGACCATTTCGCTAGCTCAGGGCATGCGTTTTGCTCTGAGTAGGGGAGGGACAGTGGGAGTGAGAAGGTATAGAGGAGATTTATAAAAAATAAAGAGAACACAAAGAGAGGGATGGAGGCAGTGGCAGAACTACCGCAGTCGCAGGGGTTGCAGCCCTGCGAACCCCTGCGACCAGGTGCCCACCCCCCATGTTTTGCGGCCCTGGCCCACGCGGTAGAGCTCATGTTGTTAGGGCCACCCAATGGAAATTAGCTGTCACTGTCACCCCAGTCACTTCCGCGTGAGTGGGAGGAGGAGGGAGTCAGAGTGGGAACTCTGACTCCCATAAGGCTGAGCCACCACTGGACCCCACGGAAGTCACCCTCCTGCACCTAAAAAGTAGATAGCAGGAGGGTGATTAAATCATTTTGTATATGTGTGTTTGTTTGTATGTATGTGTGTCTGTCTGTGTTTGTGTGTCTTTGTGTATGTGTCTGTCTTTCTATGTATCTGTATGCGTGTATGTGTGTGTGTTTGTATGTATGTGTCTGTATGTATATATGTGTAAGTATGTATGTATGTCTGTGTGTATGTCAGTATGTATGTGTCTGTCTGTGTGTTTGTATGTATGTATGTGTGTGTGAGTGAGTGTGTGTGTCTGTATGTATGTGTCTGTGTGTGTTTGTATGTATCTGTATATGTATGTCTGTGTGTGTATGTCAGTATGTATGTCTGTGTGTGTATGTGTGTGTGTTTGTATGTATGTGTGTGTGTGTCTGTATATGTGTCACTGCGTGTGTGTTTGTATGTGTCTGTGTGTATATGTATGTGTTTGTTTGTATGTGTGTGTCTGTATGTATGTATGTATGTGTGTGTGCCTGTATGTGTGTGTCTCTGTTCTCTGTATATGTGTGTGTGTCTATGTGTGTGTCAGCATGTGTGTGGGGGCAACATACGGGAGGGAAGGGTAGACGTACAGGCGGGGCGGCAGGGTTAGACGGCAATTTTCGCACCGGGGTCCCGTGGTTTCTTGTTATGCCTCTGGATGGAGGGGTGAGCAAAGCTTCCCTTTTAGGTGCTCTGCATGCAAGGGAGAATCTCCTTACATCGGTCACAAGTGCTTTTCTGCACCCTGACAACAGATGTAAAATATGCACAGAATTTACATTAGGCAGACCAGACTTCCGGGCTGCATAAGTTACATGTGCCAGGGGTGTAATTGGCGCCCAGCACAAAAGTGCAAATTGCTCTGAAGTGGTCATAGTGATTAAAGAAACCCATTAAGAGTAGGGATTGCAAGTGCCGATGAATGACTGCGATATCATCATATTTAAATGATTTTGTTATCTATGTTGTGGGAATTAAAGTGCTCGTCTACTTTGATGCTGGTGGTCACAAGATGTTGGGATCTTAGGTTTGGACTTGATTTGTGTGGAAACAATCTGATAAGCATATTGAAAAGATATCTATGGCACAAATGAGGTAAAACTATCTTGAGACCTGGGTGAGACCCTCTGAAAGGCAAACTATGTGACTTGTTCTCTGTTCTCAATGTCTTAGGTTTGGTGGCAAGTTATGGATCACTTTTAATCATGTTTAAAATAAAATGAAACAAGACATCAACTATCCTGTTATCCAAAGGCACCTTAACAAAAGCATTCCTTGGAGTACTTTGTGATAGAGAAATGTTAAATAAAAAATATATTGATCTTTGCCTGCACTAACAATTCACTTGTATAAATCAAACTCGTTTCTGGGAAAAACCAGCCTGCTATCTTATGTATAATATAG
The DNA here is from genome assembly GCA_933207985.1 of Pelobates cultripes. Classification (NCBI taxonomy): domain Eukaryota; kingdom Metazoa; phylum Chordata; class Amphibia; order Anura; family Pelobatidae; genus Pelobates; species Pelobates cultripes. The sequence goes on along the minus strand of OW240917.1, from coordinate 47,868,165 downwards.
GTGCTTCTCAAACTCTAACACCTCCTCATGTGATATTGCTGAACTACAACTCCCATGGTTCTCTGGCCATCAACTGAATTCAAAGAATACTGGGAGTTGTAGGTCATTTAAATCAGGGGCGGGGGCAGGGGAGGGGAGTAGAGTTTGAGAATTTTGTGCCAAATGTCCTCAGTGCTGCCCACTGTTAAAAGTTAAAAACTGTTTTTAAACAGCTTGAAAGTTTCCTGGTTCCCCAGGTGCCAATAGCCCTGCCCCTTTGCAGATTACTGTAAAGCTAAACTTCCCATTTCCATATTACTTTATCAATTCCATCCATCTTCTGGAAGAATTCATTAACTGAGAATGTTATTTGAACTCTTAACAGTGAGATTGCTCCAGGGTGCTCCAGACCATAGGCATGCGCACGGGGTGTGCCGGGTGTGCCTGGGCACACCCTAATCCCCGCGGCACGCCTATGGAGTGAGACCGGCAGGGGAGATCTCAGGATCCCCCTTGTCGGCTCATGCAGAGCCGGCGTTATCCGAGCGCCGGCTCTGCTCTAAGCCTCCCCTCACCGACCCACAGGCAGTGAGGGAGGCAGGAGAGGACCCGTGGAGCTATTGCCGGCAGCTCCGCCGGGTTCCTCTCGCGAGATCTGAGCATTGCCGCGGCAATGCTCAGATCTCGCGAGAGTGAACTCTAGCCCTGCAGGCTAGAGTTCACTCTCCACTGGACCACCAGGGAAGGATGGTAGCAGGAACAAGGATCCCCCCTCCCAGACACAAGGTAAGAAGGGAGGGGGATATTAACTGATCTGCCCCCACCTCCACTGGACCACCAGGGAAGGCAGCAAGGAAGGATCCCCCCTCCCTACATAAGGTAAGAAGGGAGGGGGGATATTTATGAACTAATCTGCCCCCACCTCCACCCCCACAAATCACCCAAACATACAGCACACAAACAGCACACACACACACACAACACACAGCACCCACACACACAGCATCCTCACGCATACAGCACCCACACACATACAGCACACAAAGCACCCACACACACACAGCACCCACACACACACAGCACCCACACACACACAGCACCCACACACACACAGCACCCTCACACACAGCACCCTCACACACAGCACCCTCACACACAGCACACAAACAGCACCCTCACACACAGCACACAAACAGCACCCTCACACACACAGCACACTAACAGTACCCTCACAAACACACAGCACCCACACAGCACACTAACAGTACCCTCACAAACAGCACCCTCACACACACATAGCACACAAACAGCACCCTCACACACACAGCACCCTCACAGGACCCTAACAAACACACACACCACACTACCAGTACCCTCACACACAAACAGCACCCTCACACAGCACACACACACAAACACCCTCACCCACATAGCACACTACCAGCACCCTCACACAGCACACACACAGCAGTGTATATATATATATATATATATATATATATATTGTGACAAACTTACTTTCCTGTGTGTGTTTGTCCAGGATCTTTTGGCAACCGCACAGCCCTCTAGGGTAAGAAAACCAGGTCAAGACAAAGTCCAGTTTCAAAAAGGCCTCTGGCCTGTTTATTTTCTGTTGTTGTGAAGTAACAGGATACAATGTACAGCAAATCTTCTTTCTCCACAAAACACCTTCTTTCTCCTCCAAAACACTTCCCTCACTTCACCCTGCTTTAACTGCAGTTATATAGCTGCTCACAGCCCCTACAGGTGAGGCTAATGACCTCGTTAGGCAGTGAGCCAGAACTCTATGGGAAACCTGGGCTGGACTCATGCACAACCACTCTGACAGTGGGTGGAGAATCGGCCCACCCTGCTCTTCCGAATACTCCACCCCAGGGACCCAAATAACAACAGAGGAAAAAAACTACATTTAAACTTAACTTTCCCTGGGGCTGCATGTGCTTACCCACATGTCAGGATAGTGGCTGTGCAAAAGTCTGGGTGCCAGATATACACCCCTGACCACCATCCCCAACACTCTGTTACATATCCTCACCCCCAGCTCAGACCTAGTGGGGTGAGCGACCACAGAAAACAAATTTTCTCGCGACAAACTGTCAGCATTTCCATGTTTAGACCCCGGCCTATGTTCAACTGTAAAATGAAATGGTTGTAAACTGAGGAACCACCTTGTCACCCTGGCATTATTATCTTTGTTTTGACTCATCCAGGTTAAGGGGCATGGTCTGTGACCAACCTAAATTTTCTACCCAGCAGATAATATTTCAATGAGTCTAAGGCCCATTTTATGGCAAGGCATTCCTTTTCCACTATAGAATAATTTTTCTCAGCGGGAGTCAGCTTCCTACTTAAATAAAACACTGGGTGTTCTTCACCCTGAATTTCCTGAGACAGAACTGCCCCTAACCCAAGCTCTGATGCATCGGTTTGGACAATAAACTCTTTAGTGAAATCCGGGGTTACCAGAACCGGTTGGGTGCACAAAGCCTCTTTCAAAGTTACAAACGATTTTTCTGCCTCTACTGACCACTTAACCACTAGTGGGGCTTTACCTTTTGTGAGATCCGTTAAAGGAGCTGCTAATGTAGCAAAACTAGGAATAAATCGCCTGTAATACCCAATAAGTCCTAAAAAAGTCCTAACTTGCTTTTTAGTGAGGGGGCGTGGCCAATTTCATATGGCCTCCACTTTTGCTGTTTGGGGCTTAACGAGTCCTCTCCCAATCGAATAACCCAGATATTTTGCCTCTTCCAAACCTATAGTACACTTAGATGGGTTAGCAGTTAAACCAGCTAGGCGGATAGAGTCCAGTACTGCCTGCACTTTGGGAAGATGTGAAGCCCAGTCAGGACTGTGAATGACTATGTCATCTAAGTATGCGGCTGCATAACGGCTGTGAGGCTTCAAAATCCTATCAATCAGTCTTTGAAAAGTGGCAGGGGCCCCATGTAACCCAAATGGTAGCACCTTGTATTGGAATAATCCCCCTGATGTCGAAAAAGCTGTCTTTTCTTTTGCTCTGTCTGTAAGAGGTACTTGCCAATAACCCTTCGTCAGGTCTAAAGTAGTCAGGTACCGAGCCTTACCCAGTCTCTCTATCAGTTCATCAACCCTAGGCATTGGATAAGCATCAAACTTTGACACACTATTTAATTTACGAAAATCATTACAAAATCTTAACGAACCATCAGGTTTTGGCACCAGTACTATAGGGCTGTTCCACTCACTTTGTGATTCCTCAATAATATCAAGAGCTAACATTTTCTTAATTTCTGCAGCTACCGCCTCTTTCTGTGCTTCTGGGATTCTGTACGGTTTAAGACTTATCTTCACCCCTGGTTCTGTAACAATATCATGCTTGATAACGTTAGTCCTGCCTGGAACTACAGAAAATACATCCCGGTTTCTACCAATAAAGTCCCTTACTTCCTGTTTCTGGTGTGGGGACAGGGTGTCTGGTATATTTACTTCTAGTTCACTACCAGTCTTATTAGTGATAATTGAAGTAGTTAAGACCTCTCTGTCCTTCCAGGGTTTTAGTAAATTTATATGATATATTTGCTCGGGTTTTCTCCTATTGGGTTGTCTCACTTTATAATTAACTTCCCCAACCTGTTCAATAACCTCATATGGGCCATGCCAAGATGCTAGAAATTTATTTTCTACTGTAGGGACCAAAACAAGCACCCTGTCTCCTGGGTGAAAAACTCTCAGTCTGGCATTTTTATTATAACTGTTTTTCTGGGCCTCTTGGGCTTTCTGCATATGTTCTTTAACTATTGGCATGACAGCCGCCATCCTATCTTGCATTTGAGCTATGTGCTCAATTACACTACGGTACGGATTGGACTCCTGTTCCCAGGTTTCTTTTGCTATATCTAGCAGACCTCTGGGATGATGGGCATATAGAAGCTCAAAAGGAGAGAAGCCCGTAGAAGCTTGTGGCACCTCCCTTATGGAGAACATTAGATAGGGTAGTAAGCAGTCCCAATTCTTACCAGGTCTTTCAGCATCTGGAGTCTTAACTCTCTGCTTAGCCTTTGTGTTGTTGAGCCACTGTCTGTCATCTGCAGCAACATATCTTTCCACCAAACCAATTAACTCATCAGCTGTTTGTGGATCGCTCTGACTGACCCATCGACGCAGTGAAGCAGGCAAGCCCCGCAGGAATCTGTCCATCACAAGAAGTTCCATGATATGGCTTGCCGTATTTATTTCTGGTTGTAACCACTTTCTAGCAAGATGTATCAGGTCAAACATCTGGGAGCGGATAGGTTTCTCTTGGTTGAAAGACCAGGCATGAAATCTTTGGGCACGAACTGCCCTAGTCACACCAAGTCGTGCAAGGATCTCAGCCTTCAGTTTGGAGTAGACCCCTGCCTGTGCTGGTTCCAGGTCATAGAAAGCCTTCTGGGGTTCTCCAATAAGAAAAGGTGCCAGTATGCTTGCCCACTCACTCACCGGCCACTCTTCTCTCTCAGCTGTCCTCTCAAAAGCTAGCAGGTATGCTTCCACATCATCTGTAGGTGTCATCTTCTGCAGGTAACGGCTGGCTCTGATCATTTTAACCTCGGACTGCGTCCCATCCGAGACTCTGGTCAGTCCCTTGGTCAAAGCCTGTATCATACTGGTGGCCTGATGTTGGTCCTCTCTGAGCAGGCGGTTTGCCTCAGCTTGGGCTGCCATAACCTGCTGGATCAAAGCATCTGTGTTGGCCTTTTGCGCAATTACCAGTTGCTGTAGGGCTGTAATATTTTCCTGTTGTGCGGCTGTAGCCTCCTGCTGTACGGCTGTAGCCTTTTGCTGTGCAGCTGTAGTTTGCAACAAGACTTTCACAACTTCCTCCATATTTCTACAGGCTTGTTTGGCTTTCAGTTAACACCCACAGGCTTCTTTAGTGCAGTGCCCGCATTCTCCACCATATGTGACAAACTTACTTTCCTGTGTGTGTTTGTCCAGGATCTTTTGGCAACCGCACAGCCCTCTAGGGTAAGAAAACCAGGTCAAGACAAAGTCCAGTTTCAAAAAGGCCTCTGGCCTGTTTATTTTCTGTTGTTGTGAAGTAACAGGATACAATGTACAGCAAATCTTCTTTCTCCACAAAACACCTTCTTTCTCCTCCAAAACACTTCCCTCACTTCACCCTGCTTTAACTGCAGTTATATAGCTGCTCACAGCCCCTACAGGTGAGGCTAATGACCTCGTTAGGCAGTGAGCCAGAACTCTATGGGAAACCTGGGCTGGACTCATGCACAACCACTCTGACAGTGGGTGGAGAATCGGCCCACCCTGCTCTTCCGAATACTCCACCCCAGGGACCCAAATAACAACAGAGGAAAAAAACTACATTTAAACTTAACTTTCCCTGGGGCTGCATGTGCTTACCCACATGTCAGGATAGTGGCTGTGCAAAAGTCTGGGTGCCAGATATACACCCCTGACCACCATCCCCAACACTCTGTTACAATATATATATACACATACATACATGTATATACATACATGCATATATATACGCAGCGTGTGCTTGTGCTTTAGGGTGCACACCCTAATGCAATAGGCTGCGCACGCCTATGCTCCAGACAGCAAACCCACTATAGCACACTGTTGTTTTGGTGCCTAGATTGCCCTGTTAATATTGATTCATATTATTAAAAATAATATTGGCAAGACTAGTTAACAAGGGTTAAATTTATGTAATTGAAACGTTTCCTTTTTACATAATGTGATGCCATTATTCTGCATTCCATGATCCTGTGCTATGTTTTCTCCACACTAAATAAATCACTTGTACAGTTGTATACCTAGGACATAATGCTGGTCTGTGGTTATATTATGTACTTTAATGGCTTGCCATTTTTATTATTAATGAAGCAACAGAATATGTGAAACACAACACAGAAGAGCTGAAAACTAAATCATATCTGTAGACTGCCATAATGTAAGGTAATCCGTTGGCATGCTTCTAACATTTTATTGTAATTATAGAGGATCTTTCAAACCTTGAAAAATAAAGACAGCTAAACTTAGCATTTCAGATGTTTTGCACGACTTATTCTTGTGATGCCCAGCTAGATTTAAAGGGATACAGTGGGAATTAGTGTGGTGGACCGCCTGGTACCCCGCCTGGGTACCTCCGCCAGACACGCTTCCTAGTGATCACAAAGCTACTATAAGCACTCCACCGGGACACCATAAGCACTTCCAGCCCCTAGCCACTGCAACTTGGCTGGGGACTGGCCTTCTCCTCCCACCCTGGACCCAAGTCCTGGATCCAGCTCCCAATGGATAGAACTCTCCTCCAGAGAGTATAGCAGGTATAGCAATACTTATAGCCAGTATCGCATTTCCCCTCAAACATGAGCCAAAGCTTAATGCTGGGAAGTCATCTGTTTAATGGAAGCACAGTCACAGAATTTATACAAACAGTAAACTCCTCCCCTGAGCCTGAGAGATAATTGAGTCAGGAACTTTACAAACTCAAATATCTCTAGGTACAGAAAAACATACAATTCTCAAACACCCCAAAAGTACCCCTAAAACCAATGGAAACCCCACAATAGTCATACCCTTGGACAGATTGTTAACAGAGTGCACAATTTAAAGTGATTGGTAAAAAAGAGCTCTAAACACCTTGAGTGGTATCCCCTAAACCACCTATACAAATATACAAACATAAGGTGGAGCTGGTATAAATCTGTGAAAATAAAACAGAATATTAGTGCTATATTGCCAGCATCTTTTACAAGCTACATCTCCAGCATCCTGTGTCCAGGTTACCAGAGGTATACAGCACAGAACAGGAATAATAGGAGTTGGACCTCCAACCGTCCTACTACGCTTTCCATCAGAGCCATATGAAGCTAATGGCTCTTCACTTGTGAGTGACACTCCAAATCTCATTACCTTTATATAACTGTACTGGCAATATCCTTGGACAGCCCCGATATCCTTGCGAATGATTCCACCGAATGATTCCACTGAACAGTGTCCTTCCACGATGTAAAGAACTGAAAGTAGGCGATGATGGAAGTTCAGCAGTGTTCGCGAGGTCGAGTGTCCAATTTTAGTTCCATGCATTTGATGACCAAACACACGCTGCCTGCATTCGTGCGAGCAAGATGACTGCCACCACGTGTTCGTGCATACGAACGGCAGCCACCCAGCCGAACACTTAGAACACTGAGGTGTGAATCGTTAAAAGGTGTCAGTTCAGGAGTTTGTTCGGTTCCCGAACCATACAGGGAAATCACACAAACAAAGTAATTTTACAGGTCTTGCACATGGCCCATAGTCCTTGGGCAGGAGGCTAGCCAGCAGGAGCTCGTGGCAGAGGCATCTTTGCCACAGAACTTGGAGTCCTCTGCTGCTGTCTCTGCATTTAGTTAGTCCAGTTTTGAGCAGTTTATCACAAAATAAGGGTCCCTGGCCACTCACAACCTGACCTCCTAATGGAGATCTGGCTAAAGCAGGGATTACACACTTCCTTGTAGCCATACCAAATCATACCAGCAATGGGCACTGTAATAGGCTGAAAGCAGTGAGCTGACACTCTCAGCCAATCACAGCCACCAACTGCTGATCATGCTAATGCTGCCTCATTAGCCCACACAGAATAGAGGGTATGACCCTGAAGTCTTGTTTAGCTTTAAAACATTGTGAACAGTTCAGCTCTGAATGAAAGGACATTGTCAGGGGACTACAGGCCTTATAACCACATTAATGAGATAAAGCAGTTACATTGCATACAGTCTCCCTTTAAAGTGGGGAAATGCTGTACAGAATCATTCACAGTGCTAAGCTAGCCATCACTGTCTTTTAGGTTTATTTAATTATTCCTTATTCAAAGGGGAACTGTATCTGGAATTTACACCTTTCTATAAACCATTTAGGTCTAAATACTAAAGTCCGAGTGTTTCTGTACAGAATTCTGAGGAAGCATATTTTCTAAGCCTACTAAATAGCAAGCAATCACCTGTTAATAAAACTAGTGACCAGGCAGCTGTCTCTGCCCAGTAGCTAGAAAATCCACATCCCATGTGCATGGGACAGGTAAATTATCATTATCAATTACCTGTGGGAATTAGGTGGGGGCTAAATTTCATTAATGGGGGATGGACAGGCCCCTATAAGAATGTTTTCTCCCTCCCCACCAACCAGGGCCGGATTAACATACGGGCTGATGGAGCTGCAGCTCCAAGCCCAGGCGCAGGCCCATGGAATAGGCCCAAAAAAAATAAAATTCTTTTTTTTTTCCTGATCGGCTAGTTTGTCCTTAAATGTGAAATGTAATAACCCAGTCAGAGCAGGGATACAGGTTTTGCCACCTGACTGGTATTTTAAGGCACAGCCGGTATTTGAGGCTGCCTGGCCGTAACGGGATTGCAGTAATACCGGAAATACAAATGCAAATATTTTTCTCAGTATGAACGGAGATTACTCTGCAATACCAGCACCGGCCAGTAGGGGTCACTATGTATGGAAAGAGGCAGGGATAGGAAGTTACAGCATCTCCCTGTCTCTCTCTACTCACTGAAGAGACAGACTACAGTTCAGTTATGTGAAGGATGGGGGGGAAAGGCAGCAGGGAGACATGGGGACACTGAGACACTAGGGGACACATGGTGACATTGAGACATTAGGGGACACTGGGAGACGTGGGGACACTGAGACACTTGGGGACACATTCGGAAACATGGGGACACTGAGACACTAGGCGACACTGTGAGTCATGGTGATGCTGAGACACATGGGGATGCTGTGAGGCATAAGGAGACACAGTGTTTCCATGTCTCCCAGCCAGTGTCCCTAGTGTCTCAGTGTCCCCATGGCTCCCAGTGTCCCCAGTCTCCCAGTGTCTGTGTCCCCATGTCTCTCAGTGTCCCCATGTCTCCCAGTGTCCCCATATCTCCCAGCCAGTGTCTGTGTCCCCATGTCTCCCGCCTTCCAATTCTTTAGACAGACATGCCCCATTTTTGGGCATGTTCGCCCCTTTTGGTAGTTCTAGTCACATGATTCGCATCACTGGCCCACCCTTTTACCCCGCCCATTGACTTCCTGCTTCACTGGAAACTGCTGTTAGGGGGTATGGATTTACTTGAAAGATGAAAGCATAAATTAGAGAGAGATTAGCATAGAGTATGTGTTTTCCTATAGCTGCATCCTTTGAGTTTCCCTCCAACACTAACTCCATCAGATACATGACGCTTGAGAGGTATGACTGTTTTAGTGATTTTGGTCCATAAGATTCTGTAATTAGGCCCCATCATATTTGTCAGCACCAGGCCCACTGGGCTCTTAATCTGGCCCTGCCACCATCCATGGGTAATGAGTGGTGTCTTGTAACTATAAACTGGGGGGGTGGGGAGGGGAGGATACTGTCCCCTTCGTCACCAAACCCATGGGCAGTGAGTGGGGGGAGGGCTCTAAAATATAAACCAGAGGGACACTAACATGTTCTTCCCAGCGTTACCCATGGTGGTGGCTATTAACTATATATTTGAGGACATTCCTTTCTCTTACCCCAGTACCCCAAGCATGGATATCATGTGGGGGGGGGAGGTATTAATATAATGGGTGGTGCACATGCCATTCTTTATTAAATATAGGACTAAGTAAGCATAATATTAAACATCCTTGGAAGTGACAGTCCCTTTAAATAATTATTGCTATTATATATTAATTCCTGACTGTTCTGTAAATTGCACATATCTCCACATGGGGCATATCAGGTCAGATGAATCACCCAGTAACGCAGATCCATTAAATGACTCTCCTGGGACTATAAATCAGTTCTTCGTGGGATTTTAGAAAGTCCCTATTATCTATTCCACAACACATGGTGATTAACTTAAAATGTGAAATCTTGTGAATTTATATGCAATTCAAATTCAATTTCAGATTTTAGGGTAAAATAACTAAAGTGGAAACTTAGATGGCTTTGAGAATTTTTCAAAATTTGGCAAATTAAAATTTACAATTTACACTAGACTTATACATTGTAAATAAAATGGTTTATCCAGATCGATCCACCCGAAAAAAAAAATATGTTTCAGATGCATCGTGCTTCTCCCACGTGATATGGTTTGGGCAAATTTCATCTATGTGATTGCTTCAGGAAAATAAACTAGACAAATCAAAATTGTGTGAGAATGCACCTATTAGTGTCCTGCAAAATATATATCTGTAGATATATATAGATTGTATTACTGCTCCTTTTTTTTTTTTCTTCCATTGGTCACTTCTCAGGTGATTGGTGAATAAATTAAACATTTAGTGTCTGTTTTGCCGCAAGGGAAGGAACTCTGAATCATGAAACAACAAGAGGGTTCATTCATTCCTTTCTTTGTTCGTTTTGTGATTCGGTCATACGGAATTTAGATGACTTGTCGATCGGGAAAAATTCCGACGAATCGTGAAGAGTTTTAAACCAAATGCACAAGTCCAAATCACACATTAGTACGAAACCCTGAGCTTTACAGGTATATTCACTTAGCAGTGGCATAGGCATGTACAATGCATTGAATAAGGAGCTTCTCGCAGACAGAAATTACTATCTAAACTCATGCCAGTGTGCACATAGCTACCTAAATAGGGGGGACAGAGAGGGCAAGCTGTCCCTGCATTAGGGTGTTCCAGGGTACACCTGGCACAGGTCAAATTTTGAGATAAAATAGCTGAACTGGAAACATTGCAACAATACTTATTCTGAATTACAACTTGATCTCAAACGGTTTTTCCAGTCATTCCATATACTTATAAACAAGTGCAGCATTATAAGAGTAATCTGTATTGCATACTGTAATCTGCAGCATTCTAAGAATGCAAAATCTGCAAAATGAGCATTGAATGCTGAATTACAACATTTAGCCCACACTAGTCAAGTTGGGAAAATTTGGTCTAAATGTTGCCATTTGTTTTTCAGTTTGCTGCAAATGCTTTTTAAGTAAACAAATCCCAATGCATTTATGGATTTCCCCATCCACGACGGGGGCAGAGGAGGTTCTATAGTTTGCAAGGCCATAGGTAGAACGCAAATAAGAAGCCCTGGTTATTTTGCTCACAGTGACATCATGGCTTTAGGAGGGGCATGTCACCCAAACAAGTGTGAGGCCTTGGGCCTAACTGGACAAATAATAGAATCAGTCAAGAGAATTAACAATTTAAGGTTAAAATATCCAAGCTGGTAAAATGTACCTTTTTAGGTCACAATCTATTGATTCAAGACCTAAAATATTAAATTCTCTTATCAATTCTCCTCACTTTCACATTTAGTAATATTGCAAGCAGTACATGCTACATTACGGTACATTTTAGAAAGGGAGACATGTGGGTGTGAGAGTGGGTATTATGTCCTCGTCTAGAGAAATAGAAAAATCTGTTATTTTTTACTGAATTACTATAAAGACATGCTAGATATTCATGTAAGTATAGGATTGTTTAATGATTACATTAATTTCATGAGCATTTATTAGGTGACTATTTTTACACAGTTGTCATGTTTTAGCTATATAGAAGTAATGGAAAATTAACTTTAGGTGCACAAAGAAATCAACCATCGACTTACCATCAAAACACATACATAATTCAATAGATTTGTATGTCCTTTGGCTTTCAATGGAAACAAATCTGAATATGTTAGACCTCAGGGCTGCACATAAGTAGAAAACTTTTGAAGGGTGTAATAGCCGAGAATATATATTATGAGTCCTGTAAAATTATCCTTTTAATGCACAGGTGGTTTGATTTTATTGTGACTAAAGAATGAAACTACACAGACAGATAACTGCAGAATAATTCTCAAAAGACTTATAGAGGTTGTAGCGGATAGCACCAGGCGACCCTACAAATATACTGTATATACCTGCATTCGTGTATCTACTGTGTTTTCTATGTATTAAAGAGAATTGTATTCCTCTGATTGTTCGGTAGTTTCATTCCCTTAGTTTATTCGAATGAAACTACCGAACAACCAGACCTCCCCTGTGTGAAGTGTGTCCTCAATTACCTGTTGCAACATTGTTGCGAACGGGTAATTGAACAGTAAGTAGCCGTCCTTTGTTCTCGGGGGTGGCCGCCATTCGACAAACGAACACGTGGCGGCGGCCATTTTAAAACTCCCGAACAGCGGTGTTTTGCCGTCGAGTGTCTGGAACTAAAATCGGACACTCGAGTAGGCGAACACCGCTGAGACCTCCACAGCCCTGGTCCGTTCGGTTCCAAACTACCGAACGGCCCCTCGTTCGGTAGATAGAAAATACCGAACGAGGGGATTCAGGCGAACCCTCCCTAGCCTCTATAGCTAGAGGTTTTCGTGTATTTTATTCCCTTATGCCAGGACCGACCGCAGGGCCCATTCACATGGAACCGGATTCGGCTATCTCAGTTCGTGCGGTCGGTCATTTTATTCCCTCCATACTTTTCCCGAACCCCTGGTCTGATCTGGGTGATTTTTGGATATGTTGTTCACCCAGATCAGGGGTATCCGGGGATGTAGGATTTAAAGAGGTACCCCTACGTTTAGGGGTACATCCAGAAACGGGGGGAATTGGTGTGCTGGATAAGGGGATTATGATGCTGGCTGAGGGGAGGAGATGTGTGGGAGGTTACCAGGACAGGATTGGCTACTGTAATAATTACTGTAAATCCCTCCCTTGCATGGGAGCATGCTTTATAAGGAGACTGTGATTAAAGGCTTTCAGTTATGCTCCTGAAACTGTGTGTCGTCCAGTTATTGGGATTGCTGTTGGGATATTGCTGTATTTTACCTGCTGGAAGCCTTGCCTGTGGATTTACTATTTACTTGTTCCTGAGTCCCACTTGGATTATAAGCGGAGATAACCTGGGTAATATTGCATCTCCGCTACATTGGTTGGCAGCGCTGGGATCCAGACTCACAGAGGAACAAGCCTAAATGGAGTACGGATGGAGATTGATTTTGCCACACTAAAACGCTCCACGCTAAAAGACCTTCTGGAGGCAAGGGGTATACAAGCCAGCAATAAGACAAAAGCGGTACTCATTACTGAACTGATGGCGGAGTACCGAATGGACGGCGATTCGGTTCCCGAACAGGGGAATTCGGGAGAAACACCGGAACAAAGGGAGTTCCAGAGGCAGGTACAATTTCGGCTGTCTTTCTATGGGGAACACCCTCCAACAGAGATTGTTTCAAAAACGATGACGGAGGTCCAGGAATTTATACTGAGGAGTCAAACAGCGGCCCCAGAACGCAGCTCTGCAGTAAATATGCCACAAGAAGGTAAGCCTAAAATACCATACCAGGCTTTTAAAACATATGTGGAGGCAGAGGAAGATATAGACGCTTTCCTGCAAGATTTTGAGAGACTGTGTGCACTGCATAGAATCAGCGCAGAGGACTGGGTACCTATTTTGGCAGGGAGGTTAACTGGGAGGGCAGCTGAGGCATACCGTACTGTACCTAATGAAGAAATACGGAATTACAACAAAGTGAAAGAAATTATATTGGCCAGGTATGCTATAACACCAGAAGCATACCGGCGGAGATTCAGGGATTTAAAGAAGGTGGAGAAAGACTCACACGCAGAGTGGGCATGCAGACTACAACGAGCAGTCTTGGGGTGGGTGCAAGCGAGCAAGGCACGGTCTATGGAGGATGTATTGCAAATGGTACTGCTGGAGCAATTTTATGAAGGAGTAACCAGCGAGGTACAGGAGTGGGTAAGAGACAGAAACCCTACCTCCCTTACCGAAGCAGCCAGGAAGGCAGACGAGTACCTGGATGCACGCAGGCAGCAAAAACCTGCAGCTCCAAAAGTACCTTTTAAAACCTTTGGGGGGAACAACTGCACGCCAGCTCTACCAAGACCACTGCCACCACCCCCACCGGCTGCTGCACAGCCACGTTTCCGCCAGCCCACGTCGGGCCCTTGCCACCACTGCCAGAAATGGGGACATTATAAAAGGGAATGCCCCCAGCTGCGGGACCGTTCCACCTGGATTTGCCCCGGCCCACCACCACCACCGAGAGCAGCCGCAGCCCACCACTACCAGGACATCGTGGCCACACCGTATGGTTCAGCAGTTCCCATCACAACGGTAGAACAGTGGGAGGTACTGCACGAGGCAGATCCCGTCCAGGCTAATGCTGACAACCGCCAGCATCACAGGCAGACCGTGTATCTGGAGGGTAAAGCAGTTCAGGGGCTACGTGACTCAGGAGCCACCATCACCCTGGTAAAAAGTCACCTGGTCTCAGACCAAGCTAAACTAAGTAAGACTGTGGCCATCAGGGTAGCCGGGGGAGCAGTATACCGGCTACCTACTGCAAGGGTACATTTGCATTGGGGAGCGGGGGCAGGGCATGTGGAGGTGGGGTTGATGCCGCAGTTACCGGCGGAGGTTTTATTGGGGAACGATCTGGGGAGGCTCACCTCTGCTTTTGAGCCCCAGACACCCACCACAGGAGAAGCTCACCCTGTGGTTACTCGACAACAGGCCCGCACCCAGGACTACAACACACTCCCGGAGGTTCAGGTAAGAGATCCTTCCCCTTCCCTTGGCTGTGTTCCCTGGGCCCCTCCTAACGAATTTGCAGCTGAGGTAGTGACTGACCCCACCTTGCAGGTGTATAGGGACAAGGTGACAGAAGACACGCCTGGGGGGGAGGGCGAAAGGTTTATTTGGGACAAACAGCTGTTATATCGGGAGACGGATAAGAAGGTATCCGGGTCAGACCCGATTGTGATGAGGCAGTTAGTGGTACCTCAGCGGTACCGGGCGGAGTTACTACGGATAGCACATGACATTCCGCTATCTGGACATTTAGGGGTCAGCAGGACCCGATACAGGTTAACCCAAAGTTTCTTTTGGCCGGGAATTAGCCAGGAGGTGCGCAGGTATTGCAACACGTGCGATACCTGTCAAAGGGTGGGGAAAAGGGGGGACCGGCGCAAGGCCAAGTTACATCCCCTTCCCATAATCGAGGAACCCTTTAGCAGGGTAGCAGTTGACCTAATAGGACCCCTCAACAAAGCGAGCCCGTCAGGTAAAAGATTTATCCTGACAGTAGTAGACTATGCCACTAGATATCCAGAGGCGGTGGCCCTGACGAATATACAGGCTGAGACAGTAGCAGAAGCCCTGATGAAGATATTCTCCCGGGTGGGACTCCCCAGGGAGATTGTCTCCGATCAGGGCACCCAATTCACCGCCGAAGTCACGCAGCGCCTCTGGAAGTTTTGTGACATTAAGCCGGTCATTAGTTCCCCTTACCACCCCCAGACGAATGGGCTCTGCGAACGTTTCAACGGTACATTGAAACAAATGCTCCGAACCTTCGCAGAGACCCACAAGGACTGGGAGAAGTTCCTGCCCCACCTCCTCTTTGCTTATAGGGAGGTGCCGCAGGAATCCACTGGGTTTTCCCCATTTGAACTATTGTTTGGCCGCAGGGTACGAGGGCCTTTAGATTTGATCAGAGAGCATTGGGAGGGAGAACGGAGCACTGACGGTACCCCCATCATACCATATGTGTTGGCATTCCGAGACCGCCTTGAGGCCTTAACTCAGACGGTACGCGAGAATTTGCAGGCGGCTCAGACACGCCAGCGCACATGGTATGATCGGGGCGCCAGGGACCGTAGCTTTCAGGTTGGGCAGAAGGTGTTGATCTTAAAACCTGTCCGACACGATAAGCTGCAGGCCGCCTGGCAGGGCCCTTATAAGGTGGTAGAACAACGGTGTGACACCACTTATATAATCGGCTCGTGCGTTGGTACTGGGGGGCGACGCATGCTCCATGTAAACATGATGAAGCCCTACCAGGAGCGCTCTGAGGAAGTGACCGCTATATGTGCGCCTAACTCCGAGGAGTTTGACAGTTTGCCTCTCCCGGATCTGCTGGGAGAGGGTCAGTTATCCGGGGACTTAGGGGAAGTCACCCTGGGGGATCGGTTGAGCCCACAGGAGCGGAGCGAGGTACAACAGCTGTTGAGGGAGAAGCAGGATATCTTCTCTAATGTACCTGGTTACACTCCTCTGGCCACTCACAGAGTAGACACCCCAGGGCAACTTCCCATGCGTCAGACCCCGTACCGCATCCCAGAAGCGGTACGGGCGAACATGCGCAAGGAGATCGATGAGATGCTCCAGCTGGGGGTGATTGAGCCCTCCGACAGCCCCTGGGCATCTCCGGTAGTACTAGTACCAAAGCGGGACGGCACGACCCGGTTTTGTGTAGACTACCGGAGATTGAATGAGAAGACGGTATCTGACGCCTACCCCATGCCCAGGATAGACGAACTCCTGGATCGGATGGCGAGGGGGCACTATCTCACCACGATTGACTTGTGTAAAGGGTATTGGCAAATACCCTTGGCGCAAGACGCCATCCCTAAGTCGGCCTTTGTCACCCCATTCGGCTTGTACCAATTTAAGGTCATGCCGTTTGGGATGAAAAACGCCCCGGCTACTTTTCAGCGGATGGTGGACCGCCTCCTGGATGGGTTCCAAGATTATACCTGCGCATACCTCGATGATATTGCCATTTTCAGCAATACCTGGCAGGAACACCTGACCCATATAGGAGCGGTCCTAGACAGGATTAGGGCCGCTGGTTTAACACTGAAACCAGCCAAATGCAGCATAGGCATGGCTGAAGTACAATACCTAGGTCATCGAGTAGGATGCGGCAAGCAAAAGCCGGAACCAGCCAAAGTAGAGGCTGTAGCTCAATAGCCTACCCCTAGGACTAAGACTCAGGTATTAGCGTTCCTAGGAACGGCCGGATACTACCGGAAATTTGTCCCGAATTACAGTGCCCTGGCCAAACCTCTCACCGACTTGACCCGTAAAAACCTACCCCGCCAAGTAACCTGGACTCCGGAGTGTGAACAGGCATTTCAGTTGTTGAAAAATGCATTGACAAATGCCCCTGTCTTGGCAGCTCCCAATCCAACTAAACGTTTTCTTGTCCACACAGACGCTTCTATGTTTGGATTGGGAGCAGTATTGAGCCAAGTCGGGGCAGAGGGCGGAGAACATCCCGTGGCTTACATCAGCCGGAAACTGTTACCTCGAGAAGTAAGCTACGCCGCCATCGAGAAAGAATGCCTGGCTGTGGTGTGGGCCCTGAAGAAATTACAGCCATATTTGTACGGACAAGCTTTTTCCCTGCTCACGGATCACAACCCGTTAGTATGGCTAAACCGGGTGGCTGGGGACAATGCCCGGCTGCTGCGCTGGAGTCTGGCGCTGCAGCCCTTTGACTTTAATATCCAGTACCGCCCGGGTAAACAGAATGGAAATGCTGATGGGTTGTCCCGACAAACTGACCTAGAGAAATGATCCGTGAGCCTCCCCGGACATCCCCAAGCCGATCCGTGTTGGATCAGACTGTGTATGCCGGCTTGTGGGCAAGGGGGAGCAGTGTAGCGGATAGCACCAGGCGACCCTACAAATATACTGTATATACCTGCATTCGTGTATCTGCTGTGTTTTCTATGTATTAAAGAGAATTGTATTCCTCTGATTGTTCGGTAGTTTCATTCCCTTAGTTTATTCGAATGAAACTACCGAACAACCAGACCTCCCTGTGTGAAGTGTGTCCTCAATTACCTGTTGCAACATTGTTGCGAACGGGTAATTGAACAGTAAGTAGCCGTCCTTTGTTCTCGGGGGTGGCCGCCATTCGACAAACGAACACGTGGCGGCGGCCATTTTAAAACTCCCGAACAGCGGTGTTTTGCCGTCGAGTGTCTGGAACTAAAATCGGACACTCGAGTAGGCGAACACCGCTGAGACCTCCACAGCCCTGGTCCGTTCGGTTCCAAACTACCGAACGGCCCCTCGTTCGGTAGATAGAAAATACCGAACGAGGGGATTCAGGCGAACCCTCCCTAGCCTCTATAGCTAGAGGTTTTCGTGTATTTTATTCCCTTATGCCAGGACCGACCGCAGGGCCCATTCACATGGAACCGGATTCGGCTATCTCAGTTCGTGCGGTCGGTCATTTTATTCCCTCCATACTTTTCCCGAACCCCTGGTCTGATCTGGGTGATTTTTGGATATGTTGGTCACCCAGATCAGGGGTATCCGGGGATGTAGGATTTAAAGAGGTACCCCTACGTTTAGGGGTACATCCAGAAACGGGGGGAATTGGTGTGCTGGATAAGGGGATTATGATGCTGGCTGAGGGGAGGAGATGTGTGGGAGGTTACCAGGACAGGATTGGCTACTGTAATAATTACTGTAAATCCCTCCCTTGCATGGGAGCATGCTTTATAAGGAGACTGTGATTAAAGGC
This sequence comes from Pelobates cultripes, assembly GCA_933207985.1. Lineage (NCBI taxonomy): Eukaryota > Metazoa > Chordata > Amphibia > Anura > Pelobatidae > Pelobates > Pelobates cultripes. The sequence continues at coordinate 47,849,879 of OW240917.1, read as the reverse complement.
TTTGAGTTCTGCTCCTGAAACTGTGTGTCGTCCAGTTATTGGGATTGCTGTTGGGATATTGCTGTATTTTACCTGCTGGAAGCCTTGCCTGTGGATTTACTATTTACTTGTTCCTGAGTCCCACTTGGATTATAAGCGGAGATAACCTGGGTAATATTGCATCTCTGCTACAGAGGTGGTACCTTCAAAGAAATAGTACAAAGTATGCGAAGACATATTGATCATAAGGATCAGCTTCATCAATAAAACTAATCTACCTCCTTTTTCAGCAACTGCAGAATGTATTGAATTGTCCTTGTTTGGTTTGTTAGCTCTTTGACAGTGAGAAATATTCAGTACCCACGTGGATTTTAAAAGTGTGAATACAGATATCCTCCTCTCTCGCTCTCCCTTCAAGTCAGTGATATCCACATAAGTCCATCCCTGCAAGCACGCTGTCTTGGCGTCATATTTGACTCTGGTCTCACCTTTGAGTCTCACATCCAGTTTGTTGCCAAGTCCTGTAGGTTCCAACTCAAAAACATAGCCAGCATCCGCCCCTTTCTTATGCAAGATGCTACCAAGGAGCTTGTCCATGCTCTAGTAATTTCCTGCATGGATTACTGTAACCCGCTCCTGATTGGTCTCCCCAAAAGCCGTATTGCCCCGCTACAGTCTGTAATGAATGCTGCAGCTAGACTGATTTTCCTCTCTAGTCGGTCCTCTCACACCTCACCCCTCTGCCAGTCCTTACATTGGCTCCCTGTATGCTATAGGAGTCAATTCAAAGTGCTAACCCATACATTTAAAGCACTGAACAATTCTAGCACCTCTTATATCTCTTCACTAATCCATAGATATGCCCCTCCTCGTACCCTCCGCTCTGCCCGTGACCACCTCCTGACCGCTGCTCGCACCCGTACGGCCAACTCGCGCTTGCAGGACCTCTCGCGGGCGGCTCCTCTCCTATGGAATAGCTTGCCTACTGCCATCAGACTCTCCCCTAGTCTTCAATCATTTAAGAAGGGCCTTAAAACTCATCTCTTCAGGAAAGCGTATGGTTTCCCAGAGTAATCTATACCTTACATACCTGTCTCCTGCTCTCTCCTATGGGATATTTCCTGTCCTAATGTTTCTAATACCCCACCTCCTATAGTCTGTAAGCTCGTTTGAGCAGGGTCCTCTTCAACCTATTGTTCCTGTAAGTTTTCTTGTAATAGTCCTATTTATTGTTACATCCCCCCTCTCTCAAAATATTGTAAAGCGCTACAGAATCTGTTGGCGCTATATAAATGGCAATAATAATAATAATAATAATAATATCATCAAACAGCAGTGATACACTAATTCTCATGTTGGTATGTATCCTAAAACAGGAATACATTTTCATCTGGACATCACTGATGACATTTAGCTGTTGATGTGATTGGTGGGAATTATTTCATTTGAATTAAGTAACCCTAGGGTCTCCATCCTTTTCCATAACTCTAAAAAAATTTTACTAAAACGTTTAATCATTACTAACTGGTAATCCTAATGTCAACCACGTAATCCTAACTTCTAAACGTAACCATTGTGACAGACTGTCTGGTCCCCCAGCTGGGTACCTCCGCCAAGCTCGATTCCTAGCTGTAACGGGGACACCTGAGTCGCCGCAGCTTGACTGGGGTCTATGCAGAACTTTCCCACCATGGAGCAGGGTATTATGCTATAGTTCCAAAGTGATCAAGCTCTCCTGCAGAGTGTACTAGCCGTGACTTAGTGAAGGGTGAATAAGAACTGAACTTGATTGAACAAAACACAGGTATATATAGGAGTAATCACAACAGGGGGTCGTCAAACAAAACAATACAAGTCACTCCCTGGAGTCTTGGTGTCTAGGACTTAATATTCCATAACTGAATTATCTGCCTGACACCAAGACATATTACACAATAGCTATTGTATAATAAACTAATTATCTTCCATTCTGTTTTACCTTTTATACATACAGACACGCTAACACAATTATCTCCCATAGTAGAAGAAAACTCCTAAAAACACCTATAATACTGTACAACAGACAAAAGGGGTCTCTGAAACAATGGGACAGTGCCCTTCTGGGAAAACAACAAGGAAAGGGTGGGGGGAGGAGAATAACTAACAGACAAATACATTACACACCCTGTACATATTATGGACACAGGGTGACTAAAACATAGGAGTAATGTGGGAACCTACATAAAGTTTCTGTCTTCAGCCCCCAGTGATGGTGACCACCATCACAATCATCATTTATGCCCACACAGCTTGTTGAATTCTTAACCCCATTAGAGGATATTCCCTATCAGCTGCATCTCCATGTATTAATACAGGGAATATGAAAACTGCAGATATAATCAAGAAAGGCACATTATTTTTTTTCCAACACACACTTATCAGCAGTCCATAAAATTGTATTGTTTTTGCAACAAGAAATGGAAAGCTGTCGCCCCACCTGCCCCTATGAGACAACCTCCACTTGTAAACATTACTCTAAGGTCTAACATCAATGACTCACATTCTTATCCCTAACTCCCAAATCCTAATGTCGTTGTTCTAATGAATAACACTTACCACTATTTAGCTAACATTCTACAAACTTCTCACCACTGATAGGTCAAAGCAAAGACAAATTATCTGCACTATGTTGGCATGGTAAAGATGAACCAATGTGGTGGATTTAAAAAAAATATATATAAATATCCTTTGTTGATATTATAATATATATTTTTCAACCATAACTTTCAAGTCTGGGGTCTATTTCCTAACTCCCTCTATGTACCTTTTCTTCATCCTCTCTCTAATCTTTCTTTTCTTTTTCCTGAATTATTTTCACACTCTTGTTGTGCATATTGACTATATCGAACAAGAACTGTGAGACACTATTTTTCTATCTCGTCTTTCGCAGGATTAATGAATGATGATTAATAATTAAATGAGGTCAACCCTGTGTGAATGATTATGTTTCTCTTCAACCCCTTCTACACCGAACACCTTTTGATCCAAAAATATCAGCATAACATTTAGTTGAAGCACAGGATGCATAGTTAGCATATAAACATATAGCACAGCAATTTTGTGTATAGATTGCTTTGCAATTTTGCAGAAAAAATTAAAAATTAACATGATGTAAATTTACACAATTATTATTTATATGCTTGAGGCAGTATGCAGTGTCCTTTATCTTGCAATATTTCACACAGAGTCTGAAATGTTAGTATAAAAGCAAAAATGCATATTTCTAACCCACAGTAGATGTGACAAAAATAGATAAATAAGCTCATTTGAGCAGGGTCCTCATTAACCTATTGTTCCTGTTAACATGTTGTAATTCTCTCATTTATTATTACATTTCCCCCCTTATAATACATTTCCATTTACTCCTCCCCCTTTCATGACTGTAGGAATCATATGACCCAATGAAACTTCCTTAACTGTTTGAAAGCAGGTGACATTTTCATCACCTGTACATTCATTTTATCCGTGACTAGTTCTGGCAGAGAAAAACATTTTCTTTTAGGGTAGTAGTCATCACTAGAGTATAAATGAGAGTGAGTGGACTAGATTTCATACTGCAAAATACATGACAATTAAACTGTTTATACTCAAATTGTGTGCCAAGAATATCAGCTGATGTAGTTTTACTTTATTTATTTTACTTACCATTATTGCACTAGAAGTACTTCAGAGGAAATAAAATGCACTTTTAGAATGCAGAATAATTAAACCCACCTCTCATTTAACTATTAGCTTTCTTTTCTCACATACTGATTGGATATCTCCTCGAAGTACTGAGTGATGTTAAATTTTAACCATTTTCAAGTAACAAGGTCTGTAACTCTATTCATTCGATTAGTCATTTGTTTTTGTATACCTAGAAATAGAAAATGAGTCAGTAACCTTTTCTGAGGCTATAATAACAGACAATTTCAGTCTGGCAGTTCTCTCTGCTTATAAGTATAAAATAATTAGGTGAACACATCTACAAAAAACAAAAAACTTATTAATTAACACCATAATTACAAATACCAAAAACTGAATGTTATGCAAGTAAATAGGCATAATGCATGCATAGACCATCAATATCTATACATACATAGAGAAACAAGGCATTGACATCACTATCAATTATGTATTGTGTGTATAACTATCCAACATTTCACATAAGTAAATCTACAAGAATCCAAATTAATCAATACTAACCAAAACTAAAACAAACTGTGACGAGAGGACTGGAAAAATACTGTCACCTAAAATAAAAAACCACCAACATTTCACCTTGAAGGCTTCTAGCTATAAGGTTGGGAATTCTTTTACACATATTATTTGTTGTTGGTCTTGTCAGGGTCTAGACTTATTGGAGCTTGAGTAACATATATTGTACGTATTTCCAACATATTTTATTTCATTTTGGTAAGTGTTCGTCTATGTTCTAATTGCAAAATGCTCTCTACACATGCAGTTCTGTATGCATGCATGCGCATGCAGTTCTGTATGCATGCATGCGCGTTGAGAATTCTATCTAGCAGTGACGTATGCATGCATGTGTACAGTATTGTAAGAGATAACTACTTAAAGTGGTACTGTAACCCCCCCACCCGAAAATTGGTATTTCATAGATAGAATCTTTATGAATTACTAATTTTAATGGTGTTAACATTTCACTGAAATTCCAACCAGTCAAGCGACATACAGAAGTAAAGTAGAGAAATACGTTGTCTCTGTATTTCTCTTTCGCCTTGAGTTTCTGAGACTCAAGGCAAAGTCTTAGTGTGTGTGTGTGTGTGCTAGTGTGTGTGTGAGTGTGTGTGAGTGTGTGTGTTAGTGTGAGTGTTAACACACACTAACACACACACACACACACACTAACACACACTCTAACACACACACTAACACACACACACTAACACACACACACACTGACACAGTCACACACACACTAACACACTCACACACACACTTTTTTAAAATTTCATCCCCCCAGCCTCCCTACCTTTGGGAGTGCTGAGGGGATTCCCTGGGGTCCAGTGGTGTCACCCGGTGGCCGGTCCTGCTGGTGGGTGCGCGAAGGAGCACTCTCCCTGGCTGAGTGCTTCCTGTTCAGCTCCCTCGTGTGCCGCGTACTGATACCGGAGCTGGAAGATGACGTCAACTTCCGGCTCCGGCATCAGTGCGGTGCCCGAAGGAGCTGAAGAGGAAGCACTCAGCCAGGGTGAGTGCTCCCTCGTGCTCCCGCCGGGTGACACCAGGGCTAGCCTCGGGGGGCCCTGAGGTGACCGGCTGCTGGGCCCCCCAGGAGAAGAGGCTGGCCACAGCGGGTACATATTGGGTTGCAGGGGCCCGGGACGACCTGAGCAGTCCGGGCTCCCCAGGACCGCCGGGCCCATGACAACCGTTATGGTTGTCATGCCCTGATGGCGGCCCTGCCGGCCTTGGTTGACAAAGTATGTAAGATAAAATATAAAGAAAGAAAAGACATTCTGAAAATCTTTTAGCACAACCAATAGATACTTTTCATTAGTTTATTAGTTTGTGCTAAAAGTGAGGATGTCAATGTGGAGTGTGTAGGGGATGTCCTGATATGTGTGTAAGGAATGCATTGTGTGAATCTGTGTTTGTATGTGTAAGGGCTGCAAGGTGTGTTTCTGTGTATGTACGGGATGCAGTGTGCGCATCTGTAAGGGATAAACTGAGTGTGTGTAAGGGGTGCATTGAGTGTGTGTAAGGAATGCATTGTGTGTTTCTGTGTGTGTAAGAGATGAATTGTGTGTAAGGGTTGCATTGCTTGTGTATGTGTGTCTGTGTGTGTAATGCACTGTGTGTGTAATGCATTGTGTGTTTTTCTGTGTGCAAGGGGTGTATTGTCTTTGTGTGTAAGGGGTGCATTGTGTGTGATTGTGTGATGGATGTGAATCTCTCCCCTCTCTCTTGTCACTCTCTTCTCCCCCCTCTCCCTCTCTTCTCCCCCCTCCCTTGTCACTCTCTTCTCCCCCCGTTGTCACTCTCTTCTCCCCTCCCCCTCCCCACTCTCATTCCTCCTCCCTCCCCCGTCAATTTCTTTCTCCCCCTCCCTGTCAATTTCTTTCTACCCCCTCCCTGCCAATTTATTTCTCCTCCCTCTATTTTCTTTTCCCCACTTTCTTTTTCTCCCCTGTCAATTTTTCTTCCCTGTCAATTTATTCCCTCTGTCGCATTTCTTTTCCCTCCCTGTCAATTTATTTCTCCCCTCACTTTATTTCTCCCCTTTGTCAATTTATTTCTCCCCCCTGTCAATTTCTTTCTCCCCTCTCCTGTCAATTTCTTTCTCCCCTTACCTGTCAATTTTTCTCCTCCTGTCAATTTATTCCCCCGCTTGTCAATTTCTTTTCCCCTCCCTGTCAATTTCTTTCTCCCCCCTCCCCTACCTCTGTTGTGCACTTCCTGTTAGTCCGGCCGGGTACAGGAGACAGATGCTCCCTGTACCCACGGACCATACAGGGTTCGGCTACGCTACAGTGAGGGAGTGACAGGAGGGAGCGCTGAGCACTTTCCTCCTGTTAGCCCCTCTCCTCATGCTGCGCCCGGGCGGTGCGCCCTCATGGACGCACCAGCCAAGGCAAAGCTGCAGTCGCCTGAGGCTCTCTGCAGAGCGCTCGGGTGGCTGCAGCATGAGGGGGGCCGGCGCTCCTGGCGGTGCCCCTTCCCAAGGGGCGACATGGGCGGCTGCCTAGTCTGCCTAACAGGTAGCGCCGGCCCTGCGTGGCACTTTTTGTTAGCAAATAAGTGAACAAGTTTAAAATTCTCCTGTCCTCTATAAAGTTAGGCACATTAAACACATCACAAAACTTTTTTTTTATTGTAAAATGTATTTATTTCAACATATAAAGATCAAGATTTCTGCACACATGTTAATGTATTATTTAGTCTCTTAGATTATAAAGCAAGCAGAGCTGAGCTGATATGCTTGAGGCAGTATGCAGTGTCCTTTATCATGCAATATTTCACACAGAGTCTGAAATGTTAGTATAAAAGCAAAAATGCATATTTCTAACACACAGTAGATGTGACAAAAATAGATAAATAAGAATGCACTTGTGCTGTGTTGTTGCAAAACGATAAACGTAAACATATAACGTAATTATCGTATAACAATAAACGTAATTTTCAGGGCTACCTCAACGCAAGTATTGAATGGATGAGTGATACCCACTAGAATATGCACTCTGTAGTACTTCCGCATTGATTTAACTTGACCAGATTCCAAGCTGCAAGGAAATGTTCAGCTGAGAGAGATGAAAGTCGCTTCATATCGTTCATCTGAAATATCCACATGAAGAGACATGAGGAGGAATCTTCGGGGGATGAAAGACAATAATCAGTTTTGGCAGACTGCATGATAGTTTATACAGAGCAGGTGGCAGAATAATGGTGATCTTGTTACTAACTTACAGAGACTGACAACATTTATTACTGAAAGCACAAGTCGAAATTCATAGCTGGATTACACTGATACACATACATGGGTACACTAAAAAGCCAATAAACACGGGAACCAACATAAATGTTTTGGCGTGCATTTTAAAATGTAACATTTTTAAAAAACATTTTATCCAAAGGGAACATTTTTTATGGACATATTGCAATAAATTGTTACATTTATTGCACAATTAACAAAAATATGAATCTTATAAAACACTTTTTTTTTGTATTTTGCTTTATTTACTATGAAAAAAACAGATGAAAGTGGATTGCAAACTATTGCCAAATTTAGGCAAAATAGCTGAGTTTGAAAAGAAATAATAGCAACATGGAAGCAGTACAGTGTTTGGCTGCCTAGGTTTTTGAGGAGCAATGGATTGAAAGAGAACGTAGAAACATCACCAGGAATGTGGTAGAGGTTAACACAGTAAAGGAGTTTAAGCATGCGTGGGATAGGCATAAGGCTATCCTAACTATAAGATAAGGCCAGGGACTAATGAAAGTATTTAGAAAATTGGGCAGACTAGATGGGCCGAATGGTTCTTATCTGCCGTCACATTCTATGTGTCTATGTTTCTATTCAATGCTGTAAGATTTAATGATCATTCTAATAATTGTAAATCACTGCAGAAACATGAAATGTGCTATGTAAAAGCTAATAATGATAATTGCCCTGCCCTATAAAACAGATGTAGAATATATAAAGATGCAGCTTGATTGACATGCATTAGTGCCCTATGATGGAGGGTTAACGTATGTCTCCAATAATAGACCAAGTACCATGTGGCATCGTGGGAGCCAGATAAATGTCTTGGCACTCATTGTGTAATTTGGCTTGAGTTCTTGTGCAAGCAGTCATTCACTGTGCTCCTGAACAACATGATGGAACATTTATATAACTGATAAAAAAAGGAAGGTTACTATTTGCAAAATGCCACTTACACATAAAAATGCATATTCATTGTGAACAGATTTAATATAATTTAATCAGTAGTGCTTTCTGTGAGAGGGAAGAGATTAAATTGAAACTGTCACTCACCAGACCTGGGTGCCATGCCCCTGTCTGTTTAACCCAGCAACTGAAAGCATTGCCTTTTTGAAAGAACGGCATTGTTTTCTTTGCATGGTTAACACACCTCTAGTGAACGTCATAAGGATAGCCATTGGGGCGTGTCTGCAGGTACAACCATAGATAAACTCTGAAACCAAGCTAAACTCCTAGAGAACATTTGATTAACACTGTATCCTGTGCATGCATGCTCGCCTCTCAATGCCTCCTTATGGGAAAATAAGGGTACTTTGCAGCATTAGGAATACATGTTGGCAACAAGTTTATTATTCCATGTTCAAACCACGCCTCCAAGCCCTCTAAGTATTAGAGCCGTGACTTTTGCTTTCTGAGTTTCATATCATAACATACCGTGACATAATGCGCCTCTATGAGGAGCATTGAATTGCAGCGTCACCCTGTAGCACACCTCCAGGATGACGTGAACAAAGAAGGAGGTCACAGCAGCACTGAGGGAGACTTGGTGTTGGAGAAAAGGTGAATGATTCTTTTTTTTTTTTTTTAAATGTAAAACAGTTTAGTGGAGGACCTGAATGACAATGGGTAACAGGGCTGTTGCGTTAGGAATACAGATATATATTCCTAACACCTCAGTGTTCCTTTATACAGTCCTTTCCCTTAATTCAGTTAATCCAGGGTTAGTTGGAGCAAAGACACAAAAGTAAGAAAGGACCAAAAAAAAAAAAAGAATTACAATACACAAAAATAAAATTTACACCATTAAACCCAACTTATTGGTTTCGTGAAAAAAGGGAATTGTTATAATATTTCCAAATTTCAAATATGTCATTGCAATTTAGAAAAGAAAAGTACACAAAGAGAAACCAATAATAAACCAAACAAAGAAAAGTAAAAAAAATAACAAATGAGTGAAAATGTTAAAAATCAAAAAAGGTAATGGAAAAGACTAACAAAGTTTATACCAAATTATTAAACAAGAACAAAATACGATGCCCTAATATTGTATATTTAGAAACAACGGGAATTCGTTATCAACTTATCGGTAACTTGTCTAAATTAAAAATTAATATTCAATTAACAAACTGCTTTGTGGGAGCAGGACGTGTCTTGCATGAGCTGGAGCCTAAACTATCTACCTCACCGTGTACCCGGCACCCAAGCAATCTAACAGCCACTATCAGTGACTTACCTGACCCTGGACACTGTTGAGGTACCTCGGATATTTGATATCTAGCAATCCTGAAGGAGGTTCCAGCAGCCTAGCACTTTAGATGGACGGGTACAGGTGGTTGACAACCCGCAACCACCCGTACCTCCCGTCTCACCCTTACAGTAAGGACTTGGCCCATGAAAGCCCCCAGGTCTGTGGCTTCCGGTTGTAGGCCTGCACACTGACTCAGGGCGGGAGGATGGCCATAAATTGCATTTCCAGGACTGCTTCCTTTCTAACCCCTAATGCTATAGACTCATGTTTCCCCACCTTGGGAATAGGATGAGAATCACTTACTACCAAGGACACAAGCATAGCTCATCATATGGGACTTTCCTACATGGTCAACTCCCGTGGCCTTATGAGCTCTTATAAGCCTGATGTCATAATGCTCTAACATTTTTGGTTAATGCATATGTTAGCTCCTTTCTAACCGCAGTGACTTTATTTTTTTTCAATTTGACAATTTTTATTGAGTCAGTGAAAAGGCAGTTGGGTACAAAAAGAAAGAGAGTAGTCATATTCAAACATCTTTAAGCAATTAATACATACATGGATGCTATACAATGCTTCAAACATTTGAGGTAGACTAGGTATCGTCTTAGGCCTATTTGCCACGTGTGTATTGACATGTCAATGTAGAAGGTACATACCCCCGGTGAAAACTAAGTCCCAGCCCTAACGACCCGTTTATACCCGTATTGTGCCTTGCCTAGGAGGTCCTTTCTCAACATGTTGCTACGTAAAGGCAGATAGGCGGCAAGCTAAATAGGCTCCTGATGGTAGCTACTTATCCCGGGAATAAGACAGCTCTTATCAGTACTAGATGTCTAGACTACTAGGTAGTCAGATAGTGCCTTTTTTTTTTTTTACAAATGAATGCCTCCGTGTCCCCAATTCGGTAATGAGTGTGCTAGTAGTTGTAAGTTACCCTTGCTAGTTCTGTAAGACTGCCAAACCACTGTGACCCTTTTTTTTTTTTTTTTTTAAGAGGGGGAAAAAGGTAAAGGGAGAGTGGAGAAGGAGGGAAACAAAAAAGGGGGAGGATTAAACTACTTACAATGTGGGTTTATATCACCTGTCTCTCGTATGATAGACTCATCCCTTATGGTAAAGGTCCATAGTGCCCAGTGCCTCCTGTGTTTGCCATTGTCGCTCTTGTAGTGCTGCTACTTATGAATCCTGAGTCAGGAAAATCGAGCCCAGCCCAGATACCAGTCGCCATTATCCTCTCATTGCCCCGCTCTCCTACTCCTCTGCCTATAGTGGTGAAGCTGCTATACTAGTTAATTTGTTTTTATATTTTTTTTATATATTTTTTAAAAACAAAATAGTGGAATTAAGATGTGTTCATGAGCTATCGCTTGTTCCCCTCCTCCCCTTGCCATCTGAATGCTCATGGGGTATGGATGTTATGTGTGTTTGTATGGGCTGCAATGTATGTGTCCCATATGGCATCAGCTGCCTGTGCATGTTTTTTTGGATTAATATGTTTTTGGGCCATGGATTCGTAGTCCAGATTTAAGGAAATCTGAGCTAAAAGGGCAGAGCCTGCTGGCACTTCTGTAGTTTTCCATGCCCTGGCTATCAGCAAATTTGCTGCCATAAGAATGTGGAAAAGTAAAGTAGAGGCCAGGCATGGAAAATTGTCTAGTGAGATAAATAGTAAACACAGGTCAGGAGCGAGCGCGATATCTTCCCCCAAAGTGTCGGATATTATGTCTCCGACTATGCGCCAGTATCCCTCCATCTTGGGACATGTCCACCATATGTATTACATCGTCCCCACATGTTGTAAGCAGCTCCAAAATATTTCAGATGTGCTAATGTTTCTGGCACCATATACCCGCTATACTGAATTTTTCTCATAAGTTCTAGGTGTGACACAGAGCTTGACCTTCTCTTGTGGACTATCATTGCTTTTTTCCAGACATTCATGTCAAATGTCTTATCTAAGTCGCATTGCCAGTCCAACATAAACTTTTTCATAAGTGTGTGCTGCCAGGTCTGTCAGGACGCGATATATATTGGCAGGGGCTAGGAATGCTCTTTCAAAAAAAGGTCATGATCGGTGTTTGTGTACGCGGGGGATTGTGCATGAGTAATTCTTTCAGTTGGAGGTAGGAGAACACTGCCCTCATTGGTAAGTTGAATTTATGTTGAAGATCTGGGAATTGCATCATACCATTTCCTTCAAACAGCTGGCCAATGGAGGTGCAGCCTCCTATCTGCCAAGGCCTGTAATCAAAGGATGGGTTGACAGTATGTAATCAAGATATAGGAGTAGCGTGACCCCATATATGTTCCCAACCCAACTGTTTTTTGAGTCTGTCCCATATGTGGAGGAGTAAATCTGTAGTATGTAATATAGATGGCATGTTCGGGCATTTATGTTTGGGTATCCAGAAAAGATGTTTCAGGCCCTTGGGGCAAGACCATTGCGACTCAATTTCAATCCATTGCGGGGGGGTTAATCGTAGCATGAGAGGTTATCACGGTGGACAGTAGGGCGGCCCTGTAGTAATTTTTAACATTAGGCAGTCCAAGTCCGCTGTGTTCTAGGGGTTTATGCAGGAGTTTTTTAGCTACATGGATCCTGCGGTTGTTCTAGATAAACCGGGTTAGCAGGTCTGGAGCTTTTCTAAGTAAGTTTTGGAGACAAATATTTGCAGCATTCTGATTAGGTATTGGAATTTAGGGAGGACGGATATTTTCACTGCTGCTAGTCTGCCAAGCCAAGTTAAGAATTAGTTCGGCTAGGTTTTTCATGAGGTTGAGTCCTAAAAAAGTGATGTAGTTAGATCTCCGATTGAATGAGAAAGAGGCCTGTAGAGTATGCATCATATTGTCTGGAATCCCTATGCCTAGGGCCTGGGTCTTGGCTACATTGAGTTTATAGTAGGAATGAGTGCCATAGTCCTCCTATTACTTTCATTAGGGATGGGGAGGGAGACCTGTGGCTGTGTGAGGGTGAGCAGAATATCACCCGTGACTAGATTTGCTTTGCATTCCCTTCGACCTACCGTAGTGCATAGTCTCTAATGGTCTGCGGCAAGGGTTCTAATGCCAAAACATACAACAGAGGGGAGAGTGGTCAACCCTGCCTCGTCCCATTTGTGATCACAAAGGGGGTCAGACAGGAGCCCTGCATTGAGCACATGCGCCGTGGGCTTGCTACATAAGGCCTTCACCGCTGACAGGAACCCGTCAGGTATTCCAAATTTGAGCAATACCGCCTCAGAGAAGTAGGTGGGCAAAGGCCTTTCCCGCATCTAAGGATATCAGCAAGCCTCCCTTCCATGACGTTTTGTAGCTGTGCATTATGCTCAGTACTTTTCGTGTGCTTTCCAATCCCTGCCTGCCTGCCTGCCCAAATCCTACCTGATCAGTGTGAATGACGTGACTTTATTTTTTAGTTTGTTTTTATTTGTAATTTATGCAGTGCAGTCACATGCTAGTGAGTCGAGTCCAGCGTTTTTTCTTGCTTGAATTTTTAGCGTTCCTGCATTATCATTGTTATGTTATCACCATGTCTAGCCAGTCAGCATAGTAATGTACAAAACAACATTGGTTCCACGTAGGGATTATTTAGCTTGTACATGCTTGATCTTATTATGCACTTGTCCTATTATTTCTTCACTGGTAGAATACCCTACCTTTTTTTACACCTAGACATGACTGCCTAACCAGCTTATTATGATATATTCACAAAAAAGAGATGTCTTTCTTCTTCAGAGTTTTGTATAACTTGTATTGCCTATTATTATAATGGCATGTTTTGCTCTCTCATGATATTTCCCATCTCAATAAAAGAAAGGTTGACAAAAAAAAACTATCCTTTATTTTTTTTTCTCTTTTAATTAGGAAATGTAGATGATTATCTTTCCTCTGAGAGTTTGAGGGAAACCTATCTTCTCTAAAGGGAAAATGTTTCAATCATACCACATTTGACAAAATGGATTTTGACAAGTGTGTTAGACGTGGTACTAAATACATCAAGGAAATGCTCTCTAATTCTCTTTTTAAGGTAAACATATTGGACACCACATGGATTACACTGAATAAGATGTATTTCAAAACAAATGGCATTACAACGTATTTTTCTTTGTAACTGTAGACATAAATTCAATACATTTCTCCACAAATGGACAACATTTGTATCTCGTTAAACCACATCTGTCTAAGCCATTATAGTTGATCCATGTATCATAAGGTTTAGGGGAAATATCCACAATATGACTGAGGGAAAAGATGTTTTATGTCTCAATCCAGGTTATGACGAAGTATTATGTTCAGAGATTAATTAAAATACATGATCCTAATGTCTGAGTCATTTCAGACCTATAGGATGTCAGATAGAATGAACCAGGGTGATGAGCTGAATGGGTGTGTAAGTTTACAAGAATTCAGTTCCAAAGCACATGAAGATGCAGCACACTTTTGTAAATATGAATGGGATGATCAATCTCTACAGTGGTTGAAAATTGTGATTTTGCAGGAAGTCTCTTCAAAGGGAGAATTATTAACACAAAAACCAGTGCTCTTCTAGGTGCAAAGAGCTAAAGTGAATATTGAGAGACATGTTGGTTTTCATGGTGAGAGTTGGCCGGAAGTAGCTCCTGTATTTGTCTTGATAAATCTCCCACTTTGTGCTATAAGCAAGAAAAATATACAGTTTTAAATTAGATTAATTTTTACAGTCAAGATTTTCAATTTGGCCAAAGCATTTTGGAAGCTGGTTTAGTTCCTCATCCTGAAAATGCTCCCATGATTGTTCAGTTCCTGGAGTTTGATAAGTCTCACTTACAAGCTCACTTGGAATGGAAACAAGTGGATTGAGTGAGTGCACTGGCAATGGATGGTTGGGTGCACTGGCAATGGAATGTAAATGTCTCAATAAGGAAGAAGTATATGTGATTCCAAGAAATAATAAACAGGAAACAAAGATAAAAACAAAAGATTTGAAGCAGTTAAAAGAGATGCATGTTCCATTTAGTTTGAGTTTTAGTTACTGTTTTGAGATTCTATATTTTTTTATTCTCAAGAACCCGATATCCGTTTTTTGATGCAGAGGTTTTGACAGTGAAATAGAAAGTCAAATTGAGATGTAGCAAGATAAATACAGTATAGGTTGGATATCACTATTGAACAATATGAAGGTGCTTTTACATTATTTCATACATAACGCATTTGTATATGTTTCTGTGTAATAGACGCTTACTGGGTTATTCAGTAAAATAAAAATTGTCAGAAATTCAATGTGAATTTCACTGAGTGCTGGACCATGAGAGAGCTCTTAAAGTCATCTGCACCCGATATTGGTGCAGACCATAATGCTTCCCCACCGGACCACCAGGGATCCTGTTCCTCATCTCATGCTCCGCAGACCAATAGAGATGAAGGCCCCTGTCTGCAAAAAGGTAAGCAGGGGCAAAAGAACAACCTACACACACTCTACACACACAGAACACTCAGCCAAACACAGACACCTCTAAACATACAAGACTTAGACTTCTTCACACTCAAAATTCAGCCATCACACAAACACAACATTCAACCATAGGCAGGGTCGTCTATAACTTTGGTATTGGTTTGTTTATACTGTACTGTACTATTTACTGTCTGTTTTCCTCCAGAGTACAGTGCTGTTGAATATGTTGGCACTTTATAAATACCAGTAATGACAATAATAAAATAAAAACAACCAGCACACACAGACACAATCATTCTTCTCCCCCACTTACAGCCTCCTCCATATAGACAACACTCAGGTACTATACACACATATCACTGAGTCTCACCTACATATACACTCAGAGACCAGAACTCAGGGCTCTAGAAGGGGATCCCAATGTGGCATCCTACTTAGGGCTTAATTCTGCTCTGCCACCAGCTGTAACACCCCCAAAATCAAAAGAAGGGCAAAAGAACAACACACAAAATACTCAACCAGCACACACAGACACACTCAATCCTCCCCACACATACACAGAGTTCTAAGCCTCCTCCGCACATACACAACACTCAGCTACTATACACACTCAACACACAATCCCCCACACAACACTCAATGAACAGAACCCATGACTCTTGGAGGTTGCCCCAATCTGGCTTGCTGCCTTGTGCCCTGGACAATCTTAATCGGGCTCTGCTCACAAATCCTGGACTGGTAGTGTGCCTTGAACCCTAAACAGACACATGATTATGGTGTTAAGAGGCTTTTGTTGTAGTGGTTAGGTGCAGTTTATCTTGTGTATTTTGTGTCAAACTTTTGTTAAAGGGACACTAGACTACGCAAATACAAAATAAATAAAAATCACTGTTTAGTAGATATTCCCCATATGAAAACTTGCATGCATTTAAATATGTATTTTTTCATTGGTTGTACATCTAAAATCAGCTTGCAAAACCTGCAGTTCTCTTGTCTGCTGCCTTTGCAAGCTCTCCCTGTCTAACCCCGCCTAGACTTTCGGTTTCTATCTAATCACAGACTACCAAATACAGCTCAATGAGAAGTCTTTGAAGGCAGGTGCTCAGGGCAATTGCTCCCTCTTGAGGTTGGTTGTATTGAGCTAATGAAACCAGGAAGTAACATTACCTGTTGTCTGCTTGAGAGCCAAGCGGGTGTAACCAAATTAATTAATTTCTATGAAAATTTACACTTTTTGCAAAATGGAAAAAAAAGGACATTGCTTAGGGGTCTGGAGTGACCATTTAAGGGATTTCATGTCTTAATGACACACAAAGCCCACTCCCTCTGCCAAGGACATACTAATGAAAAAGAAATCCAGCCAAAATATTTGTACTTATCAGGTTCTAGTGAATGCAAATTATCATTAACCTCACTGGTGTAGATGAATTTATAGAGACTAACTCAATACGTTGTAGTAGTTATGGTGCCTGGAGTTACCCTTTAAGACAAATGTTATCCTGTAACAAAAACAGAGAATATGAGGACTCTGAGAATGGGCAAAAGCTTAGAGAAACTCAGTAGCTTGCCCTTTGGTAAATCCCCGTTCAGGTCTCAAAATAGATTTTGCTCATTTGTGCCATTACAAAGAGAACCTATACCATTGAACATCAGACTGATCCCACTCATAAGGGCAGTCCAGAACCAAAATGCCAGCAAGTTCTCTCTGCACGATAGATACAGCAACCATCGTTTTGGCCTCCTCTGGGCCCTTTTCAGCGAGGTGTAGCTGACATCCCTCTTGGCACAGTGAGCACCATTCTTGATTACCTCTTTAACTTGGGGAGAGCCACGTTAATGCATTGCAACAAAACCAGCGAATATGAGAACTCTGAGAATGGACACAAACATCAAGAAACATAGTAGCTTGTCCTGTAAATCCCTGCTCTGATGTGCAATGGTATAGCTTCACTTTGTAATGAGACAAGTGAGCAAAACTATTTTGAGACCTGAGTGTGGATTAACCGAAGGGCAATCGTTTCTCTAAGCTTTTGTCTGTTCATAATTCTTATATTCTCTGTTTTTTGTTGAAATGTTATTCTGTGTATTTACATTTTGCCAAAAGCGAATGAAACTATTTACTTTTTACGTACCTGCTCCAAGAAAATCATTAGTTTTTAATGTTTTAATTTCCAGACTATTTAAATTCATTTGCCAAGTGATAGGATCTGCTTCTGCCTGTACTACGTGACCCAGCTGGCGGGATAAATTGTAATTTGGCACCGTGGAACAACAGCTGACGTCCTAATTACCGATTGAGCTCTGACATAACATAGCACCGTTATAGAGAAAACGTGCTAGTTACAGTTAGATTAATGGAAAATATTGCTTAAGGAAAAATGTAACTGCTTCTATGTGCAGCATTGATTACTTCCAAGGAACCTATTGATTGCTGAACAATTATTAGTCAATAATTAGCCAGAACATGGATAATTATTTCTGGTGGAAAACATTTTATAGTAACCTCAAACTGGGCTTAATTGTGGCATTTTTCAAATGAAAAAATACTTTTGTTTCTAGCGTCCATAAAGTTCTTTGTATTATTATGGTGATTAATGTATAGGAATATTTGATATCACGAAGTAAGATTCTTTTAGCTCTTGGATGGCTAAAAGTTAGATCCTCAGCTTGAACAAGAATCCTCAAAATGCTTTGCTGTGCTGTAATGTGACAAAACGTCACTTAAGTGTTAATTCTACAACATCTGGGGACTTACCCTTTGGCCATCAATTTCTGATAATTTGTTTATAGTGCAGGCAATAATCAGCAGTTAGTCATTTATGGAATTTGGTCATAGCATATATAGTTTTGTGTCTTTTTATACTTTGGTAATGTATGTTATTGCAATCTACACATATTGCGCCTTATATTGTCTATTTAGTTTTTTTGATTTGGACATTTTTAATGTATTACAATAGTGCAAAGGCCATGACATATTTTCCTTTATGGTTTGTTTTCTACAGTGTCTGAGGAAATATCTTATCGTTTCCAAAGAGATGTCTAGATTTTCAGTTCAATATGCACAGTGAGCAGTTTTTCCTCTGTGGAGTTATTTATGTATTTAATATATGCACTGCATTACATTATTGCCATACATTATTTGATTGCAGCTGTTCGTTCCTGAGAGTCATAGACACATGAAAGAGATATAATTGGAGTCTATTTCACACAGGCTTTTGGAACAGTGTTTAGTTCTCTGGAACTAATAATTGGGAGGAAGAAGAAAACCCCTTTTGAATGTCAATTATTTCCTAACAATGCTTAGACCATCTGTCTCTTGCAAAGATATTGTGATAATATCTTGAAATATTAATTTTTTTAAATGTTATATATTATTTTTAACATAAATTAATAGATGAAAATGCAAATATGAAGGGGCAAAATTAAAATGTCATAACTTATATATGTATATACACACACACATACATACATACATATATATATATATACACACATACACACACACAAAATCAGAACCCAGAACGGCTATATTTTTTGTAAGATAATCATCATTATATATGTAATCATCGTTAACATAATGCAAGATTTGCCGTTTTTTTTCATAATTTTGATACAAGCTTTAAAATTACCTATGAAAATAATGGAGATGAGTAAAAACAATTAATAAAATATCTAGAAAAAAACACTGTGAAACAAAAAAAAAAAACAGATTTACCTGCAAAGATAAATTTCTTTGTTTTAGAAGTTTATATCTCCTGCTCTGTAAATTGAACTTTAATCACACACAGTGGGCTCCTGTAGGGTCTGGAAGGCTATTATCAGAGCAAAAGATAAGAAATTCTATATTTAAACAGAATTTGCAATAAAGGAAGTATAAACATTAGATTACTCTTTACAGGAAGTGTTTAGGAAGCCTATGTAAGTCACATGTGGCTAGAACTGCATAAACAGTTTGACACCTAAATGTAAGAGAATTGAGCAGTGAGGGCATGATCTATACACCAAAAGTGCTTCATTAAGTTAAAGTTGTTTTGGTGACCATAGTGTTTTTTGTTACCTCACTGCCAGTCTGAATCCTGTGTAAGATTTAAAAACATTAGCATACGTGTTGAGATTCACGATTGCCATATTTTTGCAACTTGTGTGAGCTCCTGGGTCCTCTCTCACTCCCCTGCCAGCTAGACAAGGCCAGCCCTGCATTAGCCGGCAGGGGAGTATCCCATTGCCCCCCCCCTCCCCCGGATCTGCCACTGTATGTGACACATTGAGCATTATTAGTATGATCAGTGGCGGCTCTAGACTTTGTGAGGCCTTAGGCGAAACTCAAACATGAGGCCCCCACTAACACTTAAGTTAAAAATAGGGGTTGCATTGTGTGTA
>OW240917.1:47778977-47830270 GCA_933207985.1 Pelobates cultripes | reverse complement strand
GAGGAAAAGTATCCAATATTTAAGCATTGTCAAACTCAGTAATTCAGCATTTTTAACATTTATTTTAAATTTAGAATTCCCTTTTTTGGTGACTATTACTGCTATTGTTTTGGTCGAATTTGGCCTTTTGTTTGTAGTCTGCAGGGAATCCTGTAGGGGGAGCTGTTCCTATTTATACCATCATAAGACACACTTTGAACAGAAGATTTACTGGTATTCCTGAACAACCCAAGTTATTTTAAAAATGATTTGGAAACCCCACAATTTCTCTAGCTTTGTTTTATTTTTTTTAAAAAAGCCTCTCAGACTGGACTATAAGATATAAGGTGGACTCCAACTTCCACAACTGGAATCCATACCAACATATATCGCATAATAAAATAACCAGGGCTTTATTTTTCTTTATTTAAATGTGAGCCTTATTAATCTTTGGACTTAGTAACACTGGAACTTTTAAAGAGGTACGCACCCTACTTATTCTATCTGCAGTTGGGTTCCTCATTATGTTGGTAAGCCTGACAATTGCATACATAGAATAACAAATTGCAAACCAATATATTTAATGTAACGGACCCTCCGTCAATCGAAGCTCCTAGTGCTTACCAAGGACCAGACTCCATAAGCACCGCAGACCCCATAAAACTCCGTAGCTTGGTTGGGGTCTTGCCGTCTCCTACCCAGCCTGGACCTACGACAAAGCTCCAGGTTCCAGTGGGTGAACCTCTCTTTCCCCAGAGAGTGAAGCATTAACAGGAACAAGCTCTTACAAGAGCTTGGTGATTATTCAAGGGAATATGAAGAGCATAGCAATCCCTGTAGTGATTATAGCTGTCCCCCCCAAACACGAGACGAGGCTGCAAGTTGAGGGTCAAGTAGAATTGAAGGTTTAATGGGACAGCTGCTTCTTTTAGCAAGGTTACCGCACACATGGACCTTCTGGGGCGCAGGACATGAAATGCACAATCCAATAAAAACAGAGTTTTACATTTGAACACTCCAAGTTACTGTACACAAACCCTCCCCTCTGCCTGTGATACAATTAACAAAGACAATGGACTAAATCAATTGACTTTAGCAGAAAAAAACATAAATTTTTACAAACCCCCAAAAGTACCCATAAATACAACATATCCCCACAAAAATCACATTCCCTGATAGCTCCGAGCTGGGTGAACAACATATCCAAAAAATCACCCAGATCAGTTCAGGGGTTCAGGAATTTCCTGGAAGTCTTATTTTTGCCCCACCGTGCACATGTTCCCATGCCCAAAACAGTTCCATACACTCGACGGCAAAAC
Organism: Pelobates cultripes; assembly: GCA_933207985.1. Lineage (NCBI taxonomy): Eukaryota > Metazoa > Chordata > Amphibia > Anura > Pelobatidae > Pelobates > Pelobates cultripes. Next base: position 47,828,972 of record OW240917.1, on the reverse strand, counting down.
ACTGCAGGACAATTTAAGATGGCCGTAGCCACATGTTTGAATCTGTTCCAGTTAAAAGTCCAAGGGGCAGAAACAGTACTTTTGAACATGGGTTATCACAGGGCACATAGTCCCAGGTAGCAAGCAGGCCCCTCCAAAAACCAGTGGCAAAGTGTAGTTTGTCACATTTACTAACCTTTCAAGTTTTTGGAAATGTTCAAACACTCTTGGTGCTCCCATTATTTTCTACTAGAGAGCAAAACTGGGGTTTGTTGATTTCCATGGTTACTGCATCTTATTTAGCTCTTTCTCTGTAATGTTGCATTGATAAATATTCACTTACACCCCGGGTTAAGAGAATTTATATAATATAATCCGCAGCAATTTAATTCAGGAAAATACATGACTACATTAAACTAGTGTGAGGTAATACATGTGGCATAGATTCTAAGTCCGACACCTGCTTTCCTGCATGTCCTGCCGCCTGTGCTGGTTATGTGGCCGTTACAGCACACATAGACTGACACAAATGGCAATTCTGCCGCTCCCAGTAGCCAGCCCACAGCAACAGCCCTGCCGCAAATTTCTACAAGTAAAGTTCCCACTGAAGTACCAACACGCAAAGCTAATAATCTCAGCGTTCCAGGATTTCAGTGGGAAACTTTCATAACCCTGAGGACCCGGCCAGCCCCAGATCAGCCTCCCTCTTCATTTATTGTTTTTAGTTTTGGGCGGCCTCAGGGAAGACTGGGCTTTCCTGGCACTCTGACAGGGCCGTCAAAATGCCACCCCTGTCATAGTGCCACCTGACATGGTCACTGGGACCTATGGACCGGTCGGCCCTGCTACTATACTTTTATCATTTTTTTCATACTGCATCTGGTGTGAGTAACTTGGTTTACAGCTTCATAAAAGTTCTGCTAACCACTAGGATTTGAAGCTTCATCAGGTTCTTCTTATCAGACTAAGGGTGTGCGCTACTAGCAATTTTTGGAGCTAGCCACAGTTTAATGCAGAATGTATGAAAAAAGCAGAACAGATGTGCATTGGGCCTAGTGTTGCTTTAATGTTTTCTCTCAGTCGTTCTGATCTTTCATTAACAAGGATCATACAGCGCGACTGCTTGTTTAAAACAAGATACATTTTGAGATAAAAAAACAAAAAAACAAAATCCAGCCAGATTTGAAAAGTTTTATTTTCACTAAAAACAAACAAACAAATCTAGTTTTTGATTACCAAGCTAGGGCAAATTAAAATAATGTGTTTGTGTGTGGGGTTTGGCAGAGTGTGATTGTGTATCTGGGGTTTGGCTGAGTGTGATTGTGTATCTGGGATTTGGCTGAGTGTGATTGTGTATCTGGGGTTGGCTGAATGTGATTGTGCATGAGGCCTGACTGAGTGCAATTGTGTGATGTTGTCTGAATGTGATTATGTGTGGAATTGTCTAAGTGGTGATGGAGTGTGGAGTTCAGGTATTATGCTCATATTGGGCAATTTGCATAGGAGTTAGTTGGTCATGGGTGTAGCCATGCAGAAGCAGAATCTCCATAAAGAACACTTAAAATTATTGCACTCTAAAAAGTGGTCTGAAGTACTAACATCGGGGCAATAACTGCTGATACCAGTGGAACTAGCAAACACATTCTATTGGTGATTCTGTCACTGTTGTATCTTTGCACCACTTTTCAGAACACAACACAATTCTTATTATACATAACCTCAACGTCTGTGACATCCCTTTCACACAGGCTCCATGTTGCTTAGCATGTCCATCCCTGCACCTGTAAAGCAGTCCAGACTGGAGGGACAGGTAAAACAATCAGTGTAAATGTATCTGTTGACAGGTTAAATACACCTCTTTAAGTCATTTATGTTTTAATTACCATCTATGTCAAGAGTAGGCATACTTTTAGTACTGTGCCCAAACGAGTTCTTGAAGTCTCTTGTTGTGCCATTCCTATTTTTTTTTTAAATTGAGACGTGTATATTTCCGTTTTGTGCTTGTGTTATTTATAGGTGCTGCAGTTGCTTTCTAGCATTGTATTTGTGATAGGCATGTGCATGGGAAAAATTTTCGGTTCGGTTCGGCATTCCGAAATTCGGGACTTCGGCAATTCGGCAACTTCGGCACTTCGACACTTCGGCAACTTCGGCACTTCGGAACTTCAGAATTTCGGAAATTCTCTTGCAGCCGCTTGGTTGATAACTCCCTAATACCCACGGTATTAGGGAGCTATCTACCAAAAGGCTGAAAGACCTAAATTGATCTTTCAGCCAAATTGACTAATACTAAGTAAAGATTACTTAGTATTAGTAAATTATACCCCTACTCGCTATAACGCGAGTAGGGGCATGTCTAGTAAACAGTGAGCAGCCTGTGGCTGCTCACTGTTAAAAAAAAATAATAATAAAAAAAAGGGTCCCTCCTCCTGAGCCCACATCTGCGACGAACGAGTGGGGGCTTTTAAACTAAAGGGGGGCCTATTGCTCCCCCCCGGCCTCCACCCCTGAGCTGCGGGTGGGGGCTCTAAAGTAAATAATGGGGGGGACCTATTGTCCTCCCCCCTGGCCCCCGCCCCTGAGTGGTGGGTGGGGGCCCTAAATTAGAATGAGTGGGGGACATAATGTACTCCCCCCTGACCCCCACCCCTGAGCGGTGGGTGGGGGCCCTAAATTAGAATGAGGGGGAGGGACCTAATGTTCTCCCCCCCGGCCCCCACCCCTGAGCGAGGCCAGCCCCAGATCAGCCTTCCGCTTCACTTATTTTTTTTAGTTTTGGGCGGCCTCAGGGAAGACTGGGCTTTCCTGGCACTCTGACAGGGCCGTCAAAATGCCACCCCTGTCATAGTGCCACCTGAAGCCATGGTCACTGGGACCTATGGACGGGCCGGCCCTGCAACTATACTTTTATTATTTTTTTCATACTGCATCTGGTGTGAGTAACTTGGTTTACAGCTTAATAAAAGTTCTGTGAACCACTAGGATTTGAAGCTTCATCAGGTTCCTCTTATCGGTCTAAGGGTGTGGGCTACTAGCAATTTTTGGAGCTAGCCCCAGTTTTATGCAACAGAATGTATGAAAAAAGCAGAACAGATGTGCATTGGGCCTAGTGTTGCTTTAATGTTTTCTCTCAGTCGTTCTGATCTTTCATTAACAAGGATCATACAGCGCGACTGCTTGTTTAAAACAAGATACATTTTGAGATAAAAAAACAAACAAAATCCAGCCAGATTTGAAAAGTTTTATTTTCACTAAACGCAAACAAATCTAGTTTTTGATTACCAACTAGGGCAAATTAAAATAATGTGTTTGCGTATGGTTTGAATATAGGTACAGACTCATTTAAAACTTGGTAATAACTGCACGACGTGACAGAATCTGTCATAGGCTACATCGAAACTCTGTGATGGCCATATGTCCTGATTGAAATATAGCTTGGAGCTCTTTATATAGAGGTTGACATTTAGAATGTGAATGTACATTGGCAACACTCACACTTTCCATGAGTGTGTGGTGGCAGAGAGTGATTGTGGTGGTTGTGTACTTATGAGGATTTGCTGAGTATGACATGCATGTGTGTCGGGCCAGCTGAATGTAATTGTGTGTGAGAGCTGGCTGAGTGTGATTGAGTGTGTTGGGCTGGCTAACTATTGTTAAATGTGAGGAGTGAGTGTGATTGGGTAGGGAGTTGTCCAAGTGTATTTGTGTGTGGGGTTTGGCAGAGTGTGATTGTGTATCTGGGGTTTGGCTGAGTGTGATTGTGTATCTGGGGTTTGGCTGAGTGTGATTGTGTATCTGGGGTTGGCTGAATGTGATTGTGCATGAGGCCTGACTAAGTGCAATTGTGTGATGTTGTCTGAATGTGATTATGTGTGGAATTGTCTAAGTGGTGATGGAGTGTGGAGTTCAGGTATTATGCTCATATTGGGCAATTTGCATAGGAGTTAGTTGGTCATGGGTGTAGCCATGCAGAAGCAGAATCTCCATAAAGAACACTTAAAATTATTGCACTCTAAAAAGTGGTCTGAAGTACTAACATCGGGGCAATAACTGCTGATACCAGTGGAACTAGCAAACACATTCTATTGGTGATTCTGTCACTGTTGTATCTTTGCACCACTTTTCAGAACACAACACAATTCTTATTATACATAACCTCAACGTCTGTGACATCCCTTTCACACAGGCTCCATGTTGCTTAGCATGTCCATCCCTGCACCTGTAAAGCAGTCCAGACTGGAGGGACAGGTAAAACAATCAGTGTAAATGTATCTGTTGACAGGTTAAATACACCTCTTTAAGTCATTTATGTTTTAATTACCATCTATGTCAAGAGTAGGCATACTTTTAGTACTGTGCCAAAACGAGTTCTTGAAGTCTCTTGTTGTGCCATTCCTATTTTTTTTTTAAATTGAGACGTGTTTATTGCCGTTTTGTGCTTGTGTTATTTATAGGTGCTGCAGTTGCTTTCTAGCATTGTATTTGTGATAGGCATGTGCATGGGAACATTTTTTGGTTTAGTTCGGCATTCTGAAATTCGGGACTTCGGCACTTCGGTAACTTCAGCCCTTCGGAACTTCAGAATTTCGGAACTTCTCTTGCAGCCGCTTGGTAGATAACTCCCTAATACCCACGGTATTAGGGAGTTATCTACCAAAAGGCTGAAAGACCTAAATGTGTCTTTCAGCCAAATTTACTAATACTAAGTAAAGATTACTTAGTATTAGTAAATTATGCCCCTACTCGCTATACCGCGAGTAGGGGCATGTCTAGTAAACAGTGAGCAGCCTGTGGCTGCTCACTGTTAAAAAAAAGAATAATAAAAAAAGGGGTCCCTCCTCCCGAGCCCACACCCACGACGCACGAGTGGGGGCTTTTAAACTAAGGGGGGGCCTACTGCTGCTCCCCCCCGGCCTCCACCCCTGAGCTGCGGGTGGGTCCTTAAAGTAAATAATGGGGGGGACCTATTGTCCTCCCCCCCGACCCCCACCCCTGAGTGGTGGGTGGGGGCCCTAAATTAGAATGAGGGGGGGACCTAATGTCCTCCCCCCTGGGCCCCACCCCTGTGCGGTGGGTGGGGGCCTAAATGCTAATTATGGGGGACCTAATGTCCTTCCCCCTGGCCCCCACCCCTGAGTGGTGGGTGGGGGCCCTAAATTAGAATGAGGGGGAGGGACCTAATGTCCTCTCCCCTGGCCCCCACCCCTGAGTGAGGACATTAGGTACCCCCCTCATTCCAATTTAGGGCCCCCACCCACCGCTCAGGGGTGGGTGCCAGGGGGAGGACATTAGGTTCCCCCCCAATTAGTATTTAGGGCCCCCACCTACCTCTCAGGGGTGGGGGCCAGGGGAGAGGACATTAGGTCCATTAGTGTTAAGAGTCTCCAATATGCAATCCTGAGATGCTGGACATGAATGAACTTGATGTCGGTAATTTAGCAATAGATAAGCAGAGAGTTAGGTGCCGACACCAATAATGTGTCAGTAAGTGTCCAGAGCCCCTGACGTGCACGTTTCGCCAGTGAAGCTCATCAGAGGGGCAAATATATAAAATATACTCACAAGAGTAGAGCAGGAGGTACTGGTCTATCAATACAGCATTGGTGGAATGATTGGTGGAATGATCCCCACCTAGGATTTCTTGAGTCAGGATACAAAAGGTGCCAGGAAGAGAAATTATAAAAAAGCGCATTTAAATCTAATAAAATGAAAATTGGTCCTTATAAAAGGGATAACCAAAAGACTTTTATTGTTTAAAATGCACAATTAAAACCCTTTTAATTGACACATACACACAGATACACAGACACATATAGTGACAGACATACCTATACATACACATACAGACAGACACATACTAACACACACAGACATACTGAAAGACATACTGACACATTCACTGACACACACATACACTGACATACAGACACATGCAGACATACTGAAACAGACATGTGCACACACACACACACACACACACACTGACTGCCATACCGGCCCACAGACATACCGACAAGCATATATACTGACACACATTCACAGACGCACACACAGACATACTGGCACACACACACTGACAGCCATACTGACAGACACACATATACTGACAGACATTGAGATACATTCACTGACACACACACACTGACAGACAAACTGACACACACACTGGCAGACATACCGACATACAGACATATACTGACAGACATTCACAGACACACACACACACACACACACACACACACAACCTGACAGACATACTGAAACACACAAACTGACAGACATACTGACACGCACAGACATATACTGACATACATTCACAGACACACACGAACTGAAAGACACACGTAAAATGTAAACTTTTAAACCCACCCTCCATTTTCCTACCTAGGAGAGTTGTGGCTGGTGGCTGAAGCTGCTGGGAGATGGGGTCTGACTCTCCCGGCCTGACCACCCTCTCTCTGCCTCCTCCATCTTTCCCGCGCGGCTCATCTCTTTGTGGGAGGAAGTGACTTGCGGGCGTAATTTTCTCCCAAAAGCAGGAGGGCCTGGTTGCGCTGTTAAAGCGCCACAGCGCATGCCTGGGCCCCTGCTAACACAAGCCGACCGGGTGACCCTTGCATGGGCCATCCGGTGGGCCTCCTTAGTGTGCAGGACCCCGGCAGCACTGGCGGGCCTATGGAGGGGGAAAAGAAATGGTAGAGGGCAGCGGGGCCCCCTTTAAACCCTTTCGCTGCTGATCACAGTGCTACTGCCGTGATCACTGTGCTACTGCCGTGACCACTGTGATCAGAACAGCAGTACTACTTTTTTATTAGTCAGATTTTTTTACTTTTTGTTTAAATGTAACCATTTTGAAGGGGTAAATACTATTTTAACATGTTCAGAGGGTGACACAGGTGAGATGACTGATATTGGCACGCTAAGAGCCTCTTACATACCGGTAGAGCCCCTTAGTGAGGCTTCTAGTAATAGCGCTCCCAGCGAATCACCATAAACAAAGAGGTGCTCAGAATGCCCCACTGTGTCTGAGGAACGCTTGGTGCCCTCAAACTTAGCTGCATTGGGGTTTAAGGATACCCATTTTTGGCATCAGTGTTTAAGTTTTTGAGTGAGTCTGTGAGCATATGGCTACGCAAAGCAATTTATATGCCAGCCAGAGAAGTCTTTAACATGAGGCAAATGGGGCAGCTGCCCCAGGTCCAGTGACTTCAGGGGGCCAAAAGTAGCTGCCCCGTGGGCCACGCTGCCCTCAAGAATCTCCCCCCCCCATTCTGTGGGGCCCACAGGGCCATCTTTAACTTGGGGCAAATGGGGCATCTGACACAGGCCCAGTGACTTTAGGGGGCCCAAAGCAGCTGCCCCTGTGGGCCCCGCTGCCCGGTATGTCTGTCAGTGTATTTGTGTGTGTTAGTATGTCTGTCAGTGTATGTATCAGTATGTCTGTCAGTGTATGTGTCTGTGTTCATATGTCTGACAGTATATGTATCTGTGTATATGTATGTGTGTGCATCTTTATGTGTGTATCGGTAGTATCTGTATGTAGTCAGTGTGTATACCAGTGTGTCTGAGCATCTGCATGTGTGTTCAGGTTGTGTATCTGTTTGTCTGTATCTGCAAGTGTGTCAGTGTGTGTATCTGTGTATCTGCATGTGTTTCAGTGTGTATCTGTGTGTATGTGTATTACAGTGTATGTGAGGCAGTGTATGTGCATATGTGCATACATCTCAGCATTGATACACCAACACTACATACAAATACACCACTGCATTCAAACTTCAATTCTACCTACAAACACACTCCTGCACTGAAACATCAACACAACATACAAACACACAAATTTTGGTGTTAAAGGGACACTATAGTCACCTGAAAAACTTTAGCTTAATGAAGCAGTTTTGGTGTATAGAACATGCCCCTGCAGCCTCACTGCTCAAACCTCTGCCATTTAGGAGTTAAATCCCTTTGTTTATGAACCCTAGTCACACCTCCCTAGTCACACAGGGGGCCGAAGTAAATGCTTGCCCAGGGTCTACTCAATATTAAACACGGCCCTGATGCCAGCCAATGTCTCTGTGCAAACTCTGAATCTCAACACAAGAAAAATAACACCCGGCACCCTAGTGACCTCACTGAAAGGAAAACATTTTGGATACAGATGATGCTTATTAGGATTGTAATTATATCAAGCATTCACGATTCCTGGCACAAGCACCCCATCCTAGCTATGCCTGTTCTTCCAGTGATTACAAAGATGGATAGATATGAGCAACGTCTCATTTTAATAACAGCACTGAGTGTCCCTTAACCCCTTAAGGACACATGACATGTGTGACATGTCATGATTCCTTTTTATTCCAGGAGTTTGGTCCTTAAGGGGTTAAAAATGACAGGTTGTATTGAGAAAAAAGCTCAGAAAACGTTCCATGAAAATTACAACCCTGAAAAGAAAAAATATATGTTATTTTTCATTTATAACAAAATGATGTGTAAGTGTGTGTGCACTTACAGGGAATCTCCAGTGCCAGGAAAACAATCCGTTTTCCTGGCACTGCAGGTCCCCTCTCCCTCCCACCTCCCAATCCCCAGGTGCTGAAGGGGTGAAAACCCCATCAGTAACTTACCAGAAGGAATGACGATGTCCCACGTCGCTGCTTCTTCCTCCCTGTGATTGCGTCGGCTGTTGGGCGAGACTGATCCCGCCCACCGGCCAGGTAAACCTATTGCGCATGCGCGGCAATGCCACTAGAGGTGGAGTTAACCCTGCAAGGTTATTATTGCAGTTTATAAAAAACTGCAATAATTACACTTGCAGGGTTAAGAGTAGTGGGAGTTGGCACCCAGACCACTCCAATGGGCAGAAGTGGTCTGGGTGCCTGGAGTGTCCCTTTAATGTGAAATAGATAATGGCTGAACAATCATATAGCTCAAATTATTTTAATTTTGGTTAAGAGCTTGAACTGCCTGCTTCCTTCAGGGGTTAAAGAGGCGTGCTATAACACCATTCTCTCACATTCCACACATATCTGCTTGAAGAGTATGTGTCACTTTAATAAGTTTGACTCTTGCAGCTTGCCGTAGGAATTGACTACTCAGATGCTACAGTGACAGTGATACAATGTTGCGCTCCTTGTAACTTCCTCAGTGTTCTAGCTGCAATGCTGCTGTTACTGGCATGTATCTGTTTGTGGGGCTCCTTACAAACTGCTCCTATTCAGGTCTTTGTGATCCCACACAGCCATATGGATGTAGGCTGGGTGTATACAGTACAGGTACAGTCTGTTAATGTTCTTTGCATATGTCTGCATGAATGTGTGGTTAATAAGACTTGTTTTCCAATCCATTTAAATAGACAGCAGTACAGTTGCTGACAGATTAAGGAGTTGCATTTGTGTTTTTATGCTTTTAGTGCTCTATAAATGTATAACCACATGACATTTGTCAGGTGATTTCTAAGGATGCCATTTTTATTGAGGGCACAGATAGTTTGGTAAGATATGGCATTATATATGGCAGGGGCTGGCTGAGGGTGACATGACTTTTAGTCATATAATAGTTGGCTGCCAGTATGGAAGTATTAAGAAAGATCGTACATGCCTCAGAAAAAAAGCACGCTAAATCACCAAAGCAGATTATTACATTATATATAATAGTATATATTATAATTATTAGAACACTTAAAAAGCTGAGTTTAGAGAAATGTCTTTTATATAGGCTGATATTGTTTTTCAAGAAATTACAATAGACCTAATAGAAATAGTAATTACAAGGGAGTTTATTTGAAAAACAATGAATACTTAGGTCAGAGTAAACAACATTAGTTCAATCATTTTTTGAAGCAGCACCTTTTGTTTAAATTTTACAATGTTTGCAATTTATTACATTTTACTATTTAATTAATAAATCCCTATATTTCATAGCATACGTGATTTATTTTTATCATGTGCTAGTAGGTTAGAATTAAAATCACAGAATTGGATGGATATTATCGCATTACAGATTATTTTTTTTCCATATGTATCTAGATTAGAACTCCATTTTAGATAATATTGAGTTCCATTCTTCTGCGTGTGAGAGGTAGTTTAGTGTAATATATTATGTTACGAGAGTATGAGACAGTCTGACCAAACAAATGTGAGAAAGAGAGAGATTTCTTATGGAATATTAGACATTAACCATTTCTATGACTGTTTGCATGAAACCAGGATGCTATTCTGTTACTAATGATCCTTACTTTAAGTAATAATACAGAATATACAACTTTAACTGCTCCAATGATTAAAGGAACACCATGGTTACCCAGACAACCTCATTGGGATGAAGTGGTCTCAGTGCAGTGTCCCTGTCCCCTTAAAGGGACCCTGCATGTTTTGCAGGCTGCTTTTAAATATACCCTCAATAAAAATTGCATAATTAAGTTCATGCACGGTTTCATTTGGGGTATGTTATGCAAGCCCCATTGATTCAGTGCTTTCCTATGGGAAAGTCAGAATGTGCACATGGGCATTCGGCCTTCCTCTATGAGGAGCATTGGATTGGGCCATTGCGGAGGAGACAGGAACTCCTCTGTGATGTTGGCAGAGGTCAGCGGCGCAGAGGGATCCTCAGTGCTGGAATAAGATAAGTAAAACATATTTTTATTTATTTTTTTGCTCGGGAGGGGGCTATTTAGAGCCAGAAAGAGGGACACTATAGCATTAGGAATTTAGATTTGTATTCCTAATGCTAAAGTGCTCCTTTAAGCTCTTTTTAGTCAATGATTTCAAACAATGTACTGGATAGGTTAAAAGGTGTAAGACCATTGTTAATAAACTAAACCTTTGCATCTAAGGTACAATTAAGACAAACACTGGCTTAACTCATGACTTTGGAATAATACCTAGGTACTTGTCCAAGATTTGGTTATGGCAGTTTTATGACATACTGTGACATGTGATATTGTTGAAAAGACATTCTGTTAGAATATTGCTAAGGCTACTCCGATATTATATGTAACCTGTTGTTAACTATACTAGCATATTCTCATTCATTGTCTGTAACTGCCTGTCTGATTGAAACTAATAAACATGACACTGAGAAGAAAACTTGTTTGGTCTGACTCTCTCCTATTCTCGTAACATAGTATGCTAGAGTCTAGACTACATTTAGTTCTACAAAAAGTAGGCTAAATAGTTGCTATGGACATAAATATTGCAGGTTAATGCCTTAACCATTCCATTTACCTGTTTATTGAATAGACCACAAAGCTAACATTATCAATTACTGGCTAGTGATAATGGGAGTTCTAATTAAAGAACTGCTGGTAATTTACCATTATGCCTCAAAATAGAAAAATATTTTTCTATGATAAATCCTTTTAAAGAACTGGTGGTTGTTAGAACATTCTAACATTCTAAAAGTCTGCAGTAAACAGTGTGATATTTTAGCATTTTTTTCTCTTCTTAACCTACGCTATTTGTCTTTCCAGGAAAGTATGCATGCGTACGCTGCCAATGTCTACAGGACTGTTGTGGAAGAATTAACGAAGGGCAAACATCGGAAGTTTATTGTAGTTGAACAGGAATTTTTCCGCCTTTGGTGGGACACCGTGGCAGATGACTTACAAAAGCAGCAGGTAAGAGAATGCTTTGCTTGCAGAAGTTCCGTTTTCGGGGCAAACCATATAGAGACTTGTCAAATGGACTAGAAAAAAAACACATCAACACTAAATTTGCCAAAAAATATCAACCCTCACAAGGGATCTAGTCCTGAGGTAAGCAAAAAAAACCTTTGGCACTCCAGATGTTGTGGAATACATATCACATAATGCTCTTACAGTCATATGCTCTCAAAACATCTGGAGTGCAGCAGTGTTAATTTTGTCCACTAACAATTTTAGCCAAATTTTAGTCTACTAAAATGTTTGAGATTTAGTCGACTAAAACTAAAACAATTCAGATGACTAAAATACGACTAAAACTAAAATGGCATTTTAGTCAAAGGACTATGACTAAAACAAAATGGAGATTCGCTGCCAAAATTAACACTGCACAGATGGGTTGTGGAAGGTGCAAAAGAGACAGATCAAGGCTTGGGAGAGAGACACCTAGAGGGGCTAAGGGGACACAAAGAGACACAGAGGGGCTGGGGAAGGGTCAAAAGCGACACATACAGGCTTTAACTAAACACAGCGGATATTTAGTCTACTTAAACAATTCAGATTACTAAAATATGATTAAAACTAAAATGGCTTTTTAGTCAAAAGACTATGACTAAAACTAAATTGAAATTTGCTGCCAAAATTAACACTGGAGTGCAGAAGATTGTCTAACTCTGATCTAATCTTTCTAGCTAGTGGTTCATTTGGATGTGCATAAAGCTATCCTGAATAACAGATAAGGAATTTCAGTCTGACACAGCATACATATTGTGACAAACCCCTCTTTCCAAGTGAGTTTGCCACGAGCATCTGGAGGAGCCTGCTTGCCAGCCTCCTGCCCACAGACTATGGACCCTGTAAAATGTAATGGGAAAAGTCTGTTTGTGTATTTGGACTATATGGTTTGGGCACCGAACAGCCTCACGGACCGGAAACCACCCTGGAGCTCGTTAAGCCTAATTGCTACTTTGTAGCAATTTCAACTGCAGCGTTTTAAGTATTTGTTTGGGTGGCCGCATTTCATATGGATGACCATGAGGTGGTGGCCATCTTGTTCGCATGAACGCAGGCAGCAGTGTTTAGTCGTCGAGTTCATGGAACTATTTTTGGACACTGAAACTCACGAACACCGTTGGACTTCCATCATCGCCTGTGTTCGGTTCTACAACACTTAGAAAGACACTGTCCAGCTTGTACTCCCAGAACTATGTGTCGTCTAGTTACTGGGAGGGTAAAGGGCTATTCTTTAATAACTGTTCCAGTCTGGAGGATTCAACAGGGAAAGTCCTTGTAAGAACTAGAGCTCCCATGACTGAGTGTCGTCCAGTGCCTGGGGGTGTCTAGAGTGAATTCCCCATTCAGCTCCAGGAGGGAGCGGTTCCAGGACCCCACTCAAGCCAAGGTGACTGTGGGCAGAAGTGCTGCGGTGTGTCCCCTGTTCTAGCTAGGAAGCAGTCCTTGGTGGAGGTACCCAGCCAGGGGTACAGGGAGCTCCATCACACATTTACACAAACACCAACCCAAAATCTCACCCTTCGTGTCAGTTGTGGAATAAAAATTATTATGTAAAGCTTTGCCCAAGGGTTATCCCAGCACATGTCTCCTCATGCAATATCCCAAATATCAAAAAAAGAAAGGAATTCAGCTGACTGATCTACAAAATAAATTGCAATAACATTGGGTAATACAGTTAAAAATTAAAACACTGCGCAGCTCACAGGATAGATGACAACAAAATTGCCTATGGGTGCCTCTCCTTAGGTTGTTTGGAAGGCTAGCCAACGATATCCTCCTGCTTCTGTTCCTAGAATGGACTCTACATCAAAGTAGATTTTCTTGGACTCAGGAAAGGTATCAAAAGGAATGCTTTATTAAATATGAATAAAAAAACAGGTCTTACATGTTTCATCCCCACATGAGATTTCCTCAGGGACCAAACAAATAAAATAATATGAATATTATTTTAGAAAATCTTTTTTGATGTGGAGTCCATTCAAGGAACAGAAGCAGGAGGATATTGTTGGTTAGCCCCCCAAACAATCTTAGGGGAGGCACCCAAAGGCGATTTTGTTATCATCTATCCTGTGAGTGTATTCCAGCTGCACAGTGTTTTAATTTATTTTTACTGTATTAAACTATGTTATTGCTATTTTTTTTGTGGATCAGTCAGCTGAATTCCCTTCTTTTTTTTTTATTTTTTTTATTTTTTTTTTTTTTTATACTGCGACGTGCTATACAGACTAGATGGATCCTTTCGTCTTTCAATTTTCATCATTTTTTTAATTCCATAACTTATTTCTCCCTTTATCATGCATGTAATGGTAAGTAAACAAAAAAAAAACCTTACAGTACTTGGTGACTATCCATGTATTGTGGTAACAAAAAGCTACTTTTCCAATAAGTTTTTTTATTTTATTTTATTTTTTTCTACCAATACTAGTATATCATGCAGTGGTCAATTTGTGTTGTGTGTCTGTGTATGAATGTAGGGGTGTATTTGTGTGGTTTGTAAGTGTGTGAATGCAGGGCTATATTTGAGCAATGTGTAAGTGTGTGAATGCAGAGGTATATGTGCACAGTGTTCTAGCATGTGAATGTAGGGAACTATTTGCACAATGTGTGAATGCAGATGTGTAAATGCAGGAATGTATTTGTGAGTAGTGATGTCCCGAACGGTTCACCACGGACTCCTCATTGAGTAAACTTTGACCCTGTACCTCACAGTCAGCAGACACATTCCAGCCAATCAGCAGCAGACCCTCCCTCCCAGACCCTCCCACCTCTTGGACAGCATCCAGTTTACATTCATTGTGAAGCTGCATTCTTAGTGAGCTGTCCAGGAGGTGGGAGGGTCTGGGAGGGAGGGTCTGCTGCTGATTGGCTGGAGTGTGTCTGCTGACTGTGAGGTACAGGGTCAAAGTTTACTCGATGATGAGTCCGTGGCGAACCGTTGGCGAACCGTTCGGGACATCACTATTTGTGAGGTGTGGCTGTGTGCGAATGTGGGAGTGTATTTGTGTGGAGCGCCAGTGTGAATGCAGAAGTATATTTTTGTGGAATGCCAGTGTGTGTTACTCCCCACTTATATACAATACAAATGAACTATTAGAGTCTTACCGTCTAACTCTGAGTATATTTGATTTCTATTGTATTGTTTGCCAGGTCCATCACTTGGTGGATGAAGAGAGATTGCAGTTTATTATCGGAGGACAAGTAATGCATGATGAAGCAGTCACTGCGATAGATGATCAAATTTTGCAACTAACAGGTACAGATTTGTGCCCTGAGTTAAGAAAGTTGTCTTATTTGCTGTTATAAATTAAATGACAATGTGTCAGTGGCATAACACTGTTATTCTGATTCTTCTGCAGAAGGTCATGGCTTCCTTTATGAAACCTTTGGAGTGAGACCTCGTTTTTCCTGGCATGTGGATCCTTTTGGTGCCTCAGCTACCTCACCAACCCTGTTTGCCATGGCTGGATTTAATGCCCATCTCATCTCTCGCATTGACTTTGATCTAAAAGCAAATATGCAGAACAACAAGGTAAGACTACAAACATTCTAATATACTACGCAGAGTGACTGCTAATCCCCATTTTGGTTGTTACGCCGCCCCACCCCTCTGCCAGCCAGCCATGCATTTTGCAGCTTTATTTTGCCAATAGCTGCCCCCCATCTCCCCAACCTCTATGTTTTTCAGGAGCAGAGGGCAATGGAGGTATGACTAAAAGGAAAGGTCTAGTGTTTAACCCAACATAGTGTGGTAGGAGCAAGTTGTCAAATTAGAATGTTATTGAATGATTAATAATGCTGTCCAACTTTAGTGTAACTCTGCTCTCAACCCTGTTGATCCTCCATAGTCAATATATTGTAGAATATTCAGGTCCAAGGAAGTTATAGATAAATCAAAATTTTGGACCTATTTTCTCTTTAAAACCATACAGAACTTGATTTTTTTTTTGCATATTTTATTAAGATGAAGTACAAAACTTCAATAGGATTTGCACAGGTATTTTATATTTTGGCTTTATTTATTTTTTTATTGCTTGTTGGCCACTTTAATTAAATGGTTAAATAACAGTGTTTTAATAAAACACATATTTTGGTTGGAGCATCCCTTGCTGGCATGCTCCCCAAGGATAAACGTAACAATGATCCTGCACCTAGACCAAGTTTTTCCTGTAATCCGATCCTTCTGTGATGTCACTCCCCCTTACTGCGGAGGAGGCGTGTCCTGGAGTATAGGCTGTAGAGAAGTCTTGGACGGCACAAAGAGCAGGGTTGTGCCGCCATTGGCCGCCTGTCACAAGCATGCCATACATGCCGACGACAGACGCTAAATATGCAAATATTTATTTCTAACTAGCTGAAATACTGCACATACAGACTTCAAGCATCATGACTACAGTCATGTTGTTCCTTACTGTCTCTCTTTAATGCTTAAAGGACCACTATAGTCACCCAGACCACTTCAGCTGGGTGCCAGAAACTGCTATGTTTACATTGCAGGGTTACTCCAGCCTCTAGTGGCTGTCTTCCTGTTTTCCCAGTGCTGGTTTGAACCCCTTCAGCCCAGAGGGAGGGGGAGACCTAAGGATTATATAGCGTCAGGAAAACGAGTTTCATTTCCTGACACTATAGTGATCCTTTAATTCAATATTTTATCCTTTTACTAATAGATGTGACTTGTTGTGATTGCTGTTCTTGACGGATTTGCATTTTGAAACTTTTTCCCCTGTTTCTTTTGTGCCATAGAAGCTACAGTTTATATGGAGAGGGTCCCCTTCATTATCAGACAAGCAAGAAATCTTTACGCATGTTATGGACCAGTATAGTTATTGCACCCCCTCGTATCTGCCATTTTCTAACAGGTAAACTCACTCCCGGAGAACAAAAATGCGAAATAACTGGCGTATTCTAATGCAAACATTCTGCCTTCTGTCATATCTGATATATTGTAAATAATGAGCTAAACTGTAATTTATATTTGGGGATATTTCAGAACTTGATTAAAACCATGTAAATAACAGAGTACAGATCGCAAATAATAATACACAATGGGGTGTATCCACCGAGCCAGGAATTCTGAAAAGCATTTATTTTCTTTATTTAAACCTAAACTGTATTATGGAATAATTACGTTGGAAACATGTGACTATCTCAGTTGTTACACATCCTTCAGGTGTTGTGAATGTGTGAATGCACTATTTGATTTCAATAATTTGACAGATTATTTAGCCTGAGACAGTCTAGACACTAACTTAATTTTTTACAGGTCACTACAGATCAGTGATAATGGGCACGGTGTTAAGAGTCTGAGTACCTTCCTCCTTTTTTAAATTTTGTAAAAATTTTTTTGGGGGGGATTGTTTGTTTGTTAAACTGTTTAAGAGTGGGTTGGCAAAAAGATAGGACAGTCCTCAACACCCCCAAAAAAATCCACATTTAAAACTGTAAAACTACACAGAAAATGTGGTATTTGCACCTCCACTTTATCAATTGTATCTAACTTTGATGGTAGTGCTAGGCCGAGAGAGCTAACCCACCTCCAGTACTACAGTAATGTGGAAATGTAAATTCTGCATATTCAAGTCAGCTGAAGAGGGAAGAGTCCTTTCCATCTGACTTTAAATAAATTTAACGAATAAAATAGATGATGGTTCCCATAGACATGATATGTAGTGGTTATGGTGCTTAGAGTTTCCGTTTAACATATCATCCTGAGCTATCCACTAAAAATGTGTATAAAGGAAAGCATTCTGGAAAAGATGGAATTAACCCTGAAATACTACTAAATAATAATAATAATAATAATAATAATAAGAAGAAGAATAATAATAATGCAATAAAAAGGTTAACAGATTTATTATTGCACTTTTATTAACTTTTTTTTTTTTTTTTTACAAAACCCTTAGAAACCATAATATTTGTTTTCCTTTATATATTTACACTTTTTTTCCCCCCCCGTACACTAGATCAGGATTTTACTGGAATGGAGTTGCGCTTTTCCCTGACCCACCAATAGATGGCATTTATCCAAACATGAGTCTTCCAGTAACAGTGGACAATATTAAACTGTATGCAGAAACGATGGTGGAGAACATTAAACAGCGAGCAGCGTGGTTTAGAACCAATGATGTTCTATGGCCATGGGTGAGCAAGCTCTTCTGGATAATCGTCTAGTAAATCTCTAAGCAGAGGGGATGTGTAAAGAGTTGTTGTAGAGCAAACAGTGGGGGAATTCCACTGATTTCAATGGTGACTGCAACATGTATAGAACATATCATTGGAGTCCCTTGTTTCTACTCAACTGTAAAAAAAAAAAAAAAAATACAGCTATAACCTACACTATCAACTCCTCAAATTGTATCAAACTGCTTCACCCCATCTGTAAAAAAAAAAAATCTAAATAATAAAATGAATAAGCAAGTGAATTGCTAAGGCTAAACTAGCATGGAGTAAAAGAGCCATCTCTCTTTGGTGCCTCAATATATCGTCTACCCTATCCATCACATGGACATTAACTGGTGTCTCCTCCACCGGCTCCTCCACATTTTCTCTGTTTCCTTAGATATTATGTATCCTATGATTACAAGCAGGCCGATATCTCACATGTCAACACAATTAAGCACATTGGTCAGCTCCCGTGTATATATATCCTTAGGGCACATAAATGTTGACACATTCTTTTGGTTTCCATGGTCATTTCTCGTTATTATTAATATTCTAATTGTTATAACGTGTGTGCGCTTTGATAAATATGGGTCATATAGGGCACACAGTTAACCCAATTATTTACACCGGCAGAGCTTTGTCCTTACTAAATCATGTCAGGCAGTTATATTTTAATATTTAGGTTCCTGTACAACGAATCTGAATTAGAGCTTTGTTGCATCAATCACTTAAGATCAGTGTTTTTTTTTTTTTTTTTGTGTACAAATAAATCTCCACTACCTTCACTGATACTCTTGGTTATGCTTTATAGGGATGCGACAAACAGTTCTTCAATTCCTCGGTTCAGTTTGGAAATATGGACCTATTACTGGACTATATTAATCGCCACAATGAGTTTGGAGTGACTGTGCAGTATGCTACTCTTGGAGAGTACTTTAGTAGCATCCATGATAGAAATCTTACGTGGGATGTGCAAGATAACCAAGACTTCCTTCCATATTCTTCTGGTAGGTTGGTTTAAATTTTTCAGGAGACTAGATAATTTAAAAATGGCACTGTTATTTTGTAGGTTTTTTTTTTTCTAGTAGGTTTTTAGTTATAAGGCATACAGTGCCCTCCACTAATATTGGCACCCTTGGTAAATATGAGCCAAAAAGGCTGTGAAAAAATTTATTTATTGTTTAACCTTTTAATCTTTGATTACTCAAAAATACTCTGCTCTCATGGATATCAAACATTTGCCCACAGGTTAATTTAAAAAAAAATATTTGATAAATGTATGTGTGCTACAATTATTGGCACCCATTTAGTCAATACTTTGTGCTACCTCCCTTTGCTCTGAGTCTTCTCCTATAATACTTAATGAGCTTGGAAAATACATGACAAGGGATCTGAGGCCATTGCTCCAACATAATCTCTCCAGATCGTTTACATTTCGAGGTCGATGCTGGTGGACTCTCCTATTCAGTTCACCCAACAGGTTTTTTTTAATGGGGTTCAAGTCAGGAGACTAGAATGGCAATGGATGTCACCTTGATTTTGTGGTCAGTAAACCATTTTTGTGTTGTTTTGGATCATTGTCCTGCTAGAAGATCCAACCACAGCCCGTTTGAAGCTTTCTGGCAGTGGCAGTCGTGTGTTCATTTAATATATTATGATTTTGGATAGATGCGAGATATACTAACAAAATATCCAGGTCCTCTTGCAGAAAACTGCTCCAAAACATTAAATAGCCACCATCATATCCGGTTTACTAAAAATGTTAACTATCAATGGGAATATACTTTAGATATATTTTTCTCATGAATTCTTAGGGACGACCATAACTGTGCCACACCTGTATTTAAGAAAGATATTTTTGTTTCTTTCTTTTTGGCAAAAGGTTAAACAATACAGACACTTTTTTTTTTTCTTTGCTCCTATTCACCAAGGTTGCCAGTATTAATGGTGAGTACTGTAAAACTCATACAAACTTGTGCACAGTCTACACCACAGCAAACAGAACACGCGTCTACACTCGAATACAGATACCAGGTAAAGGTGGTCAGAATAAAACCCCAATCTTTGAAATTTCAAATGATACACAGTACCTGTTATTAGTTTTTTAGTTATACATAAGGGAAAGTAGAAACCACTTTTTTTTTTCCATTGGGAGTGGGTTCTTTTTACCTTTGCAATTTTTTGCAGTAGTCGGCGAGTAAAATGTACCCAGAATCCATTAGTGAAAATAATCCCACAAAAGTAAAAAAAATTGCAGACATTATGGACAGAGTAGAACATAATGGCCGTACCTGTATGACGGGATCCAGTGCAGATAAGAAAAGATAATAAAAATGGAAAAACAACTGGCGGGTGGATAGAAGGGGTGTAAAAAAAGGAAAATTTAAAGAAAAAAATGGACACATGACATTCCACATTAAAGAGACTGCCAACTACCTACATTACTATACTACTATATATTTGGATAGTGGACAGGCTCATTTTAAAATGCCAACTTCAAGATCGCCGGTTGATACAATACTCACTTTAGGCTTACTTTGCACTTTCTATATCTTTTCATGTATCCAATTGTACTTGTTATTATGATAACAAATATATAACGCACAGACTCTGTAACTTAAGACTATTACCATGTAAACATGGCTTCTTAAACTAAAGTTCTATCTGTTATTTGAAATTACTAACCCTGCTGGAAGTGTGCATCTGAAATGTTTTTCATTTTCTCGCCTTTATTTTGCCTTTCCACAGACACATACCAAGCATGGACTGGGTTTTATACATCTCGCAACGTATTAAAAGGAGTAGCACGAAGGGCAAGTTCGTTGCTGAATGCAGGGGAGTCTGCATTCACACTGTATCTTTTAAAGTATCCTTCAGGTTCTGTGAGTAAAATCTGGGCACTGATGCAACTGCAAGATCTCCGGTGGGCTGTCTCAGAGGTAAGTGCTCTTTGCAAATAATTTTTTCTTTGATCCTTTGTAAACTTTACATAATGTTGAACTATTGTTTATTGATTTTTTTTATTTATTTTTTTACAAATAAGTTTATTTTCTACAGAATCTTAAGTGTTTTGTAGATGCAAAAGTGACATAGAGAGTCCCTCCAGTTTCAAGGAGGTAAACAATACATTTAGATGTCATTGCATGCCGGTATGCTATTCTTAAAAGGACACTGTAGGCGTTGTAACAGCTTCATCTCATTGAAGTGGTTATAAAGTCTGAAGTCCCCTGGCATTGTCTTTCCATTCCACAGTAAACTGTTTTTGATGTAAAAGTGATTCCCAGCAGCTCATCCGCTGTGTTTTTTGGGAGATAATGAGGGAACATTGGCCTGAGCCGCAATGGTGCCCTTCTTTGCCCTGCTTAGCTGACTCCTTTCAGCCCATCCCAACAACCATTTTTCCTATGGACATGAGACATGCTTTAGTCATATCTCCAGTAGGTGCTGGCCTCTGCATGACCATCAACTTTATTTAGTGTTAAACTGCTCGAAAATGGTTTAAATGGAGAGGTGGTGCCAGGGGACTCCAGTATTTCAGCCAAATCAACGAAATGTAATGATTATAAGGCCTACAGTGTTCGTTTAATTACTTGCAGGGTGAACCCACAACTATGTATTTGCCCTCTTGTGACATTATTATTATTATTATTATTATTATTATTGTTATTATTTTATTTGTTTCATTCATAAAAACATGAATTGAAGAACACTGTAGATTAATAGAATTAACACATTGTGACAGAACATCTGTAACCTTACATAAACAGCTCTCTTCATAGATTTTATGAATTAAGCGAATTGTGACTAGGTCTATTGTATGCAGGACAGCTGAGCAACAACTTGTTCAGTCAGTCTACCACATTAGCAATCTTATTGGAGCTTTTATACTCACTTTTGTTTCTAAAGTTGCAGGATATATGATAGTCTGTTAAAATGCATAATTAATTCATATGAGGGAAAAATATGGTCATGCTCCTATTTTTATTTGGGAAGGAAACAACAGTCACATAAAAACAAGTAGATAGTAATTAATATGTGTAGCACAGATGTTGCATTATAGGAGATCATACTACACCAAGGAGTATGTTAACCGCTTTGCAAGATTGATAGTAATTCTGCACATGATGGGTTCAGTATAATTAGGACACCAGAATATTTGAGTGAGATAACAACACATATATGTATGGATTGTGCAAGAAAGATTAATAAACATCATATAGATTCACAGTTTTAAACACTAGAGGAATAAAAATATATAATTTTTTTTTTTTAAAGTGATGTAGCTATGAAAATATTGTGTTTTCCCAAATGCCAAGCATGTAAATATAAATAAATGCTGGAGTGAGTTATATGCATATGGGTGCATGTAAAATAAATATTTCTTTTTCTGAAGGTCCAGCATCATGATGGGATCACAGGCACGGAGTCCCCAAAGGTTAGGGACATGTATATGGAAAACCTTTTTCGAGGGATGGTGGGAGTAAGAAAGCTGATTGGAGCAATAGTTATGGACCAGTTCAGCTCAGAAAAATACAGTAACATCAATGGTATTCATCAACACAAATCTCTATCAGTAGAAATGTATCTTTTTTTTTTTACCTTATCTGCATATACATTTGTAAAACGTATCTGAAAAGTGCAAGAACCACAGCTATGCAACATTTAAATAAAGTAAAGGATTAATCCAAACATCGTAAGCACTACAGCCGCTGTGGTCACTATGACTCCAGTGATGCCCTGGCCCCGATTACTAGTAATAGGGCAAATAGTTTTACAGCGGTTTAGCCTCTTAACTGGGTCCCATCCAATACAAAAGCTGGAAGTCAATCATTGGCAGAGAGCATCAGATGAACATGCCCAGTCAAGGAATTTCATTCTGTGCTTAGAAATCTGTACACAATTGAACTGAGTGACACCCCAAAGACGCTGCTAGAGGTGGATTTACACCTGCAGCAGCAAACAGGATAAACTTTGTATGATAAGTGTTTCAAAGGGAAACGCTGCACATACAGACTCCAGGAGCCATGACCACATCAAATCACTGAAGGGAGTGGACAAGGTGCATGGGGTAACCCTTCAAATAGTCCAAGACAGTTGATCAGCAGAACAAATTTGATTTGAGAATAAATTAATAAGCGTTATAACTGATATGTTGATATTTAGAAGGTTTTTTTTACATTTGCAGTAGTTACAATTCTATTCCTTATTTTTATTCTTCAAAGATGCAATAAACATTACGGTGTACAACCCATTGGCATGGAACATTTCAACTTTTGTAACTGTGCCGGTGAACGCCTCGGTAGTCGGTGTGTATGATGAGTTTGGACAGCCCGTACCAGCACAGGTAACTTGCCGCCTTCACTGCAGTATGCATCTGTATGATGTCTTTCTTGTTTGCTTTATTTATGAGAAATATTAAATGATTATCAAAAGAGAAAAGAAAGGTTAAGGTCAGCTGGAATTATTAGCCTGATGACCTGACAATCAAGGGAAATGTTTATGAAAATGTTTGCATTGACAAATTACAGGCCCAGCAGTGTTAAATTAAACTCTGTATCACTATGTTTGGTGGACACAGACAGAGAATGATCACTTATTAGCAAACTGCCAAGTCAGAAACCCTGCACATAGTCCAGGATTTCTTCTGCTGGTTCAGACAGAACTTACCATAATATGATTATCTTGATAAAGATACAATGCACCATGTGAGTAATCCCAAAATAATTTTGGCTCACAGGATAGATTTTTCTACAATGCAATTATACATTATATGGGTAATGCATTAAAAAGTACTACAGCAAACTACTAGTTTGTTTTGATTTTTTTTAAAAAAAATCTGTTTTTGGTGGTTTTCTTTTTCACTCGTATATCATAATGGTTCCATACATATAATCTGGGCCCCAAAGTGGGTCCCTTTGCAATTTTAGTGGGCTACCCCTCATTGGAACAGTTAGTAATAATCACTAGTGCCTAATCTGAATGTGTTGGAGGACTTGCTGTTGCAGGTGATATTTGTCTGTCCTTTGTAGTCTCTGTGGTGCTGGAATTTTTTTTTATTTTTTTTTATTGGCTGTTCGAAGTATAGAACTGGATGGACAAAACGTGGGCACTCAATTGTTGTAACATCAATCAAATAAGTTTTTTTTGTTTTGTTTTTTAAATCTGGGTTGGTGCTTTTGGCCACCACTGCTGTAGAGGATATACTCTTTTTTTTTTTGGTGTTAATTTAAACAGCAAGATGTGACTTAGCACATTTAGTTACTTAAAATTGCAGCAGGAAATTAATTGGCCTACACTGGTCTGAGGTAGAAATACATTAACGTACACAATTGCTAATTCTGCTGTGTTTTCCGAGACAAATTCATGTTTTTATTCTGTGAGAAATTGCCTCTTAGATTGAATATGATGTTCCTTTTAAACATAAATGTGTTTTTTAGAAAATAAAAGCTGTGATGATTCATCCTATCGCCATGTTACATTGGTGCATTTTGATCTAAAGTTTGAATTTTTCGTATTTGCTTTCCATACTTTCATATTTAGTGAACGAACATGTTAATGTAAAAGGCATGAATGCCGCATTTGGTCACATTTACAAAGTTTAATTATAGACTTCTCCTATTTAACTCCAGATCCAAAATTCCACTGAATCAATCTATGCTTTTGATCTGCACATACTAGTTACTCTCGGTGGCCTCAGTTATCGGAAATATTGTATATATTTTGGAAGTGCCAATTCTGAGAAGAACACCATTGTTGATGGAAGACTGATAAAATTTCCCAGGAAACAAATTAACAACAGATCTAAAAACAACAAAGGCCAAGTGAAACCTGTAATGAATGAATGTTACATTGTGTGGATTGACCAAGCCACAAATTTAATTGATGCTATAACAGACAGGTACATTGAATTCTTCCCTAGATTTATAAAACCATAAATACACTTGACATCTGTATATTAAAAAAATAAGTATAATTCTGCAAGCACGATGAAGATATGAAATTTGATTCTCTATCATTTAAGATCAAGTTGTATTCTCATGAATAGTACCCATTAACTGTCAAATTGATTAATACAGATTATTCCTTTAAAACAAACCCTGTCTTTAGAATTTTAAAAGTGCACCAGCACAAAAGTTAGAAATACTTTTCTGATAGCCGAGTCTATAATTATTGGTCTAAGATGACCCAAGAACCCATCAGACCCATTGACAATTTGCAATTGTAGTTGTGGTATTTTCAAAACAAGCTTCTGGGCTGGTGCTCAGTGTCAAATGTCAAGCCATTGAACACATATTAAAAAGTTCAACCTGGCCACACGTTACTCATGGAAACTTTATTTATTTTGTTTTAATGCTAGTTATTATCATATCGTCATAAACTTGAGTTAAAATTTTGGCGAGCGCCATAAACTTGAATTCATCATTTTGATTATGGTATTGCTTATGTCAAATCAGAATTGTTTAAACTCTTATCTTATTGTTGTCATTTTGACCATAGTTTTGGTCAAATTATCATTTTGACCCTTCTCATCATTACGTTAAACTTACATTAAAGCTTAGGGTTAGCTTTAGGCTTATGGGTATGAGTTATTGCTCGCATTATGTTTCTTTGATTTATTAAGAAACAAAAATTATAAAATCTTTGTGCAATCATTACACAATCTAAAATTTCTCAAAGGAGATTCCTCTATTAACCGCATAGTTAATAAAATAGAGTGATCCAAATCCAGATGAAATTCGCCTTCTTATGAATCCATTAAAATACAAAAATAATAGGAATTGCACCACAGCTGTGACAAACAACCCCTCACCTCCTCACGAGTATCGTGTGGAATGACCATATTTAATCTAAGGAGGCCAACTCCCATCCTCAACTACGGAGGCATTTTGCTCCTCATCCAAAATCAAAGCTAGTGCCTTGCATCTCTGCCTTCCTGGCAAAAGCAGTTAGGGTCTCGCTTGTCACGGGAAATCTCGGTTGCATACTTTCCTAACTCATAGAGCCTCTCATCGCCACTTGGCTTAATTGTTTTGCTGCTTGGCATAACACTGGATAGCCCATACCTGGATGTTGTACAGTTGTTTTCACTAACTATTTTCTGTTTCAGTTATGGTTATACATTTTTCTACATTCCGCACTGGGTTTCAATATAATTTTTGCCCAATTTTACCAATTAATTATATCTTAAGTTCATGATTTATCTTCCTAAAACCTGGGAAGTTTGGTAATACGTAACAGTTGCTGTATCAGTCAAGGTACAAGTAAGCCCAATTATAAGGAGGGAGGGCTTTGTTAATTATGTAGTTAAGTGTTTAGGTAATTTTATTATATTGCCCACTTTTTTCAGGCCTGCTTGTTTGATGACATATCACAACCGACTTGACGCTACTGGTATAGCTCAAACATTATTCTATACGGCGCTGTATTTGCGTGAGGCTGACAAGACATTTGCTTTGGGCATAACTTTCAGGGGGTGGCAAAAATGGCCCCTCTTTTTTTTCAGGCCGACCCATTCATCTGTTTAAGAACACCTCAACCTACTTGCTCTAGAATGACAGTTGTCATTTGTCTTTTATGGGACCAGGTTAAGCAGGTCATTTAGTGCCTGTAAGGGCAATCAGCAGTAACAAGAAGCTGATAGGTTCAGGAAAATAGTAAGCACTGCACATAAGAATCAATGTAAAGGGTTATGTTATTAATATTATTTTAAACAGGTGATGATTAAAAAAAAAAAAGCTTTCAGACACTTTTGACTGTTTGTTTGCATTAGGTTTTTTAATTTCAAGCTCACCTTGGAAAAGACATATAGAACACGCTCTTGTGGAACAGTCGTTGGTATAATGAAAATGCTATAACTTACTTGAACTTCTTATTTACTCCTGTTCAGAGAGCGAAATCACACTGTCCGAATGACCCAAGAATTTCTAGAGTACCATGCTAATGGAAATGTCGACGTGGGGCCTATTTCAGACAACTACTTATTCGCTTCAAGTGAACATGCTGTCCCTGTTGCAAACGCTGTTGGGCTAGAAATTGTGTTTGGGAAGTTGGTTACGGAAATTAGGCAGTATTTTTACAGGTAATGCTCTTTCTGACCTTAAGATTGTAACCATGATTTCAGTAATGGAAATACCTTTTTCTAAATATTTTATCAATGATACCAATCCTTCCTGTATCTGAATGCATATCTGTTTGTATTTACATTTATAACGAGCCATGCAGTATCTACTTTCAATGGAACCCTTAACAAACCTTGCTTGGTACCCCTATACATCTGTTCGCACCATTGCTAACAGTGTCAAAGTAAAATGAACTAATTAATATATAACATTGATATGTTGTTGTATCAGTTTTCTCCTGCCACGAATACTAGAACTATTTCTGGTTAGATTCAACTTCTGCCACAATCTTTCACCCTGACATAGGTATGCTGCCAGTTTGTCTGAAATATACAATGTATTTTAGAATTCCTTGACTCCTTCAATAATCTGTGTCTAAGTGTGGCATTGAATACCATAAACATTGAAGTCCATAAACAGAAGAAAGATGTTAGTTTGGGATTTATGGATGGAAAGAACACTAAACAGTGCTACAACTGTCAGTTCAGTTATTTAGGAAAGGGCTTACATCTGTACTGAATGAATTTGTGTGTCAAATTTCATTTGTAGACGATAA
Source organism: Pelobates cultripes (assembly GCA_933207985.1). Classification (NCBI taxonomy): domain Eukaryota; kingdom Metazoa; phylum Chordata; class Amphibia; order Anura; family Pelobatidae; genus Pelobates; species Pelobates cultripes. Next base: position 47,801,509 of record OW240917.1, on the reverse strand, counting down.
TGATTAAATATAAACAATGTAATGCAATATTTTTATCTTATTTCTAGTCGTTTCAGAATGTTTATTTTTTTTGTAGAATTCATTTTTTTAGATTCTCGGGGGGAGGACCAAAATTGTTGCTAGACTTTAATTTTCAGAATTTCATATTTTGCTGTTATAGATTTTGAAATGATGGTTTAATTATATGAAACAGATTCAGTCTTTCAATGGTCCTTTTTTTATCTTTTTCTTTGTGTCACCTTAGCAACCTCGATGCAGAAGGTTACCGTTATGCAATATTTTCAAGGCTCTACAATGTCCCAGACGGTTATGACAAGATGCCACTCTGTCGACGTATTGAGCAGCAATACCGAGTTGGGCCTTTGCAGATTAATCGGGAGTCAATTTTAAGAACAAGCACAGATATGGAAACAAACAAGAGAATTTTCACGGACAACAATGGATATCAAATGCAAATGAGGGAGTTTAAAACCTATTCTGACAACTCCGTACCTAGGGTAGGAAATATATAAACTATTTGATGCCTGCTAGTCACCTTGCCACTACTCAGGGAAGCTCTCAGAAAAGAGGGTAAAAAAGAAATACAGAGAGATGTTGGTGTAAAAGAATGAATGTACCTTCTAAAGACTGATGTATGGGAGGCTTGGGTTTGTGAGTAAGTCTGCAATTAAAATGATATGACTTTGGCCACTGGTGGGGTTCACTATGACAACCTCTCTTTGCAAGCCCAGAAAAAAATATTTGTTAGCATCTGCAATACAAATACAATATGGTAAAAAAAATATTAATATGCAGATCACAATTTTCAGAACTCCATATTAAAAACCACCATTGACGGTGTGACTTGTAAATCGTCGTTCACCAACAGTACATATGTGTTCCAGACTGCCTGAGATTGGTAGGAGTGATATGCCTATGAGGATGGCTTTTGATTATTTGCAGTTCTTCATTCCTGCCTATCTGCAGCTGTTGTCATGATTCTGTTGCTGTTCTCTTACTAATATACCGGGTGAGGTGCTGGGGAGAGAGCACACACAGGCTCACTCTGCTCCAGCTTATTGAAAGGCATGTAGGCAAGTGAAGAGCGACAACTGTAGTCAAGCTGCGTCTATTACAGAATTGCAGCCTTGAAAGGAACCCAGGCAACTGTGGGTGTGCAGCTATGGAACAAAACCTATATTTAAAAAAAAAAAAAAAAAAAAGTTTTTAAAGACACTTAAGATTAACGTAATATGAAAGATACCTGACATTGATGTGTTAGTGGAAAATATTGCCTCTTTCAGAAACCCTCAGTGTCATTATTAGTGTTGTCTTTGTATATTTTCTGTTTCTCTGTGTTTTTGTAAAACATTCAGGACACAATTATCTGCAATGTTCCCCTGTCTATGTCTCTATGTTCAGCTATTTGCAAGTCTGAAAAAGCTCATTATCTGGTTGAAGCAAACATTTTTTTTAATTTTGTTTCACAGCACAACATATAGACCTGGACTAACATGGCATATGACTTGGAGGAACATTTTAAGCTTTAGAAATACAAACCTGTGTTATTAATGCTATAGTGTGCCCTGTCCCTAACTTATTAGGTCCCCCACCTCTCCTTGTGAAAGTGTTAAAAAAAAAAAAAAAACTTTTAAGACTTGCCTCTTTCATGCGCTGAGGTTCCCTCAGCACTGACTAGGTCTCCTGAGGCAATCTAATGTGCATGCGCAGAGCTTGCTGCACACACATTGCAGCTTCCCCATAGGAAAGCATTGAATTAGTACTTTCTTATGGGGAATTTGAAGATGGTAGACATCATCATGCAAAGTGTCAAGCAAGCACAGGAAGTACCTTTTGTGGCTATTTGAAGACAGCCTTGAGAATTTGTCTCAACATGTAAACATTGCAGTTTCTCTGAAAGGGAACACTGCACCCAGACTACTTCAATTAGATGAAGTGGTCTGGGTGCCTATAGTGTCCCTGTAATGATGTTTTAAAAAAAATACAGCACAGGTGACTACTTGAAATGTACAATGTATTTTTATTAGTATATGCAAAATGCAATATATAAATCTTTGTTTTATCATAGAATTATTATCCAATGGTCCGTTCAGCATATGTAGAAGATAACAGTACTCGACTCGTATTTCTAGCTGAAAGAGCGCATGGAGTTGCCAGTTTGGACAGTGGTCAAGTAGAGGTATTTAAGCAAGCTGTTAAAATATTTGTGCAACCTGGTGGCTATTTATTTATTTATAAAATTTTTACCGTGAAGGATACATTGAGATTTCTCTAATTTTCAAGTATGTCCTGGGCAATGTAAAATCTACAATTTATTTGTTTTTCTTATTTTAATTTCCATAATATAACAGAACAGCCAGAATGCACCATGTAAACCGTTTTATCTTTGCGTGGGCACTTAATTGCAGAGGGAATGCTGAAGCATGCTCTTATATGACTTTTCTGTGGCATGAATGTGCCCGGAGTATATGTTGAGGAGATGATTGTGATCAGGACACACAAATGTTGCAGAGATTTATTCCTTCTGATGTGCTACTCATCCCAGTAAGCACGTTGGTTGCATTATTGGGTTGAGGAAATAAGTTATAATTCTGCTTTAATAAATAAAATAGAAAAATCTTAAGAAAGAAATAGGTGCCCAGGAGCTAAAATGTAACAGAGTATCTATGTACCCTGATACACTGGAGTGATTTCATCACACGGAGGTCTATTGCTATTAATTCTCATACATGAAGTGTTAACACAAATTTCTTTAAAAATAGCTCATGAAAAAACTTTTGAATTTTGACAATTTGACATTTTCTTTTCATGCTCCAATTAAAAAGCTTTTCAGCTGTTAACAATGCTGTTTCCCCATTGAATCATTCATTCTCTCATTGATTATGGCTTTGTATTTCCATTAATGTCTTAGATCATGCTACACAGAAGGCTATGGAATAATTTGGAATGGGACCTTAATTACAATCTTACTTTAAACGACACCTCTGTAGTTCATCCAACTGTCTGGCTGATGATGGGGAGCAAGGCTGAGATGGGTTCATTGTATCAGAGAGTTGGCCTGGCTCTGGAACGTAAACCACTGGTGATATATAGCCCATTAATAGGTAATATTTTATATCAATCTTACGGTTTAATGTAAGCTATCGGTAAAACTCCCTGAACTGGGAATTGTCAGGAACTAGCCAGAGAGTTGCAAACTTAAGTAAACAAAATATCCAAACTGGAAAAAAATTCCAACTTGCCAATTTTTCCAGCTTGGCTTTTTGGGATCTGTCAAAAGTTGAAGTTTCCTAGTCAAGATCAAGCTATGGGGTTAATTAGACTGTGTGCAATACAATGGTGGTAAGGCATTCGAGGTCTATATGTTGCCACTGATGTATAGAATGTAATCTCTGCTATCCTCCAATAGACTGCCCACAAGACCATTCTAGAATTGAAAGGAACACTCCAATCACCTATAGCATTTAAGCTTGCTGAAGTGCTTTATGTGTAAAGAGTGTGTCCTCTTTATTAAATTTCATGAAAAGTGCAGAGTTCAATAGACAATGGCACTATTAGACATTTGCTGTCAATCAGCTTTTCTGTACAGCTTAGTGGGGCTAAACTCAGGAAGCAGGCTATTGCCCAGAGCAACCACCTTGCAAAGACTTCTCATTGAGCTACATTGGGAAGTCTTTTATTGGACAGCCACAGAAAGTCTGGGATGGGGAAGAAGGAAAGGGCTCGCAAGGCTTCAGACTAGTGATCTTTTGCAAGTTGTTTTTAGATATAACCACAACGAATAAATACATAACTAAATCCATGCATGTTTTTATTGGTGGTATATCTACTGAATATCTACTAAATGGTGTTTTTTGGTGGAGGGGAGGGCAGTGGAGTGTGACTTTAAGTTGATTGCTTGTGTGGACCATGTTTTTGTATTTGACAGGAAGCGAACCATCAGACAGGTTCAACAGTACCTCTGAAGATTCAATCAATTTACCTCCTAATCTTCATCTTCAGCTTCTGAGTATCCCAGGCTGGAAATACTCCTCAAATCACACAGAACACATTGAGAATGTACAGAAAGGTTAGAATAACATGGCACATTTCTTTTTCAATACTAAATTCATATCTACCTATAACCGGAAAACTTCATCATAGTATAAAAAGTGTGAGTATTGTAGATGTGTTGGTTGTTTAAATTAATTTATTTCAAGACAGAAAAGGAACTGGTGACTTCATACAGTGGTATTCAGCACGAACCCTATTAAGTTATCAGACGACAAAGCAAGGTGGGCATGAGAATTGACAAAGTTCTGTAACTTGAAATGTTGCTGCTTACACTATAGCCTCTTACGTAAAAATCGGGCTGTGCAAATGAACACTTGCACACCATTTGCACCATATGCTTTGTTACACAGCATATTGTGTTCTTTACTAAAGGGACCCTATTAAAGTGATCTGGGTGCAGTGCTGCTGTCCCTTTAACCCAGCAATGTAAAACATTGCAGTATTAGAGAAGGGAGGGACCTCGGCGCTAGAAACAGGTAAATGGTGGGGGGACCTAAATAAATAGAAAGACACTACAGCATTATGAATACAGTTTTGAATTCCTTATACTATATTTTTCCTTAAAGACACAGAACAGTGTACGTATGTGTGTGTGTGTATATATATAGTGTCATATGTTAAAGGGACACTCCAGGCACCCAGACCACTTCTGCCCATTGGAATGGTCTGGGTGCCAACTCCCACTACTCTTAACCCTGAAAGTGTAATTATTGCAGGTTTTAATAAACTGCAATAATTACCTTGCAGGTCTCCCCGGCCGGTGGGCAGGATCAGTCTCACCCACCGGCGGACGCAATGCAGAGGAGGAGCGCCGGCGGAGGAGGAAGCAGCGACGATGGACATCGTCGCTGCGCCCCCCCCCCCCCAATCCCCTTCAGCCACCAGTGATTGGGGGGTGGGAGGGGACCTGCAGTCTGGAGTTTCCCTTTAATAAAAAGGGCAGCAATTGTAATTTCTCAAAAAAAAAAAAAAAAAATGGAACCACTTGACCTTCTTTTTAAAGCACGTCTTGCACCAGCTTCCCAAATTTTTTCCTGATGAATGCATAGTTCATTCCTAGTGAACAGTTTTAGTGCAGCAGTCCGTTACGTATTTACTTAAATAATCAAAACAGGAAGTCACATATAATTTCGTATTATAACTGTGCTATTAACTCATTCTGTGAGTCTTGCTTTTCTTTTTGTAAGATCATATTCCTGACTAAGAAATTGAACAATTACACTGCTGCGCTTTCTACCTACACCTCACATTATCTATTCTAAAGTTCCATTGTGTTCTTTAGAAATATTTTTCATGCATTACTATTCAAGATCAGTCCATTGTCCCACTGGTCCACAGGTTCTTTTGCTAGCCTTTGTATTGTGGGGTGGACTTGTACTGAGATCTGGCTTCCCCTGATCGAATCTCCTCATGAGCGGAAAGGCTCTTGCTACTTGCTAGCTGGTTTATTTGTTACTGATTTGGTTTCAGTTCTGCCTTGGCTTTCCTTGTCTATAGATGCCTGCCTATAGACCTGAACTAGTCTAAAACCATCTCATCTGTGTGTCTTTTATTCTTGACTTAGCTTGCTTATCCATTATCAAGTATTCCAGGTGTCTGAGAACATGACTTACACCTGACTACACTCAGTTCTTTTCAGCTCTTCAAATGATTTGCTTCTAATTTGTCCATTCCAATTGCCTTCTTATTGCATTTTCTAGTTTAAGCTCTGTTAGTCTTTATAGAGCTTACTTTTTTTTTTAATTCCTTAGCTGACCTTCAGTATGCCTGAAGAATTAACATTAGCCCAAGCAGTGCTAAAATGCAGTCTGCCATCATTGCAATCCTGACAACTATACAATGTGACCACTCACTAAATATTCTTTGAAAGTAGATTTGATAGCCTGGCTTTTGAAAGATGGTGATCTATGTCTAGAGACAGACCCCAAATGCTTTGCTTCTGGTGTCTTATAGAAATTAAGACATTATGTGCAATTTAAAAAAAAAAAAAAAATTCTATCCCTACTTCTGAAGTTTGTGAATTATCAGAATCATTCCATCATTCCTTAGAAATAAATAAAATGCTACTCTGAAAATGTGGTGATCATTTGATTTGGTTGAGCGAATTAATGGCTCTAATTAGAAGCTGTTGATGATTTTGAGAGAGACGTAGACGTATTAATAGGAACGACTTGCTGTTATCAGTAATTCATCCAATGATAGTCATCATTGATGGTATAATTAATTTACAACTAGATTCTACGAGTCTACAAGTCATAAATGTAACTCCTTGTAAGTGAATAAAAAACCTTCCATGGATATCTATGGGATACTCTATTAGCTACAAATGTGCTTATCTCTTTTAAAGAGAATCTAGCCATTAACATTGGATTCTAGTTCATCTTCGACATCACTAGGAGGCCTGACGTTTGCATATAGCAATATATAATGTATATTGCGAGCTTAATAATCTAGGTGTATGTGAGAAGGCGTAGAAAAGCAAAGCTAGCATATGTTGGACATATGTTGAAAAGAATGTGTTCTGTAACAGACTGTATGTAAGAGTAGCAGCAGTGCCAAGAAGTACTGTCAGAGCTCAGATGAAAAGAACTCTACTCCATTCAGTAACACAGCCGTGGGTGAAGTTAGGAAGCTTTATTTCAGTTCCACTATACAACCTATTAGGGCTTTGTAGAACTGAAACTTGACCATGCTAATGTCATTTGTTTGACATTATCTATTTATGTATTAATGACCTCTCAGTTTATGCTTTTTCTTCCAAATATTTGTATCTTAGGTAAGAGAGATACAGCTGATCCTGATTTCCACCGTGTGCTTTTACGGCTACAACATCTGTATGAATCCGATGAAGATCCGGTCCTTTCCAAGCCTGTGTCTGTAAACCTACAAGTATGTACAGTTTATTGTATGACTGTGTGTGTGTATATATAATATTACATTTGTATTTATATACTACCAACATACACCTATCAGCTACAAAATTAAAACCACTGACAGGTGAGGTGAATAACACTGAAGATTAATTTTACAACAACGCCTGTCAAGGGGTGGGATATATTGGGCAGTAAGTGAACAGTCAGTTCTTCAATTTCATGTGTTGGAAGCAGGAAAAATATGCAAATTAAAAGATCTGAGTGACTTTGACAGTGGGCAAATATTTATAGCTTAACGACTGGGTCAGAGCATCTCCAAAATGGCAAGTAAGGTGGGGTGTTGTTTACCTTTGGGAAGAGATGGCAGCAATATGCACTATGGGTAGAAGGCAGGCTGGCAGAGGCAGTGTTATGCTCTGGACGATTTTCTGCTGGGAAACTATGGCTTCTGTTATTTTGTCATTTACCACCTACCTGGAGATTGTTGCAGATTATGTACACCTCTGTATGGCAATGGTGTTCCCTGATGGCAGTGGCCTCTTACATCAGGATAATGCACCAAGCCACACTGCAAAAATTGTTCAGGAGTGGTTTGAAGATCATTACAAACCGTTCAAGGTGTTGCATTGGCTTCCAAATTTTCCAGATCTCAAGTCGATTCAGCGTCTGTGGGATGTGCTCGAACAACAAACCTTATCCATGGAGGCCTCTCCTCACAACTTGCAGGACTTAAAGTATCTTCTGCTAATGTATTGGTGCAAGATACCACAGAAGTCATGTGTAGTCCGTGCCTCGATGCATCAGAGCTATTTTGATAGGAACGAGGGGGACCTATGTGATTTTAGGAAAGTGGTTTTAATGTTGTGGCTGATCAGAATAAATGCCTTGGGTAACTCCACCTAATACCACCTTTGAAATGTGATGGCGGATTTTTAAGAAAACTATATATTTTATGCAAACGTCAATAAATACTTCTGTGTTTTGTTTTTTTCATTTAAAGATTTATTTTTTTCTTCATAGTCTCTACTTAAAGGATTGGGTAAAGTGGTGCTAGTAGAGGAACGGTCTCTCACCGGAACCTGGGATTTAAGTACCCTGAAGCGGTGGAAATGGAAATCCAAACAACGAAGAAATAAACGTAAGCTAAAAGGGAGAAATGTAGTTATCACCAAATATAATAAATTTAAACACATAAATAATATAAGCATATAGATTGATTGACTGAATGTGGAAATGTGCTATCTAATTTTCTAGCTCTCTCCATAGAAACAAATGCTTGTTCTTGCTGATTGCTCCACATTTAGCATTGTCTTTGTTCTTATGAAGCATAAAATTGTGAAAATATTAGTAACGGACACAAACTGACACAAAATGTTTTATATTTTTGATGACTTAATGGAAAATAATGTAACAAATCAGCAGAAAATACAAATAGGATATTGTCTTGTATAGAAAACAGTAGTGATATTAATATTTATCTTTACCGTTCTGTGTTGTTATACACTTGACTGAGACCATGCATAGCTCTGGCTTTCAGAGCACTGCATGCTAGCTATATATGTTAAATATGAGGCTTATGTCTACAGCTAGATAAGAGAAAATATTGCTTTTCATTGGCCTAAACCACAGAAACAGATATTTGTGCCTCCTTTCATAACTGTAACTTGTGGCTTTTTCACCAAGTCACCATGTGATACACGCTATTTTGCTTGAAAAACAAATACTAATGTATAACATTAGAATGTTCACTATGCTGCTATTCACACGTTCTATGTGTTTGCGTGTTTATTTCACAGATGATCTCCCTTATGGCAATAGGACCGTCAACTTTACCATCAATATTCAGCCCAAAGAGATAAAAACTCTATTTGTTTATTTTGAAACAGTGTCGAAGAAAACTTAACTGGTTTCCGGATATAAATTTAAGATGTTTTTTTTTTTCCATCTGGAAGATTATATTTTGTCAGCACTGTATGGTGACTGTAACACAGTAGCTGCATGGATATATTCTAGGAAATGTACAACCAGAAACGCATGCGCCATACTGGTGTAAAGAAGCCAAAGAACCACATACAGTGGTCAACACTATGCACGTTATCGAATTCATGCAGCATTAACAAACCGGGTTAAACATCGTGGCTGTCAGTGGAACATTATATAAGAATATACTCATGTGTATATATTGACCATGATGATAACAAACCTGTGGAAAACAGGCCAAATTATTCTAATATTTTTAGAAGGAAATATAATTTTTTACAGATGTATACACTAATATCAAAATCTATGAAAAAGCTTAAATAGCTTATTTTGGTGTAAAATTGTATGGGAAGCAGTGTAATATGTTTTATATAATATAATAGTGCAATATCATACCTCATTGGAGAGCAGTAAGGCATCACTGTTTATCAGGCATCACATATATCAGTGTTTACATAAGGGATTTGGAAATTGCGATTTTTGAATTAAATGTTGCTCTCTACTTGTTAGTTTATTGGCTGTGCTTTCTGGGCGTTTAATCTTGACAATTATTGGTACCAAAAATACCAATTGAACCAAAAATTGAACCAAAAATTGTTTGAAGTGGATAGGTTTATCATGCTGCACAAAACAAAATGACTCTTAATTTGACGGTACATGTTCTGAATTTTAAACTTGTACATTAATAAACTATTTTACTTTTCTACTCATTTTGTACTCTTCACTGGGAATCAACGCCTACAGCATTAGATGGTGATTTATACTTTTGTTACTAATAGAGAAGTAAAGTTGGAACCCAACAGAATGTTCCTGCCTGGCAAAAGAGCTGATGGTAAAATATTTAGTGATAATATCTGCTGATCAGTGTAGGACCCACAGGTGTACTTCAAGTATAAAACTTTAAAACCCAAATCTCTTCATCTTAATTAAATTAAATTATTTTATTTTGTTGCATATATGCTGTCCCTGCAACCTTGCGTTTGTACTGTGTGGGTTCTGAGAAGTGGCAAGGTTTCCATTTTGCAGTTTTCACACCTGCTTCTGGCTGTCAGACTGTCTTATCTATTCTAAAAATTTCATAAGGATTCCACTGACGTGGACATGGGCTATTACCTGCAAAATAACATGCCCAGTCTCCAGTCTGATATGGGGGATTGGAATTGGGGTTTTTCGGTATCTATAGGCTTGGAGACTACTAGCCAGTGGAGTGGGAAGTTAAGCATTTTGGATGTGGTTACTGGGAATGCTCTTGTCCTATTTAGTTGTAGTGAGTGGAGGCAAAGTGGATTGTTAATCCTCTGGACTCATAAGTATTAAGATCATAAGAGAAGGTATACACTGGCTAAATTTTATTGGGCTGGAGGGCTCCCTAAAATATGTTGTTCTATTGCTATTTTTTTTATTTTATCCTGTGTTGTGGGAGAGCCATGCTTTTTTAAATATATTCAAAAAGCTGGTGAAATTTTATTGCCTTTATTGCATGTTGAGGTTTCATGGTTATGCTAGATATAGGTTTAACAATAAAATAATGGCTTTAAGCTTTGTAAACTGCAACAGCATTAGTACATTTTGAATTCTATAGCGGTTACTAAGATTTCCTAGAGAGGAGTTTTGTTTCAATTGAGGACATTTTTTTTATACAAAGATATATAAGGCAGTATATAATATTTTGGAGCAAATTTGTTTAGCTGGAGATCTAACTCTGTCTCCAAAACTGATGCATTCATATCTGACAACTAAGTGTGTATATATGCGCATTCTGCATACATACAAATATTTCTTCCTGCAATGCATTATAGTGTGTGAATGCATCTGCGTAAACACTTGTGTGCTTCATTACAAGAATGCAGGAGGAGTGCGGTATGTAGAAACTACATTGGAGTGTGCAAATGAGAGTTCAGTGTAGAGGGGGCCATAAGGGTTAGATTTAAGTGCGCTAGAGTCATGGTAAAGACAGAGCTGCAAGATAGAGCTCCGCCCGGTCCTCCTCTCCCTTCCTAGCCTCATGTCTGTGCAAGTGGGCCGGTGAGGGCGATCTTTGCTGTCCCCACCGGCCCTTCATGGAATACTGCAGGGCCGGCGCGCAGATAGTGAGGGCCCTGCATGGACCGGCTGGGGAGGTCCTCTGACCTCCCCTGTCGGCCTCTGCCTACGGTCATTGCAGCCCACCGGTGTGCCCAATGGCCAGTCTGGGCCTGTGTCCTAGCATTTGGTTTCAGATTAGAGGAGAGTTAATATCGGAGTTAGATGAAACAGGGTTGTTTTGCATTAAAAATGAAGAACGAGACAAGAATTAAAGTTTTGGGGGGGAGGGGTTCCAAAAATTTTCAGATTTAGTGCAGCCCATCACCAGAAGAATTGAAATTACACATGTGAAAATAAAAACACAGAAGCATAGAATGTGACGGCAGATAAGCCCATCTAGTCTACCCAATTGTCTAAATACTTTCATTAGTCCCTAGCCTTATCTTATAGTTAGGATAGCCTTATGCCTATCCCACGCATGCTTAAACTCCCTCACACTGTTAACCTCTACCACTTAAGCTGGAAGGCTATTCAATGCATCCACTACCCTCTCAGTAAAGTAATACTTCCTGATATTATTTTTAAACCTTTGTTCCTCTAATTTAAGACTATGTCCTCTTGTTGTGGTAGTTTTTCTTCTTTTAAATATAGTCTCCTCCTTTACTGTGTTGATTCCCTTTATATATTTAAATGTTTCTATCATATCCCCCCTGTCTCGTCTTTCCTCCAAGCTATACATGTTAAGATCCTTTAACCTTTCCTGGTAAGTTTTATCCCGCAATCCATGAACCAGTTTAGTAGCCCTTCTCTGAACCATCTCTAAAATATCAATATCCTTCTGAAGATACGGTCTCCAGTACTGCGTACAATACTCCAAGTGAGGTCTTACCAGTGTTCTGTACAATGGCATGAGTACTTCCCTCTTTCTACTGCTAATACTTCTCCCTATACAACCAAGCATTCTGCTAGCATTTCCTGCTGCTCTATTACATTGTCTGCCTACCTTTAAGTCATCAGAAATAATCACCCCTAAATCCCTTTCCTCATTTGTTGAGGTTAGGACTCTATCAAATATTCTGCACTCTGCACTTGGGTTTTTACGTCCAAGATGCATTGAGCACTTCTCTCTTTCTACTGCTAATACCTCTCACTATGAAACCAAGCATTCTGCTAGCGTTTCCTGCTATAGGCTTTCACCAAAGGAGGAAAAATGAAGCTGTATTATTTTATATTGTTTTATATGGAAAATTTACCAGCATGCATTATTTATAAAAGAACACTTAAACCCCTGTGTATCCTTTTATTTTCATTTTAATAAAAGTGCAGATTTCAATAAAAATTGGTACTTTTGTAAATTAACCTTATCCCACCACCAATTGTCAATCAGACAACCAGTCCTGTTACTTGCTGTTTTTTTTTTTAGCTCAGTGAAGTTAAATTAAAGAGGCAGACAATTGCTCAGAACACCTACCTTGCAAACACTTCTCATTAAATGGACAATAATGCTCTGTCTCTGTGCCCTTAGCCCTTCAAAGTTACAAAGTTTCAGAGAAACTGCAATAATTGCACTGCAGGGTTAAGACTGCCTTTAGTGGCTGTCAATCAGACAGCCATTAGACGCAGTTCCTGCTAGCTAAGCGACTTTTGGTCGCTTAACTGATGCTTGACGTCCTTACACTCTGCATTAGGAGATTTAACGTCTAGAAAAGCTCCATAGGAAAGCATTGCAGCAACGCTTTCCTCTAGGAAAAGCTTAATGTGTTACGGCACTCGCTGCGCATGCGCATTAGTACGCCTCCCAATCTGGTGACATTGAAGGGGAGCGCCAACCGATTGCCGAGGGAAATTGACGCTGAAAACGGGTTAGTAAAGTAAGGGGATTTTAACCCTTGCACTGCTGGGGTGGGCGGTGTGAGGACAAGGGAAAGGTGGGGGCCGGAGGGAAGTATTGTACTAGGAATACAGATTTGTATTCTTAGCACTATAGTATCCCTTTAAGTTACACTGGAAAGTCTGTGGTTTGACATCCACAGAGTCTGGTTGCCGTTAGAACGGGGAGACAAGATCTGCAGATTTTGCAAGCTGATTTTTAGATATACCCAAAATAAAAAAAATGCATAATTAAATGCATGTTTTCTTTGCGATGTCAGCCAGCGGTGGGAGATCTAATGCGCATGCGCGGCAATGGCTGCGGGTGCATTAGACCTCCGCAGATGAAAGCATTATTCAAAGTTTTCCTATGGGGATTCTAGAGACACTGGAGGACCTCATGCATAGTGTGAGGACGTCCAGCGTCGTTTAAAACACTTTTTGTGTTCTAAGCCGGTAGAGGAGGACTTCACCCTGCAAGGTAAATATTGCGGTTTATAAAAACTGCAAAAATTACACCTGCAGGGTTAAGGGTGGTGGGAGTTGGCACCAAGATAACTCCAATGGGCAGAAGTGGGTGCCTGGAGTGTCCCTTTAAGCAGATGATTTGGGCAGTGGAGTACCCGTTTAAATAGCTAACTCAATAGTAGTTGGTAGTAATGTCACACAGGAAGGAAGTAATATCATATCATAAATGCACACCATTTTTTGGTTTTCTGGTCATCATTCTGAGCTCAGAAACCCAACACATTTGTTTCTTTACACTGAAAAAATGTTGTATATTATTTTGTTCCATCTCTGTATAGTCTATCTCTGTGAGTATATTTGAATTAATCTTATGCTAATAATTTTTTATTATCTTGTTAAATTGTAACTCTGACAAGAATCATGAGAAGAATGTTTTAACTTTGTAGTAAATGGTTATTATTATTTTTTTACTGCAAGTGTATAGAAAGTGTAATTGTAAAACATGCATCTTGAAAATATATTTAAATTTTACTGCAATTCTAACTATAACTCACTGTTTAGAGAGTAAACCTTAATAGGTTATTGTGTTACTATGCATTAGAGACAATTCGTCTAATTGTATAAATAATCGCTGGCATTTTGGATTATCCTAGCTAGTTTTGTAATTAGATCATTTTAAGTATGTTGATGTTTCTGTAGAAATTGAGAAATCTTTAATCAGTCGTAAACCTTGACATATGCCAAAAACAAAAAAAACTCCCCTCTTTATATTTAGCTGTCACGTATAATATTGTTGTAGACTTGTGTTGTTTATGGCACATCTCCTAAATATCTAAAATTACTGACTGGCCAGCCATTGGGGATGGGGCTTCTGAAATAATGGGTGGTGCGAAAGTCATCCCCATGGAAGACCTTGTGTCACTTCTCTTGAGACTTGGCTGTCAGGGTGCTCTAACATTAACTTTATTTTTTCTTTGATTTTACACTTGCATGGAGACTGCATATATAATATATATAATGTCATACTAAGTGTATTTTTATCTTAATATAAAAATACACTTATAATTAAATTACACACCTATATATAACTATATATATTGTGTGTGTGTATATATATATAGTATAAAATACAAATAAGTAAATTTAAAAATACAATTTAGAAAAAAATTATATATGACATTTTATTCTAACTGTATTTTGATATTTATATATATATATATATATATATATTAATACAAAATATACAAATGTCCATATACAAAATTACATAAATAATTATATAAATATACACAGACTTCAAATATATAAATATGCATATATATTTAAATTCATAATACATAGTTACCACATAAATCTTAGAATTAATCACTCATGATGTTCAGAAGTTGATTTAAGATTTATGTGGTAACTATGTATAACTACATGACTGTTTCATTATTTATCACATTTAGAATTTTGTAGGACACATTATTGCTTTGACTATGTTTCATTTGTATGGTGCAATAGAAAATGTCTAATTTTTTAAACTTTTAATTTTCAATGTTTAAAATATTGGAATTTAATTGTTCCATTAATTACACAAGAATATGTTAATTTAGATTGTTTGTTAGGATTAACTATTTATGATGTCTAGAAATAGATACACATTGGATAATTATGTATATTTGGATTAATCAAAACGAAATAATGACATATAGTCATGAGATTAATAATACAGTGAAATTTCGTATTAGATGATTTTAAATTATCTTTTTAATTATTTAATTAATAGAGATATATATGTGACCACAATCCCCCAGAACACTGTATCTTGAGAAAGCTCGTTTGAACGAGCGAAACGCGTAGATCGTGTTTCTGGCGGGATTTTTGAATTTGGATAGACTGCAGTAATATCGGTCAGTTGGCGTTTCAGTGAGGATCGATCCGAGTGCACAGGACCGGTCTGGGGTTGAACATCCACGGAGCGGTAACTTCATATTCACCAACCGGCATTCTGCATATCTATGCTTTTATTGTGAACCTTAGAAATAAGTTTCACTAATTTTTAATGTAAGAGCTCCTCTTAAGGGGGTTTACCGTGTGGGAAATAAAGTGCTGAAACTGTATCACGCTATGTCAGTATCTTTTTATTAAAGGTTGGATACACATAGAGACAAAGTTTTTCTACATCAATTTCTGTTTCAACTATCAAATCCCTGCGGACATTTTGAAAACTCCCCATTAAGACTGCAATTGGAACTTTTTCATTTAATTTAACATATCTTTGTGGTTGACCCTTATATGAAATATAGGGGTATATCAACTAAGCGCTGATACTGTGTTTATTTCATTTAATGCAAGAACTATTGACTAAACAGACGATAATACAGTTTGCTGCCCCTCCCCCCCACACCCCAAACACACTCTTCACCCTCCTAATTGTGTGGCTGTGTCACACAGATATCAGGAGGAGTGTGCTGTCTGTGTTGGAGCTTCACAACTGTGAGAACCACACTTGCAGGGTCAGATTTATTTATAATGTGACTCTAAATTGGAGAAGCACCCCAAACCTCAAAAAAAAAAAAAAAAAAAAAATTCTCACAGACTCGTAGTCCTAAACCGTCATGTGTACACATGCTCTCAAAAATACATACATATGCACACTAACTTATGTATATAAGTTACATATATATATATATATATATATATATATATATATATATATATATATATATATATATATAAAATATGTATTTTGGGTGTAGAGGGAGAAAACCTCTTAGGTAGGTCCAGTGCCGGTGCTAGGATTTTTAGTTACACAGGCGAACATGCATTTTGGTGCCCCTCAACCTCCTTTAAAAAAAAAATGCATCTTCACCTGTGTGTATTTCCTCCCAAGCCACAGGCATAATTTTTCAGTCACACAGTCAAAGTCATACAGGTACACTGTCATACAAACACAGAAATAATCATACAGAGACATTTAGACACATACAGTCAGTCAGAGACATACAGACATACAGGCAAAGACATACATGCATACAGAGACATGAAGGCATATAAAGACATGCATACATACAGAGGCATACCGTCATACAGACACATACATACATACATACATACAGAAACATACATACAAAGACATCCAGGCACATACATACATACAGGCATACATAAACATACAGGCATGCAGACACATACATACATACAGGCATACAAAGACATACTGCCATACAGACACATACATATATACAGGCATACAGAGACATACATATATACAGGCATACAGAGACATACAGGCATACAGAAACATACATACAAAGACATACAGGCATACATACAGAGACATACAGGCATACAGAAACATACATACAAGACATACAGGCATACAGACACATACAAACATTCATACATAGAGAGGCAAACTGTCATACAGACATACATACATAAACATACATACAAAGACATACAGGCATACAGAGACACACAGACACATACGTACATACAGAGACATAAAGGCATACAGTTACACACATGCATACAGAGACATATATACAGACATTCAGAGACAAACAAACATTTAGTTACATACATGCATGCATACAGATACATGCATGCATACAGATACATACATGCATACAGAGACATACATACATAGAGATAGATACATACATAGAGATAGATACATACATAGAGATAGATACATACATACATACAGAGACATACATACACAGACATACATACACAGACATACATACACACACACATACAGAGACATACATACATAGACATACATACACACACACATACAGAGACATACATACAGAGACAGACATACATACATACAGATACATACATGCATGCATACAGAGACATACATACATAGAGATAGATACATACATACATACACACAGACATACATACACAGACATACAGACATACACACATACAGAGACATACATATAGAGACAGACATACATACATACAGATACATGCATGCATACATACAGAGACATACATACAGTGACATACATACAGAGACATACATACAGAGACATACATACATACAGAGACATACATACAGAGACATACAGAGACAAACATACATACAGAGACATACTGACATACATACAGATACATACATACAGACATAAATACAGAGACATACAGACATACATACAGACATACATACAGACATACATACAGACATACATACAGACATACATACATACATACAGACATACACAGACATACAGAGACATACATACATACACATACATACATACAGAGACATACATACATACAGAGACATACATACATACATACAGAGACATACATACATACATACAGAGACATACAGACATAAATACAGAGACATACATACATACATACATACATAGAGACATACATACATACATACAGAGACATACATAGAGACATACATACAGAGACATACATACAGAGATATACATACTGAGACATACAGAGACATACATACAGACAGAGACATACATACATACATACAGACATCATACAGAGACATACAGACATCATACAGAGACATACATACAGAGACATACAGAGACATACAGACAGAGACATACATACAGACAGAGACATACATACAGACAGAGACATACATACATACATACAGAGACATACAGACAGAGACATACATAATTACATACTTACATCTGTTAAATCTTGTCCCCTGGGTGCATGCTGTCCGGCTCTGTGGAGTCCAGTCCTGCAACCCAGCCCCATCACAGGGCGCCAGCCGCGCTGTGTGGGACACAGGGAGCAGGGATATGATGTCATTCATATCCCCGCCCCCTCCACACAGCCTGCGGCAGACACCAGGATAGGAGATGGGCGGGCCGAGGCTGAGCTCCGCGGGCGGGAATCTCTGGGCTGCGCTCGGCCACTCTACAAGTAGTAACCAGCTGGAGGGGAGCCAGGTGCGCTTCCCTCCTTCCTGTCTGCCTGATGTCGCGCCCCCAGGGCTGGTGCGCCCTAAGGCGGCCGCCTGGGCCGCCTTATGGTAGCGCCGGCCCTGGGTAGGTCCTACACTAACCATTCACCGTACTTCCTTGAGCTGCTGGCAAAGATATCTCTAATTAGCCAGAGAGGGCTATTTTTTATATACACTCCTACATGCTTATTAAACCTTAATAGGGAACACATGGGATGTGTCATAATGCGTCATAATAATAGTAAAAACTGGTCATTTGCATTTTATAAATTACTTATGTGAAATCATTTGTGAAATTTAAACATTTTATAGCTGACACGGAAATAGTGCTAGATTTGATGTGAACAAAATTGGTAAGTATAAAGTTATTGTGACAAGTACATTGTCACAATAGTAAATTCAAGGGTTCACTTTCTTTTTCCAGCCTGCACTGTTAATGATTACTTATTGCTTTCTATGCTAGTTATGTATTTATTAGTTTTGTTAGTTATTTTGTATCCAAAGTCGTGTTATGAAAAAACCCCAAAATAAGCATAACTATTTGTATGTTGCTAGACATTTTATGTGTAATCAATGCAGAAATCCAGGTACTTTCAAAGGATTCAGAAACTTTTCTTCTTGCAGCTATACAGTGTCAAACTTGCAAGAACAATGTTACCTGTATGGATGCATTTTGTTTATCATTAGTCTCAGTATCTCAGTCTGTCGATGATACTTCAAAAGAAATGATAAGGGCACTCTAAAGGTTATATTTTAGGCAATGTATTGTCACCAGAATGTGCAAAACAAAGTTTTAACCAGTGTGGTCTACAATAAATTGATAAGGACCACACTGGTCGAAAGATTACCTAAATTACTTCATGAGGGGGACCTATTGTCCTGCCCCCGGCCCCCAACCCCGAGCAGTGGGTGGGGGCCCTAAAGAAGAATAAGCAGGGGACCTATTGTCCTCCCCCTGGCCCCCACCCCTGAGTGCAGGTGAGGGCCCTAAAGTAACATAATGGGGGGGGTATTGTCCTTCAAACCCCCCCGGCCTCCACCCCTGAGCGGTGGGTGGGGACCCTAAATTAGAATAAGGGGGAACCTATTGTCCTCCCCCTTGACCCTCACCCGTGAGCGGTGGGTGGGGGCCCTAAATACCAATAAGGGGAGAAATGGAACCAATCAGAGAGTTATGAGTCAAATTACACAGTGTGGGAAAATTCCAAAGAACTTACCTGTCAGTCTCTTCATTTACCTGTCAGAGCCCTCTGATAGGATGGCTTAAACCAACCAACCAACCAGAGTGCTCTGAGCCTAATTGCAGGGTGGGGCAAGGCTTTATAAGCCTCCCCCCGCTCTGCAGAGCTCAGTCTGTGTGGTGCTCTCCATGGGTGAACATTGATTTTTTTTTTCTCAAAGTTATTATGGATTTTTATTTGGGGGCTGAAAAAAGAAGACGTTAAATGGTAATTTTTAAAAAAATTTTTTTTACAGGTACCTAGTTATTGGTCCCCCCTCACTATTTTTCGGGTGGGGGAAGACCATAGGTCCCCCCCCTTATTCTAATTCAGGGCCCCACCCACTGCTCAGGGGTGGGGGCCTGGGGGAGGACAATAGGTCTTTCCCCAATTTAGGTCTTTCAGCCTTTTAGTAGATAGCTCCCTAATACCTTGGGAATTAGGGAGTTATCTACTTATTCATTGACTGGCTAAATAACTTAAATTTTGTATGAATGCGTTACTTGATTGTTGTAAGTGTTGCAAATGCTTACAGCTGAATCCTGGCTATGTTTGTATACTTTTTATTTAAACTGCTATACAGTGTAACATTCTTCATTCTTCCACTGGGTATATTAGTACTTCTGCAATTCTGTGCTTCGGAACTTCGGCAATTTCGGAATTTTGGCAATTCAGCTATTTGGACATTCAGAAGTATCAGAACGTCCGAATTGCGTGAAATTCCACTGAATTGACGTTCGGAACGAAATGAATTGCACATTATTATTATTATTATGATATTTATAGAGTGCCGTCAAATTCCGCAGCGCTTTACAATGGGTGGACGAACAGACGTGTAGTTGTAAACAGACAAGTTGGACACACAGGAACAGAGGGGTTGAGGGCCCTACTCAATGAGCTTACATGCTAGTGGGAGTGGGGTATAATGACACAAAAAGGTAAGGATAGTATTAGATACAGAAGTAGACGGAGTGGTTAATAAACCAGAACCAATCAACAGGTGGAGCGCTCAAAGTGAGATAACTCACCCCACTCTTGGTCCGTATAAGGTAACCTATAAGTGGGGATAGAGTAAACGATAATATTGTGTAGTATATCACAAATAATAGTGGAATGATAATGAAGAATATGAACCCACTCACATGGTTCTGAGCCCTAGCTAGACAGGCTCCGATCTCTTAGGCTTGTTTGCAGGGGCGGACTGAGAACCCTCAGGGCCCCAGGGCAAAATAAATCAAGGGCCCCCTTACAGGCCCCACCCATACTCTGCAGCAAGCGCCACCCCTGTCCCGCCTCCATGCACCGCCTCCAGCCACACCCTACACAATCTTAAGACACAAGGAACAAAAGGGCAATAAGCCCTTCGAGGCCCCAGCAGAGACTACAATTGAGGGCTAATGGGCCATGGAGGGGGGTCTTTCTAGCGGAGGCTATCTCAGTGTCCTTTAGAGAGTGTGTTAGAAAGAATCCCCTCCAAGCCCCATTAGAGACTACAATGAAGTCTAATAGGCTTGGAAGGGGGTCTTTCTAACAGAGGCCATCTCAGCGTCCATTAGATATCCCCTGCTGGAAACAGTCGCCTCCAGGCCCCAGTAGAGACTACAATTGAGGGCTAATGGGCCATGGAGGGGATTTCTAGCAGAGGCTATCTCAGTGTCCTTTAGAGAGTGTGTTAGAAAGAATCTCCTCCAGGCCCCATTAGAGACTACAATGGAGTCTAATGGGGCCTGGAGGGTGGTCTCTCCAACACTCTGGTTCCTATTCACAATATAGCAACACAACATAGCTCACTGATACCTAGGTCAAGTTGGCTCCTCTTACCTTAATAATTGGCTACTGCCGGCAGGCTGTGGGCTTGCTGGCTGCGACTGGCAGGCTGTGGGCTTGCTGGCTGTAAGCCTGTGGCTTGCTGTAGGCCTGTGGGCTGGCTACTGGCCTGTGGGCTGGCTAACTGGCTGGCTACTGGCCAGCCTGTGGGTTGGTTGGCTGGCTGGCTACTGGGGCACTTGTAGATTATTTAAAGAAATAATCCATGCACAATAACCACTACTGCTCCAAAGTAAGTAGTCAAACCATTTAAGAACAGTTTGACAACTTACCTGGGATCTGCTGGGGTATGGGGCTGTAGTAGGGAATAGGAGCAGTGGTGCAATGTGTGTGAAAGGTTCAGTGTGTGTGTGGGGGTGTAGTGTGTGAATGTGTAGGGTGTGTGGGCTGTGTATGTGTGTGGCAATGTTAGTATGGGGGGCTGTGTATGGGGGTCTGTGTGTATATGGGTGGGCAGTGTATATGTGTGTGTGAGGCAATGTGTGTAAATGTGTATGGTGTGTATGGGGGCAGTGTGTGAATGTGTATGGTGTGTGTGTGGGGGCAGTGTGTTTATGGGGCTAGAGTTCACTCTCACCACTGCGACCACCAGGAATCCCTGGGGGTCACAGTGTTGAGAGTGAACACTAGACCGTAGCTCCAGGGCTAGAGTTGACTCTCGCAAGAGCGGTAACGTTGCCATGGTAATCGCGGCAACGCTCTGTGCTCGTGCAAGAAGGACCCAGAGGAGCTGCAGGGTGAGCTCCCAGGTCCTCTCTTCCTTCCTCCCCTGCCCGCACGGTGCCTGCGGACAGGGGAGGGGGGGGCAATTGCCCCGTTGCCCCCCTGGATCCACCAGTGATATATACAGCCCTTCTGTGAGCCTTTTTGTCTCCCCCCGTCCCTCTGTATGTTTCTTTCTCCCCCCCTCCTTCCCAGTCTCTCTTACCCCTCTGCCTCTTTCTCCCTCTCTTCCACTGTTTTTCTCCTCCCTTTCCCTGTCTCTCTCTCCCCCACATCTCTCTTCCTCTCTGTCTCTTTTTCCCCCTCCCTATCTCTCTATTCCCCCTTCTTTCTCCCCGTGTCTCATTCTTCCCTCTCTGTCTCTTTCTCCCCCTCCCCATCTCTCTATTTCCCCTCTTTCTCCCCGTGTCTCATTCTTCCCTCTCTGTCTCCCCCCTCCCCATCTCTCTATTCCCCCCCTGTCTCATTCTTCCCTCTCTGTCTCTTTCTCCCCTCCCCATCTCTCTATTCCCCCTCTTTCTCCCTGTGTCTCATTCTTCCCTC
>OW240917.1:47761319-47778877 GCA_933207985.1 Pelobates cultripes | reverse complement strand
CATCATGCTCCCTGCGGTTCCCACAATTCCCAGCACAGGATGTGGGAACCGCAAAGGAGCATGACAGAGAGACATGCTCCTCCTCCTTCAGCATTAGTGAGAGGAAAGCCGCCGGACCGGCGAGGCTGCCACCCGGTCCGGTGGCTCCAGCATGAAACGCGGCCGGCCCCCTCACAGTGTGCCACCGGACCGGCCACCCGGTGGCACCTTCCTCTCAAGTCCCCAGATGCCGTCCCCAATCCAGCCCTGCCGCGGGGCCCCCCTCCCGGCCGGGCCCTCGGACCATGTCCGAAGTGCCCGACCGGTCAGTCCGCCCCTGCTTGTTTGGGGTCACACGAAACCTTAACAGTGGATGAGGATCACGCTGTACCTTTAAAGGATGAGAGACAAAATATGTTGCAGTATGTCGATATGTATTGGTGCAGATGGCAAGAAAATGCATAAAATTGCTCACCTGGTTCAGAGCCTAAATCCTGGCTCTGAGTGTATATGTGTCAAAAAGGGGGACACAAAACCCTTCTGGATGAGTAGCAGGAACACAAGATGCTTGTATCAACAGGTAATTAAAAAATAAACAATTTATTGCTAAGTATAAAATACTAACACAAATAAAAAAATACTATATAAAAGCAATAATATAAGGAAAGTCCTTAGTCCTGTTGATGCTCCGAGACGCGTTTCGCCAGACGGCTTTTTCAATCGGTGTGACTAGTGACAGTTGCAGAAGAGGAATCAGTCAGGAGCTATTAACAGTTTAGTTGATACGCTTTTATGAAGAAGTGGGATTTTAACGAATTTTTTGAAGGAGTGGAGACTGGGTGAGCATCTAACGGAGGAGGGAAGTGAGTTCCACAGGAACGGTGCAGCCCTTGAGAAATCTTGAAAGCAAGCATCAGAGGTGGGAGTACAGACAGACGATAGACGTAAGTCTTCAGCAGATCGTAAGGGCCTAGACGGGACATACTTGTGTATAAGGGAGGATAGATAGGTGGGAGCAGCATTATGTAGCGATTTGAAAGCAAGAACCAGAATTTTAAATTGAGCTCTATATTTTATAGGAAGCCAATGTAGGGACTGACAGAAGGGTAAGGCATGGGAGGAGCGGGCGGCCAGGAAGATGAGCCTTGCCGCCATATTCATTATGGACTGTAACGGCGCAAGTTGGGAGCATGTAAGACCACTGAGAAGCAGATTACAGTAGTCAAGGCGAGAAAGGACAGTGGAATGGACCAACACCTTAGTCACATCTGGTGTTAAGTAGGGGCGGATATGTGCATGTCTAATTACAACCTTTTTTTTTACCTACTAATAGGTAGTATTTATACATGTCTCTCCGTGTCTTTTCTTGTTTGTTTTTTTTATTTGTGCTATGCCCATAATCCTATTGGCTTTTGGGCCTTTGTTTGCTATTAGTTTGTAGTTATGTTCTTATTCGCTGTATATTTAGTACTGAATACATATTCTCTCTTTGTAACAGTTAATATTGTCTCTTATACTTGATTATCAGGACATATGTCTATTACCTTTGTGGTTTCCTTATATCTTCTTCAATTAAATCTTATTGACTACAAAATATATAATTAGTCTTTAATGAGTTAAAGATGCTATCATGAAAATATTCATATCACCCCCTACATTAGACTACTGCAATCTATGTAATTCATTAAAGTCACACAGTTCTGGATCATATTCTAAAAAATGCTCTTTATAACATCACCATTATAAAGTGTGTATATTAATCCAGTTGATATAAATATATTTTGTTTTGCCCATTGTTTTTAGAAAATAGAACCTGGTTTAATTGGCCTGGTACCTTATTTTGGTTACTGTGTCCATTATTTCTGTTTTCATCCTGTATTGTAAAATGAAGAAAAGAAAAGGTATTTACGCATACTTTTATTGTTTTCAGGTAATTAGAATTAAATATTTTTGTACAGATTTACAGTATTTAGGAAATAATTTTTAAAGTTATAGTTATGAGAGAATAATTTTCTTTAAAAGCTGGTGTGTAACGGGCACAGCATGGTTATGGCTGGGGGGAACTGACAAAGTGCCCAAAGTGGTGTCTTGAAAAATCCTGGGTCTAACTTGTTTTTTATTTTTTATATAAAATAGTTTACACATGTTAGGAGGTAAAAACATTTTTTAATATACATCATTTGTTAACATAAATATGCAATATTAGAAAACAAATATGTATATATGTATGTACGAGTCTACAAATCTTTCATAAGTATAACAACATAGACTTTATCTTCCTTCTATTTTCCCCTCTGCTTTTTCTTCATGGGTCTAATTTTGACAACCCACAGTAATACCTCTGCATGGTACCATATAACTGACTCCAAATATGTTGCATTTAAGTGGCACTGATTATATGGAGGGGTTATTGTTCTCTCAATATTACTGATGTCTCTGGCCTAACAATGGAATATTGTAAGCCAGAGACATCAGTAATATTGAGAGAAAAATAACCCCTCTATATAATCAGTGCCACTTAAATGCAACATATTTGGGGTCAGTTATATGGTACCATGCAGAGGTATTACTGTGGGTGCAGGGTTTTAATGCAGTGGGGTAAAGGGTTAATGCAGTATGGTTCAGGGTAAATACAGCATGCGTGGAGTTTATAAAAATATGTTCATGCAAGATTTGGTACAGAAAAACTAGTTACGGCGCACTCAGACTTGTAAATAAATAACTAAGAAGGCTAACGCCTATCTAAGAATAAATATGGGGATTTAGTTCCACCATATGGCCATATGATGTTAAGCCCACTACTACTTCAAAGTACCCCAATATCAGTGGGTCCTACGCTAATAACAAAAATGTGGGAGATAAATTAAATAGTACTAGTGCTAAACATAAGCTACAGTGTATTGAATTCATTTCTTTGTAAGAGCAAAGTGAGTATACAATAGTGATAAAAGCCCCCAATCTCTCCTTTGTGCAATTATATTTGGAATCCAGACCAGATTCCTTTGGGGTTAAGCACCCCGCCCAGGCCCCCCAGCTTCAGAGACCTCTTTAGAGGTGGCCACAGGTGTGTATAAATAGGAGGAGTTTTATAGTCATGTCACTTTTATTATTTTCTTTATGCAGCACAGATATTATCTGCAAATGTGAGTATACTCATTCAAGCACCAACACTTTAATTGTTTAGTTGTTACACTGTTTTTAATTGCTTTTATCACTATTGTATACTCACTTTGCTCTTACAAAGAAATGAACTCAATACACTGTAGCTTATGTTTAGCACTAGTACTATTTAATTTATCTCCCACATTTTTGTTATTAGCGTAGGACCCACTGATATTGGGGTACTTTGAAGTAGTAGTGGGCTTAACATCATATGGCCATATGGTGGAACTAAATCCCCATATTTATTCTTAGATAGGCGTTAGCCTTCTTAGTTATTTATTTACAAGTCTGAGTGCGCCGTAACTAGTTTTTCTGTATGAATTTTGGTCACTGCGGCAGCACCTTTCATGTATACGGGTGTGCCCCCAATCTCTCCTTTGTGCATGCAAGATTTGGTGTCACAATGTGAGTTATAAAACACATTAGAGTCTAAGGCTGGTCTTATGGCAAGGTTAATTTTAGCAGGAGCTTAGTTAATACATACAGGGGGGTCATTAAAAATATACCCTTGGGGGGGCGTGGCTTAACGCTCGGCGCGAACGGACGCATGTGAGACGAGCTCCGTTCTGTTTTGGCCTATACAGCGACATTACCAGCAACAGTGACCAGCACTAACCTCCATACCAAGCCTCCAGCATGGCTCAACCCAAAGGGAAGAGGATCCCCGACAAAGCTGATAAAAACGTTTTTTTTTCCGCTCGCAATCCGCCAACTAAGGCCCAGAGTACAGGAGAGCACAGCCAAGATGGCGATGACACGCTGCCGCTGCAGGAATCCCCTGGGGGTAGAGACCTGCCGGTCACACAGAACATACTCCAGGCATGCCTAGGAGAAATGTCTGACAAACTGCTACACAGCCTCAACAAGTCCATCTCAGACTTAAGAAAAGACGTGCAGGAGCTGGGTGACAGAACAGCCCGCATGGAGAACCGCATGGGCGAGTATGCAGACGCACACAATGACATGGCAGATCATGTCCACCACCTGGAACAGGCGCTGGAGTCCTGTCAATATAAAATCATGGACCTAGAAGATAGGTCGAGGAGACAGAATATACGGATCAGGGGGATCCCTGAGACGGTGAAGCAGCCCGAAATAGCGGCATACCTCACGGCTTACTTCAAAACATTAGCTCCTGACCTCCCAGCAGATGTCTTGCTCTTGGACAGAGCGCACAGAGTCGCTAAACCAAGCTTTCTCCCAGCCGAAGCGCCAAGGGATGTACTGACACACCTCCACTATTATCATGCGAAAGAAGCACTGATGAGAGCATCTAGGCTCCGCAAAGACCTTCCAGCCCAATACAACTCCATTCAACTATATGCAGATCTCTCTGCCCAAACCCTGAAAAAAAGGAAGGAGTATAAGGAAATAACAGATGCCCTCCGCTCCCATGAGGTGCCCTATCGCTGGGTCCACCCAGTGCGTCTCCTCATACATAAAAATGGAGCTATGCACGTTATCACCTCTCTGGCGGATGGACGGAAAACACTGCAGAAATGGGGTATACAATCCCAAAACCAAGCAAGAAGCGGCAACGACCCACAACCGAGTAAGCTTACAGCCGACTGGAAAAGAGTACGTAACTAAAGCCCTGCGGTCCTGATGGAGGAGTACACACTTGAAACACGATAAGCAGCGAAAATGGCGCGAGATGAAATAAGCTACTCACAATACCCACGAACAACAGAATGCGGGACTGTTAAAGGGCCACGAGAAAGGACTATTGATTTCAAGCAGGTGACTATGACACTATAACTCCCCACGCTGCCCTTGCAACACTGGCAGCGCCTCACACGTCAACAAAACACATTCATTCGCAACACACACACTGCATGCACACTGGGGGCTAACAACACACAACACGTGCCAATCTCAGGGACTACAGCACGGCACAAAATGACACACTATGCTGCCACACGAACTTTTAGTGCCTGTAGGCTCGGGCAGAAGTACACACCCAGCTGCACCCTACCGAGAGGCAAATAGCCTCAGCATCTTTGGGAGCAGACACCAGAAGGCTGCAGGGAACTCCCAGAGGATGACACAACACAGCTCAAGAAAAGTCGCCACGCTCGGGGGAGTTGGGGCAGCGGGAAGATATCACGGGGGAGGGTAATTGTGACTACGATTTATTGCAATGTAAACGTCTTGAATCTCTGAACAAATTGTGGGGAATAGTTGTAAGTCTAGCTCACATGTGAATAAGACAGCCCCGTTTAGAGCTGAGGGGAGCAGGGAGGCATCACGAAGAATGGTAATTATGTTTAAAAGTATCACAATATGACTGTCTCGGGTATTGAATAGTGTATGAGGCATAGCTGCCAATTCAGCGTATATGTGAATGGGACAGCCCGTTTACAGCCTGGGGGGAGCGGGATTGTACCACGGGGGACGATAATGGTGCCTATTATGTATTGCAATATGATTGTTTTGGATGTTTGAATAATATATGGATGATAGTTGCAAACTAAGCATATAGGCCAATGGGATAGCCCCGATGCACACAATGCCCTCCCCTCCATGAGGCCTCCAAAGAGACGTAAATCTACCGGAGGATAGGCGAGGCGCACACTGAACCGTCCCGCCACAACTAGACCATAGCGTGCCCTTCACAACCTCCCACACACCTTAGGCGACCAAGCCAGGTAGCAACCACAGTCACGCACCGCCAACCTATGCCCCCTGCGGTCCTTGACTCCCCGGGAGGACACCGCTGGCACAAGCCCCCTGCTGTAGTTTAAAAAAAAATATATATATATATACATATATAAAACCCCGCAATGTTGACGCAAGCAGATTGAACCCAAGTGACAACCGCAGCCCAAAGTTACTGTACCTCACCGCAAGGCCGACAGCCGTAAAGAGGCACTCCACTACACAACCGCCGGTCACAACGGACTGACACAGGCCAATCTTACTATTCTTTTCTTTAGAATAACCACGCTCTCATGGTACCGATAGCCGGAACCAAAGCCCATCAAAGGGCTACAGTTTTTACCCCCCCCATGTTCATACCTTCACAGTATGACCCCACTACACCCCCTCCCCCCTCTCCCCTCTCGACACTACTCCAAGAGACAGATGCACCCATTGAACAAGAAGATGACACCCACCTGAACAAACTGACAACCTCTGGGCCCACCAATAGCCCAGCGCAAATCGCCCTCACCACCACTAAACAAACAACTCAGGCCCACACTACTGCCCAGCATTGTGAGGACAAACCCAAAGCACTATCAGCTACAGGCTCAGCCTACCCCATACGAAGATCACATAAACGAATTCTAGCGCTTCAAGACACTGACAACCAGAATTTCAATTACCCCACAGACTAGGCTTCGCATACCTCCAAATTAAATCTTACTTAGCTAATAACAAACCTAACGAACCGGCTGCTGCAGCCACAAGACCGATGACCGAATTCGAACAGATATGCGCACATAGAAAACCACTGAAAAAACTCATCTCCATTAGTTACAAAGCACTGACCCAAGCATTAGATCAGGGCGAAGAAACACACATTCAATCCTGGCATAGAGAATTAGGCAGAACAATCCCACTGACAGACTGGACTAAGGCTTACTCCTCGTACAAAGGTGTAACATCTTGTGCCACTCACATTGAGATGCAGCGCAAACTGTTATACCGATGGTATTTGGTACCATCCAGACTCCACCAGATGTGGCCGCGGTCCTCCGACACCTGCTGGAGATGTGGCCAGAGTAAAGGCACCATGTCTCACGTCTGGTGGACATGCCCCACCATCAAATCCTATTGGCAGGAGGTACAAATAATCATAAATGCCACCATACAAACACAAATCTCACTAACACTGGAACTGTGCATACTATTCATACCGCCAGACTCACTTACTAAAGATAAGTGGGCAGCAATATACCACATCCTTATTTCCACAGTCACATGCATTGCTAGGCTATGGAAACAAACGACAATCCCATCACGAGAGGCCCTCATAAACCAAATAAAACTGAACTGGGCCTACGAGATGGTATATGCACGACAATTTGGTGAGAAGAAACACATGACTCTAGCACACAACAGGTGGAACGACTTCCTACGATCAGAAGGACTACAAAAAGAACTGACCTAAACAATGCAACTAGTCTCTTACCCCCCCCCCAAGTTCCCCCCCCCCCACCCCCACTCCACAACCACCCTCTATCCTACCTATTCGTCTTCCCGAAAAGTACGATGCTTGACAATGATACGCACAGAGCATCCGGCCACTTGTGGCCGAAGGTAACCTTGCACAGATATGCACGATACACCCCTGCACGAACACCTACAGTCCTGAACCCTCTAGAGGGGTAGGGGAGAATAAAAACGAATTTATAATGTCTGTAACATCTACCAACGACATGTGGGATCGTGTAAGCTGCATATGTTGTACACTAAATGTCATGACTGTATCTCGATGCATTGTACAATAAAAATTGTCAAATTAAAAAAAAAAAAATATACCCTTGAACTGAAGCCCAGGCTCTCCTTGCCACCTAGTAACATCCCAAAAAGCAAGAACTTAATTATAATATTATGTAATTATGTTGTATAATAATATATTATGTTACATGTTGCATTAGTAGTATTCAGATAAAGAATTTTAGATTTGTTTTTGTTACGCCCTAGGCATTTCATCTTTATTGTATTTAAATTTCAATTAGCATTTAAGTTTGAAAAGTCAAATAACGAAAACAACATTTATTGTGTTGGGGTAGTTAAAGGGACAGACAAAGTACCATAATCACAAAAGCTCCTGCGGCTCTGTGTCAAACCATTTTCGAGCAGTTTAAAACACAATAATGGCCTCCAAGCTGCCGGTGACCCAGCCCCTTGTCTTACATATTGCTAATGGGAAATTGTGACTTTTACAGTATTCATCGACAGAGCATTTCAACTGACACAATCATCCGAGGAATGACTATAAAAGTTTTACACAATTAATATTGCCGATGTAAAAGTGTAATGGCAACATGCCCAGCAAGTTAACAGGCTGCAGGCATTCAGAATATCCTCTATTTGTGTCAAACTGTTTGAAAATGTTTTGACATAGAACCGAGGAATGGTGCCAGGTGTATGCTGTGAGTATCACTTTAAGATCTATAGTATTCATCGAACACATGATCACTACACAAAAGTATATATTTTTGTCAAATAATCCATATTATTCAAATAGAATGTAGAAAAATAAAATATTTAGTTGTATAAAAGAAATACTACAGATAAACAACATAATAGTTACATTGCATCAATGACAGACCTTGCAGTAACAAAAAATACAAACACACACACACATACGTTTGCATATGTGTATACATATACACATACATTACCACACAAACACATACAGATGCACATTGCAACATGCTGAAACTCATAAATACGTCCAAACACATGTGTAACTTAACACTCAAAGATGCACTCCAAGAAATATATATATATATACACACACACACACACCCGTCTTTAACATGGGGCAAACGGGGCAGCTGCCCCAGGCCCAGTTGCTCCTGGGGGGCCCTGCGATTTGAGCTGCACAGAGCTGCACCGGCCCGCACACATTATGGAGGCCCCCCGGGTGGCCCATGCGTGAGCATGTGTCAGCAGGGGCCTGGCGCTGTGACTCTTAAACAGCGCAACCGGGCCCCTTCCTGTTCGGCAGTCGGCTGGGAGGAAGTGAGTGCAGCGCGTCACTTTCTCTTACCGGAGATCACACCCGCGCGGGAGGAGGAAGGCAAGGAGGAGGGGAGTTCCAGAGGAGAACTCCCAACTGCCTCAGCCTGCCACTGGACCCCAGGGAAATCACCCTCAAGAAAAAGGTAAGAGCCTGGAGGGTGGCTAAATGTATGTCAGTATGTGTGTATGTCACTATGTGTGTGTGTGTGTGTGTGTATGTTTCAGTATGCCTGTGTGTGTCAGTATGTCTGTCTGTCAGTATGCCTGTGTGTGTCAGTGTGTCTGTGTGTGTATGTCAGAATGCCTGTGTGTTTCAGCATGTCTGTGTGTGTGTGTCAATACGTCTGTCAGTGTATGTGTCTGTGTGTGTCAGTATATCTGTCAGTGTATGTGTCTCTGTGTGTATTTATGTATGTGTGTCTGTGTGTGTGTCAGTAGGTGGGGTGGTTGGAGGAGCAGGGCCCAGGGGGCCCAAGAAAATGCATTGCCCAGGGTCCTAATCCTATTTTAGACGGACCTGCACACACACACACACACACACACACACACACTACAGTCCAGTGCATTAACAGGAGAAGAAGTTTGTTCAGGCCTGTATATATTTGTGTTATGTTGTCATATCTCCTCTAACACAAGCAAACAAGAATGTCTTCATTTCGATTTCTTGCATTTCTACTCTTCTGCAACATGTGATTTTAAGGAATGAAAATACCGTATTAATGTTTATTTCTTTCATGTTTTAGTAAATCTAGAAGCTAACAATATTTATTGGACCAACAATCTGAGAAATGTGAAAATTACACCTGATATTCCAAGCTGAACAAAGACAGAACGAGGCTCTCAAAATTCTTTTGCACAAAATATTGTACATATTGATTCAAGAAGGACAGACTCAGTGAAAGCTGATATTAGCTTGTCAGTATTTTAATCACATTTAATCACATAAATGTAATTTAAAAAAATGAATAATATACGTAGAGTGGTTTCATTAAAAGTGCACTATTGTTTTGTATCCAGTTAATATGCTAATAATTGCTGGTGATTACTTTATAACGGTTGTGTTTCTTAAGCAGATTCAGTCATGACGATATTGCTAACTGTTGTGACTCCCAGTGTCATTTATTATTTAGAAAATTCTGATCTACATCACTTTGTGTCCTTTTGCTAGTGTCTCCTTTAGGTCCATAGGTTCTAACATTCCTTTTGAAGGCAAGAATCTAAAAATAGGTGGAGTTAGTCATCGTGTCCAAATTAATTAAACTGATTGAGAGCCTCAATTGAGATATTTAGATTATGCAGGAGAACAGGATGTGGTGCGGGCACCCATACAAGATGTCAGCTAGTACAAAAATAGTTTGACTACTTACTGTGAGATGGTGTCAGGGCACACCTGACATTGTAACAGCGATAGCAGGCTGTAGTAGTTATGGTGCTTTGAATGTTCCTTTAACGCCGAACAAGGATTTCTACATTCTGACATCTGCCTTGCAAGGAATAGAAAAGCCTAGTACACAGAAAGAAAATACTATATGAAACAATAAAGTTTCTACACAAATGTCATCATATTTAATTTAATCTTTTAGATGATTTATAGGGCTACTTAAAATTGGGCTTTAAGGGTCAGTGCTGTGGACTGGAATATGGGAGGTCCATTACCCAAAAAATGCATATAATAAAGTAGCAGTATTAGTATTGCACACATTTTATCTATTCTTTTAGGGTTAGTTAGGAAATATGGGATTATTGATATACATTCAAAGTGTGTTCTAATCCATGGATCACTGAAGAAGATTAGATGTCAGTACCATTGAAGAGGATAAAGAAATAGAACCTGCTGTTTCTGGAGAAGTGGAGAAACGGTTTACCGAAAATTGCAATTCTGAAAGAATCAGGCTCTACTAGGTTGTTTTGTATTTCACATAAAGACCACAAGGTAAAATAGAACCACATGGTGAATAAGAATATATTGACACATTACATATTTTTGTTAACTCAAAACATCACGGTCATGTTGAACTTACCCTTCTCCTATTGTTTCCTCTTCTCTTCCTCTACCAGAAAATGTTATTCTTTTATTTATCTCTGATCTAGCTTTTTTAAAACTTAAGATAAATTATGGACTTCTTTGTGTTAACTGTGTTTCCTACACTTGAATTTCTTTGACCAAATGAGGTGCTTAAGTCAACTTCATTTCCTGTGTCAAAGAAAGTTTTCCCACAATACTCACCGTCCTCCGTGTTCTCCCGACGCCTTCTTTCATTATCCCCGAACGTCCTGTCATTCAGCCTGGACTCTGGCGAATTGACCGAATTTTGTCCGAACTGAATGTCAACACATTGTTCATTCGTGTTTGAATGAAATTCAATCATTATAGTTCGGAATTTCATTTGGAGAATTAATCTTGCAGCCGTATTAGATAGCCCCCTAATTCTCACAGTATTATGGGGCTATCTACTAAAAAGCTAAAATAACAAAATTGATCTTTCAGACAACTTTACTAATACTAAGTAAAAATTACTTAGTATTAGTCAATAAGCCTCCTGCACCTACTCACTATGCCGCAAGAAGGGGCATGTCTACTAAACAACGAGTATCCAGTGGCTGCTCACTGTTGTTAAAAAAATAAATAAAACTACTCCTCCCACAAATCGATTAATGTGACCCATTGTGGGACACCTAATTAAATAATTAATGAGGGATAGCCTTAGAGTGCCCCTCCAGCCCCCACCCGTGCCCTGTGAGTAGAGGCTAATAAAATAAACTATGGGTGGGGACCCTAAGTGATTAAAGGGGGGGGTGCTTTTTGTCTCCCTTCTGTCCCCCAACCATTAACAGCTGATGGGGGCCCTAAGTGACAAAATTGGTGGAAGGTAATAGATCCCCCTTTGTCACTTAGGGCAGCCACCTGCTGCTAATGGGTGAGGGCCAGGGGGAGACAATAGGTTCACCGCTTATCACTTAGGGCCCTCACCTTCCTCTAATTGGTGTGGGCCAGGGGGGATAGTTGTTCATCCCCTTTTTATTACTTAGGGCCTTCTATTTTTACATATTACAAGCAAAATAGACTAACACACAGGTTAAGAGGATACTGTCCTCTTAACCTGCGTGTTAGTTAGTAAGTACTGTAAAAATGATTGAAAATAATATATTTTTTGTAACTGAACACATATATCGTGGAACATTCCCTTAGCCACAAAAATGTTTACAGTGAACAAACATTTTTTTTCTGGAACATGCACTTAATATTTTATTAGTGAGGGTTATCAAATCCAACTCACAACATTCATAGTTGACTAGGAAACCATTAAGGCACCCAAGACAAGAGCTGAGGTCTCCAGGTCACACTATGTGAGGAAGATAGCAGTCATGTACAAAATTGTAGCAGAGATCTAGAGAGCCCTTCAATAGCATGTAGACCCTGACCCTGATGGGATTATACAGTTTAAGTTCACATAGGCAGATTGTGAAGCATAGATATATTTGAAAGGATAAAAAGATTAATACAACTGTATAATGGAGAACAAGTTAGGAGGTATGTAAAAAAACAAAACAAAAAAAAAAGATACCGTTACACTATCCCACATCCCTATGCCTAAATGAATAAATAAATAACTGGAGGATTTTCATATCACTCCAATGGCCACCTTAAGGTGAATCTCTTAGGTGAGGAGCAGTGCAACCATAAGGTGGCTGGGGGTGAGAGAGACACACAGAGGGTCCGGGGGAAAGAGACACACTGAGAGTTCTAATGAAGGATCTGGGGGAGAAAGAAACACACAAAGGTGCATGGGGAGAGACGCACAGAGGGGTCTCACAGCATCGGATAGGCGCGATCACGTGATCATGCCTGATTGGCACGGCCATGCTTACTTTAACACCAGGCAGAGACTCAGACTCAAATATTGTATTTCGTATTGGGTATTTTGACTTGGGCTTGTTATTCACTATTCTTCTTTCTGTAATCCTTGACCTATTGGCCTGTCTTATCGTACTTGTTTAATTCTGTATCAATGACCTTGGCTTGTCTCTGACCATTCTATATATACGTTAAGTCCAGGCCAATTTAAGCATAGTAAGAGACTCACAAAGGGGCTAGGAGGAAGTAAGAGACACACAATGATGTGTAAGAGATACAATGGGGAAAAAGGTGAGTTAGATACACTAAAGTAAGGTGTAAGACACAAAACGGGCAGAAGACTAAAAGGTAAAAGACATTCAAAAGAGGGGATAAGAAACACAAAAGGGAGGTTAAGAGACACATAGGTGAAGATGCAATTTTGGGGGGAGAGTCTCTGCACCTACCCTGACCCTACTCTAACAATTCCCCTTGCTTCTTTGCGCTTAAAAGGCAAAATCTCTAATTGAGACAGAAAAGTATATTTTTCTAAACATCTACACACTTATTAACCTTTAACAGGGCACATATGACTGTGTAATAGAAAGGCAAATACAAACATAGAAAATTAAGCCCTAAGCTGCATCTCCCACTACACCTAGACGTCAGCAATGACCATAGTACACATCAGCCCCAATATATAAAATAAAAACCCAGGGGCGTGGCTTAGCGGCGAATGAGAGCGGTCTCCTGAGCACGGAGCTCTCCCGCCGACGGGTGCAACAGCGTGGAAATACAGCGTTTCAACACCGGCAACCGAGCCCAAAACGAGGGTACGCCTTCATAACAACATGTCCACTAAAATCGCCAAAAAATTCAAGCAGAAAACGCTCCAGTTACAAGTGGCAGCGTCGCCGAAAAGTGCAACAGAAGAACAAAATGGCGCCGGCCGACCTCAATCCCCAGCCGCGTGTACAACAGTGGGTGAGCTTACTCACACTACAGACAGCATGCAAACTCCGGTCACCAATGCCTCCCTGCATAACATGCTTTCAGGCTTTCAAAACACCTTTAAAACAGATTTACAGCAAGTTGCTGCAGAAATCAGGGCAGACATCCAAACAATGGGTGAAAGAACAGCTCGCCTGGAGGAACAGGCAGAGGAAATAATTGACGCACATAATGGTCTATCTGAAGCCCACACAGCACTATGTGAGAAAGTTCAACGCCTAGAAGCTAAAATTGCATCCACAGAAAGCGGATCTGCAATCAAACTACACAACGAGTGGCAGAAAAGATCACGCTCCACGGGCACACACAGTTACAACAAGAAGATCCAGGACACCTAACTGTCCGTGGACTGTACTACATGTATAAAGGACAGGTCGTATGCATAAAATGCACTCACACCTACCCCTCCTTTAGTTTACCATGCCGGACTCATAGCTTACTCGCACCTGTCGAGAGCTAACCTAAGACATTTAGCAACCGTTTTACCTTTGTTGCTTTTAAAACCGGTATACAAAATTCTTTACCCACCCCCAAGTGGCTGCAATTCAGAGCCACTAGAGAATCCGTTATACTCGACACTGCACTACCGGGGCGCAGTGAACGGAATAATGTATATAGTTGACTTACGGTCCAATTGTTCTATTGCTTTTTTTTCTTTTTCCATATTATTTTCTTTAAAAATCAGACCCACAGATAATAAGTCCCATACCACTACCACCAGCTGGCACCATCCTAATGGTTATGCTACCAGAATGAAGCCACAACCAAACCCACCACCTAGATGGCACTCAAAATATGCTCCCTGAATGCCAAGGGGTTAAACTCCCCTTATAAACGCCGCTTAGCCTTACGCGAAGCCAAATCACTAGGTGCCCACGTAATGCTATACCAAGAAACACATTTCTTGTGGAGTAAACGACCGAAATTTAATTCCCCGCAGTATCCTATAGATTTCCACTCCTGCTACTCCGCAAAAAAGAGAGGAGTATCTATCCTCATCAGTAAAGAGGTAGCCTTCTCCTTAATACGCAAAATCGGGGATAAACAGGGACGCTATCTTATACTACAATGCTCTTTGAATAATAATGTATACACTATAATTAATGTTTATGGTCCTAATGTTAACCAAGGTGATTTTGTCGATGCTTTGATGGGATTGATGTCTGCTCACTCGCTAGGGGATGTAATAATTGGGGGTGACACAAACTTCTTGTTAGATAGCGACTTAGACTCTTCGGGAGGCCCGAACCTGACCGCACAAACACTAAAGAGCAGATCCAAACTGACCACTGCAATACGCAACAAACTAAATGCACACAACCTCGTAGATCCGTGGCGAATTACTCATCCCACGGAAAGGGACTATACATGTCACACCGCAGCTCACAATAGCTACTCAAGAATTGATAGATTCCTATTACACTCTACTTCCCTTATGAAAGTTGAACGTACTGATATAGGATTAATCACTTGGTCCGATCATGCCCCTATTAGGTTACATGTCAGAGAACAATTCCCAAACTCAGGAAGGACCAACTGGAGACTAAATGAACGACTACTAACAGACCCTGACATAGTTAAACAAATAGAACGAGATCTACAGTTTTATTTTAAAGAGAACAAAACTCCGGACTCTCCTCTCCCCCAAATCTGGCTGGCACACAAGGCCTTCATAAGAGGCTGTTTGATAAAGCATGCTAGCTTTGCAAAAAAAAAGAGGCTCGAAGCATACACGGCCATACTTTCCGAATTAACCGTTCTAACCCACGCGAACAAGCACTCCCCCACGGCAACAACTCACACTAAATTATTATCATTACAATCACAACTACGGGATCTAGAATTGGAAAAAACGACTTTCCTCACACATAGGTACAAGCATGGCTTTTTTGCAGCAGGCAATAAAGCTGGAGCCAAGCTGGCCGCCCAATTAAAACAGAGGGCTGCTAGCTCCAAGATCGCATCCATCAAAAATTCCAAAGGCGCCACCATCCTAGACCCACAAGGAATAGTAGTCGAATTCGCACACTATTATGAAAAACTTTACAATCTGAAAGATGACCAACAGTCCATTTGCCCCTCCAAAGCAGACATTGAAACCTTCCTATTGGGAATGGACCTTCCAACTCTATCTACTGCAGACGCAGAACAGCTTGATAAGCCTTTCACATTAGAGGAGATCACTTCAGTGGTCTCTACACTTCCACCACACAAATCCCCAGGTCCTGATGGCCTATCTAATATATATTACGGTACTTTCCTACCAACGCTAATTCAGCCTCTACAGGCAATATTCAATCATTGCAAGAGGGAAGGAGCATTGCCAGAAGAAGTTACAATGGCACACGTATCCACACTCCCTAAGCCAGGCAAAAGCAAAGACCATTGTAAAAACTTCAGGCCCATTTCACTGCTTAATAGTGATGCCAAAATCTATGCAAGACTGTTCAGCGAAAGGCTAGCACCGCTCCTACAAAAATTAGTTCACAATGACCAGTCGGGATTCGTGAGGGGTAGACAGGGCTCCGACAACTCGAGGAAAGTACTAAATATCATAGCGGGGATGGAGAAGGGGCGCCTCGAAGGTCTTTTCCTAGCGCTAGACGCTGAAAAGGCCTTCAATAGGCTAAACTGGCAGTACATGACAGAGGTTCTGCGCAAATACCAATTCCCCGAAGGGGCTATAAGAGGGATAATGGCGCTCTACGCGAAACCCAGCGCTAGAGTCTCTCATGGAGGCTTCCTGTCGCGAATCTTTCACATTACAAATGGGACACGCCAGGGATGCCCATTGTCCCCCCTACTATACATCGTTTCCCTAGAACCATTAGCTTGGAAGATAAGACAACACCAATCCATATCCGGCATCAAACTGAGAGACAGGGAATACTGTCTGGCGATGTTCGCGGATGACATCTTTGTCTCTCTATCACACCCTGAAAAATCATTACCCCAACTGCTGACATTACTGACCGACTACGGTACAGTTTCTTACTACCGCCTCAACAAAGAAAAAACACAAGCCTTACCGATCAATTTGCCAGGCTCGACCGTGACTGCACTTAAAAACTCCTTTGACCTAGATTGGAGAACGACATCCATAACATACCTAGGAGTTAAGATCGCCACCCCAATTAGCAACATCATAAAACTCAATTACAAACCCCTCATACATATGTGTATTACAGAACTACACAAATGGAAGAACGCAAAAATGTCATGGCTAGGCCGTGTAAATGCTTATAAGATGATGCTCCTACCGAAGTTACTGTATATATTCCGCATGCTCACAATAGAGGCCCCAACTGTAATTTTTAAAGTACTGCAAGCCACATGTAGCTCCTTCATTTGGGGAGGCAAAAGACCCAGGCTACTCCTGGGCCTTTTACAGCAGACGACAAAGATGGGAGGAATAGGACTACCTAACATTGGACTTTATTACAAAGCCTCTCTACTTGCAACGAACATACACCTACACGCCCAACGAGGAACAACACAGTGGGTAGATATGGAACAAGACCAGCTCCAGCACACATCCCTAACTAATTACATGTGGACACCACACTCTCTAAGAGGCCCTAAAGTAGAGCTATACCCCTCCACGAGCGCATCACTCAGAGTATGGGATAACTACATGTCCTCCCTAGGCTGGAAGAAGCTCTTCCATCCAGAAGCTCCCTTAACCGCACTGCAAGCGGTGAAACCCACGATCCCACTAGCTAGATGGACGCGTTTGGGCATATCCCAAATTCATAAAATGTGTAAAGGTCAACAAGTCATGGACTTCCCCGATATACAAGCCAAATGGGGAATCCCAGAAAAGGATATCTTCCCCTACTTACAGCTAAAACACACTATTACAGCCCACGTTCAG
>OW240917.1:47743149-47761219 GCA_933207985.1 Pelobates cultripes | reverse complement strand
ATTCTTTATCTGAATACTACTAATGCAACATGTAACATAATATATTATTATACAACATAATTACATAATATTATAATTAAGTTCTTGCTTTTTGGGATGTTACTAGGTGGCAAGGAGAGCCTGGGCTTCAGTTCAAGGGTATATATATATTTTTTTTAAATTTGACAATTTTTATTGTACAATGCATCGAGATACAGTCATGACATTTAGTGTACAACATATGCAGCTTACACGATCCCACATGTCGTTGGTAGATGTTACAGACATTATAAATTCGTTTTTATTCTCCCCTACCCCTCTAGAGGGTTCAGGACTGTAGGTGTTCGTGCAGGGGTGTATCGTGCATATCTGTGCAAGGTTACCTTCGGCCACAAGTGGCCGGATGCTCTGTGCGTATCATTGTCAAGCATCGTACTTTTCGGGAAGACGAATAGGTAGGATAGAGGGTGGTTGTGGAGTGGGGGTGGGGGGGGGGGAAACTTGGGGGGGGGGTAAGAGACTAGTTGCATTGTTTAGGTCAGTTCTTTTTGTAGTCCTTCTGATCGTAGGAAGTCGTTCCACCTGTTGTGTGCTAGAGTCATGTGTTTCTTCTCACCAAATTGTCGTGCATATACCATCTCGTAGGCCCAGTTCAGTTTTATTTGGTTTATGAGGGCCTCTCGTGATGGGATTGTCGTTTGTTTCCATAGCCTAGCAATGCATGTGACTGCGGAAATAAGGATGTGGTATATTGCTGCCCACTTATCTTTAGTAAGTGAGTCTGGCGGTATGAATAGTATGCACAGTTCCAGTGTTAGTGAGATTTGTGTTTGTATGGTGGCATTTATGATTATTTGTACCTCCTGCCAATAGGATTTGATGGTGGGGCATGTCCACCAGACGTGAGACATGGTGCCTTTACTCTGGCCACATCTCCAGCAGGTGTCGGAGGACCGCGGCCACATCTGGTGGAGTCTGGATGGTACCAAATACCATCGGTATAACAGTTTGCGCTGCATCTCAATGTGAGTGGCACAAGATGTTACACCTTTGTACGAGGAGTAAGCCTTAGTCCAGTCTGTCAGTGGGATTGTTCTGCCTAATTCTCTATGCCAGGATTGAATGTGTGTTTCTTCGCCCTGATCTAATGCTTGGGTCAGTGCTTTGTAACTAATGGAGATGAGTTTTTTCAGTGGTTTTCTATGTGCGCATATCTGTTCGAATTCGGTCATCGGTCTTGTGGCTGCAGCAGCCGGTTCGTTAGGTTTGTTTTTAGCTAAGTAAGATTTCATTTGGAGGTATGCGAAGCCTAGTCTGTGGGGTAATTGAAATTCTTGTTGTCAGTGTCTTGAAGCGCTAGAATTCGTTTATGTGATCTTCGTATGGGGTAGGCTGAGCCTGTAGCTGATAGTGCTTTGGGTTTGTCCTCACAATGCTGGGCAGTGGTGTGGGCCTGAGTTGTTTGTTTAGTGGTGGTGAGGGCGATTTGCGCTGGGCTATTGGTGGGCCCAGAGGTTGTCAGTTTGTTCAGGTGGGTGTCATCTTCTTGTTCGATGGGTGCATCTGTCTCTTGGAGTAGTGTCGAGAGGGGAGAGGGGGGAGGGGGTGTAGTGGGGTCATACTGTGAAGGTATGAACATGGGGGGGGTAAAAACTGTAGCCCTTTGATGGGCTTTGGTTCCGGCTATCGGTACCATGAGAGCGTGGTTATTCTAAAGAAAAGAACAATAGTAAGATTGGCCTGTGTCAGTCCGTTGTGACCGGCGGTTGTGTAGTGGAGTGCCTCTTTACGGCTGTCGGCCTTGCGGTGAGGTACAGTAACTTTGGGCTGCGGTTGTCACTTGGGTTCAATCTGCTTGCGTCAACATTGGGGGTTTTTATATATGTATATATATATATTTTTTTTTTTTAAACTACAGCAGGGGGCTTGTGCCAGCGGTGTCCTCCCGGGGGAGTCAAGGACCGCAGGGGGCATAGGTTGGCGGTGCGTGACTGTGGTTGCTACCTGGCTTGGTCGCCTAAGGTGTGTGGGAGGTTGTGAAGGGCACGCTATGGTCTAGTTGTGGCGGGACGGTTCAGTGAGCGCCTCGCCTATCCTCCGGTAGATTTACGTCTCTTTGGAGGCCTCATGGAGGGGAGGACATTGTGTGCATCGGGGCTATCCCATTGGCCTATATGCTTAGTTTGCAACTATCATCCATATATTATTCAAACATCCAAAACAATCATATTGCAATACATAATAGGCACCATTATCGTCCCCCGTGGTACAATCCCGCTCCCCCCAGGCTGTAAACGGGCTGTCCCATTCACATATACGCTGAATTGGCAGCTATGCCTCATACACTATTCAATACCCGAGACAGTCATATTGTGATACTTTTAAACATAATTACCATTCTTCGTGATGCCTCCCTGCTCCCCCCAGCTCTAAACGGGGCTGTCTTATTCACATGTGAGCTAGACTTACAACTATTCCCCACAATTTGTTCAGAGATTCAAGACGTTTACATTGCAATAAATCGTAGTCACAATTACCCTCCCCCGTGATATCTTCCCGCTGCCCCAACTCCCCCGAGCGTGGCGACTTTTCTTGAGCTGTGTTGTGTCATCCTCTGGGAGTTCCCTGCAGCCTTCTGGTGTCTGCTCCCAAAGATGCTGAGGCTATTTGCCTCTCGGTAGGGTGCAGCTGGGTGTGTACTTCTGCCCGAGCCTACAGGCACTAAAAGTTTGTGTGGCAGCATAGTGTGTCATTTTGTGCCGTGCTGTAGTCCCTGAGATTGGCACGTGTTGTGTGTTGTTAGCCCCCAGTGTGCATGCAGTGTGTGTGTTGCGAATGAATGTGTTTTGTTGACGTGTGAGGCGCTGCCAGTGTTGCAAGGGCAGCGTGGGGAGTTATAGTGTCATAGTCACCTGCTTGAAATCAATAGTCCTTTCTCGTGGCCCTTTAACAGTCCCGCATTCTGTTGTTCGTGGGTATTGTGAGTAGCTTATTTCATCTCGCGCCATTTTCGCTGCTTATCGTGTTTCAAGTGTGTACTCCTCCATCAGGACCGCAGGGCTTTAGTTACGTACTCTTTTCCAGTCAGCTGTAAGCTTACTCGGTTGTGGGTCGTTGCCGCTTCTTGCTTGGTTTTGGGATTGTATACCCCATTTCTGCAATGTTTTCCGTCCATCCGCCAGAGAGGTGATAACGTGCATAGCTCCATTTTTATGTATGAGGAGACGCACTGGGTGGCCCCAGCGATAGGGCACCTCATGGGAGCGGAGGGCATCTGTTATTTCCTTATACTCCTTCCTTTTTTTCAGGGTTTGGGCAGAGAGATCTGCATATAGTTGAATGGAGTTGTATTGGGCTGGAAGGTCTTTGCGGAGCCTAGATGCTCTCATCAGTGCTTCTTTCGCATGATAATAGTGGAGGTGCGTCAGTACATCCCTTGGCGCTTCGGCTGGGAGAAAGCTTGGTTTAGCGACTCTGTGTGCTCTGTCCAAGAGCAAGACATCTGCTGGGAGGTCAGGAGCTAATGTTTTGAAGTAAGCCGTGAGGTATGCCGCTATTTCGGGCTGCTTCACCGTCTCAGGGATCCCCCTGATCCGTATATTCTGTCTCCTCGACCTATCTTCTAGGTCCATGATTTTATATTGACAGGACTCCAGCGCCTGTTCCAGGTGGTGGACATGATCTGCCATGTCATTGTGTGCGTCTGCATACTCGCCCATGCGGTTCTCCATGCGGGCTGTTCTGTCACCCAGCTCCTGCACGTCTTTTCTTAAGTCTGAGATGGACTTGTTGAGGCTGTGTAGCAGTTTGTCAGACATTTCTCCAAGGCATGCCTGGAGTATGTTCTGTGTGACCGGCAGGTCTCTACCCCCAGGGGATTCCTGCAGCGGCAGCGTGTCATCGCCATCTTGGCTGTGCTCTCCTGTACTCTGGGCCTTAGTTGGTGGATTGCGAGCGGAAAAAAAAACGTTTTTATCAGCTTTGTCGGGGATCCTCTTCCCTTTGGGTTGAGCCATGCTGGAGGCTTGGTATGGAGGTTAGTGCTGGTCACTGTTGCTGGTAATGTCGCTGTATAGGCCAAAACAGAACGGAGCTCGTCTCACATGCGTCCGTTCGCGCCGAGCGTTAAGCCACGCCCCCCAAGGGTATATTTTTAATGACCCCCCTGTATGTATTAACTAAGCTCCTGCTAAAATCAACCTTGCCATAAGACCAGCCTTAGACTCTAATGTGTTTTATAACTCACATTGTGACACCAAATCTTGCATGCACAAAGGAGAGATTGGGGGCACATCCGTATACATGAAAGGTGCTGCCGCAGTGACCAAAATTCATACAGAAAAACTAGTTACGGCGCACTCAGACTTGTAAATAAATAACTA
This sequence comes from Pelobates cultripes, assembly GCA_933207985.1. Taxonomy (NCBI): domain Eukaryota; kingdom Metazoa; phylum Chordata; class Amphibia; order Anura; family Pelobatidae; genus Pelobates; species Pelobates cultripes. The sequence goes on along the minus strand of OW240917.1, from coordinate 47,756,858 downwards.
AGAAGGCTAACGCCTATCTAAGAATAAATATGGGGATTTAGTTCCACCATATGGCCATATGATGTTAAGCCCACTACTACTTCAAAGTACCCCAATATCAGTGGGTCCTACGCTAATAACAAAAATGTGGGAGATAATTTAAATAGTACTAGTGCTTAACATAAGCTACAGTGTATTGAATTCATTTCTTTGTAAGAGCAAAGTGAGTATACAATAGTGATAAAAGCAATTAAAAACAGTGTAACAACTAAACAATTAAAGTGTTGGTGCTTGAATGAGTATACTCACATTTGCAGATAATATCTGTGCTGCATAAAGAAAATAATAAAAGTGACATGACTATAAAACTCCTCCTATTTATACACACCTGTGGCCACCTCTAAAGAGGTCTCTGAAGCTGGGGGGCCTGGGCGGGGTGCTTAACCCCAAAGGAATCTGGTCTGGATTCTAAATATAATTGCACAAAGGAGAGATTGGGGGCTTTTATCACTATTGTATACTCACTTTGCTCTTACAAAGAAATGAATTCAAGACACTGTAGCTTATGTTTAGCACTAGTACTATTTAATTTATCTCCCACATTTTTGTTATTAGCGTAGGACCCACTGATATTGGGGTACTTTGAAGTAGTAGTGGGCTTAACATCATATGGTCATATGGTGGAACTAAATCCCCATATTTATTCTTAGATAGGCGTTAGCCTTCTTAGTTATTTATTTACAAGTCTGAGTGCGCCGTAACTAGTTTTTCTGTATGAATTTTGGTCACTGCGGCAGCACCTTTCATGTATACGGGTGTGCCCCCAATCTCTCCTTTGTGCAATTATATTTGGAATCCAGACCAGATTCCTTTGGGGTTAAGCACCCCACCCAGGCCCCCCAGCTTCAGAGACCTCTTTAGAGGTGGCCACAGGTGTGTATAAATAGGAGGAGTTTTATAGTCATGTCACTTTTATTATTTTCTTTATGCAGCACAGATATTATCTGCAAATGTGAGTATACTCATTCAAGCACCAACACTTTAATTGTTTAGTTGTTACACTGTTTTTAATTGCTTTTATCACTATTGTATACTCACTTTGCTCTTACAAAGAAATGAATTCAATACACTGTAGCTTATGTTAAGCACTAGTACTATTTAAATTATCTCCCACATTTTTGTTATTAGCATAGGACCCACTGATATTGGGGTACTTTGAAGTAGTAGTGGGCTTAACATCATATGGCCATATGGTGGAACTAAATCCCCATATTTATTCTTAGATAGGCGTTAGCCTTCTTAGTTATTTATTTACAAGTCTGAGTGTGCCGTAACTAGTTTTTCTGTACCAAATCTTGCATGAACATATTTTTATAAACTCCACGCATGCTGTATTTACCCTGAACCATACTGCATTAACCCTTTACCCCACTGCATTAAAACCCTGCACCCACAGTAATACCTCTGCATGGTACCATATAACTGACCCCAAATATGTTGCATTTAAGTGGCACTGATTATATAGAGGGGTTATTTTTCTCTCAATATTACTGATGTCTCTGGCTTACAATATTCCATTGTTAGGCCAGAGACATCAGTAATATTGAGAGAACAATAACCCCTCCATATAATCAGTGCCACTTAAATGCAACATATTTGGAGTCAGTTATATGGTACCATGCAGAGGTATTACTGTGGGTTGTCAAAATTAGACCCATGAAGAAAAAGCAGAGGGGAAAATAGAAGGAAGATAAAGTCTATGTTGTTATACTTATGAAAGATTTGTAGACTCGTACATACATATATACATATTTGTTTTCTAATATTGCATATTTATGTTAACAAATGATGTATATTAAAAAATGTTTTTACCTCCTAACATGTGTAAACTATTTTATATAAAAAACAAGTTAGACCCAGGATTTTTCAAGACACCACTTTGGGCACTTTGTCAGTTCCCCCCAGCCATAACCATGCTGTGCCCGTTACACACCAGCTTTTAAAGAAAATTATTCTCTCATAACTATAACTTTAAAACATTATTTCCTAAATACTGTAAATCTGTACAAAAATATTTCATTCTAATTACCTGAAAACAATAAAAGTATGCGTAAATACCTTTTCTTTTCTTCATTTTGCAATACAGGATGAAAACAGAAATAATGGACACAGTAACCAAAATAAGGTACCAGGCCAATTAAACCAGGTTCTATTTTCTAAAAATAAATGGGTAACACAAAATATATTTATATCGGCTGGATTAATATACACACTTTATAATGGTGATGTTATAAAGAGCATTTTTCAGAATATGATCCAGAACTGTGTGACTTTAATGAATTACATAGATTGCAGTAGTCTAATGTAGGGGGTGATATGAATATTTTCATGATAGCATCTTTAACTCATTAAAGACTAATTATATATTTTGTAGTCAATAAGATTTAATTGAAGAAGAAACAAGGAAACCACAAAGGTAATAGACATATGTCCTGATAATCAAGTATAACAGACAATATTAACTGTTACAAAGAGAGAATATGTATTCAGTACTAAATATACAGCGAATAAGAACATAACTACAAACTAATAGCAAACAAAGGCCCAAAAGCCAATAGGATTATGGGTACAGCGCAATTAAAAAAAACAAAAAAAAAACAAGAAAAGACATGGAGAGACATGTATAAATACTACCTATTAGTAGGTAAAAAAAAAAAAGGTTGTAATTAGACATGCGCATATCCGCCCCTACTTAACACCAGATGTGACTAAGGTGTTGGTCCATTCCACTGTCCTTTCTCGCCTTGACTACTGTAATCCGCTTCTCAGTGGTCTTACGTGCTCCCAACTTGCGCCGTTACAGTCCATAACGAATACGGCGGCAAGGCTCATCTTCCTGGACGCCCGCACCTCCCATGCCTCACCCTTCTGTCAGTCCCTACATTGGCTTCCTATAAAATATAGAGCTCAATTTAAAATTCTGGTTCTTGCTTTCAAATCTGTACATAATGCTGCTCCCACCTATCTATCCTCCCTTATACACAAGTATGTCCCGTCTAGGCCTAACGATCTGCTGAAGACTTACGTCTATCGTCTGTCTGTCTCCCACCTCTGATGCTTGCCTTCAAGATTTCTCGAGGGCTGCACCGTTCCTGTGGAACTCACTTCCCTCCTCCGTTAGATGCTCACCCAGTCTCCTCTCCTTCAAATAAATCGTTAAAATCCCACTTCTTCATAAAAGCGTATCAATTAAACTGTTAATAGCTCCTGACTGATTCCTTTTCTGCAACTGTCACTAGTCACACCGACTGAAAAAGCCATCTGGCGAAACGCGTCTCGGAGCATCAACAGGACTAAGGATTTTCCCTATATTATTGCTTTTATATAGTATGTTTTATTTGTGTTAGTATTTTATACTTAGCAATAAATTGTTTATTTTTTAATTACCTGTTGATACAAGCATCTTGTGTTCCTGCTACTCATCCAGAAGGGTTTTGTGTCCCCCTTTTTGACACATATACTTATACACTCAGAGCCAGGATTTAGGCTCTGGACCAGGTGAGCAATTTCATGCACTTTCTTGCCATCTGCACCAATACATATCGACATACTGCACCATATTTGGTCTCTCATCCTTTAAAGGTACAGCGTGATTCTCATCCACTGTTAAGGTTTCGTGTAACCCCAAACACGCCTACCTAAGAGATCTGAGCCTGTCTAGCTAGGGCTCAGAACCATGTGAGTGGGTTCATATTCTTCATTATCATTCCACTATTATTTGTGATATACTACACAATATTATCGTTTACTCTATCCCCACTTATAGGTTACCTTATACGGACCAAGAGTGGGGTGAGTTATCTCACTTTGAGCACTCCACCTGTTGATTGGTTCTGGTTTATTAACCACTCCGTCTACTTCCGTATCTAATACTATCCTTACCTTTTTGTGTCATTTTACCCCACTCCCTCTAGCATGTAAGCTCATTGAGCAGGGCCCTCAACCCCTCTGTTCCTGTGTGTCCAACTTGTCTGGTTACAACTACATGTCTGTTCGTCCACCCATTGTAAAGCGCTGCGGAATTTGACTGCACTCTATAAATATCATAATAATAATAATGTGCAATTCATTTCGTTCCGAACGTCAATTCAGCGGAATTTCACGCAATTCGGACATTTTGATACTTCCGAATGTCCAAATAGCTGAATTGCCAAAATTCCGAAATTGCCGAAGTTCCGAAGCATAGAATTGCCTAAGTACTAATATACCCAGTGGAAGAATGAAGAATGTTACACTGTATAGCAGTTTAAATAAAAAGTATACAAACATAGCCAGGATTCAGCTGTAAGCATTTGCAACACTTACAACAATAAAGTAACGCATTCATACAAAATGTAAGTTATTTAGCCAGTCAATGAATAAGTAGATAACTCCCTAATTCCCACGGTATTAGGGAGCTATCTACTAAAAGGCTGAAAGACCTAAATTGTGCAAAGACCTATTGTCCTCCCCCAGACCCCACCCCTGAGCAGTGGGTGGGGCCCTAAATTAGAATAAGAGGGGGACCTATTGTCTTCCCCCACCCGAAAAATAGTGAGGGGGGACCAATAACTAGGTACCTGTAAAAAAAATTACCATTTAATATCTTCTTTTTCAGCCCCCAAAAAGGCCAAATAAATTCATAATAAGTTTAAAAAAAAAAAAAAAAAAAAAATCAATGTTCACCCATGGAGAGCACCACACAGACTGAGCTCTGCAGAGCGGGGGGAGACTTATAAAGCCTTGCCCCACCCTGCAATTAGGCTCAGAGCACTCTGGTTGGTTGGTTTAAGCCATCCTATCAGAGTGCTGTGACAGGTAAATGAAGAGACTGACAGGTAAGTTCTTTGGAATTTTCCCACGCTGTGTAATTTGACTCATAACTCTCTGATTGGTTCCATTTCCCCCCCCCTTTGGTATTTAGGGCTCAGGGGTAGAGGCCAGGGGGGAGGACAATAGGGCCCCCCTTATTGGTATTTAGGTCCCCACCCACCGCTCAGGGGTGGGGGTCAAGGGGGAGGACAATAGGTTCCCCCTTATTCTAATTAAGGGCACCCACCGCTCAGGGGTGGAGGCCGGGGGGGGGGAGGACAATACCCCCCATTATTTTACTTTAGGGCCCTCACCCGCACTCAGGGGTGGGGGCCAGGGGAGGACAATAGGTCCCCTGCTTATTCTTCTTTAGGGCCCCCACCCGCTGCTCGGGATTGGGGGCCGGGGGAGGACAATAGGTCCCCCTCATGAAGTAATTTAGGTAATCTTTCGACCAGTGTGGTCCTTATCAATTTATTGTAGACCACACTGGTTGAAACGTTGTTTTGCACATTCTGGTGACAATACATGCCTAAAATATAACCTTTAGAGTGCCCTTATCATTTCTTTTGAAGTATCATCGATAGACTGAGATACTGAGACTAACGATAAACAAAATGCATCCATACAGGTAACCTTGTTCTTGCAAGTTTGACACTGTATAGCTGCAAGAAGAAAAGTTTCTGAATCCTTTGAAAGTACCTGGATTTCTGCATTGATTACACATAAAATGTCTAGCAACATACAAATAGTTATGCTTATTTTGGGGTTTTTTCATAACACGACTTTGGATACAAAATAACTAACAAAACTAATAAATACATAACTAGCATAGAAAACAATAAGTAATCATTAACAGTGCAGGCTGGAAAAAGAAAGTGAACCCTTGAATTTACTATTGTGACAATGTACTTGTCACAATAACTTTATACTTACCAATTTTGTTCACATCAAATCTAGCACTATTTCCGTGTCAGCTATAAAATGTTTAAATTTCACATATGATTTCACATAAGTAATTTATAAAATGCAAATGACCAGTTTTTACTATTATTATGACGCATTATGACACATCCCATGTGTTCCCTATTAAGGTTTAATAAGCATGTAGGAGTGTATATAAAAAATAGCCCTCTCTGGCTAATTAGAGATATCTTTGCCAGCAGCTCAAGGAAGCAAGGTGAATGGTTAGTGTAGGACCTTCCTAAGAGGTTTTCTCCCTCTACACCCAAAATACATATATATGTGTATATACATAAGTTAGTGTGCATATGTATGTATTTTTGTGAGCATGTGTACACGTGACGGTTTAGGACTACGAGTCTGTGAGAATTTTTTTTTTTTTTTTTTTTGAGGTTTGGGGCGCTTCTCCAATTTAGAGTCACATTATAAATAAATCTGACCCTGCAAGTGTGGTTCTCACATTTGTGAAGTTCCAACACAGACAGCACACTCCTGATATCTGTGTGACACAGCCACACAATTAGGAGGGTGAAGAGTGTGTTTGGGGTGTGGGGTAGAGGGGCAGCAAACTGTATTATTGTCTGTTTAGTCAATAGTTCTTGCACTAACCCTGATTCCACTAGTGCCTCCCCCTTTTTCAGAAAATAACACTTTGATACATCTCACCCATTGTTTAATTTCTCCTTATCTCTTTGTGCATTCTCTATTCTGACTGCCAGATACATAGGACAGAGCTTATGGGTGGTTATCGAGCTAAAATGTAGGCACCCATTTGAAGGATTTCTAATGTAAATGTAATTATATTTTTCCAAACACTACATATTTGTAAATATATGGGGTGGGGGTAAGTAAATATAACAAATCCCTCAAAGTGACAGTATAACTTCATGGGGAGTTAGACATAAACTATGACAATAAAATAGATATTTTTACTGCAGATTGAGTTGGCACTCCAGAGGGCACACTGATAGAGTAAGTGGAGGTGCACTGGTGGATATATGGGATTAAAATTAAAATAAAAAAATTAAAATAGAATTGAACAAAAGTTTCTTACATGGGCAACCAGAGAAATTAAAACAGTGTTTTGCTCAGATAGAGTAAAGTAATAATGAGAGAATGCAAATAAATACATTGGTAGATAAAAGACATTCAGGGATATTGACTAAACATTAGGAAAAAATCTGGTGAAAATGACCAAATACGACTGCATTGGCAATTCACAGATTTACAAAAGCCAAACGCGGTTAGGATTTGGTCAGTCTGACAGAATCTGTATCATCCATTCGGAAACATTTTGAAAATCATTAATATCCACATGCAAACCAATTTAAAAGCACAAGAATCAGTGACTTATAGGGACACTGTAGTCACAGAACAGATTAATGTAGTTGTTCTGGTGCCTATAGCAAATTAAATTCTCTGGACTTTCGGCTTGTCAGACAGGTCCCTCAAATTGCAATCAATAAAATTACTTAATTATGTAAAAATATTACATAAATACGCACGTAGAATTTAAATATATATGCATATTTATATATTTGAAGTCTGTGTATATTTATATAATTATTTATGTAATTTTGTATATGTACATTTGTATATTTTGTATTAATATATATATATATATATATCAAAATACAGTTAGAATAAAATGTCATAGATATATAATTTTTTTCTAAATTGTATTATTTTTAAATTTTTAAATTTACTTATTATTTGTATTTTATAATATATATATACACACACAATATATATATATATAGTTATATATAGGTGTGTAATTTAATTATAAGTGTATTTTTATATTAATATAAAAATACACTTAGTATGACATATATATATATATATATATATAATATTCTTTTTTATTTATTTTTTTAACATTAACTTTATTTTTTCTTTGATTTTTACACTTGCATGGAGACTGCCTGTCAGCACAGACAGTCCCCCTGCAGGCAGACACTTGGACACCTATTGTGGCCAAGTGACCGCTCTGTTGAGCGATCACATGGCCCCCGGGGTCCTAATCTGCCGCAGGGAGACTGCCTGGGCTGCAGGAAGTCTTCCCACACCCGGAGCAACGCCAATTGCCGCCAGGGGAATGACGGCGTTCAGGACCGTCAGCAGTCCTCAAGGGGTTAAATTAAAAAAGGCCTGTTCACAAAATTATTTTTATTATTTTTAAATCAGCTGGAAAAACAAATAGGCTTTCTCATGCTATCTCAGCTATTGCAAAGCATGGGAAAATTTCTCCCGCTTTGCAATATGACCGGTAGCTCTCTGATTGACTGGCTAGTAAGCCAACCAATTAGAGCACCCTGACAGCCAAGTCTCAAGAGAAGTGACACAAGGTCTTCCATGGGGATGACTTTCGCACCACCCATTATTTCAGAAGCCCCATCCCCAATGGCTGGCCAGTCAGTAATTTTAGATATTTAGGAGATGTGCCATAAACAACACAAGTCTACAACAATATTATACGTGACAGCTAAATATAAAGAGGGGAGTTTTTTTTGTTTTTGGCATATGTCAAGGTTTACGACTGATTAAAGATTTCTCAATTTCTACAGAAACATCAACATACTTAAAATGATCTAATTACAAAACTAGCTAGGATAATCCAAAATGCCAGCGATTATTTATACAATTAGATGAATTGTCTCTAATGCATAGTAACACAATAACCTATTAAGGTTTACTCTCTAAACAGTGAGTTATAGTTAGAATTGCAGTAAAATTTAAATATATTTTCAAGATGCATGTTTTACAATTACACTTTCTATACACTTGCAGTAAAAAAATAATAATAACCATTTACTACAAAGTTAAAACATTCTTCTCGTGATTCTTGTCAGAGTTACAATTTAACAAGATAATAAAAAATTATTAGCATAAGATTAATTCAAATATACTCACAGAGATAGACTATACAGAGATGGAACAAAATAATATACAACATTTTTTCAGTGTAAAGAAACAAATGTGTTGGGTTTCTGAGCTCAGAATGATGACCAGAAAACCAAAAAATGGTGTGCATTTATGATATGATATTACTTCCTTCCTGTGTGACATTACTACCAACTACTATTGAGTTAGCTATTTAAACGGGTACTCCACTGCCCAAATCTTCTGCTTAAAGGGACACTCCAGGCACCCAGACCACTTCTGCCCATTGGAGTTATCTTGGTGCCAACTCCCACCACCCTTAACCCTGCAGGTGTAATTTTTGCAGTTTTTATAAACCGCAATATTTACCTTGCAGGGTGAAGTCCTCCTCTAGCGGCTTAGAACACAAAAAGTGTTTTAAACGACGCTGGACGTCCTCACACTATGCATGAGGTCCTCCAGTGTCTCTAGAATCCCCATAGGAAAACTTTGAATAATGCTTTCATCTGCGGAGGTCTAATGCACCCGCAGCCATTGCCGCGCATGCGCATTATATCTTCCACCGCTGGCTGACATCGCAAAGAAAACATGCATTTAATTATGCATTTTTTTAATTTTGGGTATATCTAAAAATCAGCTTGCAAAATCTGCAGATCTTGTCTCCCCGTTCTAACGGCAACCAGACTCTGTGGATGTCAAACCACAGACTTTCCAATGTAACTTAAAGGGATACTATAGTGCTAGGAATACAAATCTGTATTCCTAGTACAATACTTCCCTCCGGCCCCCACCTTTCCCTTGTCCTCACACCGCCCACCCCAGCAGTGCAAGGGTTAAAATCCCCTTACTTTACTAACCCGTTTTCAGCGTCAATTTCCCTCGGCAATGGGTTGGCGCTCCCCTTCAATGTCACCAGATTGGGAGGCGCACTAATGCGCATGCGCAGCGAGTGCCGGGTGTGCCTGGGCACACCCTAATCCCCGCGGCACGCCTATGTATATTGAGACCGGCAGGGGAGATCTCAGGATCTCCCCTGTCGGCTCATGCAGAGCCGGCGCTATCTGAGCGCCGGCTCTGCTCTCAACCTCCCTCCCCACTGACCCACATGCAGGGAGCGAGGCAGGAGAGGACCCGGCGGAGCTATTGCCGGCAGCTCCGCCGGGTTCCTCTTGCGAGATATGAGCGTTGCCACGGCAACGCTCAAATCTCGCGAGAGTGAACTCTAGCCCCACAGGGGGCTAGAGTTCACTCTCCACTGGACCACCAGGGATCACAGCAGCAAGGATCCCCTCCTCCACTGGGCCACCAGGGAAGGAAGCAGCAGCACGATCCCCCCTCCCTACAAAAGGTAAGAAGGGAGGGGGGATAGCAAATAATGTACCCCCACCTCCACCCCCCACAATCACCCACACACACACATACAACACACATTCAGCACCCACAGACATACAGCACCCACAGACATACAGCACCCACAGACATACACAGCACCCACAGACATACACAGCACCCACACACATACAGCACCCACAGACATACACAGCACCCACACACATTCAGCACCCACAGACATTCAGCACCCACATACATTCAGCACCCACAAACATACACAGCATGCACCCATACACAGCACCCACACACATACAGCACCCACAGCACTCACAGACATACACAGAACCCACAGACATCCAGCACCCACAGACATCCAGCACCCACAGACATCCAGCACCCACAGACATCCAGCACCCACAGACATACACAGCACCCACAGACATACACAGCACGCACCCATACACAGCACCCACAGACATACACAGCACCCACACACACACACAGCACCCACAGACATACACCAACACACATACAGCACCCACACACACACACAGCACCTCACACACAACACAAACAGCACTCTCACACACACACACAGCACACTAACAGTACCCTCACAAACACAAACAGAGACCCTAACAAACACACACACAGCACACTACCGAGTACCCTCACACAAACAGCACCCTCACACAGTACATTAACAGCACCAGCGCACACACACACACATACAGCACCCACACACACATACAGCACCCTCACAAACACACACAGCACCCTCGCACACAGCACTCAAACAGCACCCTCACACACACACAACACACTAACAGTACCCTCACAAACACAAACAGGACCCTAACAAACACACACACAGCACACTACCAGTACCCTCACACACAAACAGCACCCTCACACACAGTACATTAACAGCACCCTCACAAGAGCACACACACACACAAACAGCACCCTCACACACAGTACATTAACAGCATCCTCACAAGCACGCACACACAAACACCCTCACCCACATAGCACACTACCAGCATCATCACACACACATCACACTAACACCACCCTCACACACACACAGCAGTGTGTGTATGTGTGTTGTGTATATATGTGTATGTGTGTGTGTGTGTGTATATATATATATATATATACATACATACATACATACATATATATAGGCGGCGTGTGCTTGTGCTTTAGGGTGCACACCCTAATGCAATAGGCTGCGCACGCCTATGGTGCCGTAACACATTAAGCTTTTCCTAGAGGAAAGTGTTGCTGCAATGCTTTCCTATGGAGCTTTTCTAGACGTTAAATCTCCTAATGCAGAGTGTAAGGACGTCAAGCATCAGTTAAGCGACCAAAAGTCGCTTAGCTAGCAGGAAGTGCGTCTAATGGCTGTCTGTTTGACAGCAACTAAAGGCAGTCTTAACCCTGCAGTGTAATTATTGCAGTTTCTCTGAAACTTTGTAACTTTGAAGGGCTAAGGGTACAGAGACAGAGCATTATTGTCCATTTAATGAGAAGTGTTTGCAAGGTAGGTGTTCTGAGCAATTGTCTGCCTCTTTAATTTAGCTTCACTGAGCTAAAAAAAAAACAGCAAGTAACAGGACTGGTTGTCTGATTGACAATTGGTGGTGGGATAAGGTTAATTTACAAAAGTACCAATTTTTATTGAAATCTGCACTTTTATTAAAATGAAAATAAAAGGATACACAGGGGTTTAAGTGTTCTTTTATAAATAATGCATGCTGGTAAATTTTCCATATAAAACAATATAAAATAATACAGCTTCATTTTTCCTCCTTTGGTGAAAGCCTATAGCAGGAAACGCTAGCAGAATGCTTGGTTTCATAGTGAAAGGTATTAGCAGTAGAAAGAGAGAAGTGCTCAATGCATCTTGGACGTAAAAACCCAAGTGCAGAGTGCAGAATATTTGATAGAGTCCTAACCTCAACAAATGAGGAAAGGGATTTAGGGGTGATTATTTCTGATGACTTAAAGGTAGGCAGACAATGTAATAAAGCAGCAGGAAATGCTAGCAGAATGCTTGGTTGTATAGGGAGAAGTATTAGCAATAGAAAGAGGGAAGTACTCATGCCATTGTACAGAACACTGGTAAGACCTCACTTGGAGTATTGTACGCAGTACTGGAGACCGTATCTTCAGAAGGATATTGATACTTTAGAGATGGTTCAGAGAAGGGCTACTAAACTGGTTCATGGATTGCGGGATAAAACTTACCAGGAAAGGTTAAAGGATCTTAACATGTATAGCTTAGAGGAAAGACGAGACAGGGGGGATATGATAGAAACATTTAAATATATAAAGGGAATCAACACAGTAAAGGAGGAGACTATATTTAAAAGAAGAAAAACTACCACAACAAGAGGACATAGTCTTAAATTAGAGGAACAAAGGTTTAAAAATAATATCAGGAAGTATTACTTTACTGAGAGGGTAGTGGATGCATTGAATAGCCTTCCAGCTTAAGTGGTAGAGGTTAACAGTGTGAGGGAGTTTAAGCATGCGTGGGATAGGCATAAGGCTATCCTAACTATAAGATAAGGCTAGGGACTAATGAAAGTATTTAGACAATTGGGTAGACTAGATGGGCTTATCTGCCGTCACATTCTATGCTTCTGTGTTTTTATTTTCACATGTGTAATTTCAATTCTTCTGGTGATGGGCTGCACTAAATCTGAAAATTTCTGGAACCCCTCCCCCCCAAAACTTTAATTCTTGTCTCGTTCTTCATTTTTAATGCAAAACAACCCTGTTTCATCTAACTCCGATATTAACTCTCCTCTAATCTGAAACCAAATGCTAGGACACAGGTCCAGACTGGCCATTGGGCACACCGGTGGGCTGCAATGGCCATAGGCAGAGGCCGACAGGGGAGGTCAGAGGACCTCCCCAGCCGGTCCATGCAGGGCCCTCACTATCTGCGCGCCGGCCCTGCAGTATTCCATGAAGATAAACACAAAAAGAATTCAGCGCTAGTAATCACAAAATTAGTCAAGGTAGGCAGCAACCCAAATGAAGGAAAACCCCTCGGGTCCTTCGGTGGATAGATACAAAAAGATATGGAAGGGCTGCGCCAAACAAGGGTAGATAGTCCAGTAAAGTATTGCTAGGGTGCCAATAGATGGTCTAGGATACTTGATAGAGTTCCTCTGTGGATGCGTCTGGTGTAGACCGTTCCGTATATGTAAATACAAGAGAGGTAGAGGTGACTAATGGTATAGTATATAAGTTCAGGGTGTGATAGGTAACAAAAAGTAAAGAACTCACATTCAAGAGAGCTATGGCCAGCTCTGGTGTGGATTGCGTACAGCGGTATAATCCCCGCTTATGGGATATGTAGGGAGGGGGTCTCCGTCAACACCGTCAGGTAGTCCAGAACTCGGAAAAGAAAGACAGAAAGCAACAATAGTGCTCTCAATTTTGATGTGGTTCAATGTGCAGATAAGAAGAGGTAAAAAACTCACATTTGAGGGAGCTATGGCCAGCTCTGGTGTGGATAGCGTACAGCGGTATAATCCCCGCTTATAGGATATGTAGCGGCGATACGTCCGTCAGCACCATCTGGTGATCCAAGGCTCCAATATAGAAGAATAAAAAGCAGCAATAGTGCTCTCAATTGTGACAGGTTAAGAGAGTAGTAGAGAAAATAAAATAATACTCACAAA
>OW240917.1:47592130-47742739 GCA_933207985.1 Pelobates cultripes | reverse complement strand
TTTAGATTTGTTTTTGTTACGCCCTAGGCATTTCATCTTTATTGTATTTAAATTTCAATTAGCATTTAAGTTTGAAAAGTCAAATAACGAAAACAACATTTATTGTGTTGGGGTAGTTAAAGGGACAGACAAAGTACCATAATCACAAAAGCTCCTGCGGCTCTGTGTCAAACCATTTTCGAGCAGTTTAAAACACAATAATGGCCTCCAAGCTGCCGGTGACCCAGCCCCTTGTCTTACATATTGCTAATAGGAAATTGTGACTTTTACAGTATTCATCGACAGAGCATTTCAACTGACACAATCATCCGAGGAATGACTATAAAAGTTTTACACAATTAATATTGCCGATGTAAAAGTGTAATGGCAACATGCCCAGCAAGTTAACAGGCTGCAGGCATTCAGAATATCCTCTATTTGTGTCAAACTGTTTGAAAATGTTTTGACATAGAACCGAGGAATGGTGCCAGGTGTATGCTGTGAGTATCACTTTAAGATCTATAGTATTCATCGAACACATGATCACTACACAAAAGTATATATTTTTGTCAAATAATCCATATTATTCAAATAGAATGTAGAAAAATAAAATATTTAGTTGTATAAAAGAAATACTACAGATAAACAACATAATAGTTACATTGCATCAATGACAGACCTTGCAGTAACAAAAAATACAAACACACACACACATACGTTTGCATATGTGTATACATATACACATACATTACCACACAAACACATACAGATGCACATTGCAACATGCTGAAACTCATAAATACGTCCAAACACATGTGTAACTTAACACTCAAAGATGCACTCCAAGAAATATATATATATATACACACACACACACACCCGTCTTTAACATGGGGCAAACGGGGCAGCTGCCCCAGGCCCAGTTGCTCCTGGGGGGCCCTGCGATTTGAGCTGCACAGAGCTGCACCGGCCCGCACACATTATGGAGGCCCCCCGGGTGGCCCATGCGTGAGCATGTGTCAGCAGGGGCCTGGCGCTGTGACTCTTAAACAGCGCAACCGGGCCCCTTCCTGTTCGGCAGTCGGCTGGGAGGAAGTGAGTGCAGCGCGTCACTTTCTCTTACCGGAGATCACACCCGCGCGGGAGGAGGAAGGCAAGGAGGAGGGGAGTTCCAGAGGAGAACTCCCAACTGCCTCAGCCTGCCACTGGACCCCAGGGAAATCACCCTCAAGAAAAAGGTAAGAGCCTGGAGGGTGGCTAAATGTATGTCAGTATGTGTGTATGTCACTATGTGTGTGTGTGTGTGTGTATGTTTCAGTATGCCTGTGTGTGTCAGTATGTCTGTCTGTCAGTATGCCTGTGTGTGTCAGTGTGTCTGTGTGTGTATGTCAGAATGCCTGTGTGTTTCAGCATGTCTGTGTGTGTGTGTCAATACGTCTGTCAGTGTATGTGTCTGTGTGTGTCAGTATATCTGTCAGTGTATGTGTCTCTGTGTGTATTTATGTATGTGTGTCTGTGTGTGTGTCAGTAGGTGGGGTGGTTGGAGGAGCAGGGCCCAGGGGGCCCAAGAAAATGCATTGCCCAGGGTCCTAATCCTATTTTAGACGGACCTGCACACACACACACACACACACACACACACACTACAGTCCAGTGCATTAACAGGAGAAGAAGTTTGTTCAGGCCTGTATATATTTGTGTTATGTTGTCATATCTCCTCTAACACAAGCAAACAAGAATGTCTTCATTTCGATTTCTTGCATTTCTACTCTTCTGCAACATGTGATTTTAAGGAATGAAAATACCGTATTAATGTTTATTTCTTTCATGTTTTAGTAAATCTAGAAGCTAACAATATTTATTGGACCAACAATCTGAGAAATGTGAAAATTACACCTGATATTCCAAGCTGAACAAAGACAGAACGAGGCTCTCAAAATTCTTTTGCACAAAATATTGTACATATTGATTCAAGAAGGACAGACTCAGTGAAAGCTGATATTAGCTTGTCAGTATTTTAATCACATTTAATCACATAAATGTAATTTAAAAAAATGAATAATATACGTAGAGTGGTTTCATTAAAAGTGCACTATTGTTTTGTATCCAGTTAATATGCTAATAATTGCTGGTGATTACTTTATAACGGTTGTGTTTCTTAAGCAGATTCAGTCATGACGATATTGCTAACTGTTGTGACTCCCAGTGTCATTTATTATTTAGAAAATTCTGATCTACATCACTTTGTGTCCTTTTGCTAGTGTCTCCTTTAGGTCCATAGGTTCTAACATTCCTTTTGAAGGCAAGAATCTAAAAATAGGTGGAGTTAGTCATCGTGTCCAAATTAATTAAACTGATTGAGAGCCTCAATTGAGATATTTAGATTATGCAGGAGAACAGGATGTGGTGCGGGCACCCATACAAGATGTCAGCTAGTACAAAAATAGTTTGACTACTTACTGTGAGATGGTGTCAGGGCACACCTGACATTGTAACAGCGATAGCAGGCTGTAGTAGTTATGGTGCTTTGAATGTTCCTTTAACGCCGAACAAGGATTTCTACATTCTGACATCTGCCTTGCAAGGAATAGAAAAGCCTAGTACACAGAAAGAAAATACTATATGAAACAATAAAGTTTCTACACAAATGTCATCATATTTAATTTAATCTTTTAGATGATTTATAGGGCTACTTAAAATTGGGCTTTAAGGGTCAGTGCTGTGGACTGGAATATGGGAGGTCCATTACCCAAAAAATGCATATAATAAAGTAGCAGTATTAGTATTGCACACATTTTATCTATTCTTTTAGGGTTAGTTAGGAAATATGGGATTATTGATATACATTCAAAGTGTGTTCTAATCCATGGATCACTGAAGAAGATTAGATGTCAGTACCATTGAAGAGGATAAAGAAATAGAACCTGCTGTTTCTGGAGAAGTGGAGAAACGGTTTACCGAAAATTGCAATTCTGAAAGAATCAGGCTCTACTAGGTTGTTTTGTATTTCACATAAAGACCACAAGGTAAAATAGAACCACATGGTGAATAAGAATATATTGACACATTACATATTTTTGTTAACTCAAAACATCACGGTCATGTTGAACTTACCCTTCTCCTATTGTTTCCTCTTCTCTTCCTCTACCAGAAAATGTTATTCTTTTATTTATCTCTGATCTAGCTTTTTTAAAACTTAAGATAAATTATGGACTTCTTTGTGTTAACTGTGTTTCCTACACTTGAATTTCTTTGACCAAATGAGGTGCTTAAGTCAACTTCATTTCCTGTGTCAAAGAAAGTTTTCCCACAATACTCACCGTCCTCCGTGTTCTCCCGACGCCTTCTTTCATTATCCCCGAACGTCCTGTCATTCAGCCTGGACTCTGGCGAATTGACCGAATTTTGTCCGAACTGAATGTCAACACATTGTTCATTCGTGTTTGAATGAAATTCAATCATTATAGTTCGGAATTTCATTTGGAGAATTAATCTTGCAGCCGTATTAGATAGCCCCCTAATTCTCACAGTATTATGGGGCTATCTACTAAAAAGCTAAAATAACAAAATTGATCTTTCAGACAACTTTACTAATACTAAGTAAAAATTACTTAGTATTAGTCAATAAGCCTCCTGCACCTACTCACTATGCCGCAAGAAGGGGCATGTCTACTAAACAACGAGTATCCAGTGGCTGCTCACTGTTGTTAAAAAAATAAATAAAACTACTCCTCCCACAAATCGATTAATGTGACCCATTGTGGGACACCTAATTAAATAATTAATGAGGGATAGCCTTAGAGTGCCCCTCCAGCCCCCACCCGTGCCCTGTGAGTAGAGGCTAATAAAATAAACTATGGGTGGGGACCCTAAGTGATTAAAGGGGGGGGTGCTTTTTGTCTCCCTTCTGTCCCCCAACCATTAACAGCTGATGGGGGCCCTAAGTGACAAAATTGGTGGAAGGTAATAGATCCCCCTTTGTCACTTAGGGCAGCCACCTGCTGCTAATGGGTGAGGGCCAGGGGGAGACAATAGGTTCACCGCTTATCACTTAGGGCCCTCACCTTCCTCTAATTGGTGTGGGCCAGGGGGGATAGTTGTTCATCCCCTTTTTATTACTTAGGGCCTTCTATTTTTACATATTACAAGCAAAATAGACTAACACACAGGTTAAGAGGATACTGTCCTCTTAACCTGCGTGTTAGTTAGTAAGTACTGTAAAAATGATTGAAAATAATATATTTTTTGTAACTGAACACATATATCGTGGAACATTCCCTTAGCCACAAAAATGTTTACAGTGAACAAACATTTTTTTTCTGGAACATGCACTTAATATTTTATTAGTGAGGGTTATCAAATCCAACTCACAACATTCATAGTTGACTAGGAAACCATTAAGGCACCCAAGACAAGAGCTGAGGTCTCCAGGTCACACTATGTGAGGAAGATAGCAGTCATGTACAAAATTGTAGCAGAGATCTAGAGAGCCCTTCAATAGCATGTAGACCCTGACCCTGATGGGATTATACAGTTTAAGTTCACATAGGCAGATTGTGAAGCATAGATATATTTGAAAGGATAAAAAGATTAATACAACTGTATAATGGAGAACAAGTTAGGAGGTATGTAAAAAAACAAAACAAAAAAAAAAGATACCGTTACACTATCCCACATCCCTATGCCTAAATGAATAAATAAATAACTGGAGGATTTTCATATCACTCCAATGGCCACCTTAAGGTGAATCTCTTAGGTGAGGAGCAGTGCAACCATAAGGTGGCTGGGGGTGAGAGAGACACACAGAGGGTCCGGGGGAAAGAGACACACTGAGAGTTCTAATGAAGGATCTGGGGGAGAAAGAAACACACAAAGGTGCATGGGGAGAGACGCACAGAGGGGTCTCACAGCATCGGATAGGCGCGATCACGTGATCATGCCTGATTGGCACGGCCATGCTTACTTTAACACCAGGCAGAGACTCAGACTCAAATATTGTATTTCGTATTGGGTATTTTGACTTGGGCTTGTTATTCACTATTCTTCTTTCTGTAATCCTTGACCTATTGGCCTGTCTTATCGTACTTGTTTAATTCTGTATCAATGACCTTGGCTTGTCTCTGACCATTCTATATATACGTTAAGTCCAGGCCAATTTAAGCATAGTAAGAGACTCACAAAGGGGCTAGGAGG
This sequence comes from Pelobates cultripes, assembly GCA_933207985.1. Taxonomy (NCBI): domain Eukaryota; kingdom Metazoa; phylum Chordata; class Amphibia; order Anura; family Pelobatidae; genus Pelobates; species Pelobates cultripes. The sequence continues at coordinate 47,737,567 of OW240917.1, read as the reverse complement.
AAGTAAGAGACACACAATGATGTGTAAGAGATACAATGGGGAAAAAGGTGAGTTAGATACACTAAAGTAAGGTGTAAGACACAAAACGGGCAGAAGACTAAAAGGTAAAAGACATTCAAAAGAGGGGATAAGAAACACAAAAGGGAGGTTAAGAGACACATAGGTGAAGATGCAATTTTGGGGGGAGAGTCTCTGCACCTACCCTGACCCTACTCTAACAATTCCCCTTGCTTCTTTGCGCTTAAAAGGCAAAATCTCTAATTGAGACAGAAAAGTATATTTTTCTAAACATCTACACACTTATTAACCTTTAACAGGGCACATATGACTGTGTAATAGAAAGGCAAATACAAACATAGAAAATTAAGCCCTAAGCTGCATCTCCCACTACACCTAGACGTCAGCAATGACCATAGTACACATCAGCCCCAATATATAAAATAAAAACCCAGGGGCGTGGCTTAGCGGCGAATGAGAGCGGTCTCCTGAGCACGGAGCTCTCCCGCCGACGGGTGCAACAGCGTGGAAATACAGCGTTTCAACACCGGCAACCGAGCCCAAAACGAGGGTACGCCTTCATAACAACATGTCCACTAAAATCGCCAAAAAATTCAAGCAGAAAACGCTCCAGTTACAAGTGGCAGCGTCGCCGAAAAGTGCAACAGAAGAACAAAATGGCGCCGGCCGACCTCAATCCCCAGCCGCGTGTACAACAGTGGGTGAGCTTACTCACACTACAGACAGCATGCAAACTCCGGTCACCAATGCCTCCCTGCATAACATGCTTTCAGGCTTTCAAAACACCTTTAAAACAGATTTACAGCAAGTTGCTGCAGAAATCAGGGCAGACATCCAAACAATGGGTGAAAGAACAGCTCGCCTGGAGGAACAGGCAGAGGAAATAATTGACGCACATAATGGTCTATCTGAAGCCCACACAGCACTATGTGAGAAAGTTCAACGCCTAGAAGCTAAAATTGCATCCACAGAAAGCGGATCTGCAATCAAACTACACAACGAGTGGCAGAAAAGATCACGCTCCACGGGCACACACAGTTACAACAAGAAGATCCAGGACACCTAACTGTCCGTGGACTGTACTACATGTATAAAGGACAGGTCGTATGCATAAAATGCACTCACACCTACCCCTCCTTTAGTTTACCATGCCGGACTCATAGCTTACTCGCACCTGTCGAGAGCTAACCTAAGACATTTAGCAACCGTTTTACCTTTGTTGCTTTTAAAACCGGTATACAAAATTCTTTACCCACCCCCAAGTGGCTGCAATTCAGAGCCACTAGAGAATCCGTTATACTCGACACTGCACTACCGGGGCGCAGTGAACGGAATAATGTATATAGTTGACTTACGGTCCAATTGTTCTATTGCTTTTTTTTCTTTTTCCATATTATTTTCTTTAAAAATCAGACCCACAGATAATAAGTCCCATACCACTACCACCAGCTGGCACCATCCTAATGGTTATGCTACCAGAATGAAGCCACAACCAAACCCACCACCTAGATGGCACTCAAAATATGCTCCCTGAATGCCAAGGGGTTAAACTCCCCTTATAAACGCCGCTTAGCCTTACGCGAAGCCAAATCACTAGGTGCCCACGTAATGCTATACCAAGAAACACATTTCTTGTGGAGTAAACGACCGAAATTTAATTCCCCGCAGTATCCTATAGATTTCCACTCCTGCTACTCCGCAAAAAAGAGAGGAGTATCTATCCTCATCAGTAAAGAGGTAGCCTTCTCCTTAATACGCAAAATCGGGGATAAACAGGGACGCTATCTTATACTACAATGCTCTTTGAATAATAATGTATACACTATAATTAATGTTTATGGTCCTAATGTTAACCAAGGTGATTTTGTCGATGCTTTGATGGGATTGATGTCTGCTCACTCGCTAGGGGATGTAATAATTGGGGGTGACACGAACTTCTTGTTAGATAGCGACTTAGACTCTTCGGGAGGCCCGAACCTGACCGCACAAACACTAAAGAGCAGATCCAAACTGACCACGGCAATACGCAACAAACTAAATGCACACAACCTCGTAGATCCGTGGCGAATTACTCATCCCACGGAAAGGGACTATACATGTCACACCGCAGCTCACAATAGCTACTCAAGAATTGATAGATTCCTATTACACTCTACTTCCCTTATGAAAGTTGAACGTACTGATATAGGATTAATCACTTGGTCCGATCATGCCCCTATTACGTTACATTTCAGAGAACAATTCCCAAACTCAGGAAGGACCAACTGGAGACTAAATGAACGACTACTAACAGACCCTGACATAGTTAAACAAATAGAACGAGATCTACAGTTTTATTTTAAAGAGAACAAAACTCCGGACTCTCCTCTCCCCCAAATCTGGCTGGCACACAAGGCCTTCATAAGAGGCTGTTTGATAAAGCATGCTAGCTTTGCAAAAAAAAAGAGGCTCGAAGCATACACGGCCATACTTTCCGAATTAACCGTTCTAACCCACGCGAACAAGCACTCCCCCACGGCAACAACTCACACTAAATTATTATCATTACAATCACAACTACGGGATCTAGAATTGGAAAAAACGACTTTCCTCACACATAGGTACAAGCATGGCTTTTTTGCAGCAGGCAATAAAGCTGGAGCCAAGCTGGCCGCCCAATTAAAACAGAGGGCTGCTAGCTCCAAGATCGCATCCATCAAAAATTCCAAAGGCGCCACCATCCTAGACCCACAAGGAATAGTAGTCGAATTCGCACACTATTATGAAAAACTTTACAATCTGAAAGATGACCAACAGTCCATTTGCCCCTCCAAAGCAGACATTGAAACCTTCCTATTGGGAATGGACCTTCCAACTCTATCTACTGCAGACGCAGAACAGCTTGATAAGCCTTTCACATTAGAGGAGATCACTTCAGTGGTCTCTACACTTCCACCACACAAATCCCCAGGTCCTGATGGCCTATCTAATATATATTACGGTACTTTCCTACCAACGCTAATTCAGCCTCTACAGGCAATATTCAATCATTGCAAGAGGGAAGGAGCATTGCCAGAAGAAGTTACAATGGCACACGTATCCACACTCCCTAAGCCAGGCAAAAGCAAAGACCATTGTAAAAACTTCAGGCCCATTTCACTGCTTAATAGTGATGCCAAAATCTATGCAAGACTGTTCAGCGAAAGGCTAGCACCGCTCCTACAAAAATTAGTTCACAATGACCAGTCGGGATTCGTGAGGGGTAGACAGGGCTCCGACAACTCGAGGAAAGTACTAAATATCATAGCGGGGATGGAGAAGGGGCGCCTCGAAGGTCTTTTCCTAGCGCTAGACGCTGAAAAGGCCTTCAATAGGCTAAACTGGCAGTACATGACAGAGGTTCTGCGCAAATACCAATTCCCCGAAGGGGCTATAAGAGGGATAATGGCGCTCTACGCGAAACCCAGCGCTAGAGTCTCTCATGGAGGCTTCCTGTCGCGAATCTTTCACATTACAAATGGGACACGCCAGGGATGCCCATTGTCCCCCCTACTATACATCGTTTCCCTAGAACCATTAGCTTGGAAGATAAGACAACACCAATCCATATCCGGCATCAAACTGAGAGACAGGGAATACTGTCTGGCGATGTTCGCGGATGACATCTTTGTCTCTCTATCACACCCTGAAAAATCATTACCCCAACTGCTGACATTACTGACCGACTACGGTACAGTTTCTTACTACCGCCTCAACAAAGAAAAAACACAAGCCTTACCGATCAATTTGCCAGGCTCGACCGTGACTGCACTTAAAAACTCCTTTGACCTAGATTGGAGAACGACATCCATAACATACCTAGGAGTTAAGATCGCCACCCCAATTAGCAACATCATAAAACTCAATTACAAACCCCTCATACATATGTGTATTACAGAACTACACAAATGGAAGAACGCAAAAATGTCATGGCTAGGCCGTGTAAATGCTTATAAGATGATGCTCCTACCGAAGTTACTGTATATATTCCGCATGCTCACAATAGAGGCCCCAACTGTAATTTTTAAAGTACTGCAAGCCACATGTAGCTCCTTCATTTGGGGAGGCAAAAGACCCAGGCTACTCCTGGGCCTTTTACAGCAGACGACAAAGATGGGAGGAATAGGACTACCTAACATTGGACTTTATTACAAAGCCTCTCTACTTGCAACGAACATACACCTACACGCCCAACGAGGAACAACACAGTGGGTAGATATGGAACAAGACCAGCTCCAGCACACATCCCTAACTAATTACATGTGGACACCACACTCTCTAAGAGGCCCTAAAGTAGAGCTATACCCCACCACGAGTGCATCACTCAGAGTATGGGATAACTACATGTCCTCCCTAGGCTGGAAGAAGCTCTTCCATCCAGAAGCTCCCTTAACCGCACTGCAAGCGGTGAACCCCACGATCCCACTAGCTAGATGGACGCGTTTGGGCATATCCCAAATTCATAAAATGTGTAAAGGTCAACAAGTCATGGACTTCCCCGATATTCAAGCCAAATGGGGAATCCCAGAAAAGGATATCTTCCCCTACTTACAGCTAAAACACACTATTACAGCCCACGTTCAGACTGCATCACCCACTATACCTGCCACTAAGATTGCAGCCAGATTAATACCTCACAGATGCTGGACTGCCCCAATGAAACCCAAAGCCCTCTCACTTTGCTATAAGGCATTACTAGAATTAGCCCCACAGAAACCACTGACATGCAAACAACATTGGGAATCAGAGAGGGGAACCGCATTAACAGAAGAGGAGTGGCTTATTGCCCTAAATGGGATTAAAAAATGGACCAAGTGCTATTCACATATTGAAGCGCACCGCAAATTGCTTTATAGGTGGTATATGACCCCCGATAGATTACACAAAATATACCCAGATGTCTCACCCAAATGTTGGAGATGCGAGGTAGAGGAAGGGACTCTGCCACACGTATGGTGGAATTGTGGGGGATACAACCGCTTTGGGGGGATGTTCAGACTCTACTAAAAGAACTCGCAATTCCCAACTTCCCCATGGACATCACGTCCTGCTTGCTATTGCGATTCCCCGAAAACACACACCAGATCCACATCCAACTAGTAGGAATAATCCTCATGGCTGCCAGACACCTAATTGCCTTAAATTGGAAATCACACAGGTGCCCGAATAAACAACAACTAATAGACAAAGTCCAACAATTCTATATATATGAGAAAATGTCCACTGAGACCGCTAAGGCCACAGATAGACTTAGAGATGTATGGGAAGTTTGGAATAAGTGGTACAGGGGAGGGAAGGGGAACTAAAGAAGGATTGGTGCACGATAGGGACTTTCATACCCTGACATGAAACGACATGGGTAACAGCGTTCAATAGGAATTTCCGTGGTTGTCGGAAACTTTGTTTGTGTAAATACATTTGTTGAGTTAATATTGCATGAGACCACATATCATACTGAAGGAAGAATAGACCACCAAGTGAAATGAGAGTGAAATGTTAACGTGTGCATTTAAACAGACGCAAACAGTGTGTTACTTTACGTTACTTTACTAACTACTGTTAAAACCAAACCTCTTGTCTTTTGCATACTCAGTTATGTGTGTTATGTGAATCAACTATGTACTGGATTCATAACCTTGAAAACCTTCAATAAAAACTAAATATAAAAAAAACCAAAACTTTACCTGCGCACTATCCCAAATCCCTATGCACATTTAAATAACTGGAGGTTTTTAGTATCACTCCAATGGCCATTCAAGTACAAGTACACCTGCTGCCCAGGAGCAGTGGGAGTTTGAGTGCAGGGCTTAATATTAAAGTCAGGAGACATTTAATTTGCTTTGCATAATTAAGAATTTAACTAGCAAATTAAAGTAATAATCTCTAATAGTGTTGTGTTCATATTTAGTATAATATCAAGGCTTTAATAGTTAATATTGTCACTATTAAGGAACTTTGTGACCGAAGGAGAAATCTAATACTAATTTTGCTTTCAGTGTATTTGGTATATATATATTTTTGGATATGTACTCCACAACATAGAACAAAAAGAAACAAGTTTATGCTACAGAAATGTTAAACTAATGTTCTCACAAAATAGTAGATATACAACTGGAAAAATGTTTAGTCTTGGCTTTCTTTTCGATCGGTAGCAGGGAGAAAGTTGTGAGAAAGCTTGAACTGGCGTCTTCTTTCAACCTGTGTAACTGTACATGCAAGTTATGCGTTAGCATGTTACCGTAATATAAAGGCTTAGCAGTTTTCCTTTGATAGCTAATAATGCAAGTTGTATAAGCGCAGCATATTGAATCCATAAAGTAATAGTGTATAGGACTATATTTAAAGGGACACTATAGGCACCCAAACCACTTCATCTCACTGTTCCTTTAGCTCTGCAATGTAAACCATTACCGTTTTAGAGAAACTGCAATGTTTACATTGCACGTTAAGCCGTTCTCTAGTGGCTGTTTACCAGACAGCCACTAGAGGCGCTTCCTGCAGTGTCACAGATTTTAACTCTGTGAAACAAAGCTGGACGTCCTGCATCTGGAAAATCCTCTATGGGGAAAGATATACTTAATGGCATTAGTTTTCTGAATCGCAGTGATGTCGGCGGAGGAGGAGCCTGATCCAGCACTCAGGGACATTGGCGCCTGAATCAAGTAAGGGAAAAAAGCAATACTAACACTTTATTTGCCACCTGGGTGGTCACTGGGGGTGCAGAGGGGGCAGAGAGACACTATGTTGTTCCTTTAATGCTCTCTTTCCAAGTAGTGAAAATATTTTAAGAGGTACACGTTCACGTTATGACAGGCACACTGCAGAACAGATTTTTTTTAAAGGATTTTTTATTACAGGATTTATATTATTTTAAGGTGATATTTGAGCCCTCCCTGTGATTCGTTCATTAGTTACATACATCTGCCACTTCATACATTGAGAAGGAGGAAGAAGGTTCACACACTATAAAGCCACATCCTCACACGTTATGTCTGAACATTCATAATTCTCCCTGCCGCAGACTTAAACTAATGTTCTCACAAAATGGTAAAACGACTTTTTGTTGTTTATATTTTACAGCTCTGCCATCAAAGTGAGTATGTTTTATTTGTTTTATATGCCTGAATCATTTTCTTGTTACAGTGTTAGATTGCAACAGTGTGGGGAGCCCAGAGAAAAATGTCACGTATTGTGTATTATTGTGTATTATTGTGTATTATTGTGTATTATTGTGTATTTGGTATATATATATATTTTTTTGGATATGTACTCCACAACATAGAACAAAAAGAAACAAGTTTATGCTACAGAAATGTTATATTTTGTATGTGTGCGAACACTTTGTAGTGTTTTATATATTTACTAATTTATTTATAGTTCAATTTTATAGGAATATATTAGTACAGATGATGTACCCAGGGAAAGCACACTACTATTCACACACTGAGTTACAAAAGGAGAAAACAAAAAAGCACCGTATAAGTATCGTTATGTATCAGACATAATATTGCATTTAGAAATAGGAATGTGTGTATACATGTTTCCTATGAATGCGTACAATAATACATTAATTTGTACAATTCACAATCTTATAAATCTTTTTTCTTTAGGATAATTTTTAACTTACAATTAGTCATTTAAGTTAGTCTGCAATTAGAATTTATATGAACATGGTACAGTATCACACATAATGTTACTGAATTCAGTCGGCTTAGATCGAAAATCTTGATAAACCATTGACTAGAGTGCAGAGAGTAGTTGTGAATGGAAACATTTCAAGTTTTCAAGTTGGACAAATGTGAAGTGTGGTGTGCCACAGGGTTCTTTCCCTGGGTCCATTTCTCTTTAATCTGATTATAAATTATATTGAAGTGGACATTGAAAGTCATGTGTCACTGTTTGCAGATGACACAAACTCAGTCTGAAAATGATATAACTTCTCTACAGAGGGATTTCAATAAATAGGAGGGTCTGGACAGGCAAGAGACAGAAAATAGTCAATACAGACAAATGTAAAGTTATGCATTTTGGAAAAAGAATCCACAAGCAATGTGTACATTAAATGGGGTTACATTAGGGATAACATTAAATGAAAAGGACATAGGGGAACTTAAAGATAGCAAACTAAGCAACATAATGCAATGCCGGTCTGCCGTTGCAAAGGATAGTAAGGTGCTGTCATGTATAAAATGGGGTAACGATTCACATGACAAAGATTGAATTTTGCCTCTTTATAAGTCAGTGGTAAAACCCTACCTTGTACATGCTTTGCAATTGTGGGCACCAGTTGTAAAGAATGGTATTACAAAATCATGGACAATAAAATGAAAAGGGGGACAGAAGACGTTATTAATGGAGAAATGTTAGAAAAACTGCATTTATTTTTCTTAAGAAAAAAAAATCTGATATGATAACATATACAAATATATACAGAATCAGTACAAACCACTAACATGTTCATTAGCAGGAATATACAAAAGACAAGAGGTCACCTATTGAGACTGGAAGAAGGGCATTTTCGTTTACAGCAAAATATATTTCTTAAGAAAAAGACATGGAGATTTTTTAATAAAACAAAACAGAATGTTAAAGGATATAATTGATATGTATAGGACCAGGGTGTTGATCCAAGAAAAAATCTAATTTTGAAATCATCAATTCACTTTGTTTTAAAAAGGAAATAATGATTAAAAAGTGTACAACACTTATAGTGTGTTAACTACATGAAATTTCAAGAGAACAAAAAAGTTTTATAAAAGTCTATGCTCAAACAGCACCATTTTAACGTATATTTTTTATCTATACATAGCTGTATTTTATTTTTGTATAATGGCTGTTCCTCACATTAATGGGTTGCAGAATATTCCATCATATTGGAGGATAAACATTCACGCCTTGAGGTTTGTTCTAGTGAGCCCAATCATTTGCCGTAGCAGAGTTTATTCTGGACTCTTGGTTAATATTGTTTTAGAGCAATTTTATTTTATTTGTAAATTGTTTGCTGAAGAACATTTCTACTTCTCTAGAGAATGCACATTAGTGCACACCTGCATTTGGCAGATCCAGCCCATATACTGTGCGGATGTTTCGGTACACAACCCCAGCAACTTGGATGTCCCTCTCAGTGTATGCTGTCATAGCTAACACCTTGCATCCAGCCACTATGTGCCCTCTCTCTATTACTGAATAAAAACTACATTCAGTCTTGCTAATTGGTATTTGTAAGCGACTTTATGTAATTGTTGAGCTTGTAAAACTGCTGTCTGTATATGATTAGACTGTCCACAATGAATTTTATTAGTATCTTTTCACCAGAGGATGTACCATGTGTGTTGTTAGTGGAGGTCTTTGAAGGATGAAGCCCTAAATGTTGGGTTCTTTAGTCTAGGTGTCTAGACATGATGGAGGGGCAGCTAAATATTATTGTTTTCTTTTAATATCATTCTTACATCAGGCAACTGATTCTTAAACAATCAGCTGATATAGAAAAGACCACTAGTATAGTTCTCCAGGCTAGTATAGTTCTCCAGGCTACTAAGGGACTAGCATTGCCCCTTACCCCTCAGGTGTTAGTCATTGGTGGAGAGCTGGGCATATGGACTGTGCTGTATCATTTCTCTACCCTTTCACCATTGCTTAAGTAATGTAGCTAGGAAGGATTGCATTGAACACCTGGACATACACTCTGACTACTTTTTTTCTTTGACATCCTGGCTCAGTTAGTGGTCAATGTTTGTATAGAGAAACAGTTATATGGCTCCTAGGGTGGAGCCTTGGAGTAGGGGCATGGAGTTTCCTTTTGCCCCAAGCCCCATGTGTTTCTGGAATCCAGTAACAGCCCTTGGATGTGCAAATTAGTAAAAGTTTTAAACAATGTGTCAGGATTACTGATTGATCCAGCATTAGTGATGTCCTGAACGGTTCGCCGCGGACTCATCATTGAGTAAACTTTGACCCTGTACCTCACAGTCAGCAGACACGTTCCAGCCAATCAGCAGCAGACCCTCCCTCCCAGACCCTTCCACCTCCTGGACAGCTCACTAAGAATGCAGCTTCACAATAAATGTAAAATGGATGCTGTCCAGGAGGTGGGAGGGTCTGCTGCTGATTGGCTGGAATGTGTCTGCTGACTGTGAGGTACAGGGTAAAAGTTTACTCAATGATGAGTCCTCGGCGAAACGTTCGCGGCGAACCGTTCGCGAACTGTTCGACGAACCACTCGGGACATCACTATCCAGCATGTAGAACTGTATCACACCTAGGACTAAAAGGTAACATCTTACCGGGCCTAAGAATGGTCAGACTTAACGTACCAAAGAATAGTCAGGATACTTGCCGAGGTTGGGGGGCACAGAATGGGACACAAGGATAAGTGAAAGCCAGAAATCAGGGATACCAGAATACAGGGAAGTCAAACAAAGCCTGCATCCACAAACATGTTGCAAGAGTCATTTATACAGACGCACGGCCGCTGGGCGCAAATACGCAAGGTGAGGAGGAATATGTTACACAATGTCTATATGCATAATGCTGAATGTAGAGAAACTTTATTATGTTATTACTTTATTTATAAAGTGCCAACACATTCCATAGCACTGTCCATGGGATCTATTGGTACAAGTAAAAAGACAAAGACACAATACACCTATGCTTCTATTGACATACATTTCCCGTAGGAGTTATTAATTGATACATTTTATCTGGGTTGGGAGTTAATTGTTGGGCTCCTTCTCCTCTGTTATTTTGCATAGCAAGTGAGTAAACACTTTTACAACATAGCTTCCATTTATTATATCTACCTATCAAATTATCATAAGTATATATTTTGGAACAGTCTGAATATGGAAGCAGTGTCTGAGTATTTGGATGTATTCCTCTGGTTTTCCTTGTACACAATGGAGAGCAAGCTGTGTATAATTTTTGGTGCATATGTATGTAGGGCTAATGTGACCCCATAGAATCCATACCCCTCTGTTTCAATTTGTTATACATGTTTGGGACTGGGGGCCAAAAATAAAGAATATATGTCACTTTTCTACCTCTGAGCATTACCTGTCAGGGAACTTATATATAAGGGACAATCTTTAATAGTGGGCAGAGCCAGATTAAGAGCACATTGGGCCTGGTGCTGACAATTATGATGGCCTAATTACAGAATCTTATTGACAGAAAACACTAAAACTAAACTTCCCAAGTATCATGTATCTAGCGGAGGAGGTGCTGGAGGGAAGCTCACAGGATGAAGCTATAAGAAAACACATGCCCTATGCTAATGTCTCACTTTCCTCTTTCATGTAAATCCAAACTCCCTAACAGCAGTGTCTGGTGAAGCAGGATGTCAGTGGGTGGGGTAACGTAACCAAACACGTAACCAAAACCGTCCAAGGGGGTGAACATGCCCAAAAAGCGGACATGTCTGCCTGAAGATTAGAAGGTCAGCCTGGTGTAAATGCATGACAGGCTGCCTGCCAATCATGCATGCTGGCAAACAAAGAGCATACCATGCAGACAGCACCCTGAGCTTGGCATAAATATGTCTAATGATGCGCTAGCTCTACGTTTTCTAAGGACTGTCCCCTAGCACTCGCTGGTCCACTCCTCTCCTAACCTTCTTACTAGCAGACAGAAGCTCCTGTTATATAGTCTGGGACAGAGAAAAAAAGTGTATGTAGCGAATGTAGAAGAAAGGGAACATGGCATAGTGTTAGAGAGACTGAAGCAGCAAGAGCATTTGCATAGTGAGCAAAGTCAGCTTTACCTTAACTAATTTTATTGTCAGCCAGTCCACACTAGTTTTGTTCCCCTACATCCCTCTTACGTTTCTGTAATTAAGCAAGAGCATGTGAAGAGTAGTAAAAAAAAACCTATATATTTTATTAAAATCAGTGGGCCTTTTCCATGGGCATGGAGCTGCAGCTCCATCAGCCCCTATGTTAATCTGGACCTGATGGTGGGCCACAAACTGGGGTATACATTGTCCACTGCAAATATTTTAAAAATGTTTGCACTTGGTTAATATAATATCTTCTTATTTTCTCACAATGTTTAATACAAGATGGTATTTAAAAATAATTGTATTTATGTTGTAACATTTGTTCTAATTATAGATGTATTTTTGTTTTGACAGTATTTTCTTGTGATGCTCTAAATGTAATTCAGTCGCCAAAGCGTTTAGTGTTACTGGAAGGAGAGAGCGCGGTTATAAATTGTACCTGGGATCCTGACCATAGAGCGAAGCAGATCAGAGTGGAATGGAGAATATCTAACATTTCATCAACAGAAGAGGAAAATAAAACACTTTTAGCATCTGTTCTATGGAAAGGAAATGATACACGCAACGTTACACAAAGGAATCACAATAGGAGTACTTATAATTTATCTAACGGTAAAGCAGAGCTACGGATTAACTCTGTCACAGTGAGAGATGAAGGAATTTACTTCTGTGAGATCAATATTGAAATACCAAGACTTCAGCATGGAAGAGGAAATGGCACCGAATTAGGTATCAATAAATTAAACAATACTGACAATACTGGTAAGGATAACTGTGGTATGAATGAATACATAAAGACTTTAAAATTATAACATTACTTCCATGAAACCAATATTGTAACTTGAATATATAGGGGAGAGTTTCAGAGTTTCTTACACAAATTCTCTATAGAATGGAGAATATTTTATCAAAATGCATAAAATATTTTTACAATACAGTACTATGTTAGAAATACCAAAGTAAAAAAGAGTGTGTGCATATTCTCTGTTTGTGTTTGTTTGGGGCTCTTTAGCAAGGCACAGTGAGCACAGGTTCCACATCTAGATTACCCTTTTTGGTTAGTGGGAGCCCTAGCAAATTGCATTGCAACAAAAACAGCCATTATGAGAACTCGGAGAATGGACAAAAGCTTAAAGAAACTCAGGAGCTTGCCTTCCTCCAGTGTTGCTGTATCTCTCATGCAGAGGGAACTTGCGGCATTTTGGTTCTGGACTGCCCTTATAGGCAGGATCAGTCTGATATGCAAATTATATACGTCTTCTCTTCACAAGTGAGCAAATACTTTTTTGAGACCTGAGTTGGAACTAACCAAAGGGCAAGCCACTGAGTTCCTCTAAACTTTTGTCTGTTCTCAGAATTCTCATATTCTCTGTTTTTGCTGCATTTGCTTGGGCTCTCCCTAAGCTAAAAGTTTGATTTAGATGTGGACCCCGTGCTCACTGTGTCTAGAGTAGTATCTGCTACACATTGCTGAGAAGACCCAATGAAGGCCAAAACTATCATCCAGTGTTCCTGTATTTCTCATATAGAGGGAACTTGCAGGCAATTTGGTTCTGGACTGCCCCTACGTATGGGAACTGTCTGATACACAAATAGAATAGAATGTCTTGGTAATGGCAAAAGTGAGCAAAAACATTTTAGAGACCTGAGTGGGAATTAACCGAAATGTTTCTCTAAGCATTTGTCCATTATCAGAATTCTCATATTCTCTGTTTTAATCAAAATAGGGAGCTTTTGTGTTTAGTAGTAGCTTTCATTTTCATTATTTTGCTCTTTTATTTGCTTAATAGATAAGTCCCTAATTATGGCAATCCAACTTAAGGTTACTGAACACAGTGAAATCCAGCAACTGCAGTGGGAGAGCAGGAAGAGAAAAATAGTGCAAAAATATCATCCTGCTTTTATACATGGCAGAAAGACATTTTGCTTTATACACACGATGACACACTCACTCTCTACTCAGGCACAGAATACCATGCCTCCCAGCTGTCCTGCTTTTGGCGGGACAATCCCGCATCCGAGGACATCTGGGAACTGTCCCTGCGCAGCACAGCAGTGCTCCCTGCATGGTACTGATAGCTGGGGCCCAACCAGGCAGATTATTAGCGGACGAGCCCGCCTCTTTTTTAGATGCCCCTGCCCTTTTCTGGGCAGACCCAACCATTGTGGGAATCACTAGTGTTGTGGATTGCGTCACTGATGGCACACCATCATGGTCCCACCCCATGTCCTGACTTCCTAAAGATCCAAGTTGGAGATATGCTACACATAAAATACGCACAATGATACACACTTTTATATACACGCTCAGGCATAGTGAACACACAATGTGTCATGGCCTGAGTAGTCTAGGTGTTGTTCAGCCATGAATTTGAACACATTTCTGTGTCAATACAGATGCAAAGCATCATCCCTGCATCTTTTTTAATACTTAGTATGTGCCCAGCAGAGGCGATTGTCTAATTAGGTGAGTTAGGCAGCTAACTCTGACTGCCATTCTTGACCCCAGAATGGCAGTTAGATCTCTCCTTGGATCAATATGCTACATCCCACTAATTAAAAACGATATTACTGAATATTATGTTTTTGCCAACTTCTAGTTGCTTTTAAAAAATCTGTACAGACTCAAATAGAGAATTCCACATCCCAATTGTTGTTACTGCAAAGAACCCTTTCCTTTGCCTTATGCTAAATCTCCTTCCTTCCAGTCTACATGGGTGACCTTGTGTCCAATGTACAGTCCTATTTATGAAAAGATTTCCAGACAAAGATTTGTATTGACCCCAAATATTTTTGTATGATATCCCCTGTGATGTGCCATTTTTCCAAACTGAAGAGCTTTAAATGTGTTAGTCTTTCTTCTTAATAAAAACCTTACATTCCCCTTAGAATTTTTTTTTAGCCCACCTCTTCAATTTTTCTTGTGCCATGAGATCCTTCCAAAAGTGCTAAAAATTACAATGTTCAAGTTGTGGTCATTTATAAAGCGACATGATTGTATGTTAGTCTAAAGACTTAATGTCACTTTTTCTGCATGACAGTACCTTACTAGCCTTAGATATTGTTGTCCAGTTTGTTGTCTATAATTATTCCAAAATCCTCCTCATATGTAGTTTCCTTAACTCACTACCAATTAGGATGTAAATCACCTGTGTATTCTTGACCCCAAAGTGCATAAATTAGCATTTATCTATATTAGATTTCATCTGCATTTGTGTGCCCCGTCTCGAAATATAACTAAAACCCCCTGCAACAAAGTAATATCCTGCTCTCATTATATTGCCTTCCATCTGCCACATGACTTTCAATGATTATTTAAAGATGATTTATTTATTGGCTGAATAGAAGTGGTCTCAGAACAGATGCTGGAAGCAGACCACTTTCCACTTTTGTCAAGCTTGAAAAATTCCCAAGCAGATCACATCCACTGCAACATCCAGATCTATACTCTTACTTTCTTCTTTGTATAATGTGATTAACCATGCTGATTGCTGCTAATGACATTGGTGTTTCCAATGAATTCCTGAATATTTATTGTTAGTTACCCTACAAATACTTTTTCAGCCACAGAAGTTAAAGCAACACAATGCACACCTGGAGTGCTTTATGTGTAGAGAGAGTGTGTCCTTTTTTTTTCTTTTTCAGAAAGTGCAGATTTTAAAAGAAATTGGCACATTTATAAAAGGATGTTGTTACAATCGGTGTCAATTAGACAAGTCCTGTTACTTCCTGGTTTGGTTAGCTCATTGGAGCTAAATTTGAGATGCAGACAATTGCCCAGAGCATCTGCCTTACAAAGACGTCTCATTGAACTGAATTGTGAAGTCCTTAATTAGACAGCCATTGTATTTGGGCAATGGAGTGTCCTTTTAAGAATAACAAAAATAAATGTATTAAGGCACTTCAATGATTAATTATTTAGCTTAAACATCAAAAGTGCATGTGCTGCTCTAAATAGCATGTGTCTTAGACATCCAGAAAGTACAAATAAACCAAAACATAAAGTGTGCATAATGCTATAGATAACCCACCAAAGCATTGTGGTTTAAAATAGTAGAGGAAAAATAATACTTCCCCTTTAAATCTTCTTGTTATTTTTATGGATTTTTATATGTTCCTTAGACTTTGTAAGATTTTACATTCATGTATTCATTATGCACATATAAGGAGATTTAAACAGGAAATATTTTTCTTTCTTTTTTCCCTGTACTATTTAATGCCACTAATCTTTGGGATTTCATTTTGAGCTCACAGGTCTGTAATTTCTAAGCAGACATATTGAACTCTTTTTGAATATAAGTACCACATATGCATTTCTTGAAACATCTGTTATGATTCCTGAAAAAGGAGTTATGAAAGATTAAAAACAAAGGTTCTGTTATGTCCACACTTAGCTCATTAACTACTCATGGATGAATACCATTTGGCCATTGTTTGCATTAGCTTTCTGCAATGCTTTGTCTTAAGTTATCCAATCACAATTTGTATATGTTTTTTTGCAGCACAAAAAGAGTTTGTGCCAGTTAATGAGTTAAAATTCCCCTTACTATAAAATATGTTTTAGTATACCCCATGTGGATTTGCTTTCTTTATTTCAAGACATCACATTGCGGTCAGCATTTCCCAATTATTCCCTTATCTGAATGTTTGACAAAAGATCAACATTGTTTGTTATAACCAGAAACAGACAAGCATCCTTTCTAGTTGGTGCTTCTACCAATTGTGACATGAAGGTGTCATTTAACAGGTTTAAAAACCTGATCAACTGTTCCCTCTATCCTAAATGTGTAACTTTCCCAATTTGCTCTAACAGCTGTTTGCTCTAATCAATATTAATATTAGGGGGTTTATAGCATTTTCCAGCTTATAATTGATTTCCCCTCTTTTGCCTAAGCAGATATCTACCCATTAAGGCTTCCACATTTTTCAGTTTTCCTTGTCACATATCACTTGCTTACTATTTGGTTTATCTCGTGGTTGACATAAATACATACATACCCCTCTACCTTTCCATTTTTTTTCATCCTTAATGAATGACATGGAAACATTTAATTACCCAATTTTATGTGGCTCATCTCACAATGTTTCAGTAATATTTATTATCTCATATTGCTTAGTGAATGCTATTGCCTATAGTTCACCCATTTTGTTATTGAGGCTCCTTGCATTAGTAAGCATAAATGTAATATTGTCACAAGCCACTGGTACTGCGTGCACATTTTTATTATATACCTCCTCTCTTCCGATCTTACCATTCCCCCCAATTCCACCCCTTGTTGTGAACTAAATCCCATCTTCTTTCTACTCTGTCTTTGTTTTGTAGACTTTTGTGTCACACCCACCACTACCACCACTAGTTTTAAATATCCTCCAACCTTTTAAAGATCCCATCCCCCAGTACAGCAGATCCTCTTTTTTATTCAAGTGATGGAGGACAGAATGATTTTTGTTGCACTTTAACAAGTGCCTAGTAGGTAATGTGCAGATTACCTAGGTAATGTGAGAAATATTTGAGAAACAAAATCATTTTCTGCACTTTAACTGATCGCCCTAGTTAATCGGCAGATTAACTAGGTAATGTGCACATTAACTGATTTCTGCACTCTAACTGTAACATATATATATATATACATATATATTGTGTTCAAGTAGAGATTGTAGCAGTATATTTTAATATATATATATATATATATACATATATATATTAAAATAAATAAGTGTTCTCACCATGAGAATCCATGCTGAGTTCAGTGCTATGTTAGCTGAATAGTCCTATAACAATGATATTATTATTAATGCATACTATCTTATTTTAATATGTTAATTTTCAGCTGTCTTTTCAGGATTTTCAAATTGGCTTGACAAATACAAATGGTACCTAACGCCGATCTCCGCTATCATCATTCCTGTTTTGATATTAGTGTACTGCTTATACCGCAAGAGGAAAAGAAGAAGAGGTATTTTTATGTTCCTTATTATAAATAGAAATTTGAATTTAAGATAAAAACATATATATGTAAGAATTATTTCATAAAATGGATGTCATGTTTGTGAGCCAGAATATATGTGTGGATCGTGTTTAGTGCATTGACAGATGGACAGACAGAGACAGAGGAATTCATTAAATGTGCTGTGCGCTACCAGTTGATCTTGTTAATCATGTTGCACTTAAATATGCAAGTAAAGAACTGGCATGTCACACCATGCTATCATGCCATACCCATACTGTCAGGATGGTATGACAGTTCGTCATTTGGAAAGTGTTTAATCCTGCAAAACAATTCTAGCATGTAAAAAAAAAAAAATCAGAACAGGTTAAGCAGTATAAAAATGTCTGAATACACAAAGCCATTATTTTTATACCTAGTAGAACAGGTACATCCATTCTTCCATAATATGTAAATACGTAGCTTACAATTGATATTTTCTATCCAGTGGCCCATTGTTTGATGTGCAGATGAACACATGGTCTTCTTGGACCTTTTTTCCAACTTGCTCAATGTGCAAGCCATTAAATAAACTAAAATATGATCATGTTCATGTGTCTTTAAATTGATTCACAACACCTCTGTGACAATGCAAGAATTTACTTTCACCTAATACTGCTATCCAAATATTTTCACAAGAGACTATTATCGGTAGAGAAAGCTAAAATCAAACAGAGAGGCGATAAACTCAGCTATGTACTAACAGTGGAAAAGCAAACAAACAACAAACAAAAGTAATTTGTCATAGACAAAATAGTCTAATTTGATTGGATCTGAACCTGTTGCACAAAAATCTTTCTAAAGCTATCAGAATGGAACTATTGCAAAAGTGCAAAACATCTACAATTTCTCCATGACAACAGAGTGCTGCTTTGTGTGTTTGTAGTTGATAGTGCATTACTTGAGATCTTCGCAAAATAGCGCTGGAGGGAGAGCTCAGCGGTTGGCTGTACTGACAGCTCAGCACAACATGTGTACCTGTGTCTTTGTGTATCTAAGTGTATGCATAAGTGTGTCAGTGTGTGTATCAGTATGTATGTCAGTGTGTATGTGTACCTGTGTTTCTGTGTATCATTGTGTGCACATATCTGTGTCAGTTTGTGCATGTATACATCTGTATACATTTAAGTGTGTATGTGTACCAGTGTATCTATGTGTACCTGAGTTTGTGTGCATATCTGTGTCTGTGTGTCAGTGTGTGTATATCTGTGTGTGGCAGGGCATACATCCAAGCATTCAAATGACAACACTGCTCACAAATACGCCACTCCATTCAAGCACCAACACAGCACACAAATGTGCCTGTGAATTCAGGCATCACTTCTGCATTGAAACACCAACACTATGCAAAAAATACACTGTTGCACTCAAACACACACAATACACACAAACACTGCCCTGCATTCAAATGACAACAGTGGATGCAAACAAACAAATGCATTCAAACATCAATACTACACACAAATACACACTTATTGTTGCAAGATAGTAATACATTGCGTTTATGACATTGTGTGCAGCTGTTCTTTGTGCACTGCTTTTCTTGTTTGCGCGTATGTGTAGTTATAAATTTTATGCATTCACCCTAAGTTCCATACCTATTGAATTTGGCCCTCCAGAAGAAATACGTGTGACACTCCTGATCTAGACCCCCAATACATGTTTGGAAAGTTCTAGATAGCTGATTGTACATTCCCTGGTTAAATATTTTGATATTACTATTAAGATTTTTATGTGCAAGTTGTTTCAACCTGCTCTAGACCCTAAGTGCAAAATATATATTTTCACATCTGGACTGCATGGGCCCATAGTAAATGGAATGCCAAAGGTATTGCATTAATAAAACGTTAAAAATAAAAATATAAGGACACAGTTAGCACTTATTAAAAAGTAATGCACTTCAAAACACTGATGTGTATCACAGAGGATCTGAGACCACCAACTTCAGCAAACGACATGTTTTTCAAGATGTTCTCGTGGGTGGAAGCCCCAGTGTTCATCGCTCAATGTGGTTTGAAGAACATTCAGAGGTTGATCTTTACCACAGAGAAACCAAGGTGCAAACTATAGACAGAATTACTGTTTTCCCCTAAAATTAAGCTAACAAGGTTTTTATCTTAATTTAAAATCTCATAAAATCTCATGCAGAATATTTTTTGTTTTTGTGAAAGTAATTGTAAATTAAATGGAATGATTGTCACAAAATCAGAAAGGATTAATTGTAAGGCGTGTGTGGTCTTTCTCTATTCTTCTTGAATTAACATATTGGAAGTGTTCTGGAATATGTTTAAACATTGATTAATTAATAGTGATGGGGCAGACATCTTGTATTTTGTTTTTTGTTTTTATTTCTGACACAGCTGCTAAGGTGTATCTTTTCCCTATAAAATAAGAAATATCAATTGAGATATTACTAGTATGCCTTAAACACTTGTTATTCCAATGCTGATTAGACAAAGTTTTTGCAAGAAAAACTGCTTTATTTTATTTTTATTATTCTCTGTTTTGTGATACAATTTCTGCCACACTGTACACCTTATACCTGTCTCGTTAGTTTTGAATGGAGAGAGGCTTTTTTAAATTAAAAAATGTAAATCCTTGCCTGCTATTTACAGACAATATAATTTGTATTCTCTCTCTCTCCTCATACTTCTAATACTAAATTGGTTACTTGGTATTTAACCTCTATTCTTAAGCACATCCACTAACTACTGGTATTTCCTGGTACATTTTCCTTTTAGGGCGATTTTGCATAAAGTCTCTTTTTATAAATATTTATATCAGTATAGCTTGGTGGAGCTCACTGTTAGCTTTATCTTTCAACCTTGATTCAACCTTATTCAGACATAGGAGTTAGCTTTATAAAACTGTCTTTAAATCTATTTTGTGTTTTATTGCAGGATCTCTTATTATTACTTATTCTGTTACAAGTTTGACAATTTTAATACATCTACAATGAATAACTGTTTCTAATATATCCAGGGTGTACACAGGTCTCACTTTAGGTGAACCATTGTACATGCTTTTGCACTATTTTTTCTCATTAAATCTACTTAGGGTTATGCCCTAAGAGACCCCTGGAGTCTCTCATCGGTGGAAGGTAATTGGAACAGGATAGACACAAGTATTTGTGCTGTATCTTATCCTGTTCCCATAATTTATCCTGTCTTGTGTATGTTTGTATTTTAAGAATGAGAGACAGAATAACAAAAAAAAAAAAAATCCAGAGAAATGCATATCAAAAAAGTTGATTTGCATGTCAATAAGTGAAATAAGTATTTGATCCCCTATAAATCAGCAAGATATTATGCTCCCAGGTTTCTTTTATACAGGTAACAAGCTGAGATTAGAAACTCTTAAAGGGAGGTCTCCTAATCTCAGCTCGTTACCTGTATAAAAAAAGACACCTGTCCACAGAATCAATCAATCAATCACATTCCAAACTCCCCACCATGGCCAAGACTGAAGAGCTGTCCAAGGATGTCAGGGACAAGATTGTAGACCTACACAAGGCTGGAGTGGGCTACAAGACCATCGCCAAGCAGCTTGGTGAGAATGTAACAACAGTTGGTGTGATTATTCGCAAATGGAAGAAACACAAAATAACTGTCAGTCTCCTTTGATCTGGTGCACCATGCAAGATCTCACCGCATGGAGTTTCAATGATCATTAGAACGTGAGGAAACACCCGTAACTACACAGGAGGATCTTGTTAATGATCTCAAGATAGCTGGGACCATACTCAATAAGAAAACAATTGGTAACACACTACGCCATGATGGATTGAAATACTGCAGCGCTTGTAAGGTTCCCGTGCTCAAGAAAGCACATGTACAGGCTAAAGTTTACCAATACAAAATAGCTTCCACCAAATCACCCGTGGAATAAAAAGTTAAACTTAACTTTGGATACTTGCTTCCCTTCAGTTACCTCCCAAAATGGTAACTATATAAAAAGTATAATATGGTACATATGGAATAGGGATCCAGCTTGTATCACTAAAACATAAATAAAAAATACAACATAGCGTAATACTGTTGTGGTCTTATTAATTGCCCAATGGTTCAAGGTTACACTCACAGATTTGTTGTATATAGTAAGCCTTCAGGTTGCCACCCCTATAGGTAGGGAGGTAGGTCCTGTTCATTTGTAGTAACGCCAATCTGGAGATCAAGAAGGTCACACTCTCCCAATGGTTGAAAGTAGAAAACAATGGATTTATTGGCATATAGTAAAATTAAAATAACATATTTTAATTTAATTTTACTATATGCCAATAAATCCATTGTTTTCTACTTTCAACCATTGGGAGAGTGTGAACTTCTTGGTCTCCAGATTGGCGTTACCTACCCCCTTACCTATAGGGGTGGCAACCTGAAGGCTTACTATATACAACAAATCTGTGAGTGTAACCTTGAACCATTGGGCAATTAATAAGACCACAACAGTATTACGCCTATGTTGTATTTTTTATTTATGTTTTAGTGATACAAGCTGGATCCCTATTCCATATGTACCATATTAAAGTTTACCAATGAATGTCTGAATGATTCAGAGGAGAACTGTCTGAAAGTGTTGTGGTTAGATGAAACCAAAATTGAGCTATTTGGCATTAACTCAACGCATCAAGTTTGGAGGAGGAGGAATGCTGCCTATGACCCCAAGAACACCATCCCCACCATCAAACAAGGAGGTGGAAACATTATGCTTTGGGGGTGTTTTTCTGCTAAAGGCACAGGACAACTGCACCGCATAACAGGGACGATGGTCGGGGCCATGTACTGTCAAATCTTGGGTGAGAACCTCCTTCCCTGGGTTGTGGGTGGGTATTCCAGCATGAATGCTGTGTGCAAACCTGGTGGGCAACCAGAAGAAACATCTGACCTATGTGATTGCCAACAAGGTTTTTGCCACCAAGTACTAAGTC
Organism: Pelobates cultripes; assembly: GCA_933207985.1. NCBI lineage: Eukaryota > Metazoa > Chordata > Amphibia > Anura > Pelobatidae > Pelobates > Pelobates cultripes. The sequence goes on along the minus strand of OW240917.1, from coordinate 47,714,844 downwards.
TAAGGGGTCAAATACTTATTTCACTCATTGACATGCAAATCAATAACTTTTTTGACATTTGTTTTTCTGGATTTTTTTTTGTTATTCTGTCTCTCACTGTTAAAATACACCTACCATTAAAATTATAGACTGATCATTTCTTTGTCAGTGGGCAAACATTCAAAATCAGCAGGGGACCAAATACTTTTTTCCCTCACTGTATTACCAAGGGAAGATGTGAAAGGCAAAAAAAATAAAAATAAGATTGCATCTACTATCAACATTAGTTGTATATAATTCTGTGTAAATATGTTTTTTTTTCTTGAAGCTGTATGATATCTGAAAGTTTTGTTCTCTTATAGAATGCTTCCAGGATCACATTTACAGTAATGAAAGAAGAAGACCCAAGAACGCGAAGAACGTGAAGAACGCGAAGACAGCGAAGAACGCGAAGAACGCGAAGAACGTGAAGACAGGGAATACTGTGAAGCGATGAGCTCCTCATCATTGAAGTAAGCAATATATTATTTAATGGCATATTACCTTTTGATTTGGTTCATCACATGCCTGATACCACATACATTACGGATAACTATTCTTGGGATAATCCATTAGTCAACTGTTTTCATGTGTATAATATTCACTTTTGATATGTATTTTATGTAGTTTGTATTTGGCCTAGAAGAGTATAGGTTTGTTTAATATATCTACCATTATCAAATGTCTCTCTGGTGCTGGCCATGCTTTAAGCTGTCTTTCTATATCAAGAATTAAACCCTGACATTTTGTGTGTCAGAAAGTGATGAAAGAGTTATGGTGCCATGTGTTTTCTCATAAATTTAACTAATTACAGAAATTTAATCTTTAGCATCTGCTAAAGATACTGAAATTCCTTGTACTAACAATACATTTATTAGCTCTTGTTTCTGTGTTGGTCCTAGACCCCATATAATGAGTTTATTCTGTCATTAAGCCATAGTTGTCCTGTTGTGACTCTTATATTTTAATTAGAGGTGCTCCTTGTCCATAATGGGTTACATTAATACCAGTGCCTCTGTTCACTGTCTGCTGCAGTACTTGTTTTTGAGAATGATAAAATATGACAATATTGTATAACGAGTTAATGAAGCAAACAAAAAAACTGGCGAAAAATGTACAAAAAGAAATGAATGCATTTATTTTTACAGCAAATTAATAATCTTCTTTTATTAAAAAAGAATCTATCACTGTAGATATTAATTATAAGCTAGTGGTGATATTTTATGAAAAACTAGTTAATAGTACCATGAAAAAACAGATTATTGATCAGAGTTATGGTACATTGTAAACCAATTAGCAAAATTAATGTTTGTCACAACTTGGCTTCCTTTTTTTGAGCTAGGACCAGAATGCAGGATAGAATGCACCTCTGCTAATTACTGATGTGTAAGAAACCCTTGAATGGAAAGTGTCTTCTAGGGAGTAAGTGGTAGTGCTGGGGATAACACAAACCATAACAAAGGGGATTGAAAATTAACAGCTTGAAGAAACATGACGTAGAAACTGAGGCTTGTTAAACACCACAACCAATCATAAGGAAACAGTGTGGTCAGGTGTAGTCTAATCTTCAGAGCAGGTAGTGGAGATTCATAGTCCACAAGGCAAGTCATGGGTCAGATATCCATTCATGTACATTCTCTGCTGGTAAAATAGAGGGACAATTCCCACTCCCACCTCACCATGAAAATGGAAAGAAAATTCACTTGTGGAGTATTAATTATGAGATGTTGTGACATGTCCTGGTGGCAGCAACTGCTCACCTAAGTGGGGAGTCTGCACATATTACTGTGCACACACAGACTTACCTCACCACAATTGTAACATGTGTGTGCCTAAAACAGTGTGTTCATGAATAATGTGTGTAGACTATATAGTTAAATGCATATACACTTTACATGTTTAATGGCTAGGTGACCAATTTAGCAGAAATTAGGTCACTGAGCAAGCAGGTCCTTCCTACAGTGGTCATTGCGGTCAGATCTTTAGTAAAGTTCATCTGTGACAAAGCATATTTAGAACCAAAGCTTCTACATAAATATTTGCTACTGAATGTATAGGTCTATGGGGAAATAGTGTATTAGTAAAAAGACCACTTTTATAACAGCACCAAGCTACAGAAATGTATTGAAGAAATAGCTTACATATTAAAAGCATTGTAAAAGGAATATCACTGTAATGAATAAATAAACAACTGGAAACTTATGTTGTTTTGTCATATAATTACAGCCTTGGGAAGCCACCAGATACTTCTAATTCATCTTTATTGCACTTTGATTAATTTCTTACAGATACACAATATGGCCAAAAGTGTTCGGACACCTGACTGTGATAAAAGATTGTTGGACATCACATTCCCTTCAACAGCTATAACATCTGCCATTCTTCAGGGAAGGCTTACCACAGAATTTTGGGTTGTGTCTGTTGAAATGTGTGCCTATTCAGCCAGAAGAACATTTGTGAGGTCCGGAACTAACGTTCGATGAGAAGGTCTGACTCAGAATCAGTGTTTAAATTGATCCCAAAGGTGCTCAGTGGGTTTAAGGTCGGGGCTCTGTGAAGGCCACTCGAGCTACACCAAACTCATCAAACTGTATCTTCATGAATCCCCCTTTGTGCATATAGACACAGTCACACTGGAACATGAAAGCACCGTTTCCAAACGGTTGCCGCCAAGTTGGAAGTACCCAGTTGTCTATAATGTCTTTGTATCCTGTAGCATTAAGTTGATCATTCACTGAAACTAAGGGGCCTAGCACAAACTTTGAAAAACAGCCGCAGATCATTATTACTTTTCCACAAAACTTTAAAGTATGCACTATGCATTTCGGTAGCTAGCGTTCTCCTGGCATCCGTTACACCCAGAGTCTTCCATCAGATCATCAGATAATGAAGCACCATATTCTAGAGAACGCATTTCCAGTGGAGTCCTGCATTAGCCAACTCCAGTTGGCCTGGCATTGCACATGTGGATGTGAGGCTTGTGTACAGCTGCTCAGCCAAGGAAACCATTTTCATGAGTTCCTGATGCAGAGTTCCCATGCTGATGTTACTCCCAGAGGAAATTTAGAACTCTGTAGTTAGTACTGGAACGTATTATTACAGATACACGTTTTAGCATTGGGCACCCTCAATCTTTTAATATGTGGATTATTGCTTTGAGACAGGGCTATTGTTGCTTCTAGATGCTACCACCTCACAATGATAGCACTTACAGTTGCTGGGGCAGAACTACTACTGCAGAAATTTCACAAACTGACTTATTCCAAAGGTGGCATCCTATGACAATGCTATGTATAAAGTTACTGAGATCTTCAATGCAACATATTGTACTACAAATGGTAGTCTATTGAGTTTTCAAGGCTTTGTGCTGAATGTTATGCACATATTAGTAATGGGCAAGGTTGAAACATCTGAACTCAGTAATTAGTATGGATGTTCACATAAATTTGGCCATATAGTGTATTTTATTTATTTATGTTAATGTAAATAATAAACAATGTTATTAAAAGTATAAATACAATGTCCTGTAACATAACCAATAAGATATTGTTAATCATTAAAAAGTTCACATATGGTCTACCATGTTTAGCTTTACCATCAGTTTCCTATTTCATATAAATATTATGTTAGTTTTTGTTTTATTTACATTTGAAACTTACTTGGCAGTGAAGTTGTTACTATTTGTTTTATTTTATTGTTAGTCATTAGATAATTCATAAAGACATGTTGTTGAGCTAATATATCAATGTCTTTTAGAGACACATAACCCAAATAAAAAGGATTCAGTTAAGCCCCCTCCACCCCCAACAAATGTCAAATTTAAAAAAAATTGCAATTACATTTATTTGAATTCAGGTTTTTTATTTGAGCCACATGGTTTCCAATTTTAAGTTGTAAACTGAATAAATCTGAAGTTTATAAGGTGGTGTAAGTGAAACCTACACCTATGAGTGGAGCGCTGAAATATATACGGGGTAAACTTACCCAGTGTGACTTAATAACAAACGTGGTTGGTAATATGTAAGAGAAAAAGAAAAACATACAATATAGTGCAGATGGTACATTAAACAACAGCAAAATGTAGTGGTGCTGAAGTAGGAACACTCACATTTGAAGGAGCCTGTGTATAAATCCTGGCTCCGTAATAAAGCATGAATGCTTTTTTAAGGCAACATCACACCCTCAATCCGTGGTATGGAGTATCTCAAAGAGAAAACATAGAAAGAAAGGAACCAATGTGCAGTCTGTTTGAAGTGATATAAAAGGTGAAATAGGTAGAATGCCCTTGTGATCCCGGCTCTGAGGTATAATAGCTTAATGCCAATATATGAGGAATGGCACTATCCCTAGACAGATTCAATAGGCTCCAGAGGACTTCTTAAAATATATGAAAATTATTTATTGGTAAGATATAACATATAGTAACATATACAATAAAAATATATATAAAGAAAAGAGTTCTGAAATTGCTGGCAACTTCAGGACTATTTTATTTATATATTTTTTATTTTATACATAAGCACCCAGACTACTTCAGCTCAATGAAGTGGTCTGGGTGCCAGGTCCCCCTAGCTTTAACCCTGCAGCTGTAAACATAGCAGTTTCATAGAAACTGCTATGTTTACATTGAGGGTTAATCCAGCCTCTAGTGGCTGTCTCCCTGATATCCGCTAGAGGCCACTTCCGTGATCCTTAATGCGAAAATGCACTAAATTGTTTACACTCAAAACAGTATATATATACAATGCCAAAATTTTATGCGTTTAGTAATCCAAAAATATTGCATGTGCAAATAGTGCAGATGAGTAAAATAAAAAAAACAGTCATACATATGCCCTGCCTGTATCTCTTGCAGAGGACATAATGTCTATGATCTAATTGCAAACGAAAAAACGAATATCTTAAAGTAATCGTTATAGAGTATAGTGCAGAGCAGAGCCCTGACACGCGTTTCGCCGGTAAGTCGGCTCTTCAAGGGGATAGCACTATTTGGGAAAACAGTCATGCAGAGAATATTTATTTAAATAAATATTAAAGAGGAAGGCATATAAACTATTTAAATGACAAAGAATATCAAATTATAGCCTTATTTTGCAAAATACGCCAAAAGACATACAATACATAAAGAGATATCAAAACGTCTTTTGAAAGTTCAATAAAAATGTTATGCTGTTATTAATGTCTAAGGACATACAATAAAATAAATATATTGCTATTTTATTATAACAAATAGGGGGTATAATCATATCAGTGTTTCCCAACTCTCAAGACCCACCAACAGTCCAGGTTTTGTCAATATGCCCACTGGATTAAAACATGGAAATACTTAGATGCTGGATTGTTTGTGGGCCATGAGGACTGGTTTGGGAACCACTGAGTCATATAAAACTCCAAGCCTAATTAGACCTGTATTGGATAAAATAAAAACATGTATAAAAAACTAGATACAACCTCCAATACAAAAATTAAACCATATTAGAAAAAGAATAGAAATCTATAAAAAAAAAGTATGCAACATTAACCAATTTAAAACTCACATTTAATCCTTGAAGGCACCCATGTTCCTACATTAAAAATCCACTTAATTTCTTTCTGTTCCAGCAATTTAATAAACCACCTCCGCTTCAATTGTTGTTCATTTAAAAAAAATAAAAATTGACTTTTATGAATTTTTTGACTTTTTAAGTAATAATGAGTAGGACATTAATCTTACAGGAAATATTAGCTCGGAATGGTTAGTTGTTTTTTTTAAATGTAAAAATTTTTATAGAAAATTATATTTTAAAAATTAAAAACTCACTTTAAGAAAATTAATACTAATGGATATGTTCTATATCAGTGGACTCTATTCCCCTTGGTTAAATAATATACACAAAGGGCAATTAAGAAAAATAAAAAGGGAATTGCACTGATGAAAAAATATCCCCAAGAAATTCTAGATAAATCCCTCTTAGATGTCAAAGTTGTTCTCTATGAACAATTATTGGTAAATAATTTCTGGCCATGAGATGGAGTCGGTGAGGGGAATAATAAGCATAGTGTAGAGTTTTAAGGGACATGTACCTATAAGACACTGTTGGCAATGTCTGGCTATGAGTAAAGTGTGCAGTGAGCATGTCTCCCGGACTTATGTTCGGAAAATGTGTCTTCCACTTCCCTAAGCCTGTTGAAAGCTGATCCAGTCTGGGGTATATCGTAATATAATATAGAGATTGTAAATGGAATAGGAATTGGAATCTGAAGAGCATAACATGGTATCTAAAGGGTTCTCCTGGTCAACAGGCGTGAAGATATTAATGTCATATTTGAAAGTAAGCGAACCATGGAAGTGATTAGGCCTTAATTTGATATTCTTTGTCATTTAAATAGTTAATCTGCCTTCCTCATTGATATTTCATTAATTGGTCCAAGCTTGTATATAATAAAGTGCTTTGGAGAACTTTTGAGAAAGCCCTAGAGGAGGGCCAAACTAGGGGTGGAAGGGTGGGATTTCTTATACATCCATTTAGCAGTAACAGGCATTTTGGGTTAAGGGGTGCCCTCGAAGGCACAGAATTAGTATTTACTTTACCTCTCCCTGCTATCACCCCTATTGATACAAACATGTATTGGCAGCGACTATTAGCTAATACAATGTTGCTTTTTTTGTTCCCACTACATTGCTGGACTTTTTTAGTTGCACTATCTCTAGCCAGACCATCTAGCCGGAATTACCAGCATTTTCTGATATCTTAGTATTCCTATTGCAGCACTGCACATTGTTATATACTACTTTTTTCTTTCTAATAGGAAGGGAGACGTCCCCTTATCCCTTTGTTTGGAGTTTAGATTTAGATTTTTTCTATTCTCCTAATACCCCTGGTCTGCTACCGATGGTTTTTATTATCCTGAACTCACAAAGCTCCAGCCTGTACTACCTTACTCTGTATTCATTATCCCTATATTTGGGTAGAACTACCAGATTTTCATATACAGACATTATAGCTACACCCAGGGTAATTGTAAATATGTACATATTTATTTCTGTTTGAATTTTCTTTTCCTTTTCTTTTTGTCGTGGTGACTTATTTCACCTAATAATCGCTGTATTAAAAGTTACGTTTTATTTTAAGAAATACCTAGCCGAATTGGTTGATATTTGCCACTCCACCAGCGATACCGTTATTATTTCTCGCTCTCTCCTGGCAGTTCTCTTTTTTCTCTCTCATTTATTCCATAGTGACTAGTCTCACTATGCTCTGCATCTCACTATGCTCTTTCTTTACTCCTTTACTGTATTTTTGTCTTATGTTGATACATAAATGGAACCCACCCACTTATTGATTAGTACATAGGTGTGAAACACGCACCCTCGATTAAATGCTTTCATTCATTTCTAGTCCCCAGCTTTTAAATTAAGTTAATATCACAGACAAATGGTTAATGCCACTGTGACCTAAAAACCGTCAAAAAAAATGAATTTACAGAAAGAACATTCTTAATATGTCCACATACATTTACATTTCAGCATGCTTTGCAAAAAAAGTGGTTACTGGGTGATATGAATAATGGATAGAATAATACCTTCAAAATAGCACTGTGATAACAGAACTAGACACAATATGAATACCTTACATTTCCTGAGTATAATGATACCACATAAGTATGGTTTAAGAAACCATATGACAAAAACATGTCTCATTTTTGATTAAAGTAAGAAAAATTTATAAAGAAAGCAGTTTTTTTCTGCAAACCCATGCGCCTATAAACATAGGGGTATATTCAGTGACGTAACTAATGCAGATAGGGCGCCGGTGCAAGAAATTATCTTGGACCATCCTAGAGCCACACACAGTGACACAGATACACACACACACACACACTGGCACACAAACAGATACACACATTCACACTGGCACACACACACATATACAAACATACCTACACACACAGATAAATGCACATGCACACAGACACACACTAACACACAGAGATACACATACACACACACTGGCATACACACATATGCCTACACAGGCACATATACACACTGGCACACATACAAACACATACTTATACACAAATACCTACATACATATACTGGCACACAAACACATACACACATTGCCACACACATACTTACAAATACACACACAAACACACATACACTCACATAACACACACTGGCACACACACATATACCGAGACACACACATAGATACACACCGACATTCACAGATACACACAGATAGACACACAGATACACATACCTACACAAACACACACAGGTATATATACCTATACATACACATTGGCACACGCATATAGATACACACACTGGCACACACAGACACACACTGGCACAAATACATACACACTCTCGCACACACAACCATATATATATACACACTGGCAAACACATACACACTGGCACACACACATACATACATACAAACACACTGGAACAAATGCATAAACATATTGGCACACCCAGAGATACGCACTGACACTCACAGATACACTCAGATATACATACCTAAACATACATACTGGAACGCACAGAGATACACATATACACACACTGGGACACACATACATGCTGGCACACACAAACATACACACATACACACACTGGCACAAATATACACATACTGGCACAGATACTGCATGCATCACAGCCAGGGGAGATATGAATAGGGCTGCATAAACAAAGTGATTTGACTTGTGAATGGCAGTGAAGAGTTCAGTGGTGTGATCTAGACACCAAAACCACTTCATGAGGCTAATAATGTTTTGGTACTTTAAATGAGTGAAATAACAAAGGTGGATTATCATTCACTCTACATTGTCACCAAATTAACAGGGTTTTTTGGTAACATTAGAATTCAAAGTGAATTTCCGATTTAAAGTAAAAATGGTTGAATTGGAAAAAATCTCTAATTCAGATAAGTCTCCAGTTCAGCTAATTTAGCCTAAAATTTGAAACCCTCCCTTGAATTCACTTTGAATTTTCACTTTAGTAAATAACCCTGTACGTCTTACAGGACCGCATGCCCCAAGTAAAAATCCCTGTTGGTTGGGTTATAGCACTCAGATCTCAGATCCAAAGAAGACATGCTGAAACATTCCAAGTATTTGCTCAGAAAGATGGCCATTTGGAGGTGAGTATCAGTATTTTAATGCATTAGCTCTAAAATAATAAAATAAATAAATTAAGTAGTAAACCAACAATGCTTTGCAACAGTTGTCATCAGAATATACTTTTATGTGCACATAGTATCCATATTTTATAACAGGACACACATTTATGTCCATTTGAGCTTTAAGAATAATACAGAAGCCACAAAGGAATCCCCAGAATATATACAGTTACTGAGCCCTTGGAATAGTAGTACTGAAACCATTTATATGTGGTAATGCTTCAGATTGTATGCTTCCTGCAACAGGAAGCCGCACACACTTCTTGTCACTATGTTTACTGTAAACTACTGAAACCCTCACTGCCGCACACTGTGTGCCTCCCTTCAGCAGTTAGCAGCACAGTTATAAAAAATAAAGAATTATTTCTCATATGCTAGACTCACCAGGTGTGCTGCGAGCTTTTTTCTCTTTATTGCTGAAAGATAAGCGTACAGAAATTCTTTTTTTACCAACATGCAAAATGCAGACAACTTGTAAATCAACATAATATACTTCAGCAAGACAGGAAGTGTGATGGCTGCCATTAGCTATCCTGTATGTGTGAGAGTGGTTTGGGTCTTTGTAACCTCCCACTAAAACTGTGCTCTTGGTCGTTACCAGCACTTTAATGTGTTGGGTGTAGGACTTCTGCTCTGGTCTCTACCATGTGACCCGAGGCTCCTTTATCTTTAGGTTGCCTCATGCTTCAGTCAGTTAATGACTGTCAAGTGCCATGTTAGCCCCAGTGTTTATTTTTCCTTTAGTATGTAGTCTCTTACGATGCCTTATATGGTTCCGATAGCTTTTTGTGCATTTTAGGTTAAGAGGGAAATTAGGCGAAGCATTGTATATTGATTGTGGTGATTTCAGGGTTGGCTTGGAGGCAATAATAATGCAAGTGACTTCATGCAGCGGCTCTGTGGCAATTACCATTACCAGCTTTTTGCATTTGTGCTGGTGGGGGGTGCCCTATTTATGCAAAATGGATGGAGGCATTGTGTGAGTCTCTCCTATTTATCAATTGCTTGCAGAGCTCAAGGCATAGGGTTCAGATTACCTTGGCTACCTGGTACTGTTTGTACAAAGTGAAGATACTGTATAGTCTGGTGGCTCTGTTACTGCTGGTCTCTCACCTGGCACTAACATTGCATTACATGGTTGTTACAAAATCTTGTTTGGCATCAATCAAGATTTTCACTACATATTTACAGGGTGGCCCAAAAGTAGGTATTCAGTATAGTTTATTTGGATTTTATTACATTGTTTATTACATTTATATTAGTTTAACACTAATCTTGTAAGAGCTTGAAATGTCTTCCATCAATATTGAAACATTCCTCAAATCTGTCCAGTACACTGTGACACATAGTACAAAACAAATGTCCATAAATGCTTCCAAGATTAACTATTTGAATTAATTAATTTCATCCAAAAGCTTTATCTCAAAAGCCTTATTCTTTTCAGCAACCCAAAAAAAAGAAGTCAAATCAAGTGTTAAGTTGGGTGAACGTGGCGGCCATTCAATGCTGCCATGTAGCCTGCCACAATTTGAAAGATGCCTCCAGAAGATTATGTAGTAGTCTTGGACGGTACAGCTTTAATTTCATTTTAAGCATTAAGCATTGCAAGGATGTTCTCAGTATGGAAAGCTGCTGAGACACAAATTGTGTGGACTTTTTAGTGCTGTTCACAAATGTTAAAGTGACTCTCATCTCATTTTCCTTTATCATAGACAACCTAGAACGTCCAGATATCGGTGCATTACCCACTGTTAAATTGTCAGACGTGTTGGTGAAGGAGTGTCAAATGCTTCTTGCCACATTTTGCACACCCACTCAGTATTCCAGTGCTGCTTTAGAAACCACATTCTTTGTTGCCACTGCCACACTGATATTTAAATATCAGGAAGGTTTTGGACATATAATAAACAAATAATTATTAACTCTGTAAGTTCCTCTTCACATTAAAGGGACACTACAGTGAGGGGAAAAAGTATTTGATCCCCTGCTGATTTTGAACGTTTGCCCACTGACAAAGAAATGATCAGTCTATAATTTTAATGTTAGGTGTATTTTAGCAGTGAGAGACAGAATAACAAAAAAAAAAAAACTTGTCTCCTAGCCATTCCCCTTAGCTATGCTGCTCCATGGGCTACAAGAGAAGAATAATTTGTGCATCCTGCAGAACATATTTAGTCCCAAATCTGTGCTTTATAAATATTCTGCATGCAATCAGCTGATTGGATCAGATTTCACCACGTTGCCTGAATTCCAACTGGAGTAAGCTTAAGTAAATACGAGAATTGCAATTGCGGTTGGAATTCGTCATTTTCACTGGACTTTGTCCATCCAGCCATAATCCAGTGTTTTGTGAATTACCATTTGACAGTCATGGTTAATCATGTTCTCTCCTTCAGACATGCAGTCATGGTTCTGCTTTTATGTCCAAAACACAGATTAACCCCTTAGTAACCAGACCACTTATCAATTTTCTTACCGTTAAGGACCAGGGCTGTTTTTACATTTCTGCTGTGTTTGTGTTTAGCTGTAATTGTCCTCTAACTGGTTTACTGTACCCACACATATTATATACCATTTTTTTCTTGCCATTAAATGGTCTTTCTAAAGATACTATTATTTCTATCATATCCTTTAATTTACTATAAAAATAATTCTAAAATATGATTATTATTTTTTTAAAAACATACTTTTTCAAACTCTGACCCCCAAAATCTGTTACTTTTAGAACGTTCTGAGTTTAGAAATACCCAATGTTAACATGTTCTTATCTTTTTTTGGAAAGTTATAAAAGTAGCACTTGGCTTTTTCCAAACTTTTCTTTTTCCAAACGCAAGTTATATTGTAACACTGATATCTGTCAGGAATCCCTGAATAACCCTTGACATATATATATTTTTTTAAAGAAGACAACCTAAAGTATTAAACTTGGGGTATTTTGACTCTTTTCATGCAACCAATCCATGCCAAGTTAGAGAAAACAAAATTGGTGATTTTTTTGACACACATAGCAATTTAAGAATACATGTACTGAGAACTTTAAGGGTTTCTGCCAGAGAACACCTCAATATGTGTTTAGCAACATTTCCTGAGTACAGTGATACCACCCATGTAAAGGTGTGACGGGTTCTCTGGGGACAAAAAGACTTTATTTGGAGGGTGTGCATTCCAGTTTCCTAACTTGAAATTTTTACAGCTGGTCATCTTTCTGTGACATTTTTGAAGCCGGACAATGTAATTTACCCCCATCAAAGCATATATTTTTGAAAAGTAAACAACCCAGGGTATTCAGTATGGGGTATGTCCAGTTTTGTTCAGTAGCCACTTAGTCACAAACACTGGCCAAAGTTAGCATTTATATTTGTGTGTTAAAAATGCAAAAAAACAATTATGAACGTTAGCTTTGGACAGTGTTTGTGACTAAGTGGCTACTAAAAAAGACTGAACATACCCCATTTACAATACCTTGGGTTGTCTTCTTTTGCAAATGGTATGCCATCATGAGGGTAATTCTCATTCCTGGGCTATTATACACTCTCAAAGGCAACATAACCAATGTGGCAAATTTAAATGTGAAAAAACGGCCTTATATTTGACCCTGTAACTTTCAGAAACACTATAAAATTTGTACATGGGGGGTTATGTTATACTCGGGAGACTTCATTGAACACAAATATTAGTCTTTCAAAACAGTAAAACGTATTAGAACAATTATATCATCAGTGAAAGTGCCGTTTGTGTGTGAAAAATGCAAAAAACGTCACGTTCACTGGCAATGTCATCGCTGTGACATGTTTTACTCATTTGAAACACTAATATTTGTGTTCAGCAAAGTCTATCGAGTAAAACAGTACCCTCCATGTACAGGAGGGAGTCTTGGAAAGTTACAGGGTGAGTATAATGCTAGCAAATTAAATTCTCCAGATTTTCGGCTTGGGTTGTCAGGCAGGTCGCCCAAATTGCAATCAATAAAATTACTTAATTATGTAAAATATTACATAAATATGCACATAGAATTTATATATATATATATATACATATTTATATATTTGAAGACTACGTGTATATTTATGAAATTATTTATTTAATTCTGTATATGGACATATGTATATTTCGTATAACTTATTTATATATATATAAAAATATTCAAATCCATGCACACACACTCAAACTTCTTATGCATTGAAGCATTTAATGTACTTGCCGGGTGCCAGTCCTTATGGGGATGTAGATAAACACCAAAGGAATATGAAAACCAGGGCTGCACTCACGGTCTTTGCAATGAAAAATTCTTTATTCCATTAAGTGAAAGAGATCAACATTTCGGTCCACGCAGGGGCCTTCCTCAGGATCAAGTGACATAACAACTGCATTAATTATAGAAAAGTGACTTACCCCAGGTGTAAAGCCTAATCTCCGGCGTCCCCCACAAGTCACGCGCATGTGCAAAATCACCGCGCCCTCGCGTTGACACGCGGTCCATGCATGATGACATCACGATACACCGTTACCACGGCAACGCTGTCAGCATCACCATGGATACCGCCTAGGATCAAGATACAAACAGAAGCCGAATAATGAATAGCCCCAAAGTGTGTGAAAAGGGATAGAAGTCAAAAAAAGATTTCAAAGGAAAACTGATTAATAAAAATTGAAATTAAAAATACATTATTGAATGTAACATGCTGTACAATGCATATTAAGGATCTGCTAGTCCACAGCCTGAAAGGGTATACCATTAAAGGCTTATTACTGGACAATAGGCTCAGTGATATTGCATAATTCCATATTAAAAAAATACTTGTGTATATAAGAGGAGTATAACAATTTCCCCATGTATAACTAAGTGCATACATATGGAACATTATGTGTACATATTGAAGAAAAAAAAAATCCTTTATCTGTATTTAAGGATTTCTATGAAAAAAGTGCCAATGCTAGTAAATTGCTTGTATATACTGTAAGTCATTTATACTTAAAGTGCTTTCAATTATAATGAAAACAATTGTGAAATATAAAAACATATTAAAGTGCTTTTGCCTTTTTCCAAGCCAAAATAATTGTGATATATTAATTTACTAATTATTTACATATCAATATTAGTGTTATGCAATTTATGACTTACATCAAAAGCCTTTAGTAAATACTGTATAAAATATACTATGTATACACCTTGTACTTGCATATTGACTACAAATGGACCGTTTTTTGTTGGAGATACCTGATACGTCCAAGGTCGGGAAGGGGTTAAGGAACAGTGCACATTCAAAAATACAGTTTTACATTTTGCAAGGCTACTTAAAATCACCTATCTTAGCAAACAAATATGGTGTTTTATTACTATAAACCATTCAAAAGAAATGTTATATAGAGTGTTGTCACTTCTAATTAGATGTGAGGGTATTATAAAGGTTACAAACAAAGAAAAAAGAGAGTACCTTAAGAAAAAAGAGGAGGCTATCACTGGGCAATTAATGTACGAATGTAGCGTGGGAAAATCTCTTAAAGCATAAAGTAAAAATAAAATAAAAAATAACTTTATTGAATATACTTATTTTAAAAACACACGAGAAAAAAATAAATTTATATATGAAAAGAATGGATCCTACGTTATATAGTTAAAACCAACCAAAAAGGTACCACATGATAATTTGGATTAAATTCTGATGTCTCAAGAGTATGTAAATATAACACACAGCACACGTCTGTGCTGAGTGAAAAGTGAGGCAAAAGGGAGAGAGGTTCAAACTGTATAATAACCCATATAAACAGCCCCCTCCTCTAAGTCTGTGTGCTAGAAATGACTGACTAATAGATAAGAATGACAGAGGATGGAAACACTAATTACTGTATAACTGACTATTAGATAGGACTGATTCCCATAGAAATCCCTGCTTGTATATATACAAAGACTGCTACAAAATTACTGGGTGCTAAGTAGCAACAAATGTAGCGCTATCCCCAACGATGTCTGCAGTCCGAGAGATAGATGAAAAAAAGACTAAATAGCCATTCTAAAAGCATACATCAAAGTGCTGAACTAATAAGCAGAGACAAAGAGAGGATACTATTCCTATATACTAAAACTCCCCATATGCCTTCGTGGGCACCTAAAGCTAGCGCCCGCTAAAGATAGCCTAACAGGACATCAGAAGAGAAAAAAAGAGATTAGAAATAATTATAAAATATAATAAGTAAATGGCGGTAGAGTAGCGCCAGGAATCCCCTGACGCACGAGTTTCGCCAAAGCTCGTCAGAGGGGAACTGAATGCCGCCAAATGGAGCGTTTAAATATGCAAGCTCAATCACTGATTGGACGCAAAGCATGGTTCAGATTAGATGATGGCAGAATGGCATCATCACAGGGGGAGTGTGTCAACGGCGATGCCGAACAACCCAGTCATGGACAGAGGTTAAATTATTCAAGGCTCTTTGTATCAATCATATCTATATCTATGATCTTGTTACACTTTGTTCCAACACATTATTATTTACAAACTCTGCCTCAATGATATTAATAACTATTTGAGGCATTACTTTGTGGTATAAACTTCTCTTATTTTAGGATAGCTTATATCTGTATTATTGTAATTTTTGCAATTCCGCACCTCATTATAATCAGTTTTTAACACTTTTTGACACAGTGTACACACAGCCCCCAAACAAATAGATTTAACCTCTGTCCATGACTGGGTTGTGAACAACCTGGTATACCTTATAATAATCTGGTATACCTTATAAACTCTATCTAGAGTCTACATCTTTTTGTGACCCTTAGGTCTCGCTTTATTTATCTATTTCTCTCGTATCATCTATTTATATGTCATCCTTTATTATTACTAAGTTATTCCTTCTTTTAAATCTATTTACTCTCTAACCATTTACTGCTTTGATTTCCTGGCACTCCAGGGGTTAAGTGTGTTCGGCATCGCCGTTGACAAACTCCCCCTGTGATGATGCCGTTCTGCCATCATCTAATCAGAACCATGCTTTGCGTCCAATCAGTGATTGAGCTTGCATATTTAAACGCTCCATTTGGCGGCATTCAGTTCCCCTCTGATGAGCTTTGGCGAAACGCGCGCGTCAGGGGATTCCTGGCGCTACTCTACCGCCATTTACTTATTATATTTTATAATTATTTCTAATCTCTTTTTTTCTCTTCTGATGTCCTGTTAGGCTATCTTTAGCGGGCGCTAGCTTTAGGTGCCCACGAAGGCACATGGGAGTTTTAGTATATAGGAATAGTATCCTCTCTTTGTCTCTGCTTATTAGTTCAGCACTTTGATGTATGCTTTTAGAATGGCTATTTAGTCTTTTTTTCATCTATCTCTCGGACTGCAGACATCGTTGGGGATAGCGCTACATTTGTTGCTACTTAGCACCCAGTAATTTTGTAGCAGTCTTTGTATATATACAAGCAGGGATTTCTATGGGAATCAGTCCTATAATTATCTGACTATCCTATCTAATAGTCAGTTATACAGTAATTAGTGTTTCCATCCTCTGTCATTCTTATCTATTAGTCAGTCATTTCTAGCACACAGACTTAGAGGAGAGGGCTGTTTATATGGGTTATTATACAGTTTGAACCTCTCTCCCTTTTGCCTCACTTTTCACTCAGCACAGACGTGTGCTGTGTGTTATATTTACATACTCTTGAGACATCAGAATTTAATCCAAATTATCATGTGGTACCTTTTTGGTTGGTTTTAACTATATAACGTAGAATCCATTCTTTTCATATATAAATTTATTTTTTTCTCGTGTGTTTTTGAAATAAGTATATTCATTAAAGTTATTTTTTATTTTATTTTTACTTTATGATTTAAGAGATTTTCCCACGCTAAATTCGTACATTAATTGCCCAGTGATAGCCTCCTCTTTTTTCTTAAGGTACTCTCTTTTTTATTTGTTTGTAATTTATTTCCATCAGGGGTTATCCCCCTATCTAGAGTGTACCTTTGGCTGTACTCCCATAGTTTTTGGTATTATAAAGGTGTTTCCTCTATCACCTAAAATATAGACAAAAAAAATAAAATGACCAATACACCCCTCAGTGAATACACACATTGTGAATACATACATTGTGTGTATTCACTGGGAGGTGTATTGGTTATCTGTTTCTAAATATTGGGTTTAGTTACACCATTTGACCAAATTGTGCTAAGCCCACCACTACCTCCCAGTACCCCAATATCAGTGGTACCTACACTAATTTTAACCCCTTAATGACAAGTGACAGACGAGGTCCGTCACAGAGGGGAAACCCTTAACAACGAGTGACGGACTTTGTCCGTCACGCGGTAAAATTACTGTGATCTAATTTTTTTTTAACCCCTGACGATTAACTTTTATTTATTTTTTAACCCTCAGGGGATCAATTTATTTAATTAACTAATTTAAATATTTTATAATTATATATTTTGTTATGGGAAAATGGGGAATTTACTTTTAGTGCTGCTTACTGCTAGTTAGGGGTTAACGGTAAAAAAAAAGCTCAGAAAAATGTTAAATCTGCAAAAAAAGTTTTAAGAAAGTTTAGGAAAGTTTAAAAAAATTAATAAGCAAAACAAAAGTTTAAACGCTAGTTTTAAAAAGTAAAAAAAAGTTTTAAAAAGGAAAAAAATACATTTAAAAATGCTCATTACCACCACAACTGGAACAAACTACAGAAAAAATGATCCCACGCCAAGGTTCAAAATATGCCTTTTGAATTACCTCAGGGCGTATTCTTTAATAAATAGTATGTGTTTGTGGGGAAGTTTCAATAACCAACCATCTAAACTACTCCAAATTGGAACATGGACATAGCGTAAAACTTCAAAGTTAGAAAAAAACTGAATGGCTGCATCTCAAATGTGCCCCTTCAACATCCACATATACCTGGCAAAGGTACATACGGGGGTATTGCTGTACTCAGACCACATAGCTGAGCAACATATTAAGTATTATACAGTGGTAGCACACATAGGGTTTGCAAAATATACTGTGCAAACTCACTTTGTGTGTCAAAAAGGCAGAAAAGACGCTTATTACCACTACACCTGGTACAAGTTAGCGGAAAAATGATCCCACGCTAAGGTTCAGAATATACCTTTTGAAATACCCTTTAAGAAATGGTAGGCCTTTGTGGGGTAGTTTGAATTTAAAACCTGCGAAGATGCTTGGAAATTGCATATAGGCTCAGCGTCAAAATTCAAAGTTCGTCAAAAACTGATATGGCTTGTTCTTCTATATGGCTCTGTAGCTTCACGAAATAGTGCCAAAGAGATTCATTGGGGGTGTCTTTTTACTCAGAAGACTTAGCTGAACATAATTTGGGGGTTTTGAACTTAGTGGCACATATAAAATATACAAAATGCCCAGCAAAAATGCAATCTGTATGTAAAAAATACCCAAAATAGTTTTTTACCACATACTTTGGCATATATTGGTGAAAAAATGGGGGCATGTTAAGGCACAATATGGACCTTATGAGATACCCTGGAGTGTCTACTTTTACAAATGGTAGGCCTTTGTGGGGGTTTATCGAACAGTCAAACTGTTATAATGCCCCAAATGGAAGCAAAGTCTCATTAAATCTGTCTCTCAAAATTCTACTGTGAATACTGAAAAGGACAGGTCTCCTATATGGCACTGTAGCTTCACGAAATAGTGCCAAAGACATACAATGGGGGTGTCATTTTACTCAGAAGACTTAGCTGAGCATAATTTGGGGGGTTTGAACTTAGTGGCACATGTGAAATATACAAAATGCCCAGCAAAAATGCAATCCATGTGTAAAAAACGCACAAAATTATTTTTTACCACATACTTGGCATATATTGGTGAAAAAATGGGGGCATGTTAAGGCACAATATGCACCTTATGAGATACCCTGGAGTGTCTACTTTTACAAATGGTAGGCCTTTGTGGGGTTTTTTGAACAGTCAAACTACTATAATACCCCAAATGGAAGCATAGGCTCATTAACCCCTTAAGGACTAAACTTCTGGCACACTAAACTTCTGGCACACATGTCATGGGTCCTTAAGGGGTTAAATCCATCTCTCAAAATCCTACTGTGAATACGGAAAAGGACAGGTGTCCTATATGGCACTGTAACGTCACGAAATCGTGCCAAAGACATACAATGGGGGTGTCATTTTACTCAGCAGATGTAACTGAACACAAAATAAAACTTTGTACAGGAATAGCACATACCAACTTTACAAAATACACATGAGAAGTTCTTTGTTATAAGTTTGTGTGCCAAAAACTCAAAAACCCACAATTTTACTCCAATATTTAGCAGAGGTTGGCGGTGAAATGGCTACGTAGAAAGTGTCAAAACAACCTTAGGTAAATAGCCCGTGATGTCTACTTTATATAAATATATACTCTTGTGTGGCAATTGTGTTTTCTTTTATGGCTATTAAGCTTACAAGACAAACATACCAAATTCTAAAATCGCTCCACATTAAAAGTCTATTTTACTCCTTGTGCTTTGTGACCTGTAACTATAAAAGCAAACTTAAAATCTCAGACACATTATATACTCTGTAAATCAGAACAACTAAATGAATTTATTTTTAATTACTTAACCTGCACTAATTGTGCACACATTATTATTGCAAAAACTGTAAATAAAAACACAAAATGTTAAATTGTTTTGCCTTTTTTCTGTATTTTTTTTACAATTAATAAGCATTTTTATATTTTATATATATATATATATATATATATGTGTGTTACATCAATTAAAGCCCTTTCTGTCCTTTAAAAAATGGTATATAATATGTGTCGGTGCAATAAAGTAGTAAAATGCAAATTACAGTTGAACCCAAACAGCAAAAAATGCAAAAAAATTCTGTTGTCATTAAGTGAAAGACAGGCTTCTGAAACTCTGTCCTTAAGGGGTTAATATGGGAGATTAAGGTGCAATACTTACTGCTTAAACTGCTTCCAGAGACTCCCCTCAAATGCTTTTCTCATGTTTACCCACTGATATTGTGGTACTGTGACGTAGTGGTGATTTTAACACAATATGCCATGTGGTAGAACTGAATCCCCATATTTGTTTGCTAAGATAGGCAATTGTAAGTAGCCTTGTAAAATGTAAAATTTTATTTTTGTTTGTTTGATGTTCGGTAAGCTGTATTTTGTATATATTTTGGTCTTTACGACACCACCACAACTTAGAAATACATGTTACGCGTGCCCCAATTCCATTTTTTTCAATACTTTTATGTCCCGTATACATAGAGTTATGGTGATACATTGTTTGTTTCATACAGTTATGGTAGAGAGACAAACTGCATGACAAGTATTTGGCACTGATTCATTTACTATGGGCATAACTTTGATGCTTAGCTATCAGTACATGAACTAGTATATAACACATTGATGGAAGCTAGGATGTGTTATGTAGCATACAGTATTCTGTTTGGGCTATGGGCCAACGAGATACATTATCCAGCAGAATTGACAATCAATCAAATCCCTTTAGATATGCATTTCATTAATTCATTACCAAGGTGAGTAGCCTGTTTTATCACTTTATATGTACGTTCCTGCAGTGTGAGCATCAGGGTGATTTGGTTTATTTATACTTTATATATCCTAACCAGAGTGTCATTTGGCAACCTTTAGGTTTACCTGTATGGTGTTCCAAAAACACAACAGACAACATTACAAAGATTAATTAGGCAGCATACATTACTAATGATTGTAGAGGACTACGGGTAACCCGACTGGTTACATCCGCTGATTCCTTCTCTCAGTCAGACTGGAACCATTAAAACATGTAGACATCCATTCCCCAAGTAACCAGATGAAACATAGTTCTGGTAGTCAACTGATTTATTTCAGGCCACACACGGCTTTTATCCTACATGGAGTCTCCCATACAACAATACAGGGTTTCCCTTCCCAGGGTCATTTGTGCCTGAGAGATAATTGTGTGAGAAAGACATATAATTAAATTATCTCTCAGGTACAAAAATACGACATAAAATATACTGTACCCCAAAAGTAACCCATCATAAAGAGGAACCCTATAATACATCCCTGGATAGCCCTGATCTGAGTGTATAACATATCCAAATATCACTCAGATCGGTTCAGTGAAATTGGATTGCCACAAGGGTTAAGTTTTGACCGGCCGGACACAAGGGGGTAGACCAGAACAGTTCCAGGGAAATAGGTTCCCGGGTGGTCTCTGTTCGGGGTTACTGGGCAAAAACCATGCAAGGGGTTCTCTTGATTTTGGCGTATGAATGCTCCTCCCAGTCAGTAGTTCCCATTTCCAGAACGTCGTTCGGGAAGTAAAACGGACAGCAGTATAACGTTTACCAGGGTTCGTGTGAGATCCTAGCTGAAAAGAGTTACATAGTTACATAGTTACATAGCTGAAAAGAGACTTGCGTCCATCAAGTTCAGCCTACCTCATATTTGTTTTTTGCTGTTGATCCAAAAGAAGGCACAATTTTTCAACAAGCTAGGAAAAAAATTCCTTCTTGACCCCAGAATGGCAGTCAGATTTATCCTTGGATCAAGCAGTTATTACCCTACATTGAAAGATTGTATCCTTGAATATTCTGTTTTTGCAAGTATGCATCTAGTAGCTGTTTGAACATCTGTATGGACTCTGATAAAACCACTTCTTCAGGCAGAGAATTCCACATCCTGATTGTTCTTACAGTAAAAAAAACCTTTCCTTTGCCTTAGACGAAATCTTCTTTATTCCAGTCTAAACGCATGACCTATGTAAAGTCCGGTTTGTGAATAGATTTCCACACAATGGTTTGTATTGGCCCCAAAAGTGTCGCTGCCCATGTTCGGGAGACAAAATGACCCCAACTCTTTTGTCGACCACGTGCATTCGGTTATACAAAATGGTGGCCACCCAGGGGAAGCATTGATTAATTACTTCCCTTGCGGTTTCACACGTAAGTTACTAGGTGAGAACATTCTAATGGGGTACCAGGTTGGTCCTTGTTCGGGAGTTGAATGTAGAGTTATCACAACTGCTAGTGTGGTGCAGCATGCAGCACTATGTAACATCTACATAGACAGAACAGAAAAGGATAGAACGTAAACCGGTCCTTAAAATGGCCGGACTAATATGTTAAAGACAGAGAATGGTCTGGGATAGACGAGGTCAAGGAAGCCAGAGATACACAATATCGTTAAACAAGCCAAGTCAGGGAAACCAGAAATCAGAATAGTCAGGAATAGCCAAGGTCAAAATACCGGGAATATCAAAAACAGGACAAGAAAACGCACATTTGAGAACCAAGAACAGAAACCACGACAGGGCAATGAATTAGGGAACTTCAGGGATTTAAATATCCCTACTTTTGGCTGTGATTGGTTAGAGGGTGATCTTTGACCCCAGAACGTGCATGTGCGTCGGTGTCATTATGTCACTCGCACGTTCGTGCGACCCTGGGGGCGGGGCTATATATGGCCGCGACCATGTGGTCGCCATATTTCTTCAGGGCAGGTGGCCAGGAGGAATCAGCGGAGCAGCTCCCAACTCGCCGCTGAGCAGGTAGGCTCAATTCATCGGTGCGGTTGTACCAATCAGCTGCGACCGCACCTCGCGGCAAGCCTGAGACCATGACAAGAGTATTCGTATTCTACAACTCACGAATGGAAAAAGATAAAACACACAAACCAATACGAATTTGACGGTAGGTTCCGCCACAATGATCATGGTCACAAATGTGTTTAAAATGTTAAATAGATTACCATGCTCCCTTGTGTTTTTGAAGTTCCTTATAGTTTAACAGAATGCATATCAGTAAACGAAGCAAAGCATTTGGGGCTTGTCATTGCACCAACATATCTGTTTGCTGATTCCCATCGGAGGCCAAATAACAAAAGGCAAGTATGAAAGGTGAAAGAAAAGAAGTTCAAAATAAATAAATAAGTAAAAATTTGATTCCATTGTTTTATACTTTGAGATGTAAACAAAACAAAAAACTAAAAGCAATGTGTGAGGCACACCTTCCTGTGGTTATTATTATTAGGGGCCTCACCGCCATAGGTTGGAGGCCAGGGGGAGACACTAGGCCATCTTTCCTGAATCCTGCTGACCAAGGCACATTGGGTTTATTTAATTTTATTTTAACTTGCACTATGCACTGATTTATCACATATTCATTATTTTGAATAATAGGGTGTTGGTGAGATAGCAGGGACTTTGATGCTGATAGCCACAAGGATAGAGATGGAAGGTATTGGTGACTCAGATAGAAGTAATTCAGTTACATACTATTATTAGCACCCATGAAGGTGCAGACACTGAGAACTGGACCTCTACCATTTAACTCTACCATTTAACAGAGCATTTGGCAGGTAGCTGCAGCTATGATAGTTCATATTATTAGCACCCACAAAGGTGCAGACAGGGAGAACTAGGAGAAGTTTACTCGACCTTTTAGCCTAGCATTTGGCAGGTAGCTGAAAATAGCATATTTGTCAGAACAGCAATGTATCTATACAGCATTTAAGCACCTATTAAGGTGCAGGCAGGGAGAGTTATAGGATTCACTCCTTTTTGTATTGTGGATTCTACTATTTTCCTTGATACCCCTCTCCTCTCACTGTGGACCCCCTCTATAATTAGCATCATTCTTATTGTGGCAATACTCTCTTCATATCCCCATTTTAGGTTGTCTATATGGGAAGTAATCGTTTAGTGATTATTTCCCTTTCTAATTTTGTTGAGAGCAGACCCCACCTTGGGATTGGACTAGATATGGGAGTCTGATTCATATTCTTTAGAGGAACTATTGATACTCCCATTACGTTAATAGACATCCTAATTTAATTGGTAAACAGAGTTACACTTTATGTCAGTTTTCATTTTGGCAACAAATAAATAAAGCCAAATAAACTACTGAATAAGCAACTAAGTGAATTACTCTGTTACCAAATTGTATCTATTTCCCTTCATTCTATCACAGCTGCATTCTCTCTTAGTGTTCCTTATAAATACCAATCTCGGAATCTCCTTCTGGGATCTATTGAACTCTAATCATTCTGAGTTAATTAGGGTTTAGCCCTAGGGTGGAATTGGTACCACCAACGCTGACCAACCCTTACTAGTAATATCTACTGGATAATAAGGGTTTCGTAGTAATTTTTGAATATTAGTCTATCATAAGCCCTACAGTCTGAGATGGACTGAGCTAATTGCCAAAGAATGCCCTTTACAAAAAACAAATCTGAAATGTGATGCATTAACACTTATGACATAGGATGGCAACCAGTAACTTCCATAATTCAAAAACACTGGTCAATACTCACCCAATTATTGGTAAATCAGTGACATATTTTCCACCCATGACAACAAAACAAACATTTAATCTTCCAAACAACTTAGTTCATAGTCGTATCTCCTGCCTTCTCTATCAACAATGTGACTAAAACCACCTTGTGGAGTCTTCCATTGTGGTAAGTGAAAAGCTTGTCCATATATTAAACCAACCGGGAATAAAAAGTAGTAACTCACATGAGGTGAAATTATTATTATTATTATTATTACTGGCATTTATAAAGCGCCAACAAATTCTGCAGCGCTGTACATTTGGGAAAAGACAAACACAATAAGAACAGACTGATACAACAGGTAGGGGAACCTGTCCGTCAGCTTACAATCTAAAGGTTAAACTGGGGAGAGGAGACAAAAGGTAGCAGAGGGATTTGTATGTGATGGCAGAGAGAGTTAATAGTATAACTGCAGCAGCTGAAAACATGTAAAGGGAATGAGGAGGTGATTGGCTATGGTTCCAAACAGCTGGAAGAGCATGCTATATAGTTAGAAGGAACCAGGATGTGTGGGTAGAGCCCAGTAAAATTAAAAGGCCTTCATGCAGGGATGTATCATGAAATCTTTTATTAGCTGTTCCTCCACATATATTGTGTACTTGATCAACTTTTCATGTCAACTAAAGTATTTTGGGAAACATTTCAACAATTAGCAAGATTAAAAAACCCTGTGTCGTGTCATTTACGTCTTCTCCACAAAAGAGATTCTTCTCATTTATATTTTAAAGCAATAGAACCAATGAAATTCAGCTAATGAAATGGTGACCCTTTTTAAAAAAGTGCTACAAACAGAGTCACGTTGGATCTATGAATTCAAGATTCTAGCACTTTAGGGTCTCAGTTTATAATAATATTCACTTCAATAATATTATTCATTAATATTATTACTATTCATTATATTTTAATTTTACGTTTTTCACCATTCCTTTCATTTACTTATTTTTGCACTTTTTTTTTGTAATCTGTGTTTACACTTTTAGCTAAACTAAACACTTTTCCTTTCACGTGTAACACCTAATTACACCCCCTAATAGCATTCTATTATCATTATAAATTATTAGATTATACCCCCTAATAGCATTCTATTATCATTATAAATTATTAGATTGTACCCCCTAATAGCATTCTATTATCATTATAAATTATTAGATTAGACCCCCTAACAGCATTCTATTATCATTATAAATTAGATTGCATGGATTTCGGCCTTACATATTGAAATTTTATTTCATACATGTTTGGGCAGGGCTCGTATACTAAAGATAGTGATTTACATAAATTTAAAAAAAAAGATATTTATAGATCTGAAAATCATAGATTGTTCTGCAGCAGGTGGTTTGGAGGTATCTTGGTCATGTGATCGCTATGATAAAGGTTAGGGATATGAGTGAGATCGGTCTACATCAAGACTTATATTTCAGTATACTCTTCTTCATTGTAATGCACAGCATCTAGCTATCCTGATCACGTGACTGCTTTTGACCAATGGCAAGCAGACAAGGGCAAATTAAATGGTGTCAGTGCACGCCTTCGTTCTGAGCATGAGTTGCGAAACATGCATCAGGTGTGAAGGCATATTTTGTTATTTCTTTCTCTAACTTAACTTTTGGTTCTATATTGACTGGCAAATATCAAGGCATAGATTATTATTGAAATAACACAGTGCAGTGTAAGGAAAAGCCGTACTTGACTCTTTTTCTCTCTTTCTCTCTCTCCCACTTTACTCTTTTCTATACTGATTAGAATCAGAGATTTCTAAGATTACTTAGTGTTCGGGGGGCTCCTGCTGGTGACTTAAGTATACTAAATTTTTCATATATTTTGGGAGGCACTGTGAGTTTAGTATTGGAGATCAGAAGGTTCTGATAGAATTTGGGACACTTATTGGGTTATATATTTTGAGAGATTTGATGCAAAAATAAAGTTCACATGTTTAAATGTTGAGTTCAGATTGTTCTTATTCTTAACAGTAGCCAGTAGGTGATTCTAATGACAGAATTGTTCTCAAATCTTCATTTAACCTCTAGGTCCCAGTGGTGGACCACTGATAAATCAAACTCTTACTGTTGTTTTATCTTTTGAATTGAGATGAATTGGTCTGGCTGACTTTAGTAGTCTTTTAATATACACCTGATGTAAATAGTATTTATAACAAACCCTAATATGCATCCCATTTATTGTATTTGGTATTTACTGTAATGTACTTCTGGAACTTTACATTTTGGTTGCATACAGCAGCGATATAATTAGTTCCAACTTTTTATATATATAATTTTTTGTAGACACTTTAGTTACTGGACTCTCTGAGCATACTGGCAAACTGTAGACGTGTGCATGGTGAGAAAATTCAGTTTAGCTGAACCATTTAAAAAAAAAAAAAAAGAACATTATCTGGGTCAAAATTTTGGTAATGAATCAGTCAAACCAAAAGAGACAAAACAATGGAATAGTCAGTGCAGTACAAAACATATAAATGTTATATATATATTTTATGTATATATTTGTGCATGTATAAATGTTTTCTAATTTTTCTAAATAAAAAAATAAAATGTCTTAAACAATGGTCACAACACACAAAATAAATAATTTTAAAAAAAAATAGTTATAAATCAAATAACATGATAATATAATAGTGGTCATGATACAAAGTTTTTCAGCCATCTAGTTCACAGATCAAGTAAGAAAAAGTAAACAAAAAAGGCAAAAACAGGAGGAGCAGTACAAAATCTATAGTTATATATTTATATGTTATATATAATATAAAATATAGATTTATATTTTTGACTGTTCTTCCATTTTCCCCAACTAAAAAAACATAACATTGCAAAACATGCCTAATTATTCTATACATATTCATGTCCTATCACCATATCAATATATTCGTACTTAACGCATGACAGCGTAATAATAATCTACATCATTCTCACCACAATACCATTAAATCATAAAAAAGAGTCAAAATAATCTAATCAAGGTTGCCAAATTGTTATATAATTCTTTCTAAAACCCAGGGCTGACCAATGCAACTCTTCCAAAATTCTTGTAGATTCTACATGTTGTAAATGATGGGCTGTTAGACTGTTTGCAAAATATTGGATTTAGAACTTTTGCAGAGGAGAGAAGCTGCATCAAAAGAATGTATTCTCTTGCAACCCATTTTTGACTCATCAAAAGAACGTGCTTATACTTTTCTGTAAAAGGGAGAGGCCAGCCGAATATAAAAGTCTTTAAACACTCAGATAACAGAAGTATATTATTAAAAAAATCCAAAATATCTAACCTGTTCGCGCAACGAATATCACTGAGGAGCTGCACCACCTTGAAATTAATTTATAATATTGACTCCCTTTCGTGAATAGTAATTGAAAAATCATGAACATTTGTAAATATGGATGCCAAATGCTCAGCCAAAAATTGCAGATAAAATGCTTTTCACTAGTGCCCCAGTAAATGATGGCAAAAATGTGCGTTCTTTTATATTAAAGTAAACATTTTCCTTTTGAATTTACCAACAGTATACATTGCATTTTTGAGATCATTGATAATGCACCATGTATGGAGAGGAGAGAGATCAAGACTTGGGCACAAACATCTCTGCTTGCCAAGACACTGGAGAATTCCAGCTTTGCCCGATTTTCGTAAATATCATCATGACGGTCCTTCAGAGAATACTAGAGTGGCACACACATCAGGTGCAGGAACAACGGATTGCCTTGGATAAGGAGAGTTTAGAGCCTAACCTTCTCACAAATATTTAGAACTGTAGACATACAGCACTTGACAGGCAGGTGCAGGCTTCGCCGTCAGCTTACACATTGAAGATGGGATTGCCATTTATAAAGCTCCACACATATCTCTTACACCAAACCCAATGATCCTGCTAACTAACAATGCAAGCCTGGGTGGTGGTTTACTGCCAAGAGCTTGGGACTTTCTAGGAGACGTGGATTATATTCCCATTCATAGGGTACTGCGGAATACTGCGGTATGATAATTTGATGACCTGTTGGACAGCTCTGTGCCGACCCGACTACCAATATTCTGATACTCGCAGCTACAACACTTTTATATAACACTACCTGATACATTGTAACCTAACATGGTTTGAGGAAATGTGCCAAAGAAACACTGTCCTGGATTTACTTATTTATTTATTACTGGCATTTATAAAGCACCAACATAGGAGATAACTTACCTGTGTGAATCTAGCATAGAACAAAATTGGAGGAGGAGAGTAACTAGTCTTCGATGTTCCTACCTTGGAAGAGGAGAGTAACAAGTCCTCAATGTTCCTACCTTGCTGGGGCTTTGGGGATCACAGTCATAGCTTACTTTAGCTAACCTTGTTTATTTGGGGCAAAGGTATATGGGATCATTCGTGGTCCTGCTCCGTGAACAAATCCGCTAAGTTTTTTTTATTATTACTAAAGTACTTTGATGCTGAAGGGTGATGCTTTTCATGATTTGAGTGACTGGATTTAAATGTATATATTATTCAATTATGTAATTCTATATTTATTTAACATATGTATAATTTACTTCTCTCTTTGGCCCTGCGAGGCACACCTTTATACCATTTGATTTGAGTTATCTGTACATCTACCACTCTACTCTTGCATTCAGTGGCTTATAGGGCCCGTCACTCCACGTGGCCCGGCTGACCTGCGGACCCCAGTCCCTTTTCACCTCTCTTGCTACTTGTTTTTCTCTCCTTAAGTTTAAAGGGCAATCCAGGTGTGGACCCCTTGCTCACATTGCTTAGAGGGATATTGGCTATACCTTACTGATAATACCTTACAAGGTACAACGACCATCTGGGGTTGCTGTATCTCTCGTGTAGAGGGAAATTGCTGGCATTTCGGATCTGGACTGCCCGTACAGGTGGGACCAGTCTGATATGCTTCAGGTATGTTCTCTCTGTAATGGCATTAGATGAGCTAAAACCAGATTGAGATCTGATCGGGGACCCACCGAAGGGCAGGCTAATTGGTAGTCAGTGAGTGAATAAGTGTCCTGAGTTTTTTATGTTATCATTGTGTAAGGGGTTAGCCAGCCTATATCTAGCCCACTCCCCAGTCACCTCCAAAACACATACACACTTCAGGAACTCAGGAACCACATCCATCCTATCTAGTTCCGGTTTGCAATCCCAATTACATTTTGTAGTCATCCAGCTCATGAAACCTTCCTTTTCCATAGAGCACCCAATTTGCTAGGCACTTCTGCAGACAATACAGTTGTTAGTACTGAGAGCCATGCAGCAATGTGACTCTCTGTTGGTATATTCCATCTTCTTTCAATTCTGAATATCATGGTTGCGGAGGGAGGGGAAATCCTCCTTCAGGAACGATCACCATAGACTGTGTATGCTATATTTTTCCACTCATCATCCTCTATTATCGTCTTTACTGTGCAATCTCTAGGCTTGCATGTACCAAACAATGTGCTAACAGTAGGATTATAGCTCCCTTGACTGGATATACAAGATAACTACAACACATTGTAATTTCATTTGTTTTAATAGGGCTCAACATTTCAGTCCTTAACTTAGACATTTATGAAGACAATGGGAGCAAAATAACACTGTGACGAGAGCAATCTCGCCACATTGCAATGGAGAAGCCTGGTTGCTCACCTGTTGCCTTTGGATTATGGCCCCATGTTAAAAGACTTCTTTTTCCCCTGCAGAAAAGGCTTATTCGTGCCTATCTGCCCGGCGGTCGGTAGATTCAATCTACCGAACTAACACAGGAATGACTGGACCACATGGGAGCTGGAGTGTGTCAGCAATTAACCTCCCAGAAGCTGCGGTTAACCGCAACTTAATTGACGAATGCTGGGTGGCCGCCATTCGTATACCAAACACGAGGTCGCGGCCATTTTAAACACACGGACGCACAGCGGTGTTCGACGCCCAACTCATGGAACTGAAAACGGATAAATTTTGGCACGAACACCGCTGAAGGCGCTGACCTCCCTTCTTGTTCGGTAGACGTGCACGAAGGGCCCTATATTCGGTAGTTTAAACCGTATGAACAGCATTACCCCAGATAGCCATCCGATGGAGCCTATTCGTATGGAGAACAGACTTTGTGAACACTTTAACTCCACGGCGATTGGACTGTGTGCATAGGTTCTGAGCGCTATTCGGTACTTTTGTGCGCTCAGATCCCAGCTATCTGGGGATGGGTTGCAAGTAAATATTTTGTGGGATAAATGTATATTGTGTATTTTATTGTGTTTTAGTGTTTTACTGTAACCATGTGGGTAATGGAGTTTTGCCTCTGTCTTACTTCCCAATTATCTCCAGGATAGAGGGGAGGGATTGTAATGTATTGGGGGAGTGTTTTAACCATGTCTGCCTGTGATTGGTCATTGTACTATTTGTGTCCCAGTCTCCCATTTGGTCCCCTAGGGGAGTGTCCACCAGGTGGGAGACCTGCATAAATACAGGACAGGTAGCCCTCATTAAAACAGACCACTGCTTGACCCCCAACATGGAGCTCTGTCTCGTCTTTGGGGGGGATTTACTGTATGCTGATAGAGACTGATTGCTAGGAGTGTAAGCCGCTTGGGTGCTTTTCCTATTCGTCTGCTAGCAGCTATTCGTGAGGTTCCAGTTCGGGAGTTTGGAGTGCTATTTTGTATGCAGTTTGGGAGTTTGGAGCATTTCCTTACATGCGGTTTGGGAGTTTGGTGTTTTGCAGTAGCTGTGCTTGTATATCTGGAAGGGGAAGATCTACTAAACGGCTTTTAACCTCTTTTATGCCTGGGGGTGCCGTTACAAACACAAAGCTTATAAAGGCACAAGTAATTCAAAGAGAGGGTGTGAGTAAAATGATTGTGTGACATAAATCCGTGTGAGAGCAAAACCTAGACTGTTGAGGCGGTTGTTTGGAAACCACCACCAAGTCTCAATGTGAAACAAAGTAAACGAAAGAATACAAAGAATCTATGTGTTCAATTTAAAATAGGTTTTGTAACTAGGCTAAACAGACCACAGCAGAGTGACCATTAAGTATAGTAGAAGAAGTGTGGTGGCGAAACGAGATACATGAATTGCATACAGTCAACTTCGGAAATATTTAGATACTGCCACAATTTTCAAAATGTATTTTAATTATTTATAAAAATATCATATGAAACATTTAGGAATTGCAACCAGGTCCCATCATTTCAAGGGTTCAAATGTAATTGGAGAAATTAACACAATCATAAATAAAATGTTAATTTGTAATTCTTTGTTGAGAGTCTTTTGTAGGCAATGATTGCTTAAAGTCTGGAACACATTGACATCACCAAACACTGGGTTTCCTACTTTGTTATGCTCTGCCAGGCCTTTACTGCAGCTGTCTACAGTTTTTGTTTGTTCGTTGGGCTTTCTGCCTCGTTTTGTTTTCAGCAAGTGAAATGTATGTCCAATTGGGTTAAGACCAGGTGATTAACTCATTGCAGAATATTCTACTTCTTTGCCTTAAAAAACGACTGAGTTACTTTTCACAGTATATTTTGGTTTATAGTTGCTGAATTTGGCTGAATCTGAGCAGACAATATATTCCTACATACTTACAAATGCATCCATCTGGTTCTGTTTTCTGTCCCAATCATCAATAAACACTAGTGACCCAGTGCCATTGGAAGCCATGTATGCCCATTCCATCACACTGCCTCATGTTTTACAGATAATGTGGTATGCTTCATGAGTCTTTCCAAGTTGTCACCATATTTTTTTTATTCTCATACAGGTTGATCTTAATTTCAACTGTCCAAAGAATTGTGTTCCAGAACTGTGCTGGCTTTTTTTTTTTAGATTTTTTTTGACAATGTCTAATCTTACCTTTCTATTCTTGAGGCTTATGAATGGCTTTCATATCTTGTGGTAAACCCTCCGTATTTGCTCTTGTGACGTCTTCTCTTTATGGTAGACTTGGATAATGATATGCCTACCTCTTGGAGATTGTTCTTCACTTGGTTATATGTTGTGAAGATTTTCTTTATGATGTCAACGATCATTCACCACTGTTGTCTTTCATGGATGCCCAGGCCTGCTATCTCTCTGATGGATTTTTAAATTGAGAGCTTCTTTGACTGCATGTTGTGGTTTCACAGCAATGGCATCCAAATGCGAATGCCACACCTGTAATCAACTCCAGACCTTTTAGCTGGTGAATTAATAAAGAAGGGATATGTCACACCTGTCCATGAAACAGCTTTTGAGTCAATTGTCCAATTACTTTTGATCCCTTGAAAAAGAGGGGGCTACATATTAAAGAGCTATAATCCCAAAACCCTTTCACCAATTTGGATATGAATACCCTCAAGTTAAAGAGAGAGAGACTGCCCTTTAAGCCTATATTTTTATTTAAGTGTGATTTGAATTTATTTTGGTAAACAGCCAAAATAACAAAACTTGTCAGTGTTTGCATATTTCTGGACCTAACTGTATGTAAACATTTACAAAGAGATCATCATAACAGATCATAGGAAATAAGGAAGAATAATATCAAATTGTGAGCACTGTCTAAGGTATAAGTCCATGTAGCTACAGTTCCAGAGAAGATAAAGCACAATACTAAATTAACATGTCTAAGAAGCAATGCAGTCTGCAATTTTTAAACCTTTTACAATTTTTTTATTATATGCATTTTATACTCTGAATTATGTCCATATGTTAGGATTGTGTTTTCACTATGTCCATGTATGTACTTGGTTCATTGTTTCGCAATTATAATTATTATGATATGGTCTCCGTGAATGTAAAGTTAGGCGGTATGTGTTTTGGTGGTAGGTCTATAGGTCTTATTGCACACGCTGAGTTTTATATATTTATATAAAAAAAAATTCTTATCATTTTTCTTTTTTGTATTTTGATTGTTTTTTTTATCGAATTTTCTTATCAGTAACATTTTTGATATTTTTAAATATAGAACTAAATTAATCCTAAGAAAACCACTCTGATAGAAAGTGACCAATAGGATTAGAACCCAGTCCAATCTAAAAAAGGTCTTAGAAAAATAACAAAAACTTTATTAATAACTTTTAAAAATACAGAGATAAGGCGTGTATATATAGTCTAATGAAAGGAAGCAATAATAGGAGAGGTACTAAATGCCTGAACCACAACTAATCAAAAGGATTGAGATACAAATATAGCAAAATAGGACTCAATGTATCTCAATCCTTTTGATTAGTTGTGGTACTGGATATAATGTGTACCACTATACTTCAGGCATATAGTACTTCTCTTATTTTTGCCTCCTTTCATTAGGAGATTATATATATATATATATATATATATACACACACATATATATATATATACACATATATATATACACATATATATACACACACACACACATACATATACATACATATATATACATACACACACACACACACATATATATATATATATATATTATATATACACACACACACACACACACACACATATACATACATACACACATATACACACACACACATATACATATATATACACACACACACACCTTACCTCAGTATTTTTAAGAGTTATTAACAAATTTTTTGTTATTTTTCTAAGACCTTTTTTTTTAGATTGGACTGGGTTCTAATCCTATTGGTCACTTTCTATGAGAGTGGCTTTCTTAGGATTAATTTAGTTCTATATTTATGCATTATTTGGGTTACCCCCTATTACCCAGTCTAGGTGACCTCTCTGGTTAGGAGACGGGATGTGGGAGTTCTTTTTGCCCCTATCCCAGACTCTTACCCTTTTCATACTATTCTTTTGGTATTTTTAGCACTCGTGATTTTTTCTTCTTTTGTGCATGACCTGAAAAATCACTGTGTAATTCACTTGCCCCCATTAATAAAGTAATTCAGTATTTGATTAATAAACTTTAGCATTCATTCATTAAAACACATTAAGGGGAGTAGATGCCAGGTTATATAGTAAGGCATCGCCATGACCCAAGTATTGATGGGACGAAGCACTAAATGTGAAATGCTTCTCGATTTTGCAGAGGTTACAGAATAAGGAAAAAGAGAAGTTTACTAATTTCACTATGTCCGTGAATGTACTTGGTTCATTATATATAGTCCAAAATCTTTACACTCCAAAGAAAAAATATTTAATAACCCAGTGCTCAGCAACACTCAATATAGATGAAGAAGAAACCATCACTTTAGGATTTCCATTAGATCTTCTTTATTCAGAATAATCCAATACAGTCAATGTTTCAGTTCCAAACAGGTACTTTCTTCAGGACAACATGTTAATAAAAAATACATTGATTTTCTCATCCCTTCTGGGCGGTATATCTTCCTCATCCTCGGGTCCTCTACCAGAGGCCTGAGAGTTTGAGGGTTCTTCACGGTATCTCAAGTGTTCCACCTGGAATCTGTTGAAGGCACAACCCCACTTTATATACACATAACTATACTGTATATATAGTATCCTGTGGTACGTGGAAGACTGCTGTATACACTTGTGTAGACCGATATACACCTACAAACTACACACCAAATTGTAACACAAAAAAAAAAACATAAAAAGGTGTGTTTACACACTGAAAATACCTATCTAATCTTTGATAAGCTTTTTAGACAAAAGGAGCTGTGTAGGACAAGAGAGAAACAATAGTGCATATAAAAGAGTTATGTAAGTTTTAGTGCACTTCTTAACACAATTAAACTCACATAGATCTGAGCCTGTATACACACTAGGCCAGGGGTAGGCAACCTTTTAGCAGCACCGTGGCGAAATAAGAGGCATGCTGGTCCTATTTTTTTAAATTGAGTTGTACGTGTTGCCGTATTCTGCTGGTGTTATTTATACTGCAGTTGTTTTGTATCATTGTATTTGTGCGTATATGAGCTATTATATTGTATATATTCATGAGTATTTTGTGGTATTGTGTACCTATGAATGTGGGCTGTGGATGGGGGCTGCTTGTGAAATTGTGTGTGTGGATGGATATGTCACATTGTGTATTTGGTAGTGTATGTATGTGTGGGGCTGTTTAGGGTATTGTATGTGAGAGGCTGCATGTATGTGGATTGTCAGTGATGTTGAGTTTGTGTGGATTGTGTGTTGTGTTTGTGTGTGGGCTGTTCGTATTATTTGTATGAGGAGAGGGTTATTCTGCAGCTCTATCTAGCAGTGTGGATGGCTTTCCTGGGTCAGTCTGGCGGGAGCATTCATTACAGACTGTAGCGGGGCAATACGGCTTTTGGGGAAGACCAATTTGGAGAGGGTTACAATAATCCATGAGGGAAATTACTAGAGCATGGACAAGTTCCTTGGTAGCATCTTGCGTAAGAAAAGGGTGGATGCAGGCTTTGTTTTTAAGATGGAATCTACATTAGCTCATGTTCGGTGATGTCTGGCAATGAGATATGTCATTTTGGGTTATTATCCAGCATTACAACACTTCGCTTCTGTATACTCTCAAAAATATGATGCCACCAAGATTTTCAGTATGAAGAACATTGCCTCCAGTACAGTCCATAGTACATTATTAATGTCCTTTATTAGGTTCAAGATCTAAAAAAAAAAAAAAAATTCCACATATATATTAATAAATGCATACACATCTTGCGCAGATGACAACCTAATGACATTATCCTTATGAATTGCCAGTTGCCCTTACCTATTCCAAGTTTGCCGTCTTTGTGAAGGGTGGAAAAGTTTTAAAGTAATCCCAATATTTGAAAAACAGGAAAAACCTATGCTCCTTAGATTGGGAGGTCTCGAAATAAACCAATGTGAATATATAAACTAGTTTGGATTGACATAATGACAAGGTGGGTTTATCTGGTAAATTCAAAAATGAAGGATAGTTTTTCTGACAGCAGTTAGAACCGGTTTTAGTATTAATTTCCAATGAAGGAAACTAATGTGACTCAACTGTTCCTCCCATTGATTTAAGTTGGTAAATAAAGAGCATATACTAACCGAGGCCTTTGTGATATAGCAAAAAAAAGTTGTACAACAAAATGAATATCTGAATATTTACATAACTACATTGGCTAACCCTGATGACCAGACCTTTAACCTCTTAAGGATGGGTGACGGACGAGGTCCGTCACAGAGGGGAGACCCTTAGTGACGAGTGACGGACCTCGTCCGTCACACGGTAAAATTAACTCCGGATCGCCGCTATTGCGGCGATCCCGGGGTTAATGGTGCTCCGGTATGCCTCTGCATTAGAGGCATACCGGGAGCACCCGGTCAGGCTGCCCAGCACATGTGCTCTGTATACTTACCTTCCGGCTCCCTGCACTTCCTGGTTCTGTGTGAAGTGCAGGGAGCCGGAACAGTGCTGATCCTGCCCCCTGCTGTAAAAAAAATAAAGTTAATTTAAAGTCCCACCCCCCTTTACCCATTGTAATAAAAAATTAACCCCTTCCCTGCCAATTGATCACTGACTACAGTGATCAATTGGCAGGGATTACATTTTACTATGATCTGATTTTTTTTTTAAATTAAATAAATTTAACCCCTGAGGGTTAAAAAAAAAAAGAATTAACCCTCAGGGGTTAAATTTATTTAATTAAAATATTTTAAAATGATATATTTAGCTAGCTGGGGTGGGTGGAAGTTAGTGGGGAATTGGGGGATTTGGCTTTAGGCTAACTAGGGGTTAACATTAAAAAAAGTTTTAAAATAAACTTTAAAAAGTTAAAAATTAAGCTTAAAAAAGTTTTAATAACGTTTAAGTAAAAAATAAAAAAAACACCCCTTTACCTAGTCCAAAGAAAAATTAACCCCTTCCCTGCCAGTCGATCACTGCCTACAGCGATCAAATACAGATCACAGTATTATACTGTGATCTAATTTTTTTTAACCCCTGAGGATTAACTTTTATTTATTTTTTAACCCTCAGGGGTTCAATTTATTTAATTAATTAAAATATTTTATAACTATATATTTTGCTAGCTGGGGTGGGTGGGAGTTATGGGAAAATGGGGAATTTACTGTTAGTGCTGCTTACTGCTAGTTAGGGGTTAATGGTAAAAAAAAAAAAAGCTTAGAAAAATGTTAAATCTGTAAAAAAGTTTTAAGAAAGTTTAGGAAAGTTTAAAAAAAATGAATAAGCAAAACAAAAGTTTTAAAAAACTAGTTTTTAAAAGTAAAAAAGTTACAAAAAAGTTAAAAAATACATTTTAAAAACACTCATTACCACTACACCTGGAACAAACTAGAGAAAAAAAATGATCCCACGCCAAGGTTCAAAATATGCTTTTTGAATTACCCCAGGGTGTATTCTTTAATAAATAGTATGTTATTGTGGGGAAGTTTCAATAACCAACCGTCTAAACTACTCCAAATTGGAACATGGACACAGCGTAAAACTTCAAAGTTTGAAAAAAACTGAATGGCTGCGTCTCAAATGCGCCCCTTCAACATCCACATATACCTGGCAAAGGTGCATATGGGGGTATTGCTGTACTCAGCCGACATAGCTGAGCAACATATGAAGTATTATACAGTCATAGCACACATAAGGTTTGCAAAATATACTGTGCAAACTCACTTTGTGTGTCAAAAAGGCAGAAAAAACGCTTATTACCACTACACTTGGTACAAGCTAGCGGAAAAATGAACCCACACTAAGGTTCAAAATATACCTTTTGAAACACCCTGGGGTGTCTACTTTAAGAAATGGTAGGCGTTTGTGGGGTAGTTTGAATTTAAAACCTGTGAAGATGCTTTGAATTTTGACGCTGGGCCTATGTGCAATTTCCAAGTTCGGTAAAAACAGATATGGCTTGAACTCCTATATGGCACTGTAGCTTCACGAAATAGTGCAAAAGACATTGTTGAACTTAGTGGCACATATGAAATATACAAAACGCCCAGCAAAAATGCAATCCGTATGTAAAAAATGCACAAAATTATTTTTTACCACATACTTTGGCATATATTGGTGAAAAAATGGGGGCATGTTAAGGCACAATATGCACCTTATGAGATACCCTGGAGTGTCTACTTTTACAAATGGTAGGCCTTTGTGTGGTTTTTTTGAACAGTCAAACTGTTATAATGCCCCAAATGGAAGCTGAGGCTCATTAAATCCGTCTCTCAAAATTCTACTGTGAATACTGAAAAGGACAGGTATCCTGTATGGCACTGTAACTTCACGAAATAGTGCCAAAGACATACAATGGGGGTGTAATTTTACTCAGCAGATGTAACTGAACACAAAATAAAACTTTGTACAGGAATAGCACACACCAACTTTACAAAATATACATGAGAATTTCTTTGTTATAAGTTTGTGTGCCAAAAAAAAACAACACAATTTTACTCCAATATTTAGCAGAGGTTGGCAGTGAAATGGCTACGTAGAAAGTGTCAAAACAACCTTAGGTAAATAGCCCGTGATGTCTACTTTATATAAATATGTACTTTTGTGTGGCAATTTTGTTTTCTTTTATGGCTATTAAGCTTACAAGATAAACATACCAAATTCTAAGATCGCTCCACATTAAAAGTCTATTTTACTCCTTGTGATTTGTGACCTGTAACTACCAGAAAAAAACTTAAAATCCCAGACACATTATATATATTCTGTAAATCAGAACAACTAAATTAATTTATTTTTAATTACTTTTCTTAACCTGCACTAATTATGCACACATTATTATTGCAAAAACTGTAAAAAAAACCAACACAAAATTCTCATTTTTTTTTACATTTCTCTGTATTTTTTTTTATAATAAATAAGCATTTATATATATGTGTGTTACATCAAATTAAAGCCCTTTCTGTCCTTTAAAAAATGATGTATAATATGTGTTGGTGCAACAAATTAGTAAAATGCAAATTGCAGTTTAACGCAAACAGCAAAAAAATGAAAAAAATGCTGTTGTCATTAAGTGAAAGACAAGCTTTTGAAGCTCTGTCCTTAAGGGGTTAAAGCAATAATGTACAGCTCTGTACAGAAAATTCAAAGTATAAAATAAATTAGCCACATGCCTTAACTATTAACATATGATATACATTTGAAATAGAACTGTCATTTCATTGTTAGTATCACAGCACCATCTAGTGAAAGTTTTATTGTAGGGAATGTAGTTTAAATATCTATGTAAATTTTTATACAATAAATTACCATTAATTAGACATTTA
This sequence comes from Pelobates cultripes, assembly GCA_933207985.1. NCBI lineage: Eukaryota > Metazoa > Chordata > Amphibia > Anura > Pelobatidae > Pelobates > Pelobates cultripes. Next base: position 47,675,208 of record OW240917.1, on the reverse strand, counting down.
TACAATTATATATGGAGATATAGATTTCCTTTTATACAATTATACCATGGAGAGGCCTCAGGGAGCTGACATAAGGGACTACATATGCCCAAATGACATGTGTGCTGAGGGTCAAATGGGGGCCAATCTCTAACATTCACATTCCAAACGCTTAACGTTTCTGTCACTGTACCTGACACCAAATTTCGACTAGACTATTTGCTGGTAAACACTTAGACATGAGGGGACAATACTGTGACAAAATCCCCCTATTTTGTGTGTACCAGTGCACTTTTTGTATTCTTTTTGAGCAATTGGTACTATTTCACTTCTTATTTTGTTTGCCGAACTAATCACCGAACACCAACCACCCTCCTGGCTCGTTAAGTTGAAACAAACCACAAGAATGCAGGGTTCTCTTTGTGTAGACGCTGTTCGTATAGCCGAACGCCAAGTGGTGAAGAAAATGGCGGCCATCTTGTCGTACGAACGCAGGCAGCGGGACTTGGTCGTTGAGTGCCTGGAACTCTGAGGAGGCCACTCGACGACCCAAACACCGGTCAAAACATATGAACACCTGCTTCTGTTGTGGCAAACTAGGAGAACCTGGTTCGACGGTTTGGTCGACTAAAATTACCGAACCAATACTATAGTATGAGCCAGGAGATTCATTACCCTTTTTGATGGTTTCACTGATTTCCGTTCGGATGAAAACTCCCGAACTAAACCGACCATTACAGCTAAAATCATGGAACTATTTCTGGACAGACTTATTCAGAGCGGTCGGTCAAATCCTTCAACCCCATGGCAATTCGACTGTGTTTGTGGGATCTGAGTGCTTTTCGGATATATTAAGCACTCAGATCCAAGCTATCTGGGGATATGTAGATTATGGGGGTTCAGTTATGTGAATTATGATTTTATGTATTTTAACCCCTTAAGGACACATGACATGTGTCATGTCATGATTCCCTTTTATTCCAGAAGTTTGGTCCTTAAGGGGTTAAAGTGTTTTGGTGAATTTTATAACAGTGCATTATTTTCTGTATCTGGAGATAATTGAGTTTACTACAGCCACTTAACCCAATTATCTCCAGGATAGAAAGGAGGGATTAGACTGTTTGTGTGGGAGTGTTTTACATTATAACTGTAGGCTGATTGGCTATTGTAATTGTGACCCTGTCCAGGGCCGGACTGGGGATATGAAGCAGCCCTGGAAAAAAAATCTATCGCAGCCCCATTGTGCTATGTAGTGTGTTTTATATATATATATATATATATATATACACACACACACACATATATATATATATATATATATATATATACACACACACACACACACACACACGTATATACAGAGACTCTGCTGAGTCAATACACACACACACAGAGACTCTGCTGAGTCAATACACACACACACACACACACACACACACACACACACACAGACTCTGCTGATTAATACACACACACACACAGACTCTGCTGAGTCAATACACACACACACACACACACACAGACTCCTGCTGAGTCCATACACAAACACAGACTCTGCTGAGTCCACACACACACACAGTCAGAGCCCTACACACACACACACATGACTTGTTGAGCCATACACACACACAGACTGCTGAGTCTATACACACACACACAGACTGCTGAGTCCATACACACACACACACACACTGTTGAGTCCATACACACACACAGACTGCTGAGTTCATACACACACACAGACTGTTGAGTCCATACACACACACACACAGACTGCTGAGTCCATACACACACACACACACACACACACAGACTGCTGAGTCCATACACACACACAGACTGCTGAGCAGTGGCGGATCCAGAGCCTGATCTTGGGAGGGGCACTTGTAGATTATTTAAAAAAATAATCCAGACACAATAACCTCTACAGCTCAGTGTAGTGGTTATGGTTTCAATAGTGCCGGGACCCCCTCCCAGAGTAAGTAGTCAAACCGTAAGAACAGTTTGACAACTTACCTGAGGTCTGCTGGGAAATGGGGCTGTAATAGGGCATAGGAGCAGTGGTGTGTGTGAGTGGTGCAATGTGTAAGGGGTGCAGTGTGTGTGTGTGTGAGGGGGACAGTGTGTGAGCAGTGTACGTGTTTGAAGGTTGTAGTGTGTGAGTGAGGGCGGCAGTGTATGTCAGTGATGCAGTCTATGTGTGGTACAGTATGTGTGTGTAACAGTTGCAGTGTGTGTGTGAGTGTGGGCAATGTGTGTGTTTGGGGCGGCAGTGTATGGGGAGCAGTGTGTGTGTGTATGGGGATAGTGTGTAGCGTGTGTGCATGGGGGAGCAGTGTATGGGGGCAGTGTGTGTGTATGGTGATAGTGTGTAGAGTGTGCGTATGGGGGAGCAGTATGTGTGCGTATGGGGGCAGTGTGTGGAGCAATGTGTGTCTATGGGGAGCAGTATGGGGGCAATGTGTGTGTATGGGGGCAGTGTGTGGGGCAATGAATGTGTATGGGGGGCACTGTGTGTGTATGGGGAGCAGTATGGGGGCAATGTGTGCGGGTATGGGGAGCCAGTATGTGTGTATGGGGGGCAGTATATGTGTATGGGGGGCAGTGTGTGTGTATGTGGGGCAGTATGAGTGTATGGGGGGCAATGTGTGTAGAGTGTGGGGGGCCAGTATGTGTGTATGGGGGGCAGTATATGTGTATGGGGGGGCAGTGTGTGTGTATGTGGGGCAGTATGAGTGTATGGGGGGCAATGTGTGTAGAGTGTGTATAGAGTGTGAACACCCTCCCCCCCCAGCCTACCTGTCACTGGAATCTGTTGCTGGAGGTCAGGCAGCCATCTTCTGCAGCAGCATGGGCTGCTGCTTTACGGTGGGGGCAGGACTTATGTGCGGGAGGTGGAGCTTCGTTTGGGGGCGGGGCCTGGGCCGGGGAGCCAATCAGTGCTCCCTCCAGCCACAGACCGCCCCCAGCACTGCATTCCCTCGGGCTGTCACAGCCCGAGGGAATATAATTGAAGCCCATGGGCAGTTGCTGGCATTTGGCGGCCCCAAGGGGGGCACAGCATGATGTAGGGGGAGCCATGGCCCCCTAGTGACGCCACTGCATATACGGCTTGCATTTCATTTTTTTGACATTGAAATTTGCCAGATTGGTTATGTTGCCTTTGAGAGCGTATGGTAGCCCAGGAATGAGAATTACCCCCATGATGGCATACCATTTGCAAAAGTAGACAACCCGAGGTATTGCAAGTGGGGTATGTCCAGTCTTTCTTAGTAGCCACTTAGTCACAAACACTGGCCAAATATTAGTTTTTTGCTTTTTTCACACAAAAATAAATATGAACGCTAACTTTGGCCAGTGTTTGTGACTAAGTGGCTACTAAAAAAGACTAAACATACCTCACTTTCAATACCTTGGGTTGTCTACTTTTTCAAATGGTATGCCATTATGGGGGTAATTCTCATTCCTGGGCTACCACACTGTCTCAAAGGTAACATTACTAATCTGGCAAATTTCAATTTGAAAATGGAACGTTCTATATTTGACCCTGTAACTTTCCAAAACACCATAAAACCTGTTAATGGGGGGTACTGTTGTACTCGTGAGACATTGCTGATTACAAATATGTGCATTTTCTTGCAGTAAAACCTAACAGTATTATGACATTTACAGCTAAAATGTCAGACGGAAATACAAATTTAAAAAGAAAATCTTATTTTCTCACATTTTATTAAATTTTATTCATAATAAATTATGTTCCATATATGAATAGTTAATGATAAATTAAAGCCCTGTTTCTCCTGAACAAAATGATATATAATAAGTGTGGGTGCACTTAATGTGACAGCAGTGAATTACGGTTGAACAGACATATAGCGCAAATTCCAGTTTTTGTTTACATTTTGTTTTGATCAGAACGTTTACTATTGACTCCGTCCTGAAGGGGTTAAAATATCCCTTTTAACACCAGCCACACTTAGTCTAGTATTAAAGCTGCCACCGCCAGAACAATGTAAAAATAGGGAGTCGAAGGTTACCCCAACCAAATTACGTGAACCCACAAAACACAAATTGTCAAAAAGATAAGATATATATTAGTCTCTTTGCTATCTTGATTCTTATATGAGACAAAGGCAGAACTTTTTGGCTCATATCAGGTAATCTCTTTGCAACCTGGCCAGATAATCTCCATGGATCTAGACAATTCATGAGAGACTAAAATATAATTCAAAATATGACACAAAAATGTAATAGCAAGTGAATGATGCCTTCATTGAACTTACAATATACATGCCAAGTGTTATGTTGTTTCTCAAGCTTCCTGTGACAGCTTATCTGACAAGGCCACTTAATGAACCTTATAACCAGATACCTGGTGTAAATGATTTTACAAATTATTTGATATACACACCGCACAACAAAATAGGCCTTAAAGTGAAACTGTCACCATTTATTTGGCCCACTGCATGCAGTTGGGTGTTCTTTGGCGCCGAGTTGCTAGTTTTAAAGATTTTGTAGGTTTAAAACCTCCGTAATTGTAATATTTAATGACCATATAGATTTTTTGCTTCATTGATTTATTTAAAAGAAAAAAAAATGATTATAAATAGGATGGCGCAAAATGAGAGAAGGATCTTAGTACATGCAGCAACCAACAAAAACAAATCCTGATAAAACAATTTGAACATAAAATAACTTACAGTAGTGATGGTGCGCAAAAAAAATAAATCGTATTCACTATGGACCTCCTATAGAGAGTGAAAGTAACCCTGTGTACATAAAATAAGGTGTTTACAGAGTGGAAATATTATAAATAATTTAAAACCAAACAGTGGTTGTGGTAAAACAAAGCACAATCTGTAGGTATACTTGCAAACATGGAAATCACTCTGACACCTATAAAGGAGACAAAAACAGAAAGAGAGCTCCTAGTGCAGCGTAGTAATTCGCTTATAAATATATAAAATAAAGCAAACAGAGGTGCCCTTTAGGTGTTACAAGATTGGAGTGGTAAAAGCACCACTCGTTGCTATAGCACTCAGGGAGGATCAGCCCCTAGCGTGCGTGGAAAGGAAGCTTGCAATCCGGATCTCAGGTAAGTATACTTTATTAATAACAATTAAAAAACAGCAAAACTTGTTGTGGAGTTAGTTAGTCCGCTCACCAGCCTCAGGAAACCGCAAAGAAAGTTCCATATACTCAAGTAATGTAAAAAAATCTTCTGGCTGCTGTTGCCGACTGTCTCCAAATCACTTCCTGGTTCCGGGTCCGTAATGCATTTCGCCCCACCCACAGGGCTTTGTCAAACGGCTGATGCTTCCTCCCACTATCCTGTGTCTTATATACACCAGTCCATGCTACCAACCATTTTAAAATCAATACAAATCATTGATTTATTTATTTACTTTTTTTTTAAGTGTTGGCTAATTTGTATTACCGAAAGGTTTTTAAACTATTTTCCTACTGACTAATGCCAGTAGGCAAACAGTAATTAAAATTATTATTCACTTGCAAAAAAAAAGTGGATGATTATTTGTGAATATGCATTCTGCCACATGAATTTTGTTCCAAATTTTAGTTAAAATTGGTGCTTTGAACATTCTATACTTTGTCTAGGGTTCAAGGCAAAAGCACTGATTTTAATCCATACTCCAAAGCATCTAGGCTATTGCTGCAGAGTTGCTTGGCTCTGACCGAATTCTGACTGTATTTGGCTTTGCTAAATATGATTATTGCCATTGCGGTCATTTTTACCTGTTATTGCCAATCTGGATGAAGTCCTGTGTTTAGTGAATAACTCTTCTAGTTTTCATGGTGGGAAATATTTCTCTTTCAAACAGATTTTGTAGTCAAGCATTTGGAGAACCACAAATGTGTGGCATATATCAGCTTGTTGGTCTTTGTGATGGTGTTGGTTGGAATGGTTGAGATTGTCTCATTCATTAATGCTAGCAGATTCCTCTTATATCTGCAGCTCCACCATCTAGAGCCACAGGTGCAGATTAAAAACCCTCTGTAGGTTCCTCCTCATCGCTCAGTAGAATAAAAAACACTAGCAGATAGCAATAACACATAATAAACCTTTGTACCACCAAGGGTTATATAACCATTTGCTCTCTGGCTGCCATTTGCCACTGAGCAAATTGTTTTGATTTTTTTTTTAGATGGCAAAAATTTGCAACATTTAGTCCAGATTTTGAGCCGTCCAGCAGCACTCTGCCTGGCTCAAATCCGGACCAAATTCAGGCCACATCGGGGTCTGAATTACAAAATGCAGATATTGTTAAATAGTGTTCACAGCGTCTAGATTTTGCAATCAGAATAACTCCGTCAGGCTCTGAACAGGCCTGAATTTGCTCTGGATTCCGGTGCCTTGTGGAGTGTTTTTGATAAATTCTTTTGTAAATTATATTTACCCATCTTTAGTCTCCCCATCCCCTCTGTGTATCTGTGTATCAAGCCCTTCTTTGTGTCACTTTATCCTTTCCCCACATCCCCTTGTGGTCTCTTTCCCCCACCTGTTTAGCTTCCTGCAGCATAGTGTGCCAAATACCTCTGTTTTTTTTTTATTACCTTATTGTTGCCTGGCATCCTGCTTTCATCGTTCCAGTGAGTATCTCACAAAGAATACCAGGTGGGGATTATAACACCCATGCTTTATTAACTGAGTGGGTTATCTGCTCAACCAAATGTGAGTACTATTCATATATTTCTACTTCTGGTTCTATTTTTAAACAGAAAGCACTATTGCATTTTTACATTCTGTTGCCGTGATACCTGCTGACCACATATTTAATAAGTATCCCACAAGTGGAAATTTATATCACTGTATGTGCATCATACTAGAGCTGTTTTAAGCTCTACCCCATGTGAGTACATAGGAGTTATTATAAATATGCACTACATTTTTTAGAGACTTATTGCACTACTGGGGTGTCTCTGCTCTTTCTTTTTTATATATATATCACCAAAGATCTCGAATATTCCTGTGACAAGACACATCAGTTATTATTATTATATTTATATAGCGCCAACCAATTCCATAGCGCTTTACAATGGGTGACCTAACAAACATGTAATTGTAACTAGACAAGTTTGACGTACAGGAACAGAGAGGTAGAGGGCCCTGCTCAATGAGTTTCATGCTAGAGTAAGTGGGATAAAGCGAAACAAAAGGTAAGGGAAGCATTAGGGAAGTAGATTGGTAGAATAGTATTCACTGAAAACTTGTGTGACAGTTGCTGGAGAGGAATCAGTTGGGATCCATTAACAGTTTAATTGATACGCTTTTATGAAGAAGTGGGTTTTTAATTATTTTTTTAAGGAGTGGAGACTGGGTGAGCATCTAACGGAAAAGGGAATGGAGTTTCACAGAAACGGTGCAGCCCTCGAGAAATCTTGAAAGAGAGCATCAGAGGTGGGAGTATTAACAGAGGATAGACGTAGGTCTTCGTCAAAGTGTAGGGGCTTAGATGGGACATATTTGTGTATCAGGGAGTATAGATAGGTGGGTGTAGCATTATGTAGAAATTTGAAAGCAAGAACCAGAATTTTATATTGAGCCCTATATCTTACAGGAAGCCAATGTAGAGTCTGACAGAAGGGTGAGGGGTGAGAGGTGCGGGCAGACAGGAAGATAAACCTCACCGCCGCATTCATTATAGACTGCAATGGGGCAAGTTGGGAGCATGTAAGACCACTGAGAAGTGGATTACAGTAGTCAAGGTGAGAGAGGACAGTAGCATGGTCCAGTACTTTAGCCGCATCTTGCATTAAGTAGGGGCGGATGCCTGCAATGTTTTTTAGATGGATGTGGCAGGATTTGGAGATCGACTGGACATGAGGGGTGAAGGAGAGGTCAGAGTCAAAAAGAACACCTAGGCAGCGAGCCTGCGAGATGGAGCTGATGGTAGCAGCACTAATTTGAAGGGAGAGACAAACGGGAGTAGCAACACCTGAGCGAGGAAAGACCAGAAGTTCTGTTTTGGACAAGTTGAGCTTAAGAAAGAGCTTATGTTGAATCCTATGCACTACAAAAACATCATCACTTTATCCCATACGTATGTTTTTGAATATATATGTTAGTATATGGACTACCATCCTGGGACTGCTGCTATTTTGGTATTTATTTTACTTTTTTTTTATTTATTCCTTGTTATTCAGAGTTGTGTTTGATATATTTTGTATATATTACTGTATTATATTGTCTTATTATTTTATGTTTTGGACTTTCTATTTTAGCTTAGGAGCACCTTATATTTTTTTATTTTGTTTGTTCGCTTTTATCTGTAGGTGTGTTTTGGAGGGAATCCCCCCTTTTATGTGTGCTGCCCCCTTTTTGTTATTCAGCGCTGTCCCAATGTTTTCTTGTTTTTTCCACTGCATCATAAGCCTGCCTCCTTGGGAACACCCACTCATTGCAGAAAAATACTTCCTTATCAAATGTATGAACACAGCTCAGCCACTGACTGTACTGAATGATTTGACTTAAACACTACATTATAAGAGAGGACACCCAAAGAGGCATATAGTAGGGATATAACTACATACTTTATCTGACTGTTTGCATCCATGTTATGATTTGAAAACCACTCACACAGTGCTGTTGGGGCTGCAACTATGGGCATGCTTTTGATAAGGAAGTGTCTCTGGCATGAGGGGGTGTTGCTAAAGAGGCAATGTTGCATCATGTTTTTGTGTGCAAAAACTATAAAGGTTTGAGCATGCAAAAAATACAGTGTATTAATGAGGCCAAAATAAAATGCATTAAAATTAAATTAGTGCCCAGGGTGTTCCTTTAATTAATTCAAGCCTCCACCCACTGCTATGGGTGGGCATCTAGGGGGGACAATGAATATTATAATTAGGGCCCTACTGTCTGGGGTCCAGGACACTTGGTCCTCCCCTCTGGATCTTATAATTGCCCCCACTTGGGGTCAGTGCATAAGGATGTCCTCTCTCATTTATTTTATCAAATAGATATCTATCCATTACCTATTTAAAAGTCCCACACTCAATGCCCACAGGTGGAAGCACTGAAGAACTATGTTCCCCTCCCTATTATTTCACAGGGCCGGGCCTTTTCTAGAAACTTCACAACAATGGCTGCCCTGTTGCTAGTTTAGGACATTTAGTATACATGCATGACAGGTGGGGGCATGTACTGTATTAAATCTCCCTTATTGTAATATAACCATCTTATTTACTCCCATATTTTATTTATTTATGTATTTATTTATTTTAAATATTTAATGTGGTGGTTTGTGAATCTTCTAAATCATATACTTTGTATACACAGATATTAACCCATCTAGGCAAATGCTGAAGTTTCGCTTGGATTGACAGAGTTCCGACCATACTTGGATTTAACTATGAGAATTGCCACTGTGGTCGGAATTCGATTATTTTCACCATATTTGGTCCATCTGGACAAAATCCAGTGTTTAGTGAATAACTCCATAAATTAATTTTTTGTTTCAGTATGTTATGCAAAGATAGCACTTTATTTAGTAGATATAAAAACAATTACCAAATAATGAAGTTACAGATGAGAAAACAATGTTGTAAATATATAACATTTCTAAATATGTAACATACATTTTCCTCACATATTCTATAATCCTCTGACGTATATATTTTTCTATATTCTCTCATGTGATTTTGTATCTATCTATCTATCTATCTACCTACCTACCTATCTGTTGTTATGTTACCACTGTACCATGGCATTGACCATACGATATCACCCTCGCATTGCAGCCATGCACACACACCACTACACACACACACACACACACATATACACTTACACGACACATACACACACATATATATATATATATATATATATATATATATGTATACATATTTATTAACTGATATATATATATATATATATATATATATATACTGATACATACATACACATGACTGCTGACCATATTGCCATACCTGTTAGGATTTTTGACAGGTGAGGCCCAGGAGGCAGTACTGAGCCGAAAGAGAGGTACCAAATAGGGATAAAATGATCTTGTAGTCAGGGCAAGCCAAGGTCGGGGACAGGCTGTGCAGGTTCAGAAAGGTATAACAGGCAGATAGGTCAAGGGTCAGATGAAGACAAGATTCACAGAAGTGTATGCACTGAAAAACACGTTATGCCAGACTTGCCCACCGGGATACCGGGACATTTCCCAGTGGGCCGCGGCACCTGGGGGCTGCAGAGCTCTTACTCCCTATAGAGAGGGAGCCCTGCAGCCCTTTTTAATAATAACGCGGCCGCTGGCTGCATGTCGGTGCCGCCGGGTGGCCGGTCCGGCGGCACACTCTGAGGTGATTACCTACCTTGCGGCCAGCGGCCCCATCTCCCATACTGTATGACTGCTGCCAGTATCAGTGAGTGTGCTGGGCGGCCGCCTAACCGGTCCGGCGGCACACTCACTGATACGGACAGCAGTACAACTGTCAGCACAGGAGGACTGAGGGAGGGGGCAGAGCTAACTACCATGCTTCCTTGCGGTTCCCATGATTCCCAGCACACATCATAAAGTAGTGATTACTCTATGATGTGTAAATGCTGGGAATTATGGGAACCTACTGTCCTCCCCACCCCTGGGCGGCGGGTGGGGGCCATAAAGATAATTGGGGGGGGGGGAAATTGGGGAAATCCATCCAATCAGAGTGCTCTTTGTCATTTTACACAGCGTGGGAAAGTTCTTTTGAATTTTCCCACGCTGTGTAAAATGACACAGAGCACTGTGATTGGATGGATTTCAAGCCATCCAATCACAGTGCTCTGTGTCATTTTACACAGCGTGGGAAAGTTCTTTTGAATTTTCCCACGCTGTGTAAAATGACACAGAGCACTGTGATTGGATGGATTTCAAGCCATCCAATCACAATGCTCTGTGTCATTTTACACAGCGTGGGAAAATTCTTTGGGGGGGGGAAATTGACTTAGGGCTGCCACCCAAAGGTGGGGGCAGGAGGGGGGGTGGACAGTAGGTCCCCCCCCTTCATTATCATTTGACCCCCACCCGCCGCCCAGGGGTGGGGGCGGGGGGAGGGAGGACAGTAGGTCCCCCCCCATTATCTTTATGGCCCCCACCCGCCGCCCAGGGGTGGGGGCCGGAGGGGGGGTGGACAGTAGGTCCCCCCTCATTATCATTATGGCCCCCACCCGCCGTGCAGGGGTGGGGGCCAGGGGGGAACGGGGGGGGCAGTAGGTTCCCCCCCCTCATTATCATTATGGCCCCCACCCGCCACGCAGGGGTGGGGACTGGGGGGGGACAATAGGTCTCCCCCCTTATTTTACTTTAGGGCCCCCACCCATCGTTTAGGGGTGGGGGCCAATAGTTTTTTTGTTTTTTTTTTACAGTTTTTTTTTTACAGTGAGCAGCCACAGGCTGCTCACTGTTTAGTGGACATGCCCCTACCCGCAGTATAACGAGAAGGGGCATTGGGGAGATTTTAATCTTCCTTCTGCTATTATGGGGGTCATATTGAGTTGGGTCTCTTTCTCCTTTTGTTTCCTGGTCGTTGTGGAGGTACATCTCAGCGGAAGGGGTGTGTTGCTGCCCAAAGAGCACATAGGCTTACGTACGGAGCCAATATTATATAGGCTCCAGACCATGTGAGTGGTATCAGTTTTTTACTTTCATCATTCATTTTCACCAAAACCATCTACACTATATGTTTTTTTTTTTTTTTTATCTCTTTGTTCCCTTCATTGTATGCTTAAAAGCATATTCCTGAATTTAAGACAACACAAAATTGTTGGGGTGAGTGAACCCCTCTATCACTTATATTTGTATTAGCGCTCCACTAGGTGGTGTATTTTACACTACATTTCTATATATTGTTAATTTATTGTGGAAATAAGGGTATTCCACTTTATGTGTTTGAGCTGCTTTGTATTTTAGGCACTGAATAGTTTCACCCATCACCTCTGTAAAGAGTGTTTTTTGTTTACCTCTAGTATTAGACTACAATAATGATAATAAAAAAAAAAACTACAATAATAAAAAAAGCACTGGCAGTTACTTAAGGAGGATAAAATATTAAAGATGATTCTACCAGAGAATCCAAAGATAATTTTTAGAGGAGCTCCTAACCTAAAAATGCATTTAACAAAAAACTTCACAAAACAAAAACTTCAAAAGATTTAAACAACTTCCTAAGAAGCAAACAAGGATTTTTTAGATGCAACTGTTGTGTTGCACGTAAGATAACTCCTACACTGGATAGATACAACATTAGTTTTAAATCTAATAACACTAACAAAATATACAATATTAAAAATACTATTACGTGTCATACATAAAATGTTGTCTAATGTTGCAGCTTGCAATATATAGGGAGAGATATAAGATCCCTTAAAGTAAGAAGTAGTGAGCATTGCTGCAACATAGAAAAGGGTTTTAAAAACCACCTAGTCTCTTCGCATTTTATACTACACAACAACAATCCCACATTTTTAGAATGTATAGGCATTGCTAACTTGAATCAACATTGGAGAGGTGGAAACATGATTTAAAAACTTGAAAAAAAGAGATAAGACATGTGAGGAGACATGTGGCATTGAAGAATTTATAGAATTCCTGTCTGAGTACCCTGTCAAAAGTGAGTTAACAAACATGCCAAGCTAAACATTATGTGTTAAACTGCAACACAAGAAATTACTACTAGTGCAGACCACTGGTGCCCCACATGGTTAATTTCAAGTACTCCCCAATCTGTCAATTACAAGTGTTGTTCTAGTCCTAGGCATGCAATCAGGCTCTCTAAATGTAATAGCCCCTTGGCCAATTCTCACTATGGACTCAAGTGACAAGAATATCATAGCATTACAACAGGCCCGGTATTTTCCGTTCTGTCAGTCCCAGGCTGCAACATGAGCTCGCAGCGTGCTCTTCTCGGATTTGGTTCTCCGGTGTGCTGACATCAGAGTCCCCAGAGAGGATGGTTCCCCAGGATGTAAGGCAGTGATATAAGGTTCTTCTAACAGTTGCAGGGATTAGACGCTCTGGGCATTCCAATCTGTCATTCCTTTTAGTATGTCCCTTACAATCAACTGCTGTACTTGGGGAACACCTGTGGTAAAGATTAATTTGCTACACAACACAGATTTACCTGCAAATTAGTTTATGTGTTGCCTCCCATTATAGTCTATGGGCATTCTCTTTAGTCATTCACCATTGTCATTCTATAGAAAACAATGATAATCCCACTTAATTTCAATTTCAAAAATTGACACTGAATCTGGAGAGTATTGTGGCAAAATATGTATTTCATATGTGTAATAGTTTTGTCTCTAATTGAAATATTTTGTTTCCATTATTCTCTATGGGCATTCCTTTCACTTCCATTATTCTCTCTGGGCATTCCACTGCCTTGTTAAAGTCTATGGGCATTCCAATCTGTCATTCCTTTTAGTATGTCCCCTAGCCAGGCATGTAGATGGGAGCAGCCGATGTCAGAGTGTCACCCGGATGATGGATGCGCACCTCAATAGCACGGCCCATGTTCGGAACAGAAGCCCTCCAGCACCTTCTTAGATGTTTCAGCCTGTCGGTAAATTTGCGTGGATGGTCTTAGGAAGTTGTGGGTGGCCGTCATTTTGGTAGTGGGGCGCGGGAATCAGAATATCAGGTAAGCTTAACTTTCTACTTCTTAATGTCGGATCCCTCATGTGGGGGTCATCCTGGGTCCAAGGGGCGGGGGGGAACAGGGCCAGGTGGAGTGACTAAATGCCTCTTTGTAAGAGCTGGAGAGGAGTGTAGGCTGCAGGCTCCGAAGCTCTGTGTTGCCCCAGGGGCTCAAAACCCCCCGATCTCTAACTCTGTCACATTATCAGCAGCCCCCTGTGGAATATATTTTGCATTCTCGGCTCAGAGGAAGGCTGTGAGCCGCTGGATGTAGCCTAAAAGGTTAATCCCTGCACGAGCCTCTCCCGCATACGACTGGTCAGCATGGTGGTCAGGCCCCGCCCCCCGACATTGAGTTTTTATAATGCAATTTTTCATTTTAAATATTTAATTTAAATTAAGACCTCCTGCCAATACCTCTCCAAACCTGATAATAGAGTAAGACACAATACTAACTTAAGAATCTGTACAATTTCCTTCTCTATGTAGTACTACACTCAGCACTTCAAATGGCAATGCACTATATGATCTTCCAAGTTGCACTAATATCTTTATTTCTGTGCACCTTATACACTGTGATTGTCCATTATTCAGTTAGACTGCCAAATACAATGCTAATATGCTGGAATATTTTTTTTATAATAAATGTGACATCTAGCACTTTAAAACTTTCATTATATCCCAATAATTTAATATTTTTAATTTAATATGCTTTACTACTCTTAATATTATAATATACCAATTGCAATGATACTACTACTGTATGCGATTTATATATATTTGTGTCATCTCTATTACCTATTCTCTATATTGTTGTGCCCACACTTTAAATGGCCGACGGAGTATCTTATGAACTGTGTACCCAATATACTCTTGACATGTCACATCCTGTGACGACAACAACAGACGTGGTGCATACTCAATATGACTGACCGAGATTGAGATCCGGCCGCTAGCTGAATTACGCCTCCCATGGTGCCATAAGCAGGTTTGCGTGGCGTCATTTCCGGGAGATGTACGCAAACTCGGAAGCATCAAACAGCACAACAGACTCTATTAATTAGCAGGTTAACGTGGCATCATTTCTGGGCAACGTATGCAAACCCGGAAGGATCAAGCAGCACACCGAACTGTACTAATCAGGCACACACTGCGTATGTAAACTGCGACATTTCTAGGAGTATCCACACTTCTGAAGAAGCCCATTTCTGGGTGAAATGTGTTAACTGATTCTGGACATCCATTTTTACTTTTAAGTTATAGCTTTAGTCCCATTTTCTATTTTTTTTTTCCTATTTCATTTAAATCTTGCTACTACTCCAGAACTAGATCCTTCATACTCCAGGTGGGGATTATACCACCAAGGCTGAATACCACCAGAGCAAGTCATTGCTCTGGAAATTGTAAGTAGAATATTTTTTTTTAATCACTTATGTTTTGCTATTAGACATACTACATCATTGGGTTATTTTGTGTTCTATCTCCTCTGCATGGCTAATGAACACTGGGAGTTTACTACACTGAAAAGCTACATATCCTTAGATGGGGATTATGCTGTCCAGGTGATATACAGCAGAGCTCTCAGTAGCTCTCAAAAGTGTGAGTTAGCACTCTGCAAAATTATTTAAAATTCTAAGATATAGAATTGAGATATTGCACTATTATCTCTTGTGTTATATATTTTTTTTTCCTGGGGTCCTTTAAAGACTGATAATGTTAACTACCGACATCTAAAAAGAGTATGTATATATATCTTATTATAAGGGTTTTGACACGTTTCTTGGGTATTATCTGTTAGTTTTATGTCCAGAATGCTCATTTTGGAGCCTGGGCAGCAGTAATAGTCTGAGAGAACTGAGATAATGAGTCAGTCTCAGACAATTAATGCTGCCCAATTTGGACAGGATAGATGTTGAACTGTAAATTCCACTACACTAGTAATATATACTATATAAAAAAGCACTAGTCAGCCAGTGTTAATTTTCAGGGCAAATTTCAATTTAGTTTTAGTCATAGTCTTTTGACTAAAATGCCATTTTAGTTTTAGTTGTATTTTAGTCATCTGAATTGTTTTAGTTTAAGTCTAGTTTTAGACAACTAAATCTCCAGTAGATTTTAGTCGACACAACTAAACTTTAATGGGTTAAGATAAAGCCTCTATGTGTCTTATTCCCTTAGCCCACCCCCCCATGTGTCTCAATCTGCCAGCCCCCATTGTGCCTCATTCCTCCATCCCCCATCCCTCATTGTGCCTCATTCCCCCAGCCCACATTGTGCCTCATTCCCACAGTCCCCCACTGTGTCTCAATCCCCCAGCCCCCATTGTGTCTAAATCCCCCAGAGCCCATTGTGTCTCAATCCCCCAGCCCCCATTGTGCCTCATTCCCACAGCCCCCCATGTGTCTCATTTCCTTTCCTTCCTTCCCTATGTGTCTTACCTGCCATGGTTAAAGGACCACTGTAGTGCCAGGAAAACATACTCGTTTTCCGGGCACTATAGTGCCCTGAGTGTGCCCCCACCCTCAGGGACCCCCTCCCGCCCGGCTCTGGAAAGGGGTAAAACTTACCTTTTTCCAGCACTGGGCAGGGAGCTCTCTGCCTCCGATCCTCCTCCGTTCCGCCCCGTCGGCTGAATGCGCACGCGCGGCAAGAGCTGCGCGCGCATTCAGCCGGTCGCATAGGAAAGCATTATCAATGCTTTGCTGTGGACGCTTGCGTGCTCTCACTGTGATTTTCACAGTGAGAATCACGCAAGCGCCTCTAGTGGCTGTCAATGAGACAGCTGCTAGAGGCTTTGGGGGAAGGCTTAACCCATTTGTAAACATAGCAGTTTCTCTGAAACTGCTATGTTTATAAAAAAAATGGGTTAACCCTAGCTGGACCTGGCACCCAGACCATTTCATTCAGCTGAAGTGGTCTGGGTGCCTAGAGTGGTCCTTTAATTTTGACAGTAAATGTCAATTTAGTTATAGTCAAAGTCTTTATTTTAGCCATATTTTAGTCCTCTGAATTGTAAAATCTGACTAAAATTGTTAGTCGACAAAATGAACACTGTAGTCAGCCCACAAGTAGCATTTGCATTTTTTTTATCAAGCCTATCCTACATTGATTGCATTAGACTGATCTGTATACCTCTTTCCTTGAGTTTCAGTCAGTGCTGCATGGCAGAGAGGTTAGTGGGAAACCAAAATGGGGAAATGGTTAACACAAAACACCAAATACACGGTTGCTTTTAACTATTTGAGAACAAGAATGAGAAAGAAGAACTGAAAACCTGACTAATTTGTTGATCTGTAGATTTCTCTTAAAATATTTTCACTTTTTAAAGCAATTGAACCAATTTTGCAGGACATTATTTGACACAAGCCGATAAAAAATTAAATATTAAATAATAAACTTGGTCTAAAT
The DNA here is from genome assembly GCA_933207985.1 of Pelobates cultripes. Lineage (NCBI taxonomy): Eukaryota > Metazoa > Chordata > Amphibia > Anura > Pelobatidae > Pelobates > Pelobates cultripes. The sequence continues at coordinate 47,658,178 of OW240917.1, read as the reverse complement.
TTGCCTTATATAAACTAATACTAAAATTAAATAATTACCTAATGGTAAGGGAAGGTTAACTAATTCACAATTAACAAAGTTCACAATATTATGGTTTAAGGCAGGGGTAGGCAACCTTTTAGCAGCACTGTGCCGATATAGGATTGTGATGTCCCGTAGCGTGCCGATCCTATTTTTTTTAAATTGAGGTGTGTATGCTGCCGTATTCTGCTTGTGTTATTTTTACTGTAATTGCTTTGTATCGTTATATTTGTGTGTATATGAGCTATTATATTGTATATGTTCATTAGTAGTTTATGGTATTGTGTATGATACATATGAATGTGGGCTGTGTATGAGGGCTGCTTGTGGAATTGTGTGTGGATGGATATGTCACATTATGTGTTTGGTAGTGTGTGGGGGCTGTTTGGGGTATTGCATGTGAGAGGCTGCATGTGGTGTTGTGTGCATGTATGTGTATTGTTAATGGTGTTGCGTTTGTGCGGATTGTGTGTATGTTTGTGGGCTGTTCATATTATTTGTATGAGGGGAGGGTTATTCTGCATTTCTGTGTATATCTAGCAGTGTGGGTGGGTTCCCTGGGTTCCAGTGGGGACAGGAGCTGCAATAGCTGTCGAAGACTGCTCTACTAAAGTGTGGATTCCCATTCACAAGTGCTGGGAGGCAGTGATCTGAGATCAGTTCCTCTATGTGCTGCAATGCATAAATTGAGGATTGTTCTTCACCACCTCTTCGTATTAGCAAATATCAGAAGTTTTACTGGGACTCCTAATAGGCCAGAGTGCGTTTGGCTCTAGCAGCCTTGAGTGCCGTACAAAGACACCTCGAGTGCCGTGCATGGCACTAGTGCCGTAGGTTGCCTACCCCTGGTTTAAGGAATACTCCAGTTTTTATTTTGGCATAAAAACATCTAAAAAATATATATTGGTATTTGAGAACTGCTAATGTACATACTGTATATATGTGCATATTTCTGCTTGTAGTGTTTTGTGTTTGAATTTGGGAGTATAGTAAATGTACACAACTGTGTAAATGGACTCAGGGTTATTAAAGATAATGTTAGAAGTGGTTAGGGTAAAGTAGGAGTTAAGGTTTGAGAGGGTTTATTGTCAGAGTTATATTACATAGGGTGTTAAGAGAATTAAAAGCTTGAGAGGAGTTATAATAGTAACTAGAGGGTTTTCAGGATATAGGGTGAAGGATGTTACACTGTTTTAATATTATTGGTACAAACACCCTGATCGCATGCATTCAGCCATCTTCTCTATAATAGTACTGCTCTGTAGAGTTTTACTAGTTGCAAATGCCATACTTGACTTTCTGTAGTTCAATCATACATTTCATCTAATATGACCTTCTCCTCCTCAGCAATTCATCTCAGTCTAGCTCATCTTTCCTCTCTTGCCTTCAAGTTAATGTCATAGCTGCTCATCTAACCCAACAATTTCTTTTCCATTATTTACAATTTGAATCAGTGTAACTAACCCGTGTTGCTGTTGTGATTCCACTGTATTCTATTCTGCTATTTTATGCTCTGTTTGTGCTTCCTGATGATTGTATAGAAACATAGAATGTGACGGCAGATAAGAACCATTCGGCCCATCTAGTCTGCCCAATTTTCTAAATACTTTCATTAGTCCCTGGCCTTATCTTATATCTAGGATAGTCTAATGCCTATCCCACGCATGCTTAACCTCCCTCACTGTGTTAACCTCTACCACTTCAGCTGGAAGGCTGTTCCATGCATCCACTACCCTCTCAGTAAAGTAATAAGATATTATTTTTAAACCTCTGCCCCTCTAATTTAAGATTATGTCCTCTTGTTGTGGTTGTTTTTCTTCTTTTAAATATAGTCTCATCCTTTACTGTGTTGATTCCCTTTATGTATTTAAATGTTTCTATCATATCACCCCTGTCTCGTCTTTCCTCCAAGCTACACATATTAAGTTACTTTAACCTTTCCTTGTAAGTTTTATCCTGTAATCCATGAACCAGTTTAGTAACCCTTCTCTGAACTCTTTCTAAAGTATCAATATCCTTCTGGAGATACTGTCTAGCCTCTTTCTGCCTAATCTTATAGATCTGTCTATCTTCCTCCCTCTGTTTTTTTTATAATTACTAAATGCTAATTTTTGTTTTTTTACTATTTTGGCCACATCTGTGGAGTACCACATTGATTTCTTAATTTTTTTGCTTTTACTGACAAGCCTAATGCAATCTGTTGCCTTCAGCAGTGCGACTCCATTTAAATTGCTCCAGTCTGATAAAGACTCCTTTACACATATTCTAATTTTAGAAAAGTCTGTTTTTCTAAAGTCTAAAACTTTTGGTTTTGTGTGGTGTGACTCAGTCATTGTTCTTATATTAAACCACACTGACTGATGATCACTGGATTCTAAACTTTCACCTACAGTAATATCTGATACCAAATCTCCATTTGTTAACACTAAATCTAGTATGGCCTGTTTACGAGTTGGCTTCTCAACGACTTGTTTTAGAGACAATCCCAGTAGAGAGTTTAGAATGTGTGTGCTCCTGGCACAAGCAGCTATTTTGGTTTTCCAGTTCAGATCAGGAAGATTAAATTCACCCATGATGATAACTTCCCCCTTCATTGTCATTTTAGCTATTTCCTCAACTTGTAGATTATCTAACTCTTCTATTTGTCCTGGGACCTATAAATCACACCTACAACTAGGAAAAAGGGCGGGGTTGCCCACTATCAGAGCTTGTCAATCTAAAGTCAAGCGCCCCTTGACGTTATAATTAAAGAGGCAGTCCAACTACCATAACTGCTACAGTGCACTGTAGTGGGTATGGTGCCAGGAAGGAGTCCATGTGCCAGGAGGGCACCATCCCACTGTAAGTAATAAAATTATTCCAGGCCTCCCAACAGTCCTGATTTCGATGGGGCAGAGTCTTGCCCTGCTTTTGTTTCCTAGTGCCTCCAGACAGCACAGCTCAAGTGTTAAGGTCGTGCTGAGAGCACTACAGTATGGTCTTTTGTGATGGTAGCTGTCAAGGCAAGTGGCCAGCAAGCTTGGGGCGCTTGACATTAGGCTGACAAGCTCAGATTGTGTGCAAACCCGTCCTTTTTGATAATTAATGTTGTTTTCTTTTCTTTTTGCACAGCTGTTGCTATTTCATTCCATCAATAAATTTATACATATTGTGCAGCAAGTGCACAACTTTTCTTGCCGCATTAAGTTTGCATTTCTCCCCCATTGTATGAATGTCACACTTTAGATAACATTATCAGTAGGAGTCTGAGAGCCCCTCATGGTATACATTAATGTTGCCTTAAAGCGGCACTGTCATGCCGAATCCCGTTTTTTTTAACCCCCCTCCCGCCTCCACTACATCCAATTGACCCACTAGTCACCCCCAAATGCCCCTAAGCCCCCCACATTACCTATTTTTAATCCTTATTTTCTGCCCCGATCTTGATTCAGGGCGCCGCCATCTTTGTGTGGGTAGATGAAGTCCCTGTGGGACACGTCATCAGCCCACACTAGACAGACTGTGAGATTCCCGCACATGCCCAGTGAAACACCTGGACATGCGAACGGGAATTTCATCTATTCATTCATTCATCAGACAGACGAATGAGTGAATAGAAATATCAGCCGAACAAACTAACACAATGTATCAGTGTTAGTTTGTTTGTTCGTTCAGTTTATTACAAGGAGGGAGCTACCGGCGTGCAGCTCCCTCCTTGTAATATGTAACTATAGAAGCGGCAGGGAGCAGTGCTCCCCACCACTTCATAAGCCCCCCCAGGTCCCCCTCTCACTCTATGGAGGTCAATATGACCCCCATAATAGCACAAGGGAGATTAAAATCTCCCAAATGCCCCAACTCGCTATACCGCGAGTAGGGGCATGTCTACTAAACAGTGAGCAGCCTGTGGCTGCTCACTGTTGAAAAAAAAAACATAAATTACAATAAGGGGGGGCGGACCTATTGTCCTCCCCCCCTCCCCCACCCTGAGCGGTGGGTGGGGGCCCTAATAAAACAATAAGGGGGGGGGACCTACTGTCCTCCCCCCCCTGACCCCCACCCCTGAGCGGTGGGTGGGGGCCCTTATAAAACAATAAGGGGGGGGACCTACTTCCTCCCCCCCTGCCCCCACCCCTGCGCGGTGGGTGGGGGCCCTAATAAAACCATAGGGGGGGGGACCTACTGTCCTCCCCCCCGGCCCCCACCCCTGAGCGGTGGGTGGGGGCCCTAAATAAAGATATGGGGGGAACTTCTGTTCCCCCCACTGGCCCCCACCCCTACGTGGTGGGTGGGGGCCCTTATAAAACAATAAGGGGGGGAACCTACTGTCCTCCCCCCCTGGCCCCCACCCCTGAGCGGTGGGTGGGGGCCCCACAATAAGGGGGGGGAACCTACTGTCCTCCCCCCCTGGCCCCCACCCCTGAGCGGTGGGTGGGGGCCCCAGTGAAACAATAAGGGGGGGGAACCTACTGTCCTCCCCCCCTGGCCCCCACCCCTGCGCGGTGGGTGGGGGCCCCAATAAAACAATAAGTGGGGGGACCTACTGTCCTCCCCCCCGGCCCCCACCCCTGAGCGGTGGGTGGGGGCCCTAATAAAACAATAAGGGGGGGGTACAAAAAGATATGGAAGGGCTGCGCCAAATAAGGGTAGATAGTCCAGTAAAGTATTGCTAGGGTGCCAATAGATGGTCTAGGATACTTGATAGAGTTCCTCTGTGGATGCGTCTGGTGTAGACCGTTCCGTATATGTAAATACAAGAGAGGTAGAGGCGACTAATGGTATAGTATGAAAGTTCAGGGTGTGATAGGTAACAAAAAGTAAAGAACTCACATTCAGGAGAGCTATGGCCAGCTCTGGTGTGGATTGCGTACAGCGGTATAATCCCCGCTTATGGGATATGTAGGGAGGGGTCTCCGTCAGCACCGTCTGGTAGTCCAGAGCTCGAAAAAGAAAGACAGAAAGCAACAATAGTGCTCTCAATTTTGATGTGGTTCAATGTGCAGATAAGAAGAGGTAAAAAACTCACATTTGAGGGAGCTATGGCCAGCTCTGGTGTGGATAGCGTACAGCGGTATAATCCCCGCTTATAGGATATGTAGCGGCGATACGTCCGTCAGCACCGTCTGGTGATCCAAGGCTCCAATATAGAAGAATAAAAAGCAGCAATAGTGCTCTCAATTGTGATAGGTTAAGAGAGTAGTAGAGAAAATAAAATAATACTCACAAAGATAGAGCAGAGGTACTGCTCTATGGATAGGCGCTGGTGGTATGATCCCCACCTAGGATTTCTTGGAGTACTGGAACTTTAAAATTGCCAATGGAAGTAAAAGTAACCAGGAAAGGTTAAAATGCCAGGAATAGGAATAAAATAACATGTTTTATCCCATTCTGAAGAAGCCACTTATGGTGAAACGCGTTTATGGTTATTAATTCTGTATTTTACTGTGTATTTTAGATCAATAAAAGTTTTTTGGCTACTTTATTGTACCAATCCTCTTTTTATTGCACTCTTTATGCACTTTAAACAACTTTTTTTTACCTATTCCTGGCATTTTAACCTTTCCTGGTTACTTTTACTTCCATTGGCAATTTTAAAGTTCCAGTACTCCAAGAAATCCTTTTCTTTTAGAACGCAATTCGGCACTTTATTCGGATCGGAATTTCATTCTAATGAATGAAACTCCGATCCTATTCATTGCCACGGCTGCATCTTGCAGCCGCTTAGTAGATAACTCCCTAATTCCTACGGTAAAAGAAACGAACATACTGTTGTCATTCAGTTAGAACGCAATTCGGCAGTTTTGTGTAAAATGACAGGAAGCATCGCGGGAACACAGAGGGAAGGTAAGGATCATGGGAAAATTGCTCTGACCAGCGGAAATGAAGCACACTTTGCTCCTCCGCTGGTCAGAGCTGGTCAAGCGGAGGAATCCTCCATAAGGCAAAGAGTCCCTACTTTGTCTTATGATTTTAAAGAAAACTAAAGAAGACAGGAAGAAAAGAATAACAGATCCTGAGAGAGGGGGAGAAGAGGAAGAGATTGAGGAAAGGTAAGTTCGGCATGACAGTGCCGCTTTAAGTGAAATTCAGAAAATTGTATTAGTAGTAAGATGAAACTGTGATTTCTGTGAAATCTTTGGGCTACAACTGTATAATGCGATGACGAACAAGAACAGGAAGTGTCTGAATGGGGACATGCATATATCTTGTGTGATGTTTTTGTTTCCTGCACACTCATGTACTGACACTCACAGTGACAGTATGACCATCCAGTTATAATGACAAGGAAACCTAGCATAATCCTCTTTGTACTTCATGTCTATGGTGAAGGTAAGTTACACTTTGTACACAGTTCATTGCAGATAATATATATTGTTTACTATAGACTTTTATTTCTATGGTGTTTTTTTTTTTTTTTGTCTTAAACTGCAACCCTTTTGTAGATGACCTAACCCCTTGTCATGGAAGAGATAATGAAGAGTGGAATCCTGGTGACTTAAATTTTTTCCCACTCTATAAAACAATCTGATTCCTACATATAATCTTTGTAATCAGATTTGTTTTCTACTATTTTTAGACGTGTTTTGCTTCAAAATTTGAAACATATATTTCTGTCTGTTGTTGAAATAATTGGTCATTTTATTAATGCATGTTTAAAGTTTATTTTTGTTACATTTGAAAAGAAAACTGGACAACAGAAAGCAAGAGTGCTAAATTTAGAGTGATTACCGCAGAGATCAGTGGGGTGTTCTTGGTGATAATTAATTAATGTAAACGTTCCATTATGAATATAAACTATTAGTCTTTACACTCTTTTCATGGGACATTGCACCAGTTTCACTCCTGAGTGTATGATTAATGGATAAAGACTTAGCAGTCTGCAAACAGGGTATTTACCCAGGAGAACTCAGCAACTGGACATGGTAGGAGCCTTCTACATTTACATTTTGCCATAGAAATAGTAAATGCTGTTTTTCTCTCTAAGAGCATAAGACCGGTAATGAATTAGCCTGACATATAAAACAGGCAGCAGGCATAAACACAGCATAAAACTCTCTCTGAAATTATGTTTTTAGCTTATTATGTGTTTAGCTTATTATGTGTTTAGCTTATTCTTCTGTTGAGTTCACCCAAGATATAACTTTACTCATGTGTTAAAGAAGGTGAAGGTAGGTTACCATTAAGACTGTCCACCTACCGACACTTCTTTTTCAGCATAAAATTATCTATGGTTCTGGCCCTGTTTTTTATCGGTTGTCTATCTATGTGATCACCCATATTTTGTGGTTTATCCTTTTGTTGGTGAAGAAGATAGCTAAATTGTGGATGTATTACGCCTATTTTTACAAAGTGTCTGTTAGCAAATGTAATGCTGTGGATATCACATTAATGTCTGATACTTTAGAATCTGTAAAATATCTATGAAGAACTTCATCCACCAAATGAATTCACAGATCGAGTCATTCTCGATCTGTCCGAGCTATCTCGAAGGTGAAGCTGAGGATGTTCTCACCTTAGTAGTTGAAATTTCGTGTTTTAGCCATTACATGGCCATAATATGCTGAGCTTGACTTCTGTTAAAACCCTACATTGGCAAGTCCTAACCTCACTAATATCGCAGATCACTGTCCTATTTGGACATAAGCCCTTCATCCCTTTACACTGTGGTACTTGATGCAAAAATATTTTCAGGATGTGAAACCCCATTGTATATTTAATGTAAACAGATATGCAAAATAAAGATAATAAATGCAATTAAGTTTTTGTAAGATTTCTTTTGCATGTCTCTCTTTAACATCAGTTTTATTCTTACAAATGTCTTTTTTTTTTTTACAGTATTTTCTTGTGATGCTCTAAATGTAACTCAGTCTCCAAAGCGTTTAGTGTTACTGGAAGGAGAGAGCGCTGTTATAAATTGTACCTGGGATCCCGACCATACAGCGAAGCAGATCAGAGTGGAATGGAGAATATTTAGCATTTCATCAATGAAAGTGGAAAATAAAACACTTTTAGCATCTGTTCTATGGAAAGGAAATGATACATGCAACGTTACACAAAGGAATCACAATGGGAGTACTTATTATGTATCTAACGGTAAAGCAGAGCTACGGATTGACTCTGTCACAGTGAGAGATGAAGGAATTTACTTCTGTGAGATCAATACTGAAATACCAAAACTTCAGCATGGAAGAGGAAATGGCACTGAATTAGGTATCAATACATTAAACAATCCTGGTAAGGATACCTGTGTTAGAAACATATACCTAAAAATACTTGGAAATTCAGCAATATTTCTACGCCTTTGCTCTAGAAATACATATATCTTTTAATACTTATATATAGGAAGAGACGTCAGAGCAGGTTTACTGCAAGTTTTACATGTAAGGGCTCCATAGGGCTATGGACAGTATAACAATATGGGCCTTCATGTCTAACAGAATACACTCAGTTTAGAATTGCAGACACTGTTGCGAAGAAAGGATTTTGCATATTTGCATAAACGATGCAGTTGTTACCTGTATTGCTTTTTATATATCTGGCTCTGGTAACAGAATTTAATGTATCAAGTGTCCCACGTATTTTGTTTTCTGCTCAAAAAGCCCATTAGAATTGATGTAACCCTTTTACTGTGTTTGCCTGATTACATACAGTAGAAGAAAGTTATCTGACAGCAATACAGTAAATATATATTTTGATTAATGAACCAGGGCAATCGGTGGAAATATTAATGGCGATAGGAAAATGTACAGAAACAGCAGTGAAAATACATACCGAGCTTCAGTTGCCACTTCCTGGTGCCTTTTGGGACCATAATACATCTCACGGTCTTCATTCTTTGCCGCAATATAACCCATCTAGGAGTTCACCTTTTTATTGTATAAGGGTATTTTCACAGAGTTCTGCAGCAATTAATTGCAATTAATATATATGTTAAATAAATGTATTTGATTAAATTAAGAATGTATTGTTCAAAAATATAAAATAATTTAGGTAGCTATCAGCAGGTAATGTATTACCCCCAAATCCTTTTTACATGTCCTAATATTAAAAACAGTCTCTATTTATCAATTTCAAATCTTGAGGAGTTATTAATAAGACCGAAAATCACTATATTGATAACAAATTAAAAATAAATGAACTGAGTTGGAGCATAATTAATCTTAATCTTAGCAATTCCTAAAAATATATATTATTTATTTACACAGCTATCAGCAGGTAAATAAATAATCTACCTAACAATCCCTAAACTACTATAAATGAATAGGACTTCTGATGTATCTATTAGCTTTCAGTAATACAAAAAAATATGATTAAAAGCAAATATGCAGGTTGTCTCCAAGAACTTTAATTACAGAGTCAGAATTCACTAATTTCTCTTATGATCGTGTCCTGCTTCAACAGAGGCCCCCAAGAACTATCTTTTAATTCCTAATTCTTTACACTTAGGATGATATATAAGAAGGCAAAATAATTTAATTTACTTTAAAAATAATTATTAGGTGGTCTTACAGAAAAATATATTAGCTTTCGATCCCTTAAGGTGGGGCCAGCTTGAAATCCCTGCATGTACCCCATGAACTTAGACAAACATTAGCCATTCCATTAATCAGCAAGTCCAAATTATCTTTAATTAGTTATTGAATTTAACTCGAATGTGCATAATCATTTCCACTAGTAAACACAAAAGTTGGATTTTATTTTAATCAAGTTAATCAGTTTTTCTTGATTATATTAATTATTCTGTTATTTTAAAGCTTTATTAATAACTCTTACAAAAATGTAAATGTTTTAGAGTTTATCCCTTATCTTTTAATTTTTTAGGCAGGATCTGAATTAGTATACATTGACAAATAACTTTTTGTCAAATACAGTAGGTATCCCAAAATAAAACGGTCAGGTAACTTGCTTATAGGTATTTGTAGGGAACCTGATGGGATTTGTAGCAATTCTCAAATTGTACAACTTACCTGATATACCATCAGAATGTAAAAAGTATACTTGTTTTCACATAATTTGTACATATAGTTAGCACTACTGCTTGGCTAAATCACCCATCTGTACTACATTGCAGGCTATATATTACCCATACAGTGTGATCAGACCCTTACTCAGGTCATCACTGGAACTGAAGGAATGTAACTGCCTGTTTGTAATATTTATAGTCATTTTTATATAGAGCAGTCATTTCAGTAAGTCCTCTTTGTGTTTTGATTTAAACACAATGTGTATTCCTATAGGTTAAAAGTAATTACCAGCGCTCACGTTGCGTGGTAAAATATTCACTCAGTAAACGTTTGCTGAAGTTTTTGTGAAAATATACAGAGCAGGAGGTGTGTGCATTAACCTAGTTTTCAGCATATGCAATATGATGTCAGGAAATCATTTTGGTACACTCGGGGCTACAAAAAAGTGTGAGAGAAGATGCTAAGGGCTGAATCAAGGTGTACATCTTGGCACAAATTCCCTCTGTGACTGTTCATCATTACCTCTAAAAGTACGGCCAAGGACTTCTTACCCATTTTGGCCTGATGGCATTATTATGATAAATAAACCCTACGTACCCCAGTAAAACATTTGCTGCACATTGCCTTTTTCCTTGATCCATTGTGTCTAAGCAGTTGAGTTCCCAAAATTAACTTTGTGCAAATATCTACCATGTTTATGAAAAAGCCATGGAATAACGATAAAAGCCACTTGCGCATTATTTTACTCTTAAAAATCACAATTTTAGATATTGTTGAATGATACTTAATACAGACATACTCGCAAACCTATTTATATGAAAAAAAATTATACAGGAGCTTCAACCAAACATCATAAAAGAATGCTTCAGATTATTAAATGGGGTATTTCATTTTCTTTTGGATCATCTGCAGAGACAGAGGAATGCGAAAAGTTGAATTTAATGGAATTGAGTCTTTTTTCAGACTGTAATATTATGTAACAATACAGTATAATGCACTTTCTATAATGAGCATTTCTGTTATCATTGATATTATTTATTATTATAGGTAATTCACAAAATACATCTAATACATCTATATATGCCTCTTGGACTGGATTTATTATAATCCCTGTCATAATACTGATTGGATATATTCTGTTCCAAAGAAGGAAGAAAGACAGTAAGTATAGTGTATTCATAGCATGGTATTAATTCTATTACTCCAGGTTTCAGTATTACATATATGTACGCAAATGTTTATTGTATGTTATATATGGTTGTATAAACTTTTTTTCAAATGATTTATCTGCAGATGCCACCATTAAAGTCCATGGGAATTATTGGACAGAAATAATTTACGAAATATTTATTTACAACATTGAATCATTTGAAAAAGGTTATTAAATTGGGAATTGTGGGGAAACTAAAACATGCAAATCTCAGGAGTAAATATTTGGAAAAATTAGCTTAGATGGAGATTTTTTTATTTAGGATCAGCTATTTTTGCCTAAATTTTGCAATAAGTTAATGTATAAATCATTGCACTGATTTTTAAAACCACATTAAATAAGCAGACTACACAATCTAGTTGTATTGTTTTGTATGCTCATTTTTAGTATTTCACTAATAAAGCACAAAGCACACCTTCCCAAACCGGGGAAAGTCTGAATGGGAGGCGAATGGGACAGGACTGAGGTGGAGGCCTGCAAATGATGCAATCAGTGTCATTTGATAAATGTAGTGGTCAAAAAATGAGGTTGTGTACATGAAAAAAACCAAAATATATATAAAAGCAGTGGAGTGTTTAAAATTGAAATATATTTTGTTTGTGTAAGTTCACACACCGTGAAGTGCAAATAAAAACTACGACCTGTTCTGGTTTAAGAGAGAAAATAAAAAGGATGACATTGTGGGAGGGTAAGAGTCCCCTATACAAGATTCCAAAACTGATTTCATAGAGCCAGGTTTCATGCTCTAGTCGATGTGAGTTGGCAGTTTGGAGGCATTAAATATAGTGTGTAACCTGATGTTTATTATTAGACCATCTGCACTATTGTATGTTTTATCTTTTTCTATGAGGTCCATAAGTATTTCTCTCAAGATTGGCACATATTGTTAAGTATTACTGTGTGTATTACTGGGATTGACACTAAAATACACTTGTTGGATTTGCACATAGAATTGAAGGCACTATCATTATATGTATTTATAGTTACACTATATCGTCTATAAGCACTTTATCGGATAATAATTTCTTATGATTACTTTCTACTGAGTACTTTATTGTAAAAAAAAAAATATGGTAGTACCGGTAGTTGGTTTTTGCACTTCACAATGTGTGAATTTACAAAAAAATAAAAGTTTTGGTTATGAACACTCCATTGATTTTTTTTTTCTTTTTTAGATATTTAGTTTTTTTACTAAGTGTGCTAAAATACACAATTAGCAAGGTTATGGAAGTGCCCTTATATACAGATGAATTAGCCACATTTGGAATTATCAAACTGCTACCTGACAAGTGTTTCTATTTCAGAGGACAGTCCCTATTTTGGGCCCAAATCCCGCTAAACCGGGGTTGCCCAAAAGGTAGATCCCCAGATGTTTTGAAAATACAGCTTCCATTATGCTTTGTCATTCTAAAGCATTCTAAAAGCATGAAGAGCATCATGGGAGTTGTAGTTCTACAACATCTGGGGATCTGAAATAGGGACACTTGTGAGATATGTAGTTTGATAATTTAAAATTCTAAACCTCTTTTCTATCCTAATGGTTCTCTTTTCTATAAGCTCCATATTCTTGGTGTTCGACTGTATAACAAAGCTCCACATAAATAATACTAAACATTAATGTTTTTGTAAACTACAATACATGTGTTTAGAAATCAAAATGGGTAAATAAGATAGATTGTCGAGTTTGAAAAATTGTTGCACAATATGTTATTCAACTAAAGTTCTCAGAGCAACCTCGCCTCTGGCCTCACACCCCACTTACACCCATAAAATTAAAGTGTACTTTTGAGAAATGTCTACCAGCCAATAATGGCATGTTTTTAGCCAAATGTAAGCACTGCCTTTTCTGATAAACAGCATTGTTTAGCATTGCCAGATAACAAATAGGCAGAATCTATTTACCAAAACTACTATATTAAGATGTAGTGTCCCTTTAGATAAGGGGTCCTCAAACTGCGGCCCTCCGGATGTTGCTGAACTACAACTCCCATGATTCTTTGAATTACATAGATAGCCAGAGAATCATGGGAGGTTGTAGTTCAGCAATATCTAGAGGGCCGGAGTTTGAGGACCCCTGCTTTAGATGCTTAAAGGACCACTATAGTGCCAGGAAAACATACTCGTTTTCCTGGCACTATAGTGCCCTGAGGGTGCCCCCACCCTCAGGGTCCCCCTCCCGCCCGGCTCTGGAAAGGGGAAAGGGGTTTAAACTTACCTTTTTCCAGCGCTGGGTGGAGAGCTCTCCTCCTTCTCTCCTCCTCCGATCCTCCCCGCCGGCTGAATGCGCACGCGTGGCAAGAGCTGCGCGCGCATTCAGCCGGTCGCATAGGAAAGCATTTACAATGCTTTCCTATGGACGCTGGCGTGCTCTCACTGTGAAAATCACAGTGAGAAACACACAAGCGCCTCTAGTGGCTGTCAATGAGACAGCCACTAGAGGGAATGGGGGAAGGCTTAACCCATTCATAAACATAGCAGTTTCTCTGAAACTGCTATGTTTATTAAAAAAATGGGTTAACCCTAGAAGAACCAGGCACCCAGACCACTTCATTAAGCTGAAGTGGTCTGGGTGCCTAGAGTGGTCCTTTAACCTTGTAACAAGATTGTTTTGCATGAGAATCTCAGGAGAAACTTGAAGATTAGAGAAATATCAATGTATTGTATTCTTCGTGGTTAACCATTTTAAATATAAAAATACTACATAAATCTATATTACTCAAACCTTTTGCAAAATTATTTTTTTGGAATGTTAAGCTTGCTAGCAGTCTGCTAAATAGTGAAAAAGTTATACTGTACAGATATTTTGTTTCCAGATTGTTTATTACATGCCAGTTACATGTTAGGTTTAAATATAATATTGTTATGATTTAATCGATCATTGATTTTACCTTTTATTTCAAGGGATTCATGCCTTAGAATTGAGCAAGAGAGAGTCAATTGAACTAAATCAACTGAATCCAGATATGAATGACGCTGACGAGCATAGCTCATCATCATCAAACTCTGTCCAATGGGTAATTGTTAAACACTACTATAAAAATGTTATACATATTATAGAAGCACATGTCATAATACCTATGATATGTGTCAACGTTTGATACAGCTCAATAATATCACTAGAATGCAAGTTAGATGCATGTTAGAACTAATTAATGGGAATAAATATTTATGTGGGTTAAGGTATCTATGTGGGTTACTGAAGTAGGAAGGGCACGTAGATCAATAAAATTTGGGGGTTTAAAGTAGTAGTAGTAAGACAAATCGTTAACTAAAATTTCACAATAAAACAGTAATATGTATACAAAAAGTATTAAACATAAGCTAATGACAAGACTCATGTGATATTCAGGTGGGTCTCTTTTAGCAATTAGAATGCAATAATAGGGGTAATTTGACATTTTAGCCTGTTATTCCATCAGTCCATTAAAATAAAATCAATCCATTAAAATAACTTTATCAGGGTTATTTACTAAAGCTAGAATTCAATTCAAAGTGAATCTCAAATTTTAGACTAGAGTAGCTAAAAGTATAGCTGATTTTCCAATTTGACTATTTTGACCTTAATTTTAACTTCACTAGGAATTCACCTCGAATTCTGACTTTAGGGAATAACTCTGCTTGTTGACCCTACAATTCCCTGCAGTTCCATTATTAATATTAGACATGTGCAATTCGTTTTGGTCCGAATGTGAATTCGGACGAATTTCGGGCAATTCGGACATTCGGGTACTTCCGAATGTCTGAATAGATGAATTGCAGAATAGCCGAATTGTTGAAGTCCCGAAATTCCGAAATTACCGAATTTCCAAAGCGTCGAATGGCCGAAGTGCCGAAGTTCCGAAGTGTTGAAGTGCCGCAGTGTCGAAGTGCCGAAGTTCCAAAGCACAGTATTGCCTAAGAACTAATATACTTACCCAGTGGAAGAATGAAGAATGTTACACTGTATACAATTTTAAATAAAAAGTATACAAACATAGCCAGGATTCAGCTGTAAGCATTTGCAACACTTACAACAATCAAGTAACATACATTCATATAAAATGTAAGTTACTTAGCCAGTCAGTGTAATGACAGGAATGAATACGTAGATAACGCCCTAATTCCTACGGTATTAGGGAGCTATCTACTAAATGGTTGAACGACCTTAATTGGTCTTTCAGTCAAATTTACTAATACTAAGTAAAGATTACTTAGTATTAGTAAATTATGCCCCTACTTGCTAAACTGCGAGTAGGGGCATGTCTATTAAACAGAGAGCAGCCTATGGCTGCTCACTTTAAAAAAAAAAAAAAAGATCCCTGTAACGGAACTCCCCATACTCCGACCGAGTACCTTCCATTGATGGACGTTTACTAGCTTGTGCTGAGGACCACAAGCACCGAACACCACAACCACCGCAGACTCCACAACCGCCGTAGCTTAACTGGAGTCTCGCCGTCTTCTGTCCACCCTGGATCAGCTTCTGTCCTCCAGGACCATGTGGGGAAGACCTCTCCTCCAGGAGAGTGTATCAGGAAAAAGAGCTACGTGATTAAAGCTCAAGGGAGTATGCAGAGCATAACAATCTCCAGTGTGAAAATAGCTGTCCCCTCCAATCACGAGACAAGACTACGTGTTGAGGGTCAAGAAGATCTGTTTTACTTGGCACCAAAGGGCCTTCTTTTATGCAGGTTTTACAGATACAGAACCGCCCACAGGGTTTTTCAGAACAACCAATAAAAACATTACAACACATACAATAAAGTAAACCACTCCCAGGAGAAATACTCCCCTCTGCCTGTGATACAATTATCTCAAGACAATAGACTAACTTAATTATCACAGGTAGAAATTATACAGTTTTTACACAATTCTTATAATTTTTAAAGTATGCATGCAATATTAATAAAAGTTACATATTTGAAATCAGCGTCCTTTACATATAAATATACTTAAAAATCATAAAAATCCGTCCAGTAGATCAAAAGTAAGCTGGAAGTCCTTTATGACCAAGCACATTTTTGTAACTTTGTGTCACGATTCTGGAACCTAACAAGCTAACAGGTCACAGAGAGGAAGAGTGCTATACCGGTCCTTAGAGTGGCCGGCCTAAGCACACTAAGAATGGTCAGGAGACAAGCCAAGCCAAGTAAAGGGAGCCAGAAAACGGGAGAACGAGAAACAAGCCGAGGTCAAAGGAGTGGAGAAGACAGGATAATCGGAATAACGAGCCAAATAATCAGTAACTAGAGAGCAATACAAGCAAACTGCACTACAGGTAACACAAGACCACAACAGGGCACTGAGAGACAGGAAAGGTAAGTATAAATACCCTTGGTTTAATTCTGATTGGATAACTTCCAATCAGAATTAACAATCACACTCACGTGACCCTGGCATTTGCATAAATTAGCGACCTCCCAGCATGCAGCGTTATACATGCTGCCGCTGGGAGGCGTGGAGGACGCGAGCGGCGGAGAGGAGACGCCGCTCGCCGACAGGTAGGAGGAGGGGAGACCGCAGGACTGAGGGTGAGTGCTGCAAGTGGCGTGCAGCCTCCCCTCATAGCCGCCCGCGGACCCCTGACACTTTGTGAGTTTACATGCGATATCAATCAAACTAATATTTTTATAACCAGCATAATTTGGGGACAAATATATCCAAAATCCACTTGAATCGTTAAGTGGTTCAGGAAATAGGTGGAAGTCATATTTGGACCGAGAAGGGATAAAGCAGCCAGTTCAACTGGTTTGGCAGTGTCCCTGGGACAACGCCCTGCTGGAGAACAATGGGGCAGGGGGAGGGGGAAGAGGCACACCTTCCCATGGATTCAAAGGGGCAGAAAAAGTGTCCCAAAAGTTTCAATGTGTCCATACACTGTTTTTAAAGGGCCAGCACTAGTCCAAATAAAAGTCCATAAGACCAAGTAATGGTTTTAAAGGAACATAGACCCCAGGGCCATAGTCGCAGGGCAGGAGGCTGACAAGCAAGCTTCTCCAGGAACAAGTGGTGAAGGGCACTTCGTAACAGTCCCCCCGTCCCGAGCCCCCACCCATGCTGCGCAAGTGGGGGCTTAAAACCTGAAGGGGGGCCCTGTTGCCCCCCTAGCCCCCACCCCTGAACGGCAGGCAGACACAACAGTAAAATAAGGGGGGGGGCTAATGTCCTCCCCCCTGGCCCCCACCCCGAGTGGTGGGTGGGGGTCCTAATTTAGAATAAGGGGGGGGACCTAATGTCCTCCCCCCTGCCCCCACCCCTGAGCGGTGGGTGGGGGCCCTAAATTGGAATAAGGGGGGGACCTAATGTCCTCCCCCCTGCCCCCACCCCTGAGCAGTGGGTGGGGGTCCTAAATTGGGATTAGGGGGGGGACCTAATGTCCTTCCCCCTGGCCCCCACCCCTGAGCGGTGGGTGGGTGCCCTAAATACTAATAAGGGTGACCTAATGTCCTCCCTCTAGCCAGGGCTGGACTGGGGATACAAAGCAGCCCTGGAAACATTTTTTGTGCCAGCCTCATAAGTCACTGCGCCATATATTGTCGCGTGTAATATGTAAGGTGTAACGGATCACCTGGCACCCCGACTGGGTACCTCCGTTGAAGAATGCTCCTAGCGCTTCCTGAGGACTCCAAGCACTGCAGCAGACACCACAACCACCGAACCAGTGAAGCATACGAATGCTCTCAAGCATATGAATGCTGTAAGCAGCTGAACAGGAAAAGCATACAATCAGCTTACACTCCTGGCAATCAGCATACAATCCAATTCCACCAATAACGAGACGACACTTCGTTTTGAGGTCAAGCAGAACTGACTGTACTGGCACATACAGCCTCTTTTATTCACAATCCACAAACATAGTACTGCGCACAGGGTTTTGAAATACAACCAATCAATCCGTACAATACACTCAGACATTCCCACACAAAATCCTCCCCTCTGCCTGTGATATGATTACTGAACACAATGGTTAATCTAATTATCACAGGCAGAGAAATACAGTATCACAAAACACATCACAGGGACCCCAAAACATGCAATAACCCCATATCCTTGGAACCGGGGGATCTGGGTGAACCACATATCCAAAATTCACCCAGATCCATTCAGTACTTTGGAAGATACAGTTTAATGCAGATTCCACAGAACATATGCAGGCTAAATGAAAAACAATTACTGTATAATGTGTCCCCTGTTGTATAGTCCAAAACCACTGCACGATGTCTCTGTGCACCAAATACCGGCGAGATGGCACCGTGTTGAAAAGTCCAAACAGTGTCTGTGAGTTAAAATGGCCGCCATCCATTGTTCTCACCATGTGCTTCATCCATTGTTCTCACCATGTTCCTCTGATACATAAAGTGGTGGCCATCCAGTAACTCCACAGTATGTCCCAAGATGGTTCTTAAAGGGCCAGCAGCAGCACTACACAAATCCATTATGCCCAAATCATGTCTTTAAAGGGCAATACATCCCAGGGGTCATAGTCACATGGTAGGAGGCGGGCAAACAGGCTTCTCCAATGCCCAGTGGCGAGGTTGGTTCCGCCACATAAGGCTATATCTTGCCATGACAGATGATTGAGTAATATATATATATATATTGCTCTAATATATAATATTGGTCCTTTCAGGGTAAAACATTTAATTATACAGTAAGCATACTCACATGCAGACACAGGCAATTTCACTGACATCTCAATGACACACAGCCTCATAGACAAACAATCTCACTGATATACATCAGCTCATTGACATAAAAACACAAGCTTACTCACTAGCAGGCACACGCATGCAAGCAAGCTCACTCACTAGCAGACGCACACACACAGCTTAATGTAGTGGTACTGGTGTCTATAGCATGTCCCTACAGGCTTTTCAACGTAAACACTGACTTTTAAGAGAAAAGGCAGTGTTTACATTGATTCAAAGTGACACTGCTAGTGACAGTCACTTCAGGTGCTTCCTGTGTCAGTGCAACTACATTCAGGGCCTCCACACTCTGTAGGTGCTGAACGTTCCCCATTGAGATACATTGATTCAATGCATCTCTATGAGGAGATGCTGATTGGAGTGGCATTTTGAAGCCAATCCTATGGCAAAGCATTGGATTGGCTGAGATCATCAAGCTTGATGATCTGAGCTATAGAGGCAGGGCCAGTCGAGGGGAGACCAGCACGCTGAGTGGGGAAAAAAAAGGTGAGCAAAAACACTATTTTTAAACACATATACACCATGACAGACACAGAAACACACATATACCATGACAGATACACACCCCATGACAGACACACAAACACCATGACAGACCATGACACAGACAAACCATGACATAGACAGACCCATACACACACACCATGACACCGACAGGCACACACCCCATGAAGGACAGACACACACACCATGACGGACAGACAGACACACACCCCATGACAGACAGACAGACACACACCCCATGACAGACAGACACACACACCATGACACAGACACACACACCATGACGGACAGACAGACACACACACAGCATGACAGATAGACACAATGACACAGATAGACAGACACACACACACCATACAGACAGACACACACACACACACACACCATACAGACAGACATACACCATACAGACAGAAACACACACACACACACACCATACAGACAGACAGCATGACACAGACAGACAGACACACACACCGGTCTCATTAAGTTGCGCACTGGGGAGCAGAGACAGCGCAGCTCCCCCAGCTGCCGCCAGTACAAGTCCCCCAGTGGCCGCCAGAAGACCTCACCCAGCGGCCGCCAGAAGACCTCCCCCAGCGGCCACCAGAAGACCGCCCCCAGCGGCCGCCAGCAGACCCAGGTGTCTGCCCGGCCCCAGGTGCCGACGGCCCACCGTGAAATTTGCCCTAAATTAGAATAGGGGGAGGACCTAATGTCCTACCCCTGACCCCCACCCCTGAGCGGCGGGTGGGGGCCCTATATACTAATAAGGACCTAATGTCCTCCCTCCTGGCCCCCACCCCTGAGCGGTGGGTGGGGGCCCTACAGTAAAATAAGGGGGGGACCTAATGTCCTCCCCCTGGACCCACCCCTGATCGGTGGGTGGGGGCCCTAAATACTAATAAGGGGGGGACCTAATGTCCTCCCCCCTGACCACCACTCCTGAGCGGCGGGTGGGGTCCATATATACTAATAAGAGGGGTGGACCTAAGTTTTTGGTTATATGAGGGGAGGTTGCATAATGGAACATTGGCATATTTCTTTATTGGTGTCTTCATTAATTTACTTATCAAAAATGCATTTTGTATCAAAATATAAAAATTTGACTAAACTCGGCAGTAAGTAGCAATGCAACAGCTTTGTGTAAAAATTCTAAATTCTAAATATGCAAAATTGTCCAGACTGTCTTCTTTTGCAAATCAATCAATATGATATGTTTTTTCTGAATTTGAAATAGGCAGGTATTTAATTTGACCCAACAACTGACAAGCTGTACATAAAGATGTTGCTTTACTCAGCAGATGCAACAGAACGTAAACTGGGTGTTGTTCATTTTTGTTTTGGCCCACATGAAGATTACAAATATTCACTGCAAAATACAAGTTGTAAATGTGATGCATGTAAAAAACTCAAAATCCTCTAAAATTATAAGAAAGGTTTTTCAGATGTTGATGACAAAATGCTCACATGAGAAATGTCTAAATACCCTTGTCAATTTTTTTCTATGTGTTTGTTACACTGCAATTTAACACTTCCCCTTTATAAGTGTACTCAAACATAATATATACCATTCTGTAAAGAACGGTTAGGGTTGTTTTTTGGATATCCTATTTGTATACTTAACACAAGACTAGTTATGAACAAGTTTTCTTCTTTTTTTTTTTTTAAATGCTTTTTCAAAGTTTTGCTCATAACAACTTCAACACAACTAGTGCATCTAAGGTATCTAACTAATGGTATACTGACAGTTTTCATTTAACAATTTAATCACCAACCTAGCCAGAACTTCTAGGTATATTTTATTTTTTGTGGATTTTCCACAAACGTGGTTTTTAGGATTAATTTAATATAATATGTATGTCCCACTACTGTTAAGACCCTGATATGTATTCTGCTACTGCCGCCGAGTACAGCAATGTGTATACCATATGTATATCTTTGCCGGTATGGGAGCAATTTATAGGGTCATTATGGACGTGCCCTAATTTGGACATGTTTCTGTCCTTGCTTCCCATATACACTATTTGGTAGTAACACTATCTGTGCCACCATACTTACCAGTATCACACTTTGACACTATTTATAACCCTCCCATAATGCCAACCAGAGCCTTAATTGTAAACCTTGCCCTAACCTTAATCTTAACTGTAACCTATAACTCTAACTGTATCCCTAATGTTAACCCTACCTAAACAGTTTAGTAGATTGAGCCTCAGGTTGACTAGTCACGGTGGGAGTCAATCAAAGTAATGACATGTCTTAACTGACAGTTAAGGCAGGTCATTCATGTGATTGGCACCCAGTTATTGGTCAGTCCCAATCAGGGACTGCTGCTGTACTGCCTCCTTTTGAGGTTGTCCAACAGTAGCCAATTGACAGCCAATCCCAGCATGCACTGCAGCAGCCGGGAATCAGCTGTCAATCATACCATAGGACTGCTGCAAGGGGCTGTATTAAGCAGTCCTATGGTTGTGACAATTTCTTAAGCCTGTTACTCGACAGCCTCAGGACTGTGACTGTCCCATAACAGCTTGTACATACTGCTATCAGTGAGATTGCAGCATGTACAACTTGTAATGGAGGTTTCGTGGCTGTCTGAGGATAACAGGCATGTCAGTCATGAGGCATCCAGAAATAGCAATATCGCCACAACCATAGTTATCATGGCAATATTAGGAACATTTAAATCACCTCTGTATGCAGTACGGATCCTGGTGTTAAGGGCATTAATAATAGCTGCAAACCACATACCAAGGCAGTTGGGGGGGCTTAAAGATGATGGGAGGCTAGAATCAACCCCCAAAATTTTACTCTGATTTTTTGGGCTCTGCCCACTTAACCCCTGACCTAATCAGACATAAAACCCTGTTCAACATCATAAACCTATAGTGTCAGAAACAACATTACTTTAAAAGTGTCAGATTCCACCCCCTGTTGCGGTTAACCGATGACAGTCCTAGGGGACAGGAAAGTATACAGACCTGTCTAGAGAAAAACAAAATTAATAACGTGTACTAGTGCTTATTTTAAATTCTTACTCAAATGTGAATACCAAGTGTTTAACTTTTTAGCTGCTATCACACTGTGAAATGTTATCCTCTCATTCACACCTCATCAATAAACCACAAACCATAAATACAGTTTAGCGCTTATTATCAGTTAACAAAGTGTCTTTACATGAGTGGCAAAAAAAAATATCTCTTTGAATTACAAAGGAACCTCTTACCTTTAAAACATTAAAAATATATACAATAGTGTGTAACAGTATATAACAATTATGTAATACGATTGAACACTCACGCTTTCATGAACTAAACAGTAAACACATATGGTAGCTCTAGTGGTAACTGCTTGTGGCCCCATAAAGGGGACCCTTCCCCATTTTATGATGTAATCCCATAGTAGGTCCTGGATAATAACTCAGAAAAAACACGGACATAGTAGTAACGTAATATACAGAGATTCCAAAATATTTGACAAGTGAATACTCATAAGGGTGGAGCCGATATTATGCTCTATAAAGACGCAGTGTGGGATTAGGGACCACACTCCCTTTTTTAGTAGTAGCAGGAATAAGGTGCTAAGTATATATTAAAAATGTATTTATTTAGAGAATATAAAAACAAATAAAATAGTAAAAAATGGCAACTAAATACACTCGCACTATCGCTAGAATGCGTTTCACCACTTACATATAGGGCTTCATCAGCTGGGCAATGTGTAGTGACTCACTGCCTCACTACTAATTGCCCAGTTGATGAAGCCCGATATGTAAGTGGCGAAATGCGTTCAGGCGATAGTGAGAGTGTATTCAGTTGCCATTGGCGTAAAAAAATACGGTGGAAAAAATGTATAGTAAATACGATAAATTTTCTTCTCACTAACAAAGAGAAACGTAGGAATAAAACTCAGCTAGGAAGCAGTTAATAACTGAAACAATACATTTCATTAATAATTAAGTATATATAGCACATAGTCTTTGCTGGCTTTACTATGTCTTCCTTTTCTTATTTATAATTTTTGTTACAGGCTATATCCACACTTTATGAATCATGTGACTATTTCACAATGAAAAATCCCCCGGATACTTCTGAGACACGTACCCAGTGAAACCAACTTGTAAACATCTCCAGGGAATGCTAAACTCACAGAACAATGGCATTGATACTTAATACAAAATTTTGCTCAGAGTTGGGTGCGTGGATGTGAATAACACGTGGAATTGTTCTGTTCCATATACATAGTTTATCATTAGTGATGTCCCGAACGGTTCGCGAACGGTTCACCACGAACAGTTCGCCACGGACTCATCATTGAGTAAACTTTGACCCTGTACCTCACAGTCAGCAGACACATTCCAGCCAATCAGCAGCAGAACCTCCATCCCAAGCCCTCCCACCTCCTGGACAGCTCACTAAGAATGCAGCTTCACAATGAATGTAAAATGGATGCTGTCCAGGAGGTGGGAGGGTCTGGGAGGGAGGGTCTGCTGCTGATTGGCTGGAATGTGTCTGCTGACTGTGAGGTACAGGGTCAAAGTTTACTCAATGATGAGTCCGCGGCAAACCGTTCATGGCGAACCGTTCGGCGAACCGTTCGGGACATCACTATTTATCATCACATTTTACTTATAGATCCATTCATCGAATGTGGAAGTCCTCTATGGTGGGGATAAAGACGTTATATGATGTAACAGGGATCGTATCAAACATTTTGTATGTTCTGTCAAAAAGAAAAGAAAAAAGACTGACAAAAATGTTGTAGACAATGCAATGTGAAACTAAACCATCAGACCACTAAGTATATACAGCCTTATGGGATCAGACCTCCTTGAAACGAATGGTGTGTTGATATGTGAATGGACATTTAAATATACAAGACCATCGCGGAGAAACAATAGATAAATATGGACATTTCATTTCAAATACTTTCATATTGAATATTGAAAAGAGAAAACTACTGTACTGTATATATTTAACACAAAATGCATTATAAAAATAGAAAAGGAGAGTTAATCCCAGGTCTTATTTTTAAAACACATTTTCAAAACGCATAAATATGTTTCAAAAGTCTTTATCGTTTTCAAAACTTCAGCGGGTAAAAGAAAGCAGAGTTTTTTTACTAAAGTGTGAATTGTCAAGAAATTGCAGTGAATTGTAAATGTTATACTACTAATGTAGAATGTAGTGTTTGCATTTCGATGCAGGAGTGTGCTCACAACAACACTGCACACAAGTACACCCACTGCATTCCAATGGGAACAGCACATACAAATACACCCCTACATGAACACATATACTCTATAGAGAAACATGCTTACATTCAAATACACAAACGTTGCTCGCAAATGCAACCCTGCAAGGATGGGCAAATAGTAGGTCCCTAGCTGGTATAGCATCGCTGGAGTTCGACAGATGGGGAGCTGCATTGTGGACATTCTTGCACTAGAGGGGGTCCAAAAAACATTCTTGCATCAGAGCCCTCTCTACATTAGTTCTGCCACTGCACAGTGCCCCCACCTCCACTGTCTATCTGTGCTCATCTGGAGCACATTTACCATCAAAGGTACAACCCATCCCCTGTTATAGCTGGGAGAATGAGCTGAAATTGAGACACAGCCATAGTACATACCTCCAAACATTGGATTTGGATGCATGGGCCCTTAATGGATCATCTCTGGTGGCATCCAGAATGTATGGGTCCTTCTAGAAGGTACATCCCATGAAGGGGTGTGACAGTTTGTCATCAAGCATGCCAGGCTGACTAACATCCCCTCTATCTGACCCCAAAACATGTAGAAACAATGCAGAAACAATCTCTGCCTGGTCTTAGTGCCCGCTACACAGAGCCTGCACATCTAATGATGTACTAAATTGGGACAGTTACCTGATGCACTTGGATGTGGGACACCAATGAACAGAATTGGGATGATGATACAGGACTCGATGTGTGTGTGTGTATGGACTCAGCAGTCTGTGTGTGTGTGTGTGTCTGTTTGTGTGTGGATGGACTCAGCAATCTGTGTGTCTGTGTGTGTGTGTGTGTGTGGATGGACTCAGCAGTCTGTGTGTGTGTGTATGGACTCAGCAGTCTGTGTGTCTGTATGTGTGTGTGTGTGTGTGTGTGTGTGTACTCAGCAGTGTGTGTGTATGGACTCGGCAGTCTGTGTGTCTGTGTATGGACTCAGCAGTCTGTGTGTGTGTCTGCTAGTGAGGAAGCTTTTGTGTGTGTATGGACTCAGCAGTCTGTGTGTTTGTGTATGGACTCTGGAGTCTCTGTGTGTGTATGGACTTAGCAGTATGTGTGTCTGTTTGTGTGTGTATGGACTCAGCAGTCTTTGTGTGTGTATGAACTTGGCACTCTGTGTGTCTGTGTGTGTGTATGGACTCAGCATTCTGTGTGTGTGTCTGTGTGTGTGTATGGACTCAGCAGTCTGTGTGTGTGTGTATGGACTCAGCAGTCTCTGTGTGTGTGTGTGTGTGTGTGTGTATGGACTCACAGCCCGTGCGTATGGACCTCAGCAGTCTGTGTGTCTGTGTATGGACTCAGCAGTCTGTGTGTCTGTGTATGGACTCAGCAGTCTGTGTTAGGTGTGTGTCTGCTAGTGAGGAAGCTTTGTGTGTGTATGGACTCAGCAGTCTGTGTGTCTGTGTGTGTGTGTATGGACTCAGCAGCTATGTGTGTGTATGGACTCAGCAGTATGTGTGTGTGTGTGTGTGTCTGTATGGACTCAGCAGTCTGTGTGTGTATGGACTCAGCAGTCTGTGTTAGTGTGTGTCTGCTAGTGAGGAAGCTTTTGTGTGTGTATGGACTCGGCAGTCTGTGTGTCTGTGTGTGTGTATGGACTCAGCAGTCTATGTGTGTGTATGGACTCAGCAGTATGTGTGTCTATGAACTCAGCAGTCTGTGTGTCTGTGTGTGTGTATATGGACTGTGTATATGGATACACACTGTATCAAGGGAAATGTGTTTGTTTTTAAAAAAATCCCTGGTGGAAAATAATGAATCCTCTACCAGGGATTATTAAAAAAAACACACAAAAAAACATTGTGTCGGGGGTGGGGCTTAACATGTGGCAGGGGTGGGGTCAACTTTTGTCCCTGGCCCACCCTGTGCCCCCCCTAATGGCAGTCTCCCAAGTGTAATCTCCCAGTAAAATAGACAGGTACCCAAACATCAGCCGAAACTAGATGAAGGGTGTAACAGGAATGATTTTAATAGGTGCCACATTGGCTTTTTTGCAAGTCCCTATGCAAGGGTTACTCCCACATGGACCTTGTTGGAGACTCCAACACAAAGTTATACACCAATCACAACATGGTTACAAAGTATAACACTCCCATAGTAAACATACAATTCCTCTTTCCTGCCTGGCAAATAATTGAGTCAGATACTGTAATAACTCAATTATCTCCAATCAGAAAAAACACATTTTCCCCAACACTTCACAAACACCCCAAAATACATAGCATCCTCATAAATGTCATATTCCCTGATCTCGCTGATCTGGGTGACCAACATATCCAAAAACCACCCAGATCAGTTCAGGGGTTTAGGAGTTGCATGGAAGTCTTAGTTTGACCGACCGCACATGAAGTTCTTGCCCAGAAACAGTTCCATGAGTTCAGGTTGTGGGGTCGGTCTATTTCAGAAAGTCATTGTGGCGGAACCAACCTCGCCACTATGCACTGGAGAAGCCTGGTTGCCAGCCTCCTGCCATGTGACTATGGCCCCTGGGATGTATTGCCCTTTAAAGACATGATTTGGGCATAATGGATTTGTGTTGTGCTGCTGCTGGCCCTTTTTAAGAACCATCTGGGGACATACTGTGGAGTTACTGGGTGGCCACCATTTCCTGTATCAGAAGCACATGGTGAGAACAATGGATGGCGGCCATTTTAACTCCCAGACACTGTTTGGACTTTTCAACACGGTGCCATCTCGCCAGTATTTGTTGCACAGAGACATCGTGCGGTGGTTTTGGACTATACAGCAGGGGACACATTATACAGTGATTGTTTTTATTTAGCCTGTATATGTTCTGCAGAATCTGCATTAAACTGTATTTTCCAAAGTACTGAACGGATCTGGGTGAATTTTGGATATGTGGTTCACCCAGATCCCCCAGTTCCAAGGATATACTTTTTATGGGGTTATTGCATGTTTTGGGGTCCCTGTGATGTGTTTTATGAAACTGTATTTCTCTGGCTGTGATAATTAGATTACCCATTGTGTTCAGTAATCATATCACAGCCAGAGGGGAGGATTTTGTGTGGGAGTGTCTGGGTGTATTGTATGGATTGATTGGCTGTTTTGTAACGCCCTGTGGGCTGTACTATGTTTGTGAATTGGGAATAAAAGAGACTGTATGTGACAGTACAGGGAGTTCCTGTTTTAACCCTCAAAGTGAAGTGTCGTCTCATTATTGGGGGAAGGATTCATTGTATGCTGTTCCAGTTTGACTGCTAGGAGAGTAAACCTATTCGTATGGTTCCTTTTCAACTGTCTACAGCATTCCAATGCTTGGGAGAATTTATTTGTTTCTCCGGTTCGGTGATTGTGGTGTCTGCCAGAGTGCTTGGAGTCCTCAGGAAGCGCTAGGAGCATCCTTCAACGGAGGTACCCAGTCGGGGTGCCAGGTGATCCGTTACAGTCATAAAACCAAACAAATTCACGAACCCCCTGGCTCAAAGTAGCGTTTGGTCCCCTAGTTCGTGGGAACAAAACTACCGAACAGTGCTCTCCTAGCTGTTTGGGAAAAGGAAGCAGGCGTTCATATGGTTTGACCAGTGTTCGGGAAGTCGAGTGTCCAATTTTAGTTCCAGACACTCGACGACCAAGTCCGGCTGCCTCCTTTCATGCGAACAAGATGGCCGCAGTTTTCTCCTGTATGTGGCGTTCGACTATATGAAAGGCGGCCACACAGGGAGAGCACTAATTCCTTGTTCTCTTTGTAGTTAACAAGCCAGGGGGGTGGTCTGTGTTCGGTAGTTTCAACTACCGAATGGAAAATAGTTAAATAACTGAAATAACAGGGTAATTTCTTCACAGATGGGGCAGAGTCTTGTTCTGCTTTTGTTCTCTAGCGCCCCAGGGCAGCACAGCGCAAGTTTGGGGTCATGCTAAAAGAGCACTACAATATGGTCTTTTTGCAGGGCCAGACTATGAGCCCATTGGGCCTGGTGCTGACAATTATGAGGGCCTAATTACAGAATCTTATCGACAGAAAACACTAAGACAGTTATACCTTCAAAGCGTCATATATCTAGCAGAGGTGGTGCTTGAGGGAAATTCACAGGATATAGCAAAAAGCACATACCCTATGCTAATCTCTTGCTTTCATCTTTCAAGTAAATCCATACACACTAACAGCAGCTTCCACTGAAGTAGGATGTCGGTGGGCGAAGTTAAATTGTGGGCCACAGACGCAAACACATAACCAGTCCCGCCCAAAGGGGCAACATGCCCAAAAAAGGGGCATGTCTGCCCAAGGAATTGGAAGACCAGTCTGCCAATCATGCAGGCCGGTCAACTAAGGACATACTATACAGAGAGCACCCTGAGCTTGGCATAAATGCATCAAATGATGAGCTTGCTTCAAACTTTCTAAGTACTGTCCCCTAACACTCACTTGTCCACTCCTATCCTTACCTTCATACTAGCAGGCAGAAGCTCCTGGCATACATTCTTGGACATAGAAAAGGTGTAGTGAGTGTAGATGAAATGGAACATGCCACAGTGGTAGAGAGATCGAAGCAGAAAAAGCAAAGTCAGTTTAACCTTTTTCATTCATTTCATTGTCCACACCAGTTTTGTTTACCTACATTCCTCTTGAGTTTCCATACTTAAGCAACAGCATATGAAGAGTAGGTACATTTTCTTTTCTTTTTTTAATCAAAAGGCCTATTCTATGGGCTTGGGCTTGGAGCTGCAACTCCATTAGCCTCTATGTTAATCCGCACGTGGTCTTTTGTGTTGGTGGCCATCCAAGCAGGTGGCCTGTCAGCGTGGGGTGCTTGACATTAGGCTGACAAGCTCTGTTAGTGGGCAAACCTGCCATTTTTACTTTATGATAATTGATATTGTCAACAATTTTGTACATATTGTGTAGCACAAGCACACAACCTTTCTTAAATTTACATTTCTCTTCCATTGTATGAATGACAATTTAGATAACATGATCAGAAGAGCTCTGATAGCCCTTCAGGATATACATTAAAATTGCCTTAAGAGAAATTCTAAAATGGTATTAAAAGTAAGATGCTACAACTGTATCATGTGAAGATGAACCAGAACAGGAAGTGTCTGAATGGGGACATGCATATATAGTGTGATGTTTGTGTTTCCTGAACACTCATGTACTGACACTCACAGTGATAGTATGTTTATCTTGTAAGAATGACAAGGAAATTTAGCATAATTCTCTTTTTACTTCAGGTATATGGTAAAGGTAAGTTACATTTTGTACACAGTTCATTGCAGATAATATTTATTGTTTACTATAGACTTTTATTGCTATGGTTCTTTAGGAATCAAACTGTTTAGTTCATTTTTCTTAAACTGCATCCATATTGTAGATGACGTAACCCCTTTTAACCCCTTAAGGACACATGACATGTGTGACATATCATTATTCCCTTTTATTCCAGAAGCTTGGTCCTTAAGGGGTTAAAGGAAGGGCTAATGAAGAATGGAATTCTGGTAACTTTAATTTTCCTCCATTCTATGCTTGAATTAAAAAACAATCTGATTTCTATATATAAACTTTGTAATCTGTTGATATCTTCTACTATTCTTGGACATGTTTTGCTTCAAAATTTGAACGTATATTTTTGTCTGTTATTGAAATAATTAGTTGCTTTATCAATGCATGTTCAAAGACAGCAGATAATAACTATGCTAAATTTGAAAAGAAAACCGGACAATACAAAGCAAGAGTGCTAAATTAAGAGTGATTACCGCAGAGATCAGTGGGATTTTCCTGGTGATTTAATTAATGTAAGCTTTCCATGATAAATATGAACCATGACTCTTTATACTCTATTCATGATTGCACCAGGTTCACTCCTGAGTGTATGATTCATGGATAAAGACATAGCAGTCTGAAAACTGGGTATTTACTCAGGAGAACTCAGCAACTGGACATGGTAGGAGCCTTCTACATTTACATTTTGCCATAGGAATAGTAATTGCTATGCTTCTCTCTCAGAGCATAAGACAGGTGATAATTACCTTCACATATAAAACAAGCAGCCTACCATAAATACTTCATAAAACGCTTCCTGAAATATGCGTTTAGCTTATTCTCCTGCTGGGTTCACCCAAAATATACCTTTACTATTATGTTCAAGAAAGTGAAGGTAGGTGACCAAAAAGACTAGCCACCTACCTACACTTTTTTGGCATTAAATTATCTATGGTGCATGCCCTGTTTTGCATAGGTTGCCTCTCTATGTGATTGCCCATTTTTATTGGTTTAACTTTATGTTGGTAAACAGAATTGCTAAATTGTGGATGTGCATCATTAGGCCTATCTTTACGTGTTAGCAAATGTAATGCTGTGGATATCTCATTAATGTTTGATGCTTTATAATCTATATCATGTTTACAGAGAACTCAAATCCATACACACTAACAGCAGCTTCCACTGAAGCAGGATGTCGGTGGGCACCTTAGTAGCTGAAATTTCGTGTTTTAGTCATTACATGGCCATAATATGCTGAGCTTGACTTATGTTGAAACACCCCACATTGGCAAGTCCTAACGTCACTAATATTGCAGATCACTGTCCTATTTGGACTTAAGCCCTTCATCCCTTTACACTGTGGTACTTGATGAAAGAATATTTTCAGGATGTGAAACCCCATTGTATATTTAATGCAAATATATATGCAAAATAAAGATAATAAATGCAATTAAGTTTTTGTAAGATTTATTTTGCATGTCTCTCTTTAACATCAGTTTTATTCTTAAAAATGGCTTTGTTTTGACAGTATTTTCTTGTGATGCTCTAAATGTAACTCAGTCTCCAAAGCGTTTAGTGTTACTGGAAGGAGAGAGCGCTGTTATAAATTGTACCTGGGATCCCGACCATAGAGCGAAGCAGATCAGAGTGGAATGGAGAATATCTAACAAATCATCAATAGAAGTGGAAAATAAAACTCTTTTGGCATCTGTTCTATGGAAAGGAAATGATACATGCAACATTACACAAAGGAATCACAATGGGAGTACTTATTATGTATCTAACGGTAAAGCAGAGCTACGGATTAACTCTGTCACAGTGAGAGATGAAGGAATTTACTTCTGTGAGATCAATATTGAAATACCAAGACTTCAGCATGGAAGAGGAAATGGCACTGAATTAGGTATCAATACATTAAACAATACTGGTAAGGATACCTGTGTTAGAAACATATACCTAAAAATACTTGAAAATTCAGCAATATTTCGACGCCTTTGCTCTACAAATACATATATCTTTTAATACTTATATATAGGAAGAGACGTCAGAGCAGGTTTACTGCAAGTTTTACATGTTAGGGCTCCATAGGGCTATGGACAGTATAACAATATGGGCCTTCATGTCTAACAGAATACACTCAGTTTAGAATTGCAAACACTGTTGCGAAGAAAGGATTTTGCATATTTGCATAAACGATGCAGTTGTTACCTGTATTGCTTTTTATATATCTGGCTCTGGTAACAGAACTTAATGTATCAAGTGTCCCACGTATTTTGTTTTCTGCTCAAAAAGCCCATTAGTATTGATGTAACCCCTTGACTGTGTTTGCCTGATTACATACAGTAGAAGAAAGTTATCTGACAGCCATACAGTAAATATATATTTTGATTAATAAATCAGGGCAATCGGTGGAAATATTAATGGCGATAGGAAAATGTACAGAAACAGCAGTGAAAATACATACCGAGCTTCAGTTGCCACTTCCTGGTGCCTTTTGGGACCATAATACATCTCATGGTCTTCATTCTTTGCCGCAATATAACCCATCTAGGAGTTCACCTTTTAATTGTATCAGTGTATTTTCACAGAGTTCTGCAGCAATAAAATTGCAATTAATATATCTGCAAATGTGTTTGTTTAAATTAAGAATGTATTGTTCAAAAATATAAAATAATTTAGGTAGCTATCAGCAGGTAATGTATTACCCCCAAATCCGTTTTACATGTCCTAATATTAAACAGTCTCTATTTATCAATTTCAAATGTTGAGCAGTTATTTATAAGGCCAAAAATCACTATATTGATAACAAATTAAAAATAAATGAACTGAGTTGGTGCAAAATTAATCTTAATCTTAGCAATTCCTAAAAATATATATTAATTTATTTACATAGCTATCAGCAGGTAAATAAATAATCTACCTAACAATCCCTAAACTATTATAAATTAATAGGACTCCTGATGTATCTCTTAACTTTCAGTAATACAAAAAAAAAAATAAAAAAAATAAAAGCAAATATGCAGGTTGTCTCCAAGAACCTTAATTATAGAGTCAGAATTCACTAATTTCTCTTATGACCATGTCCTGCTTCAGCAGAGGCCCCCAAGAACTGTCTTTTAATTCCTCATTCTTTACACTTAGGATGACATATAAGTAGGCAAAATCATTTAATTTACTTTAAAAATAATTATTAGGTGGTCTTACAGAAAAATATATTAGCTTTCGATCCCTTAAGGTGGGGCCAGCTTAAAATCCCTGCATGTACCCCAGAATTAAAAAATGAATTTAGACAATCATTAGCCATTCCTTTAATCAGCAAGTCCAAATTATCTTTAATTAGTTATTGAATTTAACTGGAATGTGCATACTCATTCCCACTAGTAAACACAAAAGTTGGATTTTATTTTAATCAAGTTAATCAGTTTTTCTTGATTATATTAATTATTCTGTTATTTTGAAGCTTTATTAATAACACAAAATGTTTTAGAGTTTATCCCTTATCTTTAATTTTTTTAGGCAGGATCTGAATTAGTATACATTGACAAATACCTTTTTGTCAAATACAGTAGGTATCCCAAAATAAAATGGTCGGGTAACTTGCTTATAGGTATTTGTAGGGAACCTGATGGGATTTGTAGCAATTCTCAAAATGTACAACTTATCTGATATACCATCAGAATGTAAAAAGTATACTTGTTTTCACATAATGAGTACATATAGTTAGCACAACTGCTTGGCTAAATCACCCATCTGTACTACATTGCAGGCTATATATTACCCATACAGTGTGATCAAACCCTTACTCAGGTCATCTCTGGAACTGAAGGAATGTAACTGCCTGTTTGTAATATTTATAGTCATTTTTATATAGAGCAGTCATTTCAGTAAGTCCTCTTTGTGTTTTGATTTAAACACAATGTGTATTCCTATAGGTTAAAAGTAATTACCAGCGCTCACGTTGCGTGGTAAAATATTCACTCAGTAAACGTTTGCGGAAGTTTTTGTAAAAATATACAGAGCAGGAGGTGTGTGCATTAACCTAGTTTTCAGCATATGCAATATGATGTCCGGAAATCATTTTGGTACACTTGGGGCTACAAGAAAGTGTGAGAGAAGATGCTAAGGGCTGAATCAAGGTGTACATCTTGGCACAAATTCCCTCTGTGACTGTTTATCATTACCTCTAAAAGTACGGCCAAGGACTTCTTACCCATTTTGGCCTGATGGCATTATTATGATAAATAAACCCTACGTAAAACATCTGCTGCACATTGCCTTTTTCCTTGATCCATTGTGTCTAACCAGTTGAGTTCCCAAAATTAACTTTGTGCAAATATCTACCATATTTATGAAAAAGCCATGGAATAACGATAAAAAGCCACTTGTGAATTATTTTATTCTTAAAAAGCACAATTTTAGATATTGTTGAATGATACTTAATACACACATACCCGCAAACCTGATGATATGAAAAAAAATTTTTTAATTATGAAGGAGCTTCAACCAAACGTCATAAAAGAATGCTTCAGATTTAGTGATGCACCGAACGGTTCGCTGGCGAACAGTTCCTGGCGAACATAGCGTGTTCGCGTCCGCCGCGGACGGCGAACACTTGCGCGGTTCGATCCGCCCCCTATTCGTCATCATTGAGTAAACTTTGACCCTGTACCTCACAGTCAGCAGACACATTCCAGCCAATTAGCAGCACACCCTCCCTAGCAGACCCTCCCACCTACTGGACAGCATCCATTTTAGATTCATTCTCAAGCTGCATGCTTAGTGAAAGGAGGGAAAGTGTAGCTGCTGTTGATTAGAAAGGGAAATGCATAGCTAGGTTAGGGTATACAGTGTCCACTACAGTCCTGAAGGACTCATCCGATCTCTGCTGTAAGGACAGCACCCCAAAAAGCCCTTTTTAGGGCTAGAACATGTCTGATTTTTTTTTCTTTTTTTTTTCTGTGTAATGTAATTGCAGTTAGTAGTCTGCCACTGCTGCCAGCTTCTGTGTCAGGCTCACAGTGGATACTGTGCCCAGTGCCACCACTCACTCACTGGTGTCACAATAGCTTGCATTTAAAAACAAAAAACTTTTTTTCACTGTAATAGATTGAATAGCAGTTAGTTGTCTGCAAGCGTCTGGGTGTCAGGCCTCCTTCAGCATGTGCTCTGCAGACCTCTGCCCGTGTACTTTGCCACTCATATCTGGTGTCTCTATAGCGTGCTTTTACAAATAAAAAAAGTTTTTCAGTGTAAGCTAATAGCAGTCAGTGTCCTTAAAGCGGGTGTCAGGCCTTCAGCGTGTGCTCTGCAGACCTCTGCCAGTGTACTTTGCCACTCATATCTGGTGTCACAATAGCGTGCATTTAAAACCAAAAAACTTTTTTCACTGTTATAGACTTAATAGCAGTTAGTTGTCTCAAAGCGGGTGTGTCAGGCTCACAGTGGATACTGTGCCTAGTGCCACCACTCACTCACTGGTGTCACAATAGCTTGCATTTAAAAACAAAAAAAAAAAAACTTTTTTCACTGTTATAGATTGAATATAAAAGTGGCCTCTTTGAGAGAAATATTTCCCACAATCAGAACAAAAATAAGGTTTCTCTCCTGTATGGCTCCTCAAATGATGCTTAAGATTAGAAGCGGCTGAAAGGCATTTCTCACACTCAGAACAAAAATATATTTTTTTAACATTCTCTCCACTTTGAACGAAATGACGTTTGGGAAGAGATTTTGTATGAGTAGGTTTTTCATGTACGATGCGGGAACATGATTTAGATCCTTGGTAAGTTTTGCGAGACCCAATAGTGTGTATGTAGGGGGAACAGTCAATCCATATCTGCCAAGTGACCCTATGTAGGAGGAACAGTCTCTTTTCTGCTCTGTGTCAGTGTGTATGAGGGGCTCTGAGGACAGGTGTCAATCCATATCTGCCAAGTGACCCTATGTAGGAGGAACAGTCTCTATTCTGCTCTGTGTCAGTGTGTATCATGTTCTCTGAGGACAGGTGTCAATCCATATCTGCCAAGTGACCCTATGTAGGGGGAACAGTCTCTATTTTATTATTAGACATATTATTAATCAGCACATCCCAAATACAAACATACCCAAAAATCATGCAAATCCTTCCATTAGTTCAAAAGTTAGTTAGAAGTCCTTTGTGACCAAAGGAAGCATGGCTTTTCCTGCCCAAACCAGTTCCCACTGGTCTGGCAGTGTCCCTGGGACAACTCCCTGCTGGAGAACAATAAACAGGAAATGGGGGAGGGGAAGAAACACACCTTCCCATGGATTCCAATGGGAAGAAACTGTCTTTAGATGCCAATAAGCCCCAAATAGTCTTTTTAAATGGCAATACACCCCAGGGCCATAGTCATGAGGAAGGAGGCTGGCACTCAGGCTCCTCCAAAAGCCGGGGGCAAAGGGCAGCTTGTCACCTAACAATCCAGGGACAAAAGGCATTTCGTCACAAGGGGCTCTGAGGACAGGTGTCAATCCATATCTGCCAAGTTACATAGTTACATAGTTACATAGTTACATAGCTGAAAAGAGACTTGCCATCAAGTTCAGCCTACCTCACATTTGTTTTTTGCTGTTGATAAGTCCATCAAGTTCAGCCTACCTCACATTTGTTTTTTGCTGTTGATAAGTGACCCTATGTAGGAGGAACAGTCTCTATTCTGCTCTGTGTCAGTGTGTATCAGGGGCTCTGAGGACAGGTGTCAATCCATATCTGCCAAGTGACCCTATGTAGGGGGAACAGTCTCTATTCTGCTCTGTGTCAGTGTGTATCATGGTCTCTGAGGACAGGTGTCAATCTATATCTGCCAAGTGACCCCATGTAGGAGGAACAGTCTCTATTCTGCTCTGTGTCAGTGTGTATCATGGTCTCTGAGGACAGGTGTCAATCCATATCTGCCAAGTGACCTATGTGGGGGAACAGTCTCCTATTCTGCTCTGTGTCGGTGTGTATCATGTTCTCTGAGGGACAGGTGTCAATCCATGTATCTGCCAAGTGACCTATGTAGGAGGAACAGTCTCTATACTGCTACAGAGTGCAAGAATTATTAGGCAAATTAGTATTTTGACCACATCATCCTCTTTATGCATGGTGTCTTACTCCAAGCTGTATAGGCTCAGCCTACTACCAATTAAGCATATTAGGTGATGTGCATCTCTGTAATGAGAAGGGGTGTGAGATCTAATGACATCAACACCCTATATCAAGTGTGCATAATTATTAGGCAACTTCCTTTCCTTTGGCAAAATGGGTCAAAAGAAGGACTTGACAGGCTCAAAAAAGTCAAAAATAGTGAGATATCTTGCAGAGGGATGCAGCACTCTTAAAATTGCAAAGCTTCTGAAGCGTGATCATCGAACAATCAAGGTTTCATTCAAAATAGTCAACAGGGTCGCAAGAAGCGTGTGGAAAAACCAAGGCGCAAAATAACTGCCCATGAACTGAGAAAAGTCAAGCGTGCAGCTGCCACGATGCCACTTGCCACCAGTTTTGCCATATTTCAGAGCTGCAACATCACTGGAGTGCCCAAAAGCACAAGGTGTGCAATACTCAAGAGACATGGCCAAGGTAAGAAAGGCTGAAAGACGACCACCACTGAACAAGACACACAAGCTGAAACGTCAAGACTGGGCCAAAAAATATCTCAAGACTGATTTTTCTAAGGTTTTATGGACTGATGAAATGAGAGTGAGTCTTGATGGGCCAGATGGATGAGCCCGTGGCTGGATTGGTAAAGGGCAGAGAGCTCCAGTCCGACTCAGACGCCAGCAAGGTGGAGGTGGAGTACTGGTTTGGGCTGGTATCATCAAAGATGAGCTTGTGGGGCCTTTTAGGGTTGAGGATGAGTCGAAGCTCAACTCCCAGTCCTACTGCCAGTTCCTGGAAGACACCTTCTTCAAGCAGTGGTACAGGAAGAAGTCTGCATCCTTCAAGAAAAACATGATTTTCATGCAGGACAATGCTCCCTCACAGCGTCCAGTACTCCACAAGCGTGTGTAGCTAGCAAGAAAGGGTATAAAGAAAATCTAATGACATGGCCTCCTTGTTCACCTGATCTGAACCCCATTGAGAACACAATGGTCCATCATCAAATGTAGAGATTTACAAGGAGGAGAAAACAGTACACCTCTCTGAACAGTGTCTGGGAGGCTGTAGTTTGCTGCTGCCTGTAATGTTGATGGTGAACAGATCAAAACACTGTCAGAATCCATGGATGGCAGGCTTTTGAGTGTCCTTGCAAAGAAAGGTGGCTATATTGGTCACTGATTTGTTTTTGTTTTGTTTTGAATGTCAGAAATGTATATTTGTGAATGTTGAGATGTTATATTGGTTTCACTGGTAATAATAAATAATTGAAATTGGTATATATTTGTTTTTTGTTAAGTTGCCTAATAATTATGCACAGTAATAGTCACCTGCACACACAGATATCCCCCTAACATAGCTGTAACTAAAAACAAACTAAAAACTACTTCCAAAAATATTCAGCTTTGATATTAATGAGTTTTTTGGGTTCATTGAGAACATGGTTGTTGTTCAATAATAAAATTAATCCTCAAAAATACAACTTGCCTAATAATTCTGCACTCCCTGTATGTGTCAGTGTGTATCAGGGGCTCTGAGGACAGGTGTCAATCCATATATGCCAAGTGACCCTATGTAGGGGAAACAGTCTCTATTCTGCTCTGTGTCAGTGTGTATCATGGTCTCTGAGGACAGGTGTCAATCCATATCTGCCAAGTTACCCTATGTAGGGGGAACAGTCTCTATTCTGCTCTGTGTCAGTGTGTATCATGGTCTCTGAGGACAGGTGTCAATCCATATCTGCCAAGTGACCCTATGTAGGAGGAACAGTCTATTCTGCTCTGTGTCAGTGTGTATCATGGTCTCTGAGGACAGGTGTCAATCCATATCTGCCAAGTGACCCTATGTAGGGGAACAGTCTCTATTCTGCTCTGTATCAGTGTGTATCATGTTCTCTGAGGACAGGTGTCAATCCATATCTGCCAAGTGACCCTATGTAGGAGGAACAGTCTCTATTCTGCTCTGTGTCAGTGTGTATCAGGGATCCTTAGGACAGGTGTCAATCCATATCTGCCAAGTGACTCTATGTAGGAGGAACAGTCCCTATTCTGCTCTGTGTCAGTGTGTATCATGGTCTCTGAGGACAGGTGTAAATCCATATCTGCCAAGTGACCCTATGTTGGAGTAACATTCCCTATTCTGATCTGTGTCAGTGTGTATCAGGGGCTCTGAGGACAGGTGTCAATCCATATCTGCCAAGTGACCCTATGTTGGGGAAACAGTCTCTATTCTGCTCTGTGTCGGTGTGTATCAGGGGCTCTGAGGACAGGTGTCAATCCATATCTGCCAAGTGACCCTATGTAGGGGGAGCAGTCTCTATTCTGCTCTGTGTCAGTGTGTATCATGGTCTCTGAGGACAGGTGTCAATCCATATCTGCCAAGTGACCCTATGTAGGAGGAACAGTCTCTATTCTGCTCTGTGTCAGTGTGTATCAGGGGCTCTAAGGACAGGTGTCAATCCATATGTCAAGGTGTCAATATGTCATATGTCAGGTGTCAATCCATATCAATTGTGATTTAGGAATGTTAGGTGATTTCTGCCCTTTATGGATTAAGAGCAGACTCTGCATCAACTGTGTAATTTTCCATGGGAGTTTTGCCATGGATCCCCCTCCGGCATGCCACAGTCCAGGTGTTAGTCTCCTTGAAACAACTTTTCCATCACTATTGTGGCCAGAAAGAGTCCCTGTGTGTTTTAAAATTCGCCTGCCCATTGAAGTCTATGGCGGTTCGCCCGGTTCACCGGTTCACGAACATTTGCGGAAGTTCGCGTTCGCCGTTCGCGAACTGAAAATTTTGTGTTCGCGACATCACTATTCAGATTATTAAATTTGGTATTTCATCTTCTTTTGGATCATCTGCAGAGACAGAGGAATGTGAAAGGTTGAATTTAATGAAATTGAGAATTTTTCAGACTGTAATATTATGTAACAATACAGTATAATGCACTTCCTATAATGAGCATTTCTGTTATCATTGATATT
Source organism: Pelobates cultripes (assembly GCA_933207985.1). NCBI lineage: Eukaryota > Metazoa > Chordata > Amphibia > Anura > Pelobatidae > Pelobates > Pelobates cultripes. The sequence continues at coordinate 47,618,257 of OW240917.1, read as the reverse complement.
ATTTATTATTATAGGTAATTCACAAAATACATCGAATACATCTATATATGCCTCTTGGACTGGAATTATTATAATCCCTGTCATTATACTGATTGGATATATTCTGTTCCAAAGAAGGAAGAAAGACAGTAAGTATAGTGTATTCATAGCATGGTATTAATTCTATTACTCCAGGTTTCAGTATTACATATATGTACGTAAATGTTTATTTTATGATATATATATATGTACGTAAATGTTTATTTACTTTTGGCATCAATTGAATAAGCTTTCCAGAAAATTCAATATGGCTGTATAAACTTTTTTCAAATGATTTATCTGCAGATGCCACCATTAAAGTCCATGGGAATTATTGGACATAAATAATTTATTAAATATTTATTTACAACATTGAATAAAGGTTATTAATTCGGGAATTGTGGGTAAACTAGAACATGCAAATCTTAGGAGAAAATATTTGGAAAAATTAGCTAGTCGAAAATAAACTATTCGGTTAGAGAGAAAAAAAATCTGATAAGAAGAGAAGAAAAGCTCACTATTCAGGGTCTAGTTTTTTTTTATTTATTTGTCCCAATAGGTGTAATGAAATTATTATCCGATAAATTGCTGGTAGACAATAAAGTGCAACTGTAAAATACAAATATTAATAGTGTCTACAATTCAATGTGCATATCCAACAAGTATATTTCAGTGTCAGTTCCTGTAATACACACAGTAATACGTAACAATATGAACCAATCCTCTCAGAGAAATACTTATGGAACTCAGAGAAAAAGATAAAACATACAATAGTGCAGATTTATAATTAACTCAATCAATTTAAGACCAGTAAAAACAGGGTCTGTGCTATTGGAAATGTTTCACCTAAACCTAGGCTTCTTAAGTCAGGACTGATATAATTGAAACAGGTTTGAAATAGCACCGACCCTGTTTTTAATGGTTTTAAGTGGATCGTTGTTCTGGTGCTAAATAAAGTATTTTTTCATTAATTTACCAAAAGGATCCTAGAAGTTTGTCTAAAAATCAGGGTAAGCATCTCCTGCTTAACAGATATATTTTGAGTCTGAGACTTTGGGACATGTGAGTGACATTGTATCAAAAGTATTTATCTATCTATCACTGTTTGGATGTGCTACACTATATATATATATTTTCTGTTCTGGTTTATGAGATAAAATAAAAAGGAAGAAAATTGTGGGAGGGTAAGAGTCCCCTATACAAGATTTCAAAGCTGATTTCATAGAGCCAAGATTCAGGCTCTAGTCCATGTGAGTTGGCAGTTTGGAGGCATTAAATATAGTGTGTAACCTGATATTTATTATTAGACCAACTGCACTATTGTATGTTTTATCTTTTTCCATGAGGTCCATAAGTATTTCTCTGAGACGATTGGCTCATATTGTTAAGTATTACTGTGTGTATTACTGGGATTGATGCTATACACTTGTTGGATTTGCACATAGAATTTTAGGCACTATTATTATATGTATTTTATAGTTGCACTATATCATCTATTATCGGATAATAATTTCTTATGATTACTTTCTACTGAGTACTTTATTGTAAAAGAATACATGGTAGTAGTTGGTATTTGCACTTTACAATGTGTGAATTTACATGAAATTTTTTTGGGTGGTGAGCACTTTGTTTAGATATTTAGTTTTTTCATTTAGTGTGCTAAAATACACAATTAGCAATGTTTTGGAAGTGCCCTTATACACTGAAGAATTAGCCTTATTTGGAATTATCAAACTGCTCCCTTACAAGTGTCCTTATTTCAGAGGACAGTCTCTATTTTGGGCCAAATCCCACTAAACCAGGGGTGCCTAAAAGGTAGATCCCCAGATGTTTCAAAAATACAGCTTCCATGATGCTTTGTCATTCTAAAGCATTCTAAAAGCATGAAAAGCATCATGGGAGTTGTAGTTCTACAACATCTGGGGATCTACCTATTGGGCACCCCTGGTTTAGTGGGATTTGGGCCCAAAATAGGGACTGTCCTCTGAAATAGTGGCGCTTGTGAGATATGTAGTTTGATAATTCAAAATTCTAAACCTCGTTTCTTTCCTAATGTTTCTGTTTTTCTAGAAGCTCCATATTATTGGTGTTCGACTGTATAACAGAGCTCCACAGAAATAATACTAAACATTAATGTTTTTGTAAACTACAATACATGTGTTTAGAAATCAAAATGTGTAAATAAGATACATTGTTCTTGTTCAAAAAATAGTTGCACAATATGTTATTCGTAAGTCACCTAAAAGTACTCAGAACAACCTCGCCTCTGGCCACACACCCCACTCACAACCATAAAATTAAAGTGTACTTTTGAAAAATGTCTAACAGCCAATAAGGGGATGTTTTTAGCCAAATGTAAGCACTGCGTTTTCTGATAAACAACATTGTTTACCACTGCCAGATAAAAAAGAGGCAAAATCTATTTACCAAAACTACTATATTACGATGTAGTGTCCCTTTAGATCAGGGGTCCTCAAACTGCGGCCCTCCAGATGTTGCTGAACTACAACTCCCATGATTCTTTGAATTACATAGATAGCCAGAGAATCATGGGAGTTGTAGTTCAGCAACAGCAACATCTAGGGGGCCGGAGTTTGAGGACCCCTGCTTTAGATGCTTAACCTTGTAACAAGATTGTTTTGCATGAGAATCTCAGGAGAAACTTGAAGATTAGAGAAATATTAATGCATTCTATTTTTCCTGGTTAAACATTTTAAAAATAAAAATACAACATAAATCTATATTACTCAAACCTTTTGCGAAATTATTTTTTTGGAGTGTTAAGCTTGCTAGCAGTCTGCTAAATAGTGAAAAAGTTATACTGTACAGATATTTTGTTTCCAGATTGTTTATTACATGCCAGTTACATGTTAGGTTTAAACATAATATTGTTATGATTTAATCGATCATTGATTTTACCTTTTATTTCAAGGGATTCATGCCTTAGAATTGAGCAAGAGAGAGTCAATTGAACTAAATCAGCTGAATCCAGATATGAATGACGCTGACGAGCATAGCTCATCATCATCAAACTCTGTCCAATGGGTAATTGTTAAACACTAGTTTGAAAATGTTATACAAATTTTAATATTTTTGCAGAAGCACATCATAATACCTCTGATATGTGTCAAAGTTTGATACAGATCAATAATATCACTAGAATGCAAGTTAGATGCATGTTAGAACTAATTAAGTGAATATATATTTATGTGGGTTAAGGTATCTATGTGGGTTACTGAAGTAGGAAGGGCATGTAGATGAATAAAATTTGGGGGTTTAAAGTAGTAATAGCAAGACACATCGTTAACTAAAATTTCACAATAAAACAGTAATATGTATACAAAAAAGTATTAAACATAAGCTAATGGCAAGGCTCATGTGATATTTGGGTGGGTCTCTTTTAGCAATTAGAATGCAATAATAGGGGTAATTTGACATTTTAGCCTGTTATTCCATCTCAAAGTCGACATGTGTCCAGAAAATCAGTCCATTAAAATAACTTTATCAGGGTTATTTACTAAAGGAAGAATTCAATTCAAAGTGAATCTCAAATTTTAGACTAGAGTAGCTAAAAGTATAGCTGATTTTCCAATTTGACTATTTTGACCTTAATTTTAACTTCACTAGGAATTCACCTCGAATTCTGACTTTAGGGAATAACTCTGCTAGTTGACCCTACAATTCCCTGCAGTTCCAGTATTAATATTATTATTTATAAAGTGCCAACAAGTGCCGTAGCACTGTACAATGGGTGGACTAACAGACACGTATTTGTAACCAGACGCGTTTGATGCACAGGGACTGAGCTTACATGCTAGAGGGAGTGGGGTATAGTTACACAAAAGGTAAGGGCAGGGTAGAAAAGTAGGTTGCTAGAATAGTATTCATTGAGGGCTTAGTGTTTTGTTTTGATAGTTTCAGGAGAGGAATCAGGGTGCGGGGAGGGAAAGCTGGTCACAGTTTAATTGATATGCTCTCCTAAAAAAGTAAGTTTTTGGTTATATGAGGGGAATTACTATACTCTGGGGGAGGTTGCACAATGGAACATTTGAGTATTTCTTTATTAGTGTCTTCACTATTTTACTTATCAAAAATGCATTTTGTATCAAAATATAAAAATTTGACTAAACTTGGCAGAAAGTAGTAATGTAACAGCTTTGTCTAAAAATTTTAAATTCTATATATTGTCCAGACTGTCTTCTTTTGCAAATCAATCAATATGATATGTTTTTTTTCTAAATTTGAAATAGGCAGGTATTTAATTTGACCCAACAACTGACAAGCTGTACATAAAGATGTTGCTTTACTCAGCAGATGCAACAGAACGTAAACTGGGTGTTGTTAGTTTTTGTTTTGGCCCACATGAAGATTACAAAATTTCACTGTAAAAAAACAAGTGGTAAATGTGTTGCATGTAAAAAACTCAAAATCTTCTAAAAATATAAGAAAGGTTTTTCAGATGTTGATGACAAAATGTTCACATGAGAAATGTCTAAATACCCTTGTCAAATACAATGAGGTATCAATTTCTTACAAAAAAATATAAACCTGAGTAGCCATTTTGGATTTCATGACTGTTAAACATACAGTTCCACGAGCCCAGTTTTTAGTTTTCAAACAGTTTTCATTCATTCCTTTTGGCCTGTTACTTCAAAATATAATATATTATGTTCAGTTGAGCTCCACTATGTGTACACCAATTACAGAACTGTGAAAAATAACCTTTTTTCCAATTATTGTGCCTTTTTTATTACAATATTCATACTTTTGTTAAGTAAACATAAAGCCAGTTTTGCCAAGTAAAGTTTAACCCATTTTCCCAAATGCTGTCTTTTTGTGATAGAGGCCTTTTTGGCAATTTTTTTCTATGTGTTTGTTACACTACAATTTAACACTTCCCCTTTATAAGTGTACTCAAACATACTATATACCATTCTGTAAAGAACGGTTAGGGCTGGTTTTTGGATATCCTATTTGTATACTTAACACAAGACTAGTTATGAACATGTTTTCCTCTTTTTTTTTTTTTTAAATGCTTTTTCAAAGCTTTGCTCATAACAACTTCAACACAACTAGTGCATCTAAGGTATCTAACTAATGGAATACTGACAGTTTTTATTTAACAATTTCATCACCAACCTAGCCAGAATTTCTGGGTATATTCTATTTTTTGTGGATTTTCCACAAACGTGATTTTTAGGATTTATTTAATATAATATGTATGTCCCACTACTGTTAAGACCCTGATATGTATTCTGCTACTGCCGCCGAGTACAGCAATGTGTATACCATATGTATATCTTTGATGGTATGGGGGCAATTTATAGGGTCATTATGGACGTGCCCTAATTTGGACATGTTTCTCTCCTTGCTTCCCATATACACTATTTGGTAGTAACACTATCTGTGCCACCATACTTACCAGTATCACACTTTGACACTATTTATAACCCTCCCATAATGCCAACCAGAGCCTTAATTGTAAACCTTGCCCTAACCTTAACTGTAACCTATAACTCTAACTGTATCCCTAATGCTAACCTTTTCCAAACAGTTTAGTTGATTTAGCCTCAGATTGACTGGTCACAGTGGGAATCAATCAAAGTAATGACAAAGTAATGACAAAATATCTCTTTGAATTATAAAGGAACCTTTTAACTTTAAAACATAAAAAAAATATATACAATAGTGTGTAACAGTATGTAGCAATTATGTAATATTCAGTAAGACAATTGAACATTCACACTTTTATGAGCTAAACAGTAAACACTTAGCTCTAGTGGGAACAGCTTGAGGGGGGCCCTTCCACACTTTATGATGTAATCCCATAGTGTGTAACAGTATATAACAATTATGTAATACGATTGAACACTCACGCGTTCATGAACTAAACAGTAAACACATACGGTAGCTCTAGTGGTAACTGCTTGGGGCATCATAAGGGGGACCCTTCCCCATTTTATGATGTAATCCCATAGTAGGTCCTGGATGATAACTAAGAAAAAACACAGACATAGAAGTAACTTAATGCACAGAGATTCCAAAATATTTGACAAGTGAATACTCACAAGGGTGGAGCCGATATTAGGCTTTATAAAGCATAGTGTGTGATTAGGGACCACATTCCCTTCTTTAGTAGTGGCAGGAATAAGGTGCCAATTATATATTAAAATATATTTATTTAGAGAATATAAAAACAAATAAAATAGCAAAAAATGGCAACTGAATACACTTGCACTATCGTCAGAATGCGTTTCACAACTTACATATAGGGCTTCATCAGCTGGGCAATGTGTAGTGACTCACTGCCTCACTACAAATTGCCCAGCTGATGAAGCCCAATATGTAAGTGGAGAAATGCTTTCTGGCAATAGTGAGAGTGTATCCAGTTGCCATTGCCATATGAAAATACGGTGGAAAAAATGTATAGTAAATACAATCAATTTTCTTCTCACAAATAAAGAGAAACTTGAGAAAAACTCAGTTAGGAAGCAGTTAATAACTAAAACAATACATTTCATTAATAATTACGTATATATAGCACATAGTCTTTGCTGGCTTTACTATGACTTCCTTCTCTTATTTATAATTTTTGTTACAGGCTATATCAACACTCTATGACTCATGTGACTATTTCGCAATGAAAAATCCCCCAGATTCTTCTGAGACATGTACCCAGTGAAATCGACTTGCAACCACCTCCTGTGAATGTTAAACCCATGGAACAATGGTATTGTTACTTAATACTAAATTCTGCTCAGAGTTGGGTGCGTGGATGTGAATAACATGTAGAATTGTACTGTTCCATATACATAGTTTATAATCATATTTTACTTATAGATCCATTCATCGAATATGGAAGTCATCAGTGGTGGGGATAAAGACGTTATATGATGTAACAGGGATCATATCAAACATTTTGTATGTTCTGTCAAAAAGAAAAGAAAAAAGACTGACAAAAATGTTGTAGACAATGCAATGTGAAACTAAACCATCAGACCACTAAGTATTTACAGCCTTATGGGATCAGACCTCCTAGAAACGAAGGGTGTGTTGATATGTGAATGGACATTTAAATATACAAGACCATCGCGGAGAAACAATAGATAAATATGGACATTTCATTTTAAATACTTTCATATTGAATATTGAGAAGAGACAACTACTGTATATGTTACAACATGCATAAAAATAAATAAATAGAAAAGGCGAGCCAATCCCAGGTCTTATTTTTAAAACGAATTTTCCAAATTCATAAATATGTTTCAAAAGTCTTTAGCATTTTTCCAAAGATCTCCCTGCTTGGCTCTGCGCCCCCTCACTCTTTTGGGTGCAGACTACTTAAGAAATTTGTAATATCCACAGCACCTCTCAATGACTCAGAATTCTGAGTCACTGACTAATTGCTGGGACTGCAAGGAAGCTGTTAAAATGATCTGCACCCAAAGAGGTGCAGACCACAATGTAGCCCATGTACCAGCATAGCTAAGGGGAGTGGGCCTTGACATTGCTAGGAGACAGGCATAGAATGGCGTTGGTGTTTTGGCTTGGTTGCATTGTGGAAGGAACTTACAGGGTATATATAAAAGGAGCCATTTTAGGTTAAGGGAACATTTTAACTTAATTTGCACTTACCTGTTGTTGTCCAAACCTCCCTCCCTAGTTTTTCTCCTGTTTGGTCACGGCGGAGGGGGATGGATAGAAAAGTTGGGGGGTAGGTCAGATTAATAACTGGTAAATGTTTAGTTCAGGAAAAATAGGTAGGCGTTTGAACTGGTTTGGTAGGTTCGAGCTTGTTGGTAGCTCAGTACCTGGGGATGCAGAGGTATCTTGGTATATCCCTACCCGTGAAAATGGATGCCATTGGTGGCAATGGTTATGTGTTCAATGTTAATTATATTGTCTTATAATGTTGTTGGGATTTATTGTTTATGTAGGGTCATTGTCTGGGGGTTATAATTGTATAAAGGCAGGATAATGGATTTGTATGTCAATGACTTGATTTTTTACTTGTTAATTTTCAAATCAATAAAAGCTGTGATAATTTTTTACCCAAAATAAATGGTGGCAATTTCTTTTTGGGGATTGTGTGGTGGGGTTTAGCATATGTCAAAAAGGCAATTATGCACATGTCCTGCTCCTGCATCGGGATCCTGCGTCCAAACGTGCTCTCCAATGGACCACAAGGGATTATACCCCATCCCGCATAAAGGTAAGCAGGATGGGAGCAAATGAACTATGCAAATGAACCTCACAGCACAGCCACCCACACACAACCCTATTTCACAATACACTCTTCTACACACACACACACACACACACACAAAGTCTCTCTCCCAGGGTTACTCATTAAAGTGCGAATTTCAATTTTAAGGTCAAAAAAGCTAAACTCAAAAAAAGTCCGCCATGGTTTCAGTTTGGCTACTCTGTCGTTAATTTTGATATTCACTTTAGTAAATAAATCTTTTAGACTCTACACATAGGCCTATTAACTAAAGTGAGAATTCAAAGTGAATATCAAATTTAAAGTCGAAATAAGTCAGCGGGAGGTCAGCTGTGATTTCAGTATGGCTATTCTAGCCTCAAAGGTGAAATTCACTTTGAATTAACTTTGAGTTCTCTCTTTAGTAAACAGCTCTGGACGTCTTATGCGAAAACATACGGTACTCAGCCACCACACACAGACACACACACACACACACACATAGCTCTTGCAGAACAGAGCCCAGGGCTCTAGGGGGAAGCCCAAATATGGCATTATTGAGAACTCATTGTAAGGCAAGTGCTCTGGATAATTACCTGCATATTGAGTTTAGCTCCATGGAGCTAAACTACCAGGAAGTAACAGGACGGAAGGTGTAACAACTTTCATTTATAAAATCCGTACTTTTATAATATGCAAATAAAAAGAAATAAAATGAAAGAGGACACACTCTTCACACATCCACAAACTGAATGAAATATACTTTCTTTTAATGTGCTAGATGTAAATCTGATAATAAATTATATGATATCTGTGTTCTAGTGGATAATACCTAGACTAAGATTAGATCATGCTTTCCACTATAATTGCTTTCGACTATACTAATATGACACAGAATTCTGTCCTCTGTCCCTAAAAATAAAGTTTATCTATATGAATGTACTGTTAACCGTGCTGTAACTTATTATAAATAATGTGTAATAAGATTCAATTCTGGAAATATCATGAGTCACCTGGTTGCAACTAACATTTTTTTTTTTTTAATCAGATGCTAGTTAGACATTAAAGAATCAAGAATGATTCAAAACACTGTGGTTAGGATAGAAAATGCATTTCTTAAAATATACATTGACTAGTACAATGTCCTTTAGATTAGCTGGTAGATAAAAAAAAACCATTATATTTCAGATCATTCAATGTGTACTGTAAACTCTGAAAACAGAGGAAATGGAAACAAATGCTCAATTCGAAAAGAAATTGAGTTTGTAGGCAATAGTGACTTCTATCTGTGGTTTTTTCTTATACTTCTTCTATGTGCGTGCTTTAAAGATCACATTTTACGTATTTCAGAGACTATTTCAGTTGCCATATCTGTGGCTTGAACTGCAATGATTTCAAGTTGTACACCACTCCAACTACATCCAAAATACTTTTTTTTTTGTGCTTAACAAAATCTACAATTTTTTTTCAAAAGTTTATCTGAATAATTGGCATATTTTTGGGGAACTATTGGAAAACTTTTACCAGATATCTATAATATCTCATTGTTATTGTTATTATGTGTTATTTATATAATGCCAATATATTGTGCAGCATTTTATCCTTATACGAAGGGAATACAAAACAACAAGCACCTCAGAAATGTTTTGTTGCTCTTTACAATATGAAAGTAAAACATTAAAATAATGCAGAAAGCAAAAAGATTCACACGTTAGCCACAGTAGCTCATCTTATATTTCCTGTACCTTTGGTATTATAAATGCACAGTGTGCGTGGTGATGCAAATGGTTCCAAAAAGGATCAGTGGGCATAGGTCATTCCATTATACTGGAATTAGCAGACAATAAACAGTTGTGTGAATACTTTATATCACTAGTCAGGTAAATAAAGAAGACCTAAAAAACAAGACCATACTGAATTTTAATTTAGCAACACTTGTTTCAGGATATGTGTAGGGATGCTGTGTGGTTAACAGTCGGTGGAAGTGTCATGAGAGCTGTGATAGCAGTGTATAACAAGATCTTTAAGAGGCCGTGCTTAACGCAATGCCAATAATAGGCAAAATAACAAAATAGCAAAATCAAGAAACAAAGCTAGCTGAGGGAGTCCAAAAATACACAATAATGATAAGCAAAGCTGGGTCAAGGAAATACGATAGCAGTCAGATATGCCACATTGGGAAAACCATAATATCACAGACTAAGGAACATGCTATTGAAATCACAAGGAATCCACAAGAGGGCACTGAACAGATGCAAAGCTCGTGTATTTTTGGGCCTGGGGCTTCATAGCCACACTTCCAAAATGTGATTTTGCATCGGAAATTACACCATTTCTGGTTCAAATCTATCATGACGTGGCCATGATATTGACATCATAAAAAGCGGCAGAGCTACAGTGCCTGGCATCAGTAATGCTGGCAGAGGTGTCTGGGGGTGTGAAACTGATGCGATGCCTACTTGGGGAGGTAGCGGGATCAGGTAAGTGGCGTAGCGCAAGGGAATATATCCTTACAGTCTCTTTCTCAGCCCAAGAAGTTTTGATGAGGTGGTTAGGATGCCCGTGGACTGATCATGGAAAACAGTTTAGTTCTACGTCTAATTATATTCTAGTCCAGTTTTATTCTAGGTCGGTTCAATTATAACAATGGGTTTAAAGTAAAGTTGCTTGCCTTTCTCATTCTTTATAAGGCATCTTAGTTCTCACACTCCTTTTCCAGACTTACAAACCTGTGACTTATTTTATTCAGAATATGATGCTGCTATTACTTATCTCCATTGGTATTTAGGTTCTAGAGGCAACTCTAGACTTAGTGAGGCCAAACTTGAGTCCCCATCTTTAATGCAATTACGCTCATTACCAATAATCTTCTCATCAACCTCATTCTCATAAATTTCCCAACCAACCATCACATCACCCCCATTTACGATCAAATTACTTCATCCCTAAAACACCCTCATCACCCCAATGCCCAATGTCTCATCACATTTCCTCATGTCTGAATTCACACACCATAGCCCCACAACCACTTTACCTTTATCCCTACTATCCCTTCTTCTTCTTCTCAGCTTAATCACATTACCCCATCAGCATAATCCTGTCATCACCAAACCTCACATTAAGCTATACCCATAATTAAATCACATCAAATCCCATAAATTTTTTGATTTCTACAAACCCCTCATCACTTTCAGCCCAACCATCTGCTCATCACTATTACATTAAACTGTCTGCATAATGCCTCATCCAGCCTGACCACATTAACCCTAACAGGATAATACCTTTTGTCTTCACAATCACGTCGGGTTCAGCCCTATAGTGCTATAATTCCTGCTTTCCTCCATACCTGCTGGTCTAGTGGTGCAGTGGCTGGGAGGGAGCCGGTGAAGATGCGCAACCCAGATCAAAAGGTCCCATTGTGCAGTATGTTAGACAGAACCAGTGCGAGAAGGTGGGGTTATGACATTATTTTCCTGATTGCTACCTTACTAAGCCCCCTCTCATACACAGCAAGTATAGGAAACAGTGACAGGCCAAGAGCTAGAAAATGTTCTTCACCAGTCACTACTTCCTTGCCATACAATCGAGAGGAAGTCTGCTGATGTCAATGTATAGACCAGGGCTCAGGGAAGGACCTAGTGTACTGTCTTTCAATAAGCTTGTCTGAGCATCAGCACCTGTATTACTTACATATGTCTCTCCTTAAAGGACCACTATAGTGCCAGGAAAACAAACTTATTTTCCTGGCACTATAGTTCCCTCCCATGGCGCTGAAGGGGGAGGAAGGGGGTTAAACACTCACCTTTCTCCAGTGCCGTGCTCCCTCGGGGCTGGGGACTCTCCTCCCTCTTCTGATGTCACCAGCTGAATGTGCATGCGCGCATTCAGCCAGTCCATAGGAAAGCATTCTGAGGGCTTTCCTATGGACGCAGACATCTTCTCACTGTGAAAATCACAGTGAGAAGCGCGGAAGCGCCTCTAGCGGCTGTCAATGAAACTGCTAAGTTTACAGCAGGCAGGGTTAATCCTAGAGGGACTTAGCACCCAGACCACTTCATTAAGCTGAAGTGGTCTGGGTGCCTATAGTGGTCCTTTAACTCTCCTTTAGTTAAGGTGACCTTTTGAATCTACATGTGGGGCTCCCTCTATCAGCCTGTATATGTTAATGTAAACCCAGTCCTCAGAATGGTCTATTTGATGAAGCTGAAACAATCATAGACACCACAGAAAGTTGTAGACATTCATTTTTTTTCTATGTAGGTTTAATCCTGCATTTAATGGCCTCTGGTTTAGATATAAAACATGCAGAGGGGAGAGCAGCAAACAGTGTTTTTGTAGAGATTTTAGTAGCCACCTACTGAACCAGTGGGGATATCAATGAGAATGATGGTAACTGCTTGCCCAAATGTCTTGGAAAGTAAGTCCCAGCTATTGTGACGGAAGCTCAATGTCCAAGTCACATGACCTATAAACATAGACTTACATAGAGCATATTGGTGTTGGCTTCAGTGGAAGGAGGTTGACTAGTACTGTTGTCACAAGCTATGATAAATAGCAGTGTTGCTGTAAGGACTGGGGGGGGGAGGGATAATTATTTAGTATACTGAGTTATGATGATGTTCTGTATGGGATAAAATAAAGCTTAAGTGACATCATCTTCCCATGAGGGATTTTGCATTTGTATGCTTACATGAGCTTATTTAATTCCCTAGCTTTTTAGGTGCCAAAGAGACCACACAGAAAGGCATGTATTGTGTAAACTAAAAATTGAGTTTTCAATGAGAAAAAAAAAAAAGGGTGGTTTTGTATCGAGATTAGTGTTATCCACAGACAAGCAGCACTTTGTTTATATTGTTATATGTTCTTGCAGATGTGAAATCCTGTTTAAACAACTATACCTCTGCTTAGAAGAAATTCCCCAAAAGCAAATATTTGACTTTGGCTGATGAATGCCAAATATATGGATACTTCACAGTATGATGAACATAAAATAGTTTGCTTCTATTCACAGTGCTTTAGCGTATGTCATGTCTTTAATCATTTTCTTTCTGTATGTCATTATTTTGTTGTCTGGGATTTGGGGAATTTTTCACGAAAGGGCAAGTAGACCCAAATTATCGAATTGGAAAAAAAAAGAAAAAAATATAGTTTCATTGGTAATGTTTTTCAAGTTGGCTGCTTGGCCCAAATTGTGCAATTCAGTTGTCCACACACTATGAATAATACAAGCAGATAGACAAAAAATGGAGTTCTGCGCATCAAGTAGGTAGTGCACACCCAGGTGCTACTGCAATTTATTAGAAGACACAATATAAACAAACGTTTCGGGCAACAAGCCCTTCCTCAGTGCTTGATGTTCTCTAATAAATTGCAGTAGCACTGAGGAAGGGCTTGCTGCCCGAAAACGTTTGTTTATATTGTGTCCTCTAATAAATTGCAGTAGCACGTGGGTGTGCACTACCTACTTGATGCGCAGAACTCCATTTTTTGTCTGCTTGTTACACTGTTGGAACTACAGTAAGGAGACCCTGCAGCTCGGATTTAACTGTTCATTACTGTGTTCTTTATCTTTGATAATCGGTGGGCATCACTGATGCCTCTGCCTCATCCTATGCACTATGAATAATACACCTCTGTTTATTTCTGTAGAGAAGTTACACGTATATCTTTAATATGTAATGTAATGCTGCTATTTTAGGTTGCATAAGGTTACATAAAGGACACAATGAGAAGTGAAATTTCCTGTATAAATGAGGTAGTGAGAAAGATGTAACACAGTGGAACGGTTCTGGGCACTGGTATTTGGTTTTCTACAATTTCTGCATTTAACACAAATATACTTTTTTTAAAACATTTTTTTTCATAGTTCTGTAGTTCTACAGAATTAATAAAATATTTGAAAAAAAAAATGTAATGGTAATTCAAAATCAGCACTGCTAAATTAATTCTGAAAAAATCTCAAAGGCAAACAGTATATGCCAAAGGTAATTACAGGTAATGCAAATCGAATTCTAAAGACTAACTTATATGTTATTATTAACACGAACACTATATTTTTACATATATTTATCTTTTTAGTGTTAGAGTGGTCCTTTTTATACATTTAGATAAATGCTCTCCCTTGCTAAAAAAAATAAATCTATGTGCTTCAGTGCTCTGGAATTGCACGCCCAAAACTTAAAGGGAAACTATAGTGCCAGGAAAACAAACTCATTGTCTGGGTGCCTGTAGAATCCCTTTAAGAAGTTTAAGATTGGACAAATCCCCATGTGAACAATATCCAAAACATATCTTGTCATTGACGGTAGTTAATGCAAACTTGTAAAACTACAAATAGGGTACATGAATTGACAATGAATGTCTGCTATGGTTTCATCATATGTACCTTCATACAAAAAAGATATAAAAAAAATATATATATATAAACATTTATTTTTTTTATTTTAGAAACTGCAGTATTTTACATTTCCAGGCAAATAGGCCAATAGCTGCACACTGCAATCCCTACATTAAGGTATAGTGTGGTTTGGAGCTTAGTGTCCCTGTAATAGAGAAAAACAGTAACAAAATGAGGTAGAATTACTTGTTACCAAAAAACTCTATTTATCTTTCCCTTTGCTCCAGCACGAATTGGTCACCAATCAAAGAAACAAATTACTTTCCCCTAGTTCTGCATTTCTGTAAATTAAAAAACTGCAAATAGAGTTAAATATGGCAAGTAATGTATATGTTCGTGTGATTCTTGTATAGAGCTGTCTTAGTGTCCCAGCTGCAGTTGTGATGTCTAACTGTTATGAGGATGCAGAAGAATAGAGCCCCAGGCTGCACAGTGCAGGGTGAAGACTATGGTATATTTAATTATACATGTTTAAGGCTGTTTTACCCTGCACTGTGTAGCCTGTGGCTCTATACTTGTGGATTTATATTGGGGCCCAGCAAACATCCCCCACAGAGCTCCGGTGCGTCAAGATACTAGTGGGCAGCACTCTTCTACCAGGCTGTTATGAGATAGCGCTTATCACGACAATAGAGTTGTTGTTTAATTTACAAGGTAAGTGAGCACTCTCAGAGTAGAGTATTTGGAACCCAAACTATTTTGGCATTTTTGCTATGTGTTTGTTCAACCATACTTTCTGTATTTCTGTTTTTTTTTGTGCTGCCATACATATTATATATATATATATTTTTTTTTTTTTGTGGTCTTTCAGTTGACGTGACATATATGTGTGGTTGCCTGGACAGTTCAATATCTATAGACTATTTAGAATATTTACTGGTTTTGTGTTTTTTCCGATGCAGACAAAAGACAAACACGAAACCAGTAAATTGTGTAAATGTACGTCAGCAGTAAGGCAATTCTGCGTATCCCATTGTAGAATACTGTAGTGGTGTAATCCCCACTATAGTATATCAGCGGAAGCTTGGTTCAATGATAATGGGTCTTAGGGAATATGTAAGACACAAGTGAATGAAGAAACACACCAATAGTACAACTTATGTACACATGGTACAGCATCACCATTGGAATAGACTGAGTGGACAGACACCACCGGGAATATATGAACAGCTCCAATCAAGGATGTAAGCTGTAAAATAGGATCCAGATACCACAATGGATTATATAAATACTCAGCAAGATGAGAGGCACTAGCACTTCCTGAATGATCACATTCCCGTGAAGCAGGTTCACTTGACATTCCCTTGTAGTCTCCAGGTACAGTTATAGCGCTTTCTGTTCTATTACAGACTGTGGAGCTGTAAACAGACCGTCCACACCATAGGTTCAACAGTTATAACTAAGGTACTGTTAGTGCGTCAAGTTTCATAACCTGATGCTACTATATGTTCCATAAATGGGCCATTCAGTTAATTTGCTTAATTCAGGTCATTATCTGCCCAATACCAGCACACTACCCATATCTGTCAGTCAACACCAAACTGGATTTTGTTTGTGAGCCCTCTCCTGCAGTTATTTGCAGACACCTGTAATCTGATATATTACACTGGTCCTAGAAGGAAATAGTTAAAAAGAAGAAAAAAAAGGCTGCAAACACAATGCAATAGTTTGTTTCGGTTGTGTGAATCAAATATACATCATAGGAAACAGTGGTAAAACGTTTGGTAACACGTTCTTATCTGTACATTTCATGGAAAGAGAAAGTTTTGATCAAGAATAGACGGTTTATGAAGTGAAGAAGCAATGAGAACTGACTCTGGCTGGCCATACTTGATCATTTTATGCCTTTGACCTAGTTTTATTTTAAGCGTTAGTTTCCATTTAAGGTGCCTGGTTTAGAATATAAACCACAGAATATATATATATATATATATATATACACACACACAAAATATACAGAGAATAAAAAATGTGTCAGTTCACAAAAGACCAGTGTCATATTGTGCATGGTATCCATGACATTTCTGTCTGACATGTATTTGTTAAAGGACATACTGGTTTTCCTGGCACTATAGTGCCCTGAAGGGGTCCACGTCTGGATTATCCTTTAAACTAATGGAGAGCAAAAAAATGGGTCGCAAGAGTATTCTGAGAACGGACAGCAACTAAAATAGCCTGCCCTTTGGTGGGTTCACGCTCACATCTCATGCTGGTTTTAGATCATCTTGTGCCATTACAGAGAGAACATATCTGAAGCATATCAGACTGGTACCACCCATACAGGCAGTCCAGATCCAGGCTATTTCTGCTGCTGCCCATTCTCAGAATACTATTGAACCCTGTATTTCTGCTCTCGATTAGTTGAAAGGGCAATTCAGACGTGAACCCTTTGCTCACGGTGCCTAGAGAGATATCAGCTATGCCTCACTGATGATGCCTAACAAGGCTGAAACGATCGTCTGGGGTTGCTGTGTCTCTCGTGCAGAGGGAACTTGCTGGCATTTCGGATCTGGACTGCCCGTGTGGGTGGGACCAGTCTGATATATCAGACACCATACAGCCATATTGAAAGTAACCTAATAACTGTTTCAAGAGAGTCACCTCAAATCTTCTGTGGTCACTTCTAATGGGGCACCTGTCGGTGGAAGCAGGGCCGCCATCGGTTGTCACGGGCCCGGCGGCCCTAGGGGGAGCAGCCACCAGGGCCCCACGTGGAGCTGCGAAACTGCAGCAGGTGCATCTGCACCGGGGCCCATCAGGTGGCCCAAGCATTTAGGGCCACCCGATGGACCCTATATCTTCAGGGGCCCGGTCAGCGCTGCAGGCGTGTAATTGTGCAACCGGGCCCCTTTAAAAAAAATTGCGGCTACACCGCAAGTGCTGCTGGGAGAAAGTGACAACCGGTCACTTCCTCCCAGCTTACTCCGCGTGGGGGGAGAGCGGAGGACAGGGAGAGCGGAGGGAGAACAGAGGCCAGGAGAGGACACCAGAGGCATCCACTCCCATCATCCCCAGCCACCCTCCTGCAACTTAAAGGTAAGAGGAGGGTGGCTGATAAATTAATTGTGTGTGTATATATATGTGTCTGCAAGTATGTATGTATGTATGTATGTGTATGTGTGTGTGTGTATGTCAGTATGTCTATATGTATGTGTCTATCTGTATGTCTGTGTGTATGTCAGTATGTATATATGTCTGTATGTCTGTCTGTTTGTCAGTATGTATGTCTGTGTGTGTGTGTGTGTGTATGTCAGTATGTATGTCTCTGTGTTTGTCAGTATGTTCATATGTATGTGTGTGTGTCAGTATGTGTGTGTGTCAGTATGTATGTGTGTATGTCAGTATATATATATATATATGTGTCTGTGTGTGTGTGTCAGTATGTATGTCTGTGTGTGTGTGTGTCATTATGTATATATGTCTGTGTGTATGTAGGTCAGTATGTCTGTATGTATGTGTGTATGTGTCTATCTGTATGTGTGTGTGTGTATGTCAGTATGTATATATGTCTGTATGTATGTCTGTTTGTCAGTATGTATGTATGTCTGTGTATGTGTCTGCAAGTATGTATGTATGTCTGTGATTGTGGGTGTATGTCCGTATGTATGTCTGTGTGTGTGTCATTATGTATATATGTCTGTGTGTGTGTATGTCAGTATGTGTGTGTGTATGTCAGTATGTATATATGTCTGTGTATGTCAGTATGTATGTCTGTGTGTGTGTCAGTATGTATATATGTCTGTGTGTATGTATGTCAGTATGTTTGTATGTATGTGTGTATGTGTCTATCTGTATGGGTGTGTGTATGTCAGTATGTATATGTCTGTATGTATGTCTGTTTGTCAGTATGTATGTATGTATGTGTCTGCAAGCATGTGTGTATGTATGTCTGTGTGTGAGTGTGTATGTCAGTATGCATGTATGTCAGTATGTACGTCTGTGTGTGTCTGTATGTATGTATGTCAGTATGTCTGTGTGTGTATGTGTATCTGTATGTGTGTGTATGTCAGTATGCATGTATGTCTGTGTGTGTGTATGTCAGTATGTCTGTATGTATCTGTGTATGTATATATCTATCTGTGTGTGTGTGTGTATGTCTGTTTGTCAGTATGTATGTATGTCTGTATGTATGTGTGCATGTGTCTGTATGTCACAATGTGTGTGTATCTGTATCTGTGTATGTGTCTATATGTGTGTATGTCTGTTTCAGTATTTGTGTCTGTTAGTATGTGTGTATCTTTCTGTGGGTGTGTCTGTGTCCTTTTGTGTCTGTGTGTATTCCTGTGGGCGGGATATGGAGGGCACCCGGGGACCCAGACCTTGAGCTTTATTAGGGGCCCCACAATTTCTGATGGTGGCCCTGGGTGGAAGGATGGGATTCTAAACCCAAGAAGCCTGGGCCGGATTAGAACTATACAGAGAAAAAAGGATTGAGTGATAGTGATATGACATACCGTAGGAAAAATGTCAAAAGAACATCAGTAGTCACAAGACAATTGTATATACAAAGACTATGTATCAGATGAAACACACAGATGCTATTGGCATCCCCATTCATGTAGAGCACATAGATGCCATTGGCATCCTAATTCATGCAGAACACTGTTCAGTCTTTGCTGTTTCCTTTATCTACAAGTGGTGTGATTAAGTCCAGTAGCAAGGTGAGCCTGTGTATCTATCATGTATCACCTTTTTAAATTATTAAGCACTTAAGAGTTTATTGGGGCTTTTACAGGTCTCCCCACTCTGGTCTTTCTCAGTATTATTTCCCCTATGATGTGTTTTATTAATCATGTATTATTATTTATTGTTCTCGGTGGAGAACTTCATATATCTTTAGGAGGAACAGCACTGTATACGGCTATATTGTAGCATTTTTAATGTTTCTTATTTTAGTAGCAATGTATTTATGTTGCATCTACTTTTATAACATATTGATATTTGTTTAGACACCTGTTTTCTTTTGAGGTGTGCTGCTATTGTGAGAAACAACGTCTCTATCTAATTTTTTTTTTTTTGTGTTTGTTTTTTTCAAAACATTTTTATATACAGACTTTTTTTTTTTGTTATAGAAAGACGGTTGTTTTGGTCCGGATTTTAATGGAAACTCCAAGTACCATAACCATTGCAGCTGATTGCAATAAGCTTTTAAGTGCAGAACATCTAGTTGTTCCCAAATCTTTTTGACAGAAACTGTAGGACTGCACGGCATTCAAAGTCTCCACACCCTCTCCTGCTGCCATAGGAGTAAGGAAATGTCCCCTATCAACATGTCATCGATCTAACCTCTTCTCTTGGTTACAGCACAGACAAGAGGTGAACCATTCAATCAAAGGAAGGTGTGTTAGGTGTCTGGGACACTGGAGGGCGTTTAGGGGACATGCGCTTCTAGAATACACCAGGGGTCCAGGTTTTCTCAGCAGTGGAGCAGAGTTTGGAAATGCTTAAATCATGGACTTTCCATTGTCCTTGAGGATGGGATTGTGAATCACTGATCTAGGGAACTGCTTGGTCAGTCTCATTATACTACTTGCTTTGCATCGATATTGTGATCACAGCAATGGGATAAGTAGCTACTATGCTGTTTGAACAAGATATGTTTCCTGAATTGGACACACTGATTAACAATGCAAAATACTGTGTAGGTGTTTGAGGTCCAGTATATGAGAAGACAGAGCCATCTATGCAGACTACAGAAACAACTCTGTTGCAGTTCATTACACCCTCTAGTGTCAAAAATAACCATTACTTCCTAATTCAGCTTTAGCTTATTTGTTTCTGATTTGATTACGAAGTTTCAGTTTCCTTGAAGGTGAGAAATGTAAATGGTTCCGTAGGTGGCAC
Organism: Pelobates cultripes; assembly: GCA_933207985.1. Lineage (NCBI taxonomy): Eukaryota > Metazoa > Chordata > Amphibia > Anura > Pelobatidae > Pelobates > Pelobates cultripes. The sequence continues at coordinate 47,597,795 of OW240917.1, read as the reverse complement.
TGTAAAATTAAATGGGCAGTTAGCTTAGTTTACAAGTTTGTTCCTTGCCCTGTCATGGTCTTTGTAGCCCGAGAGTGCATTTCTATAGTTCTAACTTTTCTGATTAATAATGGAGTAGAACTTACAAAACTAGACTTGGATTAATCTTTTTGATCATTGAAATTGGAATAGCCCTAGAAGTCTAGAGACAAGATTGTTAAATGTCAGGCATTGTACCCTAGCTCTGATTTCGACCCTAGATTTATTTTTCGTGATTCAAACCACAAAGTGAAAGGCCCAAGGTTCACTATCTTCTTACCTCCAGCCCCATAATGCCAGCATTTCCCATCGGTAGCACAAAAAAATGAAAATGGCAAAAGTGTGGTCCACATCGCAGTTAAAGTAAAGAAGAAGGTGGTATGCCTGGTCCCCTCGGACTCCACTGGAACCCTATTAATGCTGGAAGAGGTAAAAATCATCATCTCAAAGTAAAGAGAGGAAATTGAAGATGATACTAAATGTATTGTCTTAATTGCAGAAAGATATCCAGGAACTGGCAGCAGGCAGAAGTAGTAGATCAATCTGGAGTTAGGTCAGGAAGCAGGCAGGAGTAATCACCCAGGGGATCAAGAACCAGGAAAATAAACTGAAAATTAGGGCAATAGGCAGGTATAAAGCGATAAGCAAAATGACCAAGCACTGACTGGAAGGTGTGCTGCGTTTAAATAGGTGGCTGGGATCACATGACCGGCCACCTCCCACCAGTAGGTGGAGCACACAGGGGTTATATAAAGAGGTCAGGGACTCTGCGCCATCTTGTTTTACACCATGGTCCCTGACCTGTTCCTCCCCTATAGATCTGCAGCTCTCCTCTCCTCCTTTGGCAAAGCGCAGAGTCCTCATGGCGGCCGCCATGTTGCCACGACAGCGTGTTCGCCGTGGACCTCGGCGGTGAGAGGGTTAGAGGAGGCCACCGGAGACCCGGGAGGGGAGCCTTCAGGAGCGGTGAGTTCCGCGAGGGTGGCGCGGGCTCCAAGGGGCAGGTGAGTACCCAGCCGTGCAGTGACAGATATCTTTTGAAAAGATAATACTGGGTAAGCCACACCAACTTCCTAAACCATGTACACCTCCAGAAAAAAATTACCAAAAGATATCATTATTTTTTTGTTAAAGAGAAAATTGGTCAAGCAATACTGAATAAACTAACCTTACTGAAACACTTTTCCTGAAATGTGAATATTCTTATAATTGTAGATCTCTGCATTACAAAGGCACAAGGAATTCCAAGTGCTAAGTACAGCCCTGTGCAACACAATATATCATACAGATATGGCTTCCCAATTCTACTGATTATTGTTGAAGAGGGATAACAGTTGAGTAGCTTCCAAATGAGCGGTTAAATCTTCTCAAGACATTTGGTATATCTCCTATGAATAGAATCAAAACTTCTCATTTACTAAGACCACTCATTGAATACAGATTGGACTACACCAGGAAGGCAGACACAAAATAGTTATTTAATAAAACTGCTGATTTTTTTTTTTAAATTCTTTATTTTTGTTGTGTGAGCTTTACAACTAGCTTGGATAGCCACGACAGCTATAACAAGCCCAATGGTAACATTATATAACATCAGCATGGCATATATAATAACTGCACATTTTTAAATGGTTATAGTCAAGTGTAAAATAAAACATCAGCTTGTTAACTTATGAAGTGAGCAGTTTCCGTACGAACAGTGGGGTAATCGATGGCATAGGTACATTAGTGGATATAATTAGCATGTATAAGAAGGTCTAATGTGCGTTAGTATAGTGCTATTAGTGGCAGCTTGTGCAAGACCTGCTCCCTAAGGGATAAGGCAGGTATACCTGTGCTGTAGGAGTGCAGGTAAACAGTGAGTGGCCATTTGGAGGTCGGGTAGGCAATATTTGTAGTGGGGACCAATATCTGGCCTAGTCTAACGTAGGCAACCAAAAAGAACAGGGGGTGTCGACACGATACCTATTGTAGCATATAAAACAACTCCTTGTCAATAAACAAAATATGATATGGTTTGATTGGAGCTGGGGGGTAGTTGGTATAGTGGAGCCAGCTTTTCCGGGTTATTTCCGGTGTCTATGGTGGGTGTGGCCATCCTTGTGTGTGCAGGAGGCTTGGAGTGGCCTAGGGTCAGTGGTCAGTTTGTGTGAAAGGTAAACTAGAAGGGCAAACCTCAATCTATTGAGTATGCGGTAATCAGAAAAAAAAACCCATGAAAAACAAGTCAATGGATTTGGAACAAACAAGACGACATTGGCTGGGTCCCAAGTTGTAGTAGTCGTGGGGGTTGTAAGGCCCAATGCCGCCAGTATAGTGTCCATCTCTGTTATGTCCGTTACTCGATGTTCAGTGCCCTGATGCAGTATAATGAGCACGTGTGATGGTTCCCAACGGTATGTCACCCCTCTGGCCGCCAGTGATGTTGTCAACGATCGAAGGGATTTTTGCCATTGCTGGGTAGTGCGTGACAGGTCTGAGAAAAATGTTAAATCCATGTCTTCAAAACTGAAGGGGTTCTTCCCCTTGATGGCACTCATGAGTGCTGTTTTATCTTACCCATTCTGAAGTTTGAATCGCCTGTTGTAGAACCTGTGGGTTGTGGTGGCTTGGGTAGGCGAAACATGCCATCCCCTTTGCTTGCTTAGGGGGTAGCAGAGTTGCAAAAAGCCTGCAGAGGAGATGGGACATCTCAGCTGGTGTCACAGAATCAGAGAGGTCTCGGATTTTAATGTGCTTCCATCTACATTTATCCTCCATGGCTGCTAGTTGGTGGGTCAGTGTAGTGTGGGCCGAAGTAAGTTCTCTCACCTGTGTCTGGAGTTCTGCCACCTGAGCTGCATGCGTTTGGGTAATCTGCTCCACAGTGGTGAGGCGAGCGGTGAACCCTTTGACATCTTCCCTTACTTGGGAGATCTCCACGGATAGTGTCTGTCGCAGGTCTGAGAGGAGAGAGGTGAGTATCTCGGTGGTGACCGGGTGACCCGCTGTCTGCTGTACAGACTTAGCCAGCCCTCAATATCCCAGATTCTCTGGGCTATGCAGGGGGATGTCGTCAGAGCTGTCAGAGTAGTCCTTGATGTCAGCCGCCATATTAGGCCCCACCGCATCATGCGGTCTCCTCAAGAGATCACTAGCAGCGGATTGCCGAGGCTGATCCGGGCGCATTTTTTTTTTCTTTTCCTCCCCATCAGTGTTAAGGTGCCGCTGGGCTTCTTGCAGTGTAGTTAGTAGCTGTTTTGGGCAGAATTTAGGTCGTTAGGGGTTTTGATCGTCGGAAAGCCGTTAGTATGCGACTGATCAGGTCGAACGCTGGCTCCACCCTCCAAAACCGCTGATTTTTAATGTGTTTTGAGTACAAATTATTTTTATTTTTGGCTTTCTTGAGTTGCGAATAATTTTTAACATAATGGATCACACATACCGTATATACTCGAGTATAAGTCGAGTTTTTCAGCACATTTTTTGTGCTGAAAAACCCCCACTCGACTTATACTCGAGTTAATGTCTGTATTATGGCAATTTACATTGCCATAAAACAGACCAGGAACGCCGGGCTCATTACAAGCCCAGCGGTCCTGTTGGGGGCTGACAGTGAGCGGTTACTTACCTTCCTGCAGCTCCTGTCAGCGCCCTTCTCCTCCGTGCAGTTCCCACTGTAAGTCTCGCGAGAGCCGCGGGGTCACCGCAGCTCTCGCGAGACTTACAGTGGGAGCTGACAGAAGAGCTGCACGGAGGAGAAGGGAGCGGACAGGAGCTGCAGGAAGGTAAGTAACCTCTCACTGTCAGCCCCCCCTCCTACACAGCCCATACACTGGACCACCAGGGTGTGAGAGCCCCCCTCCCTGGCAAGCTAACAAGCAGGGAGGGGGGACGAAAATTAAATTAAATAAATAAAAAATACAATAAAAAATATTAACATAAAAAACTTAAAATATTAAAATAAATAAACTTAAAATAATAAAATTTAAAAAAAACTTAAAATATAAAAAAAATTATAATAAAATGCCCTCCTCCCAACCAGTTCTCTCACACACACACACACTCTGCATTATATACGCACACACTCATACAAACAATCTGCATTCTACACACACACACACACTCATGCAAACACACAACACACTGCATTATATACACACAGAGTGTGTGCGTATATAATGCAGAGTATGTGTGTGTTTGTGTGAGTGAGTGTGTAGAATGCAGATTGTTTGTATGAGTGTGTGTTTGTGTGAGTGTAAGTGTGTGTGTGTGTATAATTCTAAAAATCACAGAATTTCATAGCCCCAAGTTTTACCCTCGACTTATCCACGAGACATAGCATATTTCACAATTGTTGGTCACAAAACTGCCCTCGACTTATACATGAGATCGACTTATACACGAGTATATACGGTAGTTGTTTTTCTAAGAGAAAATATATGAAATGTGTGTTAAACAATGACATAAGCATATAAATTTAACCATCCACAAATTGCATACCTAGTTTCCTTTTATCAGACTTTTTAAAGTGTTGTTCTTCCTTTTGTTTGTTTAACCTCCAGTACAGCTCTCTTCATCATCACTTTTGGTGGCTTTGTGGTTTTACTTTTCATCTTGAAAATGTGGTTTGGATACTTTCTGCCAATAACCTGCTATAAGTATAATCAGAAGATGTTGACTTGTCTTTGTCATTTTAAAGGTACAAAAACAATTTTTTTTATTTTCTCTGTATAACCTTTGTTATGTGACTGGATATAATTAATATTTATGTATAGTACTATGAAACTATATTTATTCGTGACAGTGTAGTTTGTTAAGAGCATTATGCATGGTACCACATAAATGAGGAATACGCTGTTTTACTGTGATTCACTGGATACTGAACCGTTATTTCAATTATTTGCTTTGTATTTGATGCTAACAATATACTTTATTTATTTTAAAAATATGTCTATATTTATCATAAACACTCAAAAATGTTGACAATGAATGTATCTAAATACCCAGGGGCGGACTGACCGGTCAGGCACTTCGGACATGGTCCGAGGGCCTGGCCGGCAGGGGGGCCCGGCGGCAGGGCCAGATTAGCCACCGGGGCCGCGGCATCTGGGAGCTCAGCACGTAGGTGCCACCGGGTGGCCCGTCCGGTGGCACACTTTGAGGGGCTGTATATGAGGGGGAGAAAGTGAGGGGGAGAAAGAAACATACAGAGAGACTGGGGGGAGACAAAAAGGCACACAGAGGGGCTGTATATATCACTGGTGGATCCAGGGGGGCAATGGAGCAATTGCCCCCCCCCCCCCCGCCAGCCGATCTCTCTCCCCGGTCCGCAGGCAGCCGGCAGGGGAGGGAGGAAGAGAGGATCTGGGAGCTCAGCCTGCACCTCCTCTGGGTCCTTCTTGCACGAGCACAGAGCGTTGCCGCGGTTACAAGAAAGGTAATAGGGAGGAGTTGGGCAACTATAGGCCAGTAAGCCTTACTTCAGTAGTGGGGAAAGTGATGAAAACCATGTTAAAGGATAGGATTGATGAACATCTAAAAAAACATGGATTTCAAGATCAGAGACAACATGGATTTACTTCAGGGAGATCATGCCAAACTAATCTTATTGATTTTTTTGATTAGGTAACTAAAATTATAGATCAGGGTGGTGGCAGACATTACC
>OW240917.1:47572447-47591784 GCA_933207985.1 Pelobates cultripes | reverse complement strand
GGAAGAATGAGACACAGGGGGAATAGAGAGATGGGGAGGGGGGAGACAGAGAGGGAAGAATGAGACACGGGGAGAAAGAGGGGGAATAGAGAGATGGGGAGGGGGAGAAAGAGACAGAGAGGGAAGAATGAGACACAGGGGGAATAAAGAGATGGGGAGGGGGGAGACAGAGAGGGAAGAATGAGACACGGGGAGAAAGAGGGGGAATAGAGAGATGGGCAGGGGGAGAAAGAGACAGAGAGGGAAGAATGAGACACGGGGAGAAAGAGGGGGAATAGAGAGTTGGGGGAGGGGGGAGAAAGAGAGGGAAGAATGCCCCCCCTCCCCTGTCCACAGGCACCGTGCAGGCAGGGGAGGAAGAGAGGACCTGGGAGTTCACCCTGCAGCTCCTCTGGGTCCTTCTTGCGCGAGCACAGAGCGTTGCCGCGGTTACCATGGCAACGTTACTGCTCTTGCGAGAGTCAACTCTAGCCCTGGAGCTACGGGCCAGAGTTCACTCTCAACACTGTAACCCCCATGGATTCCTGGTGGTCGCAGTGGTGAGAGTGAACTCTAGCCCCATAAACACACTGCCCCCACACACACACCATACACATTCACACACTGCCCCCATACACACCATACACATTTACACACATTGCCTCACACACACACACACATACACTGCCCACCCATATACACACAGACCCCCATACACAGCCCCCCATACTAACATTGCCACACACATACACTGCCCACACACTCTACACATTCACACACTACACCCCCACACACACACTGAACCTTTCACACACATTGCACCACTGCTCCTATTCCCTACTACAGCCTCATATCCCAGCAGACCCCAGGTAAGTTGTCAAACTGTTCTTAAACGGTTTGACTACTTACTCTGGAGCAGTAGTGGTTATTGTGCATGGATTATTTCTTTAAATAATCTACAAGTGCCCCAGTAGCCAGCCAGCCAACCCACAGGCTGGCCAGTAGCCAGCCAGTTAGCCAGCCCACAGGCCAGTAGCCAGCCCACAGGCCTACAGCAAGCCACAGGCTTACAGCCAGCAAGCCACAGGCTTACAGCCAGCAAGCCACAGCCTGCCAGCCGCAGCTTGCCAGCCGCAGTCAGCAAGCCCACAGCCTGCCGGCAGTAGCCAGCAAGCCCACAGCCTGCCAGCCGCAGCCAGCAAGCCCACAGACTGCCAGCCAGCAACAGCAATTAAGGTAAGAGGAGCCAACTTGGCTTAGGTATCAGCGAGCTATGTTGTGTTGCTATATTGTGAATAGGAACCAGAGTGTTGGAGAGACCACCCTCCAGCCCCCATTAGACTCTAGCCTCTGCTAGAAATCCCCTCCATGGCCCATTAGCCCTCAATTGTAGTTTCTACTGGGGCCTGGAGGCGACTGTTTCCAGCAGGGGATATCTAATGGACGCTGAGATGGCCTCTGTTAGAAAGACCCCCTTCCAAGCCTTTTAGACTCCATTGTAGTCTCTAATGGGGCTTGGAGGAGATTCTTTCTAACACACCCTCTAAAGGACACTGAGATAGCCTCCGCTAGAAAGACCCCCCTCCATGGCCCATTAGCCCTCAATTGTAGTCTCTACTGGGGCCTCGAAGGGCTTATTGCCCTTTTGTTCCTTGTGTCTAAAGATTGTGTACGGTGTGGCTGGAGGCGGGACAAGGGTGGCACTTGCTGCAGAGTATGGGTGGGGCCTGTAAGGGGGCCCTTGATTTATTTTGCCCGGGGGCCCTGAGGGTTTTCAGTCCGCCCCTGATTGCGGGATAAAACTTACCAGGAAAGGTTAAAGGATCTTAACATGTATAGCTTGGAGGAAAGACGAGACAGGGGGAATATGATAGAAACATTTAAATATATAAAGGGAATCAACACAGTAAAGGAGACTATATTTAAAAGAAGAAAAACTACCACAACAAGAGGACATAGTCTTAAATTAGAGGGACAAAGGTTTAAAAATAATATTAGGAAGTATTACTTTACTGAGAGGGTAGTGGATGCATGGAATAGCCTTCCAGCTGAAGTGGTAGAGGTTAACACAGTAAAGGAGTTTAAGCATGCGTGGGATAGGCCTAAGGCTATCCTAACTATAAGATAAGGCTAGGGACTAATGAAAGTATTTAGAAAATTGGGCAGACTAGATGGGCCGAATGGTTCTTATCTGCCGTCACATTCTATGTTTCTTTGTTTCTATGTTTACTACGGCAACACTCCGGCTCTCGCGAGAGTCAACTCTAGCCCTGGAGCTACGGGCTAGAGTTCACTCTCAGCACTGTGACCACCAGGGATTCCTGGTGAACTCTAGCCCCTTAAACACACTGCCCCCACACACACATCATACACATTCACACACAGCCCCCCCACACACACCATACACATTTACACACATTGCCTCACACACTGCCCACCCATGCACATACAGACTCCCATACTAACATTCCCACACACATACACAGCCCCCTCATACACACATTGCCCCACACACTACACCAGGGGGCCCTTGATTTATTTTGCCCGGGGGCCCTGAGGGTTCTCAGTCCGCCCCTGTAAATACCCCATTTAAAAGGAGGAGGATTCTACAAAATGGTAGGAATCGGGGTGCACATATATTGATTTTTCAAGAAACACACTGTTCTAAAAATAAAATATCCACTTGGGTTGATCAAACTTACACTATGACTCATAATTCTTTTCTCACGAAGACAGCTAGTGTACCAATATTAATGTCATAAAAGGCCAGTATCCCATAATAATTTTATCCTATATTTATTTGTTTATAATTTTTTTTTACCAGGAACAATACAGTGAGATTTCTCTTGTGTTCAAGTTTGTCCTGGGCCCATAAACATGCCATTGTTAAAATAGGGTACAATATCATATTCAAATTGCATAGTAATATTTAAATACACATATATAAATTTATCACAGAACAGGTAAGAAATATAATGAACCATTACTGCAAGTGCATTCAGAATTGAAATATGTTGACAAGGATCTCTCAAAGAAGTTTAGGCTGGAGGAAGATCCGATCGTGTCCGTGAGGTTATTCCATAATTGAGATGCTCTGTAGGAAAATGAGGATCAAGCCAATTAATTTTAGTATTGCGGTATACTAAATCAAGTGCTGGTACTGGATCAGAGGTTATATGAGGTGGGAACAGCTGGGGAGAGCATTCTACTGAGGTAGGGTGGGAGCATCCCAGAAAAGTTATTAAACACAAGACTGGAAAGATGAAGGGTGTTTCTGGATTCCAGTGATAGCCAGTTTAGCTCTTTTAACATGTCACAGTGGTGGGTCATGTAATTACATTGTAGCACAAAGCAGCAGAACCAGCTCTACAATGATGTAAGGTTATTAAGGTGGATTTGCAGTGCAAAAGTATATACTACATCCCCATATTCAATGATAGGCTTGGCATTTATTGTACAATCAGCTTCCTTTGTGCTGTGTTTAGGCAGGATTTATTTATGTATAATGTACCTAGTTTTGGATAAAGTTTCAATTAGAGTTTTTCAATGTGAAGGCCAAAATATAGATTGGGGTCTAGCAACATAACTAGATAATTGAAAGAGCTTAGTTTAATTTAGGTACTGTTCCACAGACCATTGTGACAGTTTTGTCAGTGTTTACGAAAAGTATCTGTGACCCACTTTTCTACCTCTGTGTACTGATCTTGGAGCACAGCCTAATGCTGTGGTAGATTTGGTTTGCTAGTGTAGAACATGGTGTTGTCTTCGTACATGTGTACAGTTGAGGCTTTGCAGACCTTAGGCAGATCATTTATAAAAAATGTGAAAAGTAGGGGGCCAAATATGGAGCCTTGGGGAACACCACACATGACCAGGAGAGGAAGAAGGACGCAGTCAGAAAGGCACACATATTGTAATCGATTTGATACACATGATTGAAACTAGATTAGTGGATGATCACCAGTACCTGAGTTTTTAAGGTTTTGTGATAGAATGTCATGGTTTACTGTGTCAAAGGCTCCAATTAGGTCTCCTTGTTCAATGCAAGATTGGATGTCATTGCAAACTGTTAGTAGTGCAGTTGTAGTTGAGTGATTTGGAGGAAAGTCTAATTGATCATGGGTTAAATAGTCTGAATGTTGATAATACTAAAATAGTTGCGTGAGAATGTATTTTTCCAAGACTTGTGTTTAACTGTTGGTTGTACCAAGTAATTCCTTAATATCCTTTATTGCTTCAGTCTTATACAAAATGCATATCTTTGAAAGAAGGTTTTAATAAGGGTTAATTTCCTTCTATTTTTTCTCCTATTATAAAAATTCAACATACAAGGGAAAAAGCTTTAAAGCATTGATTTTAGAATACAGGTTAAAGGATACCTGGCAAGTAGTTAATAATACCCAAAAGAAGATACTTACATCTGCCTTCCTCATGCATCGCAATCGCTCTTCAATGTTTGGCTTATAGACAAATTGACTATACAGAATGCATTGAGTTGTAAAAAAGGTTGTATGAAGTGGTGAGATCCCGCACAAGCTTGGGTGGAGATTTCAGAGGCATTTTCTTCTAAAGACAGAGGTAGTTAGAGACTTAACAAATCATTAAGGGGACTGTATAAGGTAGAATATATAACACAAAAATTGGGTGACTCTCCTCCTCCCTCTTTCTTTCTCTCTGTCTCCTTTATCTCTCTTCTCACCCACCCTTTTATGTTCGCTGCTCAATCCCCAGATGCACCTGCTCCCAGCATCACATGATCCGCAACACCACACACAGCTACTCCCACTTGGGATCATGGCAATGTGAACGTGGCTCTAAAACCCTCCAAGATATTGGACCAAAACTCAGGCTTATGATGGTACATATAGTTATAACAGGATTCCCCAAGAAGCGGGACCTGTGCGGGGTGCGGAGGGGCTTGTGATGGCTGATTAATGTTATGATACCGAATTAAAACTGTGTTGCTTTGCTATTTTACTAACCTGAACTGTCTCAAACTGTGTTATATTGTTGTTGCTTATCTATAAAACCTGTAAAACCACAAAAGAAAAATAGAGTATGTAAAAAAACCAAATGGTGATTATTTTGATTTAAATGATAAGGCCATCTTCGACAGCATCATTGGATGCCATTAGCCAGACTGGAACACAAGTTTTTCGGTGGCATGCGCCTGCCTCTACCACGTGCTGCTCCTTTGCACCCCTTCCTTGGCTGCAGGAAGAACTTGGCGCTGGATTGAGGTGGGTTTTATTTGTCTTTCTTTCTTTTCTTTTGTTTAATTCAGGGGCAGGGTGGACCAACACAGAGAGGGTTACTCTAACCAATACCAGTGCTTTATGAAAACACTGTTATTTGCTTGTAGTAACCCTTTAAAATTAACAAAATTACATTTTTAATTAAAAGACTTGGAGCACTGTCACATATCTATAATGATACCACACGTTAATCAAGCTAAAAAGCATTAAATTCTTTACATATGGAATCCACTGTATTTCTGCTTAGTAAGCTAAAATAAAGATACTATAAGGGTAAAAATTAAGCAAATAAAATATTAGACAGTACATTTTTGTGATCCCTTCATACTTACTTTTCACAATCATTTGCTTTCAGTCAACCAGACAGATGTGACCTTAATAGCCATGATCCGGGTTTGTACTGCTAACGCCATCGATACAGAACACAAATGGCACTTGGATGTGAGTATCTAATTATATCACTTTTACTCAGTAGGAAAATTTATCAAGGTCGTTTGTTCTAAAATGTGGTCAAAAGTGGGGAAATTACCATGGAAACCTGGTGTACCAATGTGCACAGTCTGTGTCCCCTTTTTACATTTTTGCATTACTTTTTAGAACAGAACACTTTGATTAATCTACCCTAGTGATGTTTTTAATGTTTTCAATATTCACATGAAGGCAAGGAGACCCATGCACAAAATGTCAAATTATATACACTGCTCAAAAAAATAAAGGGAACACTTAAACAACACAATGTAACTCCAAGTCAATCACACTTCTGTAAAATCAAACTGTCCACTTAGGAAGCAACAATGAGTGACAATCAATTTCACATGCTGTTGTGCAAATGGGATAGACAACAGGTGGAAATTATAAGCAATTAGCAAGACACCCCCAATAAAGTAGTGGTTCTGCAGATGGTGACAACAGACCACTTCTCAGTTCCTATGCTTCCTGGCTGATGTTTTGGTCACTTTTGAATGCTGGCGGTGCTTTCACTCTAGTGGTAGCATGAGACGGAGTCTACAACCCACACAAGTGGCTCAGGTAGTGCAAGAAGGTTTGCTGTGTCTGTCAGCGTAGTGTCCAGAGCATGGAGGTGCTACCAGGAGACAGGCCAGTACATCAGGAGACGTGGAGGAGGCCGTAGGAGGGCAACAACCCAGCAGCAGGACCGCTACCTCTGCCTTTGTGCAAGGAGGAACAGGAGGAGCACTGCAAGAGCCCTGCCACATGGTCAGAAACAGACTCCATGAGGGTGGTATGAGGGCCCAGCATCCACAGGTGGGGGTTGTGCTTACAGCCCAACACCATGCAGGACGTTTGGCATTTGCCAGAGAACACCAAGATTGTCAAATTCACCACTGGCGCCCTGTGCTCTTCACAGATGAAAGCAGGTTCACACTGAGCACATGTGACAGACGTGACAGAGTCTGGAGACCGCGGGAAAGAACGTTCTGCTGCCTGCAACATCCTCCAGAATGACTGATTTGGCAGTGGGTCAGTAATGGTGTGGGGTGGCATTTCTTTAGAGGGCCGCACAGCCCTCTATGTGCTCGCCAGAGGTAGCCTGACTGTCATTAGGTACCGAGATAAGATCCTCAGACCCCTTGTGAGACCATATGCTGGTGCGGTTGGCCCTGGGTTCCTCCTAATGCAAGACAATGCCAGACCTCATGTGGCTGGAGTGTGTGAGCAGTTCCTGCAAGATGAAGGCATTGATGCTATGGACTGGCCCACCCGTTCCCCAGACCTGAATCCAATTGAGCACATGTGAGACATCATGTCTCGCTCCATCCACCATGTCACGTTGCATCTCAGACTGTCCAGGAGTTGGCAGATGCTTTAGTCCAGGTCTGGGAGGAGATCCCTCAGGAGACCATCCGTCACCTCATCAGGAGAATGCACAGGCATTGTAGGGAGGTCATGCAGGCACGTGGAGGCCACACACACTACTGAACCTCATTTTGACTTGTTCTAAGGACATTACATCAAAGTTGGATCAGCCTGTAGTGTGTTTTTCCACTTTAATTTTGAGTGTGACTCCAAATCCAGACCTCCATGTGTTGAAAAATTTGATTTCCATTTTTTTATTTTTGTGTGATTTTGTTGTCAGCACATTCAACTATTTAAAGAACAAAGTATTTCAGAAGAATATTTAATTCATTCAGATCTAGGATGTGTTATTTTTGTGTTCCCTTTATTTTTTTGAGCAGTGTATATTACCGGCCTAGGCTATACTATTAATGTACTATAATTGTATTTACTTTTAATGCATATATTGTTCTGGGTGCATCTAGAAACTATTTTACATTTTCTGTTACCAGCTAGGACACTCTGAATCAAAGTGATACTTTTGCTGTCATTATCTTTATAAAGAGCATAAAATATCATCGAGGTCATGGGCTAACTAACTAAGCAGTTCGTATAAAAGAGCTTCAATGGCTAGATCTCAGCTCACAGACAGGGCCCTCTTTACCTTTTGTAATGTTCTGCGTATATTGTACATGTTATTCCCCCTAAGTGTACATCACTGTGGAATGTTGGATGTTGGCACTTTATAAATGCCAGTAATAATAATCTATACGTTCTGCTTGCAGATTTGCTATGAAATATATAAATCAGGAGAAAAAAAAATATTTAAAAAATAGATCTTTTTTCCCACCTATCAATCAATTCTTCATCATAAAGTCTACGCTGAAGAATTGATTGACAAGGACGAGCATAAGAAATCTCCCACCGATGGTCCTTTTACTTTACAAGCATGGTAAGCACAGCGCATGCACTGTGGTTGCTATTGTAACTCCCGAGCCCATGTTTGCATTTGTAATATAGGGGTTCAGACACTGGCATACTGGCAATGAAGTCAGTGTGTCTTACACCCACAAAGCTGAGAACATGTCAGCTCTGGTGAATGAATATCTTAATACTTTACATTTAACACATCATGTGCATCTGTGATATATGATGTAGTTAATCGGGGATAATTTATGTTAATCCATGGTTAGACACTTGCCTATCTTTTCTTTCTATTATGTTTATATTGTTTATTTTTAATATTGTTTATAGTTTGTCAAACTCTTCACATTATAATAGTTTTCTTCCTTGTACAATTATGCCCTTAAAAGATTGTGTTCGCAGCTCACACTTTCATGACAATTTGCTATTGTGGATAAATGAGTTATGATCTAAAATATTTGATTATTTAATCTTAAGTAGGTCATATAGGAGGCATAAGATCCTCTGAATTGTTGTGTTTAGGGCATATGGTAATATTAACTAAAGTGAAGATGCAAAGTGAATTTCAAATTTAAGGTCAATATAACCAAATTCAGCTTGTTCTTAAAATAGAACACCAGATCCTTCTTCTCAATACCAGAACCTGGTAAAAGTTTATGCTTGGAGCTTCATGAAATGGGTTGCCAAGGCCGAGCAGCCATACATAAGCCTCAAATCAACATTTGCAATGGCAAGCTTTGGCTGGAGTGGCGTAATGCATAATGTCACTGGACTATGGAGTAGTGGAAACATGTTCTCTGGAGAGATGAGCCATGGTTTATTATCTGTTGGAAAAATTTGGGTGTAACGGATGCCTGAAGAATGCTACCTAGCTTAATGCATAGTGCCTATTGTAACGTTTGATGGAAGAGAGAAAATAGTATGGGGCTGATTTTCAGAGTGTCGTATAGGCCCATTACTTTCATTGAAGAGTCTAAAAATGTTATATGATATCAAGACATCTTACGAAGGTCCTTTCCTGAATGACTGACTGTGCTCCAATACATGTACATGAAGACATTTGTTGACAGGATTTGTGGAGGAAATCAAGTGACCTTACCTCAACCCCACTGAATACATGTCAGGAATAGAGTTACCCTAACAAGCAAATCTAAAGGTAACAGTAAAGGTACACGTACCGGTCCTTAGAGTGGCCGGGTTAGTGCCTGAGACAGATATAGGAATTGTCTGCAAGCAGACAGATTAAATAAGAAACAAGCAGAAGTCAGGATTATAAGAATACATGGAATCGATAGTCAAGTCAAGATCAGGATAACAGAGAGCAAGAATAGTCAAACAAGCCAAGGTCTGAAAACAGGAAATCCAATACACAGTATAAACACACTGTCAGGTAACAAAAACCATGACAGGACAAGGAAACAAGGACAGGGTAGTGATTAGTCACAGAGGACCGGGATGTCACAAGTCTGAACACATCATCAAAAAGCAACACATGGGCTGACACTATAAAAGGAGACTAAAAAGAGAAGTCCACATAATATATGATGTCATAAAAAGGCGCCAGAAAAGTAGAGATAAATATGTGTGCATCAGAACTCAGAAAATACATAATTTCTGTGGTCGCACAGTGCTGCGAGGGACAGGTATTGTGACCATTTAGGATGAATTGGAACTCTAAATGCCGGACCTTCGAGCTGAATGGCAGCCATCTTCTTCAGCTATGGTCTCAAGCCAATAAATAAGCGAATTTTAGGCTATTCGAGCCCAGTAAGCCACTAGTTAATGCTTCACTTACCTGGGGGAACCTATTAGCTGCAAGAGGATCCAGGTTTGGACCCAGAGACACCAAGATGCTGAGCCCACAAGCACTTCAGGCCTGCCTCCATGCTTCACCCAGTTGACATGCATGCCTGGGGCTGCTGCCCCTAATTCAGCAGTGTATAAAGCTGGTGGGAAATGGAGGTTCGGTTCCGCTCCCCCCTTAGCCGGTGTGGGTTATCCCGACCTATCAGATGAAGCAAGTTGGAGCTTTTCTGTGACCTGAATTGTGGCCAAGGATGGCGATATCCCTCCTCTTGTCCTATCTATGAGCTGCGAATACTAATCCTTCTCTGATCGGAGGTGGCACTACATGGGGAAATACTCACCTGCCATGAAGGGATGCAACATGTTGTTCTTAAGCCCTGGAGGATTGCTGACCTGCTCCTGGAGCCTCCCGGACCACCTACCCACTGGATGCATGTTGTCCTCAGCGTCTAGGTTTGAGTGGGGGCCTGGATAGATTTGTCCCCAATGCCACAAGCCCTGTGAGTGAAGCACAGTGGTGCCAAGTATGTGGCCAGAGCTGGGAGAGACATTTTGGGGACAATGCCTCAGAGTCCCTAGAGGTGCAGGGAAGGTGCAGGAGGCAGATGGCCTGTGGACCTTAGGTGAGGGGGGTAGTCAGTCGACTGTATTGGCCTCTGAGTGCCCACTGTGCCACAGAACACTCTGCTGGAGGGTCAGAACTGGCGGGGTCTGGACGGGGGTCCTGCACCATCTAAGAGCCAATGCTACCATACTACAGACAGCCTACTGCCATTGATTGCTTGTATCTGATCACCATGGGCTGCCGTGTCTGAGTGGGTTGGACTGGGGTGAAGGAACGGGGAGATTTCTTCTGCTTGTTCATTTTCAGTTTTTTTCTATTTATTTATTTTTGTTCTTCTTTGGGCTCCCTGTAATGTCCGGCTGTGCTTGCATGGCACAAGGCCCTTTGGAACGCTGGGATACAATCCCACTGGTGCTCAAAGGGGCTCTTCACGTAGGCCTTTTTTCCTTTCTATGTCTCCTCTTCTTGAAGGCTAGATCAATTTACCCTTATATACTGACATAACCTATAATATACTGTGTTAAATTATATGTTATTATTGATTAGCTGATTAGGGTTAGCTATGCATTAATCTGTTGTGCCAGATTGTGATGGAACTCACACTCTTACCAATACCTTGTAAGTTTTGACACATATGGCTACCATAACTTATACAATGCCATACTACCATTTTGATACCTACCGTATATATAATTAGGCTAAGTTTTATGATGCTGACTTATGCTATTTTTCCTCTGTGTGTCCTATGCAGAAATAGGATTTATGTTTTTATGCTTAACTATGCTGTTTTAACTATGTATTATATTTGATGCATGTATTTGCCTTGTCTATGTGATGTTGTGAAATTGTGTTATTTCTCTGTTACCGCATAGCTTGCTCTTTACTGATGTATGCAACTTTATGCAACTGTCAAACTAATAAACCTAGAATGATAGAAATAAATAGATGAAAGATAGACCTTCTTGTCCAACACAGGTCTCATCCAAGGTGCCTGACCTCACAAAGGCTAGTTTGGCTGAATGGGTACAAATTCCCACCGAAACAATCCAATATCTTGCGTAAGGTTTTTTCAGTATGTAATATTATATAACCAGAAATAATAGAATATATAGACAGATATGGATTGATAATTTCTTAGAGTATTTTGAATATAGCAGCCAGATATGCAATATAATTATTAAAATGAGATAATTTAAAGTGACATTTACCACCTATAACTTATTGAGGTTGTGGTACACAAAGTCTGGGTGTTGTCCCCCTTT
Organism: Pelobates cultripes; assembly: GCA_933207985.1. Lineage (NCBI taxonomy): Eukaryota > Metazoa > Chordata > Amphibia > Anura > Pelobatidae > Pelobates > Pelobates cultripes. Next base: position 47,580,196 of record OW240917.1, on the reverse strand, counting down.
TTTATGTCAGAATAGTGAACAATGTTAATTTTATCTTTGTATAAATTTAATACTCTGGTTAATAACTTAAACAGGAGGATTTTTTTAAATTAAAACAGTTTTATGTATTTGTCTCTTAAATGCAGCTTTAATTATAAGCCCTTTAATTAAATATTTGCTCTGGAAAAATTTTATTTAAAAAAGGAAGAATTCTAACCTCTTAATTTATTAGAAGCTAGTGTTCCAATCTATTAGTAGTTGAAAAAAGCCAAAGTTTACTTTGCATATTTTTACAAAGCCCCCCAGAAACCGACATATCTAATGTGGGTAAGGTGACTTTAGTTGACAGAGCTGAGGTTTTACTTACCTCATGGTGTCTCCTACATCATTTTCACCCTGCTGTCCACTACGGCTTGGCACTTCAGTTGCCAAAAATCAGGTCTGTATTGTATTCTTGCGCGTGCACGAGAGTAGAACACTGATGTCTATGGAGGCTGTGGTCCTTGGACACCAGCATTGGAGGTGCAAAGTACGAGGATACTTTCTGCCTCCTATAAAAAGAGCAATATAATTTTTTTTTTGTATATTGCAAGATCAGCAATATATTAAATAAAAATGAAACCCTGGTGGTCCGGTGGCAGCATGGTTCCTGAGGGAATCAGAGCACAGCGGACGGATTCTACAGCCTGCCCTCTGACTCCCTCAAAAGAACTGGACTGGAATGAGTAATTTTATGGTTTGCACCACCTAGAGGTGTAGACCATGCACTCCAGACTCTACAATCGGATCACCAAAGAATAAAAAATTATCCCCAATGGACTAACAGGTAAGGTACCCCCGCTGACCACCAGGTTTTTTAGCCTCCTCCCTGCAAAAAGAAGAAGAGCGGGCAAAACTTTGTTGTATTAACATATTTAAACACACATTACATACAGCCAACGCACATTACACATATCACACATTACACACAATATAGTCTATGCTTGGACTGTTATAGTGTAACTTTACATACTATAGTATAATGCAAACTAACACAGTAAGGAATACTATATATAGATATAGATATAGATATATATCTGTAGGAATTTGCATCATGTTCCACTGATAGTTTGTTTCCTTGGCCGTTACTCATTCTGTGTAAGAATTTGCATAAAAAAATGAAAGATATCTGTTCTTCGACCTTTAGACATTTACACAGAATTCTATCTGTGCATTTGTATTGTGTGGGTTGTTTCAACAGCAAGCAAAGCCAAGTAAAGTTGGACTTTTTCAATATCCTATTATATATGGGTACTTTTTACAATCACTTCAAGTAGACCTATTATCATCTGGATATCACTAAAATGTGTGTTGTGTTTTTATGTAAACCCAGTACACTTAATTTGCAGAGGGAAAAACGTAAAAAAAAAAAAGTTTTGTGAAAAGGACCATTAAAATCTCCTCCCACAAAACATATCTTTCATAAATTAAAAATCAAATAAAATTATCACTAAAATGATACAGAAAACTAGATAGAAAATACAACAACCCTCAATATGTGTAACTGTCAAATTAAATAAATGGGATTTTCTAAGCCCTACATACTCATGCAACTTTTCAGATAAGAGAGACTTGCCAACCAGGGCACTCTGATTATTATTATTATTGCCATTTATATAGCGCCAACAGATTCCGTAGCGCTTTACAATATTATGAGAGGGGGGATTTAACTATAAATAGGACAATTACAAATAAACTTACGGGAACAATAGGTTGAAGAGGACCCTGCTCAAACGAGCTTACATTCTATAGGAGGTGTGGTGTAAAACACATTAGGACAGGCATTTGCAGTCAAATAAAGGTGGGCTGCTCTTTAGGAAAGAGCAAGAGACAGGTATGTGAGGTAGAGGTTACTCTGGGAGGCCATAAGCTCTCCTAAAGAGATGGGTTTTAAGGCACTTCTTAAAAGATGCAAGACTAGGGGAGAGTCTGATGGCGGTAGGCAGGCTGTTCCATAGGAAGGGAGCCGCCCGCGAGAAGTCCTGCAAGCGTGAGTTGGCCGTACGGGTGCGGACAACGGACAGGAGGTGGTCACGGGCAGAGCAGAGAGACTGAGAAGGGACATGCCTAGGAGGAGATATAAGAGGGGCTAGAGTTGTTCAGTGCTTTATAGGTGTGAATTAGTACCTTGAATTGACTCCTATAGCATACAGGAAGCCAATGTAAGGACTGGCAGAGGGGTGAGGTGCGAGAGAAACGACTAGAGAGGAAAATCAGTCTGGCAGCAGCGTTCATTACAGACTATAGCGGTGCAGTACGGCTTTTGGGAGAGGGTTACAATAATCCATGCAGGAAATTACTAGAGCATGGACAAGCTCCTTGGTAGTATCTGGTGCAAGAAAGGTGCGGATGCGGGCTATGTTTTTAAGATGGAATCTACAGGATTTGGCAACATGCTGGATGTGAGGCTCAAAGGTGAGGCCAGAATCAAGTATGACTCCAAGACAGCGCGCTTGCATGGATGGACTGATGTGGATACCACAAACTTGAAGGGAGAGCGAAAGAGGAGGATCAGTATTAGGAGGAGGAAAGACAAGGAGCTCAGTGTTAGAGAGATTGAGTTTCAGAAAGCGGGAGGACATCCAGTCAGAGATGGAAGAAAGGCAAGCAGTGACACGTTGCAGGACGGCAGGGGAGAGGTCCGGGGAGGAGAAATATAACTGGGTGTCATCAGCGTACAGGTGGTAGTGGAATCCAAAAGAGGTAATAAGTTTGCCAAGAGAGGCAGTATAAAGAGAAAATAGAAGGGGACCAAGGACAGAGCCTTGGAAGACTCCAACCGAGACAGGACGAGTGGAGGAAGTATCATTAGAAAAAGAGACACTGAATGAGCATTGGGAGAGATAAGAGGAAAACCACAAGAGGACAGAGTCACAGAGACCAAGCGATTGAAGAGTTTGAAGAAGGAGAGCATGATCAACTGTGTCAAAGGCAGCAGAGAGGTCAAGAAGAATTAGTATGGAGTAGTGGCCATTGGATTTAGCTGCGATTAGGTTGTTAGTAACTTTGATAAGCACAGTCTCAGTAGAGTGGAGAGGGAAGAAGCCAGATTGAAGAGGGTCAAGGAGAGAGTTGGAATAGAGGAAATGAGACACATGGGTAAAGACAAGTCTTTCCAGAAGCTTTAAGGAAAAAGGGAGCAGGGATATGGGACGATAGTTAGAGGGGGTGGAAGGGTCGAGGGATTTTTTTTTTAGTATAGGTACTACAGTGGCATGTTTAAGGTCAGCAGAGAGAGAGCAGTTGAAAATGTGTGTTAAGGAAGGCACGAGACAAGTGGAGAGAGATCTAATAAGGTGAGATGGGACAGGATCGAGCGGGCAGGTGGTGGGGCGAGAGGAACAGAGAAGAGCAGCCACCTCTTGGTCAGTAGCCAGGGAGAATGTCTGAAGGGTAGGAAAGGCATGATCTATGTGTGGTTGAGAAACAGAATAGCAATTAGGGGAGAATTCTTTCCTTAGCTGTTCAATCTTGTCAGTAAAGTAACATGCAAAGTTATCAGCAGTAAGGTTAATTTGGGGGTTGGCCACAGTAGGGCGAAGAAGAGAATTAAAGGTGTCAAAGAGACGCTTTGGATTGCGGGAGCATGAACTAATGAGAGAGGAAAAGTAGGACTGTTTAGCAAGGGCAAGGGCTGCGCTGTATGAACACAATATGAATCTATAATGGAGAAAGTCTGACTGGGTGCGTGACTTCCTCCAGGAGCATTCAGCACAATGGGAGCATCTTTGCAGGTAGTGTGTTGATTTAGTATGCCATGGTTGGGGGCGGGTACTCCTCGAGGTGCTTGTTTGGAGCAGTGCAGCAGCGTTCAAGGCAGAGGTGAGGGTAGTGTTATATGCGGAGATGGCCAGTGAAGGACAGGAGAAGGAAGGTTGGTTGATTGGCTGGCTTACTTACAAGTGAACCAATCAAAGCCCTCTGACTGAAATTGCATAGCGGTTATAATATATAAGGGCTTTTACCACTTAGGAATCTCCGGCTGTGCAGTGCCCTCGATCGGTCAACTTGTTTAATTATTTACTATTTTTTTCTGTTATTTTTTTTTGTGTGTGTGTTACCATTCTTTTCTAAAAGAAGAAAATTGCAATGGAACTTAATGGAAAATATGTTTTATGAAGAAAGAAGACATCTTATGGTAAGTGTAATATTTTTAAAGGAGTTAGATTAAATGGGCCTCTTTCACCATCATTAGGTGAGGGGTATGTTGATTTTTATTGGGTTTGGAGACCCATAGCCACCCATGGGTTTGGACATAAATTGGAATGTCTACTCCTTTTATATTTAATTATAGCCCCCACCCACTGCCAATGGGTGTGGAGAGGGAAGAAACTATATCCCCCTGCATGTCATTATTATTAAAGAACACCTACAACCAATGGGTAGTGACTGTGGGGACACTATGCTCCCCAACTGGAATTTTTATAATTAGTTCCACCTCCTCATGAATGGGGGCTGACATTAGGTCCCCCTATTTATTTTAATTAAAGTCCCCACTCAGTAACATCTCCCATCTATGTTATTGGTTGCTTACTGTTTAGCGAACATGCCCCCATTCGCAGCATTTGAGTGGGAACATGGGGGAAAAACTCCATTGCAATAGGCTTTTATATCAACAAAGTTAGCCAGATTTTGGTTCAGCTGCTGAGATTTCATTTTCATTTTTATCAAATCCAGTCAACATTCTATAAAAATATTTATTGAAATCAGTTAATATTTATCGAACATTTTTGGCGAAAATAATGGAATTGAGGAAAAAATTGGTTCCCCATTTTTAAAAAATATCAGGTTCCCCTAATAGCTTGAGTTCACAATTCAGTGATTCTCAAAATAAATAAGCAGAGACACCATGGCCCTCTAGAAACCAGGGGTGGCTTGGAGAATAGTAATTTTGTCCCTTCTCCCCATGTGAGGTGGGGTGATGGGTCATTTACATGGCTTACACCATTGCAAGCCTGAAAGGTCCATGGCACATTCACCGGGGGGGTCAATTTCTACTCATCAGGAATACCTTTTTTGCTAATGGCTAGAGGCAACTGGAAATTCTGAGCCCTGATCATAAAATTGCATTATATAATATGTAGGATGCACACTGCTATAGAAATACCAGTATGTCCCCAGGTGCACTAGGGCTTGGCCTCTGTCCTGGCCAAATTATTTTAATTAAAATTTTGCCTAAGTCACACTGGAGGATTTTGTTAAACCTTTTTTAACCTTGTTTAACCTTGTGACTAAAAAATCCTCCTGGATCACTCATCACATGTAGGTAATCTAATCCAAATGGTTTTGGAAGGAGACTGAGCATTTCACTAATCAAGCACAGTGTTGCGATAATATATTGAATTTTTCAATAAAATCTATATTTAAAAAAATGCTTCTTTGCTTGTACCCCAGTCAAACAGACATTTTAGTGTTCCTTCTCCAAATTCTGAAATGACAAGACTTTGTATTTGGTCAGACATACAACCTTACCTCCTGCAATCTTTAGCCTTTTTTAAAATTCACTTTATGAATAGTCATAATAGTCATAATTAGATAATACATCTACTCATTTCATAGAATCTGTGAGTGAAAAAGAACATTCCATTACAAGTTTCACTCCAGGGTCTGCAAAAAACATATCAAACAAAGCTTTTCATGGAGGCGATAAAACGATGACTGATATTCTCCTTTCACTATAAATGTAGGTGGGGATATAGCGCAGGCTCTGTGGCTACACTTCTATTCTTTCCTTTCTTTCATGAAACATTTTAAATATTTTTTCCAGCTACGAGGGAATTTATATTTTGCATACGTTTTCATGACAAGCTAAACTAGTTGTATTTATTTTTTTCTCAATATTATTAATATTATTATTATGTTATTATTTATATAGCGCCATCAAATTCCGCAGTGCTTTAGAATGGGTGGGCAAACAGACATGTAGTTGTAACCAGACAAGTTGGACACACAGGAACAGAGGGGTTGAGGGCCCTGCTCAATGAGCTTACATGCTAGAGGGAGTGGGGTAAAATGACACAAAAAAGGTAAGGATAGTATTAGACTAGTGACAGTTGCAGAAGAGGAATCAGTCAGGAGCTATTAACAGTTTAATTGATACGCTTTTATGAAGAAGTGGGTTTTTAACGATTTTTTGAAGGAGTGGAGACTGGGTGAGCATCTATTGGAGGAGCGAAGCGAGTTTCACAGGAACGGTGCAGCCCTCGAGAAATCTTGAAGGCGAGCATCAGAGGTGGGACAGAAGATAGACGTAAGTCTTCAGCAGATCGTAAGGGCCTAGACGGGACATACTTGTGTATAAGGGAGGATAGATAGGTGGGAGCAGCATTATGTAGAGATTTGAAAGCAAGAACCAGAATTTTAAATTGAGCTCTATATTTTACAGGAAGTCCAACAATTGGTTGGAATTTGCTAAATATTTATAAACATATCAATAAAATTTTACATGACATTTTAATACATCATTTTAAAATATAGAAATGGTGTGAGCGCTCCTGACAAAAAGAGGATGTTTATCAAATCATAATAAAAGATTATTTAATAGTAAAATATCAACAATAATTAATAGATAAAATAAATTCCCAATAATAACACAATAGAGTATTATATCATCAGTTATCTCCTAAAAACACACAGCTCCAAGCAGATAACAATAAATATATCAAAATATTTTAAAATATGACAATTAGCAATGTTCAGGATACTAATGCCCTGAAAGTGTTAAGAATCTCAAAGCAACAACATAATATATTATACACTATGACACTGGAACTCGAATGAAGTACCACATAGATAGAAACAATCACGCTCAAAGATATATAGGCACACTCCAAGATCTAATGCTGTAAAAACAACTGCTGCAGGTAGGGGGGCCCCCCAACAGAGTTTCCATGGACTTTTATTTATCTGCTAGCCCCATTCATCACCCTCACTATTTTCCTGCATACATCTTCTTTTGTCCCTTTGGATAGTTTTATCTTATTTTATCTTTAAATAAATATCTGTCTTCTTTGTTCACTTACTACTCAAAATGGCCGCTAGAGCACCCCCTCCCATCGACTAAAGAGTGTAAAGAATGTCATGTATTAAGTTGGCATCTCCCAGGGGGAGCTGCACCCATAATGCTGATGACATCACACTTTGGAGGAAGTGCATTAGATAAGACACTTAGAATTTACCAATTAAAAACGTACTTTCCATGTTATCTCTGTTGTGGACAGAATATTAGCTAAAGTAAAATGCCTATTTACTCCATTTAGTTATAATCAGTATTATTCAATAAATTACTAAAACTACCACTAGATGTAACTCAGGAGTACCCCACCCATCAACTAAACACTCTCATTTTCAAGATGGCGCTCGAATCCAGGGGAGAACTTCATGACGATAGTAATGACATAAGATGGCACACCCAGTAGGACGTGCTTTGAATAAATCACTTAACACTGTGTTATCTGTAATTATACATATGATGTATTAGTGCTTTATAAGGGGGTCCAACCCCGAAAATAAACATTCCAGAGTATTTCATCAACCGGAAACATGTGTCTGGTGTGATTTACTTTGAAAGCATGCATGCACCATAACCAATTTGAAAAGGGGCAGATACGCAAGATAATCAATTTTATTGATTGATTTCCACAACAATTGGCGCCCAAACGTGGGGCATCGGTACTTGCCAGTTCGGATAGCCGGAAAAGGGGACCAGAGCGGACAAGCGGAGCCTGATCA
>OW240917.1:47494788-47572347 GCA_933207985.1 Pelobates cultripes | reverse complement strand
GACTTAGCCAGCCCTCAATATCCCAGATTCTCCGGGCTATGCAGGGGGATGTCGTCAGAGCTGTCAGTGTAGTCCTTGATGTCAGCCGCCATATTAGGCCCCACCGCGTAATGCGGTCTCCTCAAGAGATCACTAGCAGCGGATTGCCGAGGCTGATCCGGGCGCATTTTTTTTTTGTTTTCCTCCCCATCAATGTTAAGGTGCCGCTGGGCTTCTTGCAGTGTAGTTAGTAGCTGTTTTGGGCAGAATTTAGGTCGTTAGGGGTTTTGATCGTCAGAAAGCCGTTAGTATGCGACTGATCAGGTCGAACGCTGGCTCTGCCCTCCAAAAACCGCTGATTTTTAATGTGTTTTGAGTACGAATTTTTTTTATTTTTGGCTTTCTTGAGTTGCGAATAATTTTTAACATAATGGATCACACATAGTTGTTTTTCTAAGAGAAAATATATGAAATGTGTGTTAAACAATGACATAAGCATATAAATTTAACCATCCACAAATTGCATACCTAGTTTCCTTTTATCAGACTTTTTAAAGTGTTGTTCTTCCTTTTGTTTGTTTAACCTCCAATACAGCTCTCTTCATCATCACTTTTGGTGGCTTTGTGGTTTTACTTTTCATCTTGAAAATGTGGTTTGGATACTTTCTGCCAATAACCTGCTATAAGTATAATCAGAAGATGTTGACTTGTCTTTGTCATTTTAAAGGTACAAAATATATTTTTTTTTTTTCTGTGTATAACCTTTGTTATGTGACTGGATATAATTAATATTTATGTATAGTACTATGAAACTATATTTATTCGTGACAGTGTAGTTTGTTAAGAGCATTATGTAATGAGATTGATAAAATCACTATATCCGATTTAGGTTTCAAATCTAAATCGGATATAGTGATTTTATCAATCTCATTGCTCACCAATTCAACAAAAGTCTCAATATATTTAGAGTCTACAAATTTTGGACAATATTGACTCTTTTTCTTTAGATTGGTGAGAGGATACACTACTTGCTCACTTCTATCGCTTTCTATCGCAGTATAAAAACAAACTTATTTAGGAAAAGCACAGCTACAAATAGCTTACTTAATTGGAAGAGCTACCACCCTACACCCCAAAACAAAGGGATCCCTGTTGGCCAATACCTGCGCCTTCGGCGCAATTGTACAGACATTGAGGACTTTAAACTAAAGGCCAGGGATTTACGCTTTATGTTTAGATCTAAAGGGTACCCAAACAAATGTTTGAAGAGGGCTTACCATAGAGCCCTTTTAACAGACAGAGAGAACCTAATAAGAGAAGAACCCCTACCACATGGGAAAATGAAAATATCAGATAATAAACAGCTTAGATGTGTAGCCACATATGATGCCGGATGGAATTGTGTAAGATCCATTATGCATAGATTCTGGCCTTTGCTGAAACATGACTAGCAATTGAGGGACATTCTTCCATCACATGTATCCCTAGTGGCAAGGAGAGGTACGAACCTTAAGGACTCTCTAGTACATAGCCATTTTCAGAGAATTGCAGCACCAACGCATTGGCTTTCCAACAACCTCAAAGGCACCTACAAATGTGGTAGATGCAAAGCATGCGACTTTATAAGAAAGAATTCTAAAACATTTACAAACAGCTCCAAAAATCTGCATTTTGACACCCCCTCTTTCTTCAATTGCAGCTCTAAGGGCCTGGTCTACCTGATTACCTGCCAATGTCCCATGCAGTATGTGGGAAAAACATTCCGCCCCTTTAGAAGAAGGATTTTAGAACACGTTAATGCAGTAAAAACAACAAGACATATAGAGACTCCGGTCTCTAGACATGTCAAAACTGTACATAGTGGTGACCCCACTGTTCTAAGGTTTCAAGGTATAGAACTCATCAAACAGGACCAAAGGAAAGGTAACTGGGACCAACGCATTAGAAAGAGGGAATGCTATTGGATTTACCGTTTAAAAACTCTGTCACCCAATGGATTGAACGAAGGTTTCACTTACTCTCCGTTTATTACATGATCTCTAAAAATATATAAATTTTGACAATTTGTAAATAGCAAACAAATCTTTGTAAATAATTACCTTCACCTAATAGCACTTTTTCTTATGATTGAGCATTTATCTTTTAAATTAACCGTTAACCATTTTCTTTGTACCATAAATAGCAAGACAGTAATTGTAGTCCCTCTTGAGAGTTTATGTCCATGGAACTTTCAATAAATCATATATGAAATGCAGTCCAATATTTAATAGCAAAAATTCAAATGAGTACACTGTCACTTTAATTATGTATGAGCTGATTTGACATGTTATATAATCATTTTAATATGGTATACAACAACATGAGAGATTATGATTAGCACAAGAGCCTAAGAGGCTGATACAGATCCTCTTGACTTCTTGTTCTATGTAGATTATCTACATACATTGTGATATTTATTTAGCCCATTTAAACTTGCTTTGATTAAGTATATAGCATATAATTTTCCTTGGTTCATAACCCTCTTCTGAAGTGAGGACACTATTTACATTTGTAATGAGTTTTTGAAGGGATTCGCCACACTTCTCTACCAATTTATGGTGGACATAGACAGGTAACCTGTCAATCATATGACGTTTTCCCCTACTGACTCCTCCTTGCTGTCATCATTGGTCACGTGACAGGGTACGTCACACGTGACGCGGGATCATCCCGATACGTCATCAATGACGATAGGGGTATCCCGCCTCTGATTGGTTAACGGCTATTTAAAAGTCCCGGCTTTTCTCGAGGGCAATTGCTCATCCCCTGACGAAGGTGTTATTACACACCGAAACATGCGTCGGGCGATAGCCCGTCTATCGTTTTCTTTTCACTTATGCACTAAGGGACACTTTTTGCTGCACCATGGGTTTTTAGACCCACTTATTATCATTATTTTTTAGTGTTATTCCTAACAAGTATTGACGATGGCAGATCAGGCAGGTTACTCTAAGATTTAGACCTAGCTTAGAACACCCTCGAAGGTGTTTTCAGGAGACTATTTTTGAGGATTTATTTGTTGGGTATTTTCCCTTATATTTTACAATTCCTCTACTAGCTCAGCTCCATTTATCATAAGCTTTATTTCAAGACACAGATAGGAACTTTTGCTGTTTGGAGTTACAGATTTGTCTATCTCCCTCTCCTTTGACATTTTCAATATCACTATTGTGTCGTTTGTAGTTCCTGCCTGCACCCATATACTTAGAGGGTTGTGCTTACTCCCCCTATAGGTACAAATAAGTACTTCTAATCATTATCCTTCACTATAGGATTGATCCTTTCAACTTTCTCTTAGGGGAAGGAGGGGGGGGGGCACTTTTTTAACATAGTGTCCTCTTGTTACTTTTTTAAGACTCAATAAACATTTACTTTCATTATCAGTGTAACAAGGACACTAGTAACGATTTCAGGTAGCACTTTGTTGCTATCTCATTTACTTCCCTCTAATCCATTTACAATACTTTTTAGGATTTGTGGGTATATTTTCTTTTCTTTTACTTTTATTGTCAATTTTTCACTTTATTGCCAGTTTTGGAATACCCTTAGGGGATTTTCCTTTTTCATTCAGTTTATCAATTTTCCCTTATATACTGACATAACCTATACTATACTGTGTTAAATTATATGCTATTATTGATTAGCTGATTAGGGTTAGCTATGCATTAATCTGTTGTGCCAGATTGCGATGGAACTCACACTCTTACCAATACCTTGTAAGTTTTGACACATATGGCTACCATAACTTATACAATGCCATACTACCATTTTGATACCTATATATAATTAGGCTAAGTTTTATGATGCTGACTTATGCTATTTTTCCTGTGTGACCTATGCAGAAATAGGATTTATGTTTTTATGCTTAACTATGCCGTTTTAACTATGTATTATCTTTGATGCATGTATTTGCCTTGTCTATGTCATGTTGTGAAATTGTGTTATTTCTCTGTTACCGCATAGCTTGCTCTTTACTGATGTGTGCAACTTTATGCAACTGTCAAACTAATAAACCTTGAATGATAGAAATAAATAGATGAAAGATAGACCTTCTTGTCAAACACAGGTCTCATCCAAGGTGCCTGACCTCACAAAGGCTATTTTGGCTGAATGGGTACAAATTCCCACCGAAACAATCCAATATCTTGCGTAAGGTTTTTTCAGAATGTAATATTATATAACCAGAAATAATAGAATATATAGAGAGATATGGATTGATAATTTCTTAGAGTATTTTGAATATAGCAGCCAGATATGCAATATAATTATTAAAATGAGAATTTAAAGTGACATTTACCACCTATAACTTATTGAGGTTGTGGTACACAAAGTCTGGGTGTTGTCCCCCTTTTTTAATCAGAATAGTGAACAATGTTAATTTTATCTTTGTATAAATTTAATACTCTGGTTAATAACTTAAACAGGAGGATTTTTTAAATTAAAACAGTTTTATGTATTTGTCTCTTAAATGCAGCTTTAATTATAAGCCCTTTAATTAAATATTTGCTCTGGAAAAATTTTATTTAAAAAAGGAAGAATTCTAACCTCTTAATTTATTAGAAGCTAGTGTTCCAATCTATTAGTAGTTGAAAAAAGCCAAAGTTTACTTTGCATATTTTTACAAAGCCCCCCAGAAACCGACATATCTAATGTGGGTAAGGTGACTTTAGTTGACAGAGCTGAGGTTTTACTTACCTCATGGTGTGTCCTACATCATTTTCACCCTGCTGTCCACTACGGCTTGGCACTTCAGTTGCCAAAAATCAGGTCTGTATTCTATTCTTGCGCGTGCACGAGAGTAGAACACTGATGTCTATGGAGGCTGTGGTCCTTGGGCACCAGCATTGGAGGCGCAAAGTACGAGGATACTTTCTGCCTCCTATAAAAAGAGCAATATAATTTTTTTTTGTATATTGCAAGATCAGCAATATATTAAATAAAAATGAAACCCTGGTGGTCCGTGGCAGCATGGTTCCTGAGGGAATCAGAGCACAGCGGACGGATTCTACAGCCTGCCCTCTGACTCCCTCAAAAGAACTGGACTGGAATGAGTAATTTTATGGTTTGCACCACCTAGAGGTATAGACCATGCACTCCAGACTCTACAATCGGATCACCAAAGAATAAAAAATAATCCCCAATGGACTAACAGGTAAGGTACCCCCGCTGACCACCAGGGTTTTTAGCCTCCTCCCTGCAAAAAGAAGAAGAGCAGGCAAAACTTTGTTGTATTAACATATTTAAACACACATTACATACAGCCAACGCACATTACACATATCACACATTACACACAATATAGTCTATGCTTGGACTGTTATAGTGTAACTTTACATACTATAGTATAATGCAAACTAACACAGTAAGGAATACTATATATAGATATAGATATATATCTGTAGGAATTTGCATCATGTTCCACTGATAGTTTGTTTCCTTGGCCGTTACTCATTCTGTGTAAGAATTTGCATAAAAAAATGAAAGATATCTGTTCTTCGACCTTTAGACATTTACACAGAATTCTATCTGTGCATTTGTATTGTGTGGGTTGTTTCAACAGCAAGCAAAGCCAAGTAAAGTTGGACTTTTTCAATATCCTATTATATATGGGTACTTTTTACAATCACTTCAAGTAGACCTATTATCATCTGGATATCACTAAAATGTGTGTTGTGTTTTTATGTAAACCCAGTACACTTAATTTGCAGAGGGAAAAACGTAAAAAAAAAAAAGTTTTGTGAAAAGGACCATTAAAATCTCCTCCCACAAAACATATCTTTCATAAATTAAAAATCAAATAAAATTATCACTAAAATGATACAGAAAACTAGATAGAAAATACAACAACCCTCAATATGTGTAACTGTCAAATTAAATAAATGGGATTTTCTAAGCCCTACATACTCATGCAACTTTTCAGATAAGAGAGACTTGCCAACCAGGGCACTCTGATTATTATTATTATTGCCATTTATATAGCGCCAACAGATTCCGTAGCGCTTTACAATATTATGAGAGGGGGGATTTAACTATAAATAGGACAATTACAAATAAACTTACGGGAACAATAGGTTGAAGAGGACCCTGCTCAAACGAGCTTACATTCTATAGGAGGTGTGGTGTAAAACACATTAGGACAGGCATTTGCAGTCAAATAAAGGTGGGCTGCTCTTTAGGAAAGAGCAAGAGACAGGTATGTGAGGTAGAGGTTACTCTGGGAGGCCATAAGCTCTCCTAAAGAGATGGGTTTTAAGGCACTTCTTAAAAGATGCAAGACTAGGGGAGAGTCTGATGGCGGTAGGCAGGCTGTTCCATAGGAAGGGAGCCGCCCGCGAGAAGTCCTGCAAGCGTGAGTTGGCCGTACGGGTGCGGACAACGGACAGGAGGTGGTCACGGGCAGAGCAGAGAGACTGAGAAGGGACATGCCTAGGAGGAGATATAAGAGGGGCTAGAGTTGTTCAGTGCTTTATAGGTGTGAATTAGTACCTTGAATTGACTCCTATAGCATACAGGAAGCCAATGTAAGGACTGGCAGAGGGGTGAGGTGCGAGAGAAACGACTAGAGAGGAAAATCAGTCTGGCAGCAGCGTTCATTACAGACTATAGCGGTGCAGTACGGCTTTTGGGAGAGGGTTACAATAATCCATGCAGGAAATTACTAGAGCATGGACAAGCTCCTTGGTAGTATCTGGTGCAAGAAAGGTGCGGATGCGGGCTATGTTTTTAAGATGGAATCTACAGGATTTGGCAACATGCTGGATGTGAGGCTCAAAGGTGAGGCCAGAATCAAGTATGACTCCAAGACAGCGCGCTTGCATGGATGGACTGATGTGGATACCACAAACTTGAAGGGAGAGCGAAAGAGGAGGATCAGTATTAGGAGGAGGAAAGACAAGGAGCTCAGTGTTAGAGAGATTGAGTTTCAGAAAGCGGGAGGACATCCAGTCAGAGATGGAAGAAAGGCAAGCAGTGACACGTTGCAGGACGGCAGGGGAGAGGTCCGGGGAGGAGAAATATAACTGGGTGTCATCAGCGTACAGGTGGTAGTGGAATCCAAAAGAGGTAATAAGTTTGCCAAGAGAGGCAGTATAAAGAGAAAATAGAAGGGGACCAAGGACAGAGCCTTGGAAGACTCCAACCGAGACAGGACGAGTGGAGGAAGTATCATTAGAAAAAGAGACACTGAATGAGCATTGGGAGAGATAAGAGGAAAACCACAAGAGGACAGAGTCACAGAGACCAAGCGATTGAAGAGTTTGAAGAAGGAGAGCATGATCAACTGTGTCAAAGGCAGCAGAGAGGTCAAGAAGAATTAGTATGGAGTAGTGGCCATTGGATTTAGCTGCGATTAGGTTGTTAGTAACTTTGATAAGCACAGTCTCAGTAGAGTGGAGAGGGAAGAAGCCAGATTGAAGAGGGTCAAGGAGAGAGTTGGAATAGAGGAAATGAGACACATGGGTAAAGACAAGTCTTTCCAGAAGCTTTAAGGAAAAAGGGAGCAGGGATATGGGACGATAGTTAGAGGGGGTGGAAGGGTCGAGGGATTTTTTTTTTAGTATAGGTACTACAGTGGCATGTTTAAGGTCAGCAGAGAGAGAGCAGTTGAAAATGTGTGTTAAGGAAGGCACGAGACAAGTGGAGAGAGATCTAATAAGGTGAGATGGGACAGGATCGAGCGGGCAGGTGGTGGGGCGAGAGGAACAGAGAAGAGCAGCCACCTCTTGGTCAGTAGCCAGGGAGAATGTCTGAAGGGTAGGAAAGGCATGATCTATGTGTGGTTGAGAAACAGAATAGCAATTAGGGGAGAATTCTTTCCTTAGCTGTTCAATCTTGTCAGTAAAGTAACATGCAAAGTTATCAGCAGTAAGGTTAGTTTGGGGGTTGGCCACAGTAGGGCGAAGAAGAGAATTAAAGGTGTCAAAGAGACGCCTTGGATTGCGGGAGCATGAACTAATGAGAGAGGAAAAGTAGGACTGTTTAGCAAGGGCAAGGGCTGCGCTGTATGAACACAATATGAATCTATAATGGAGAAAGTCTGACTGGGTGCGTGACTTCCTCCAGGAGCATTCAGCACAATGGGAGCATCTTTGCAGGTAGTGTGTTGATTTAGTATGCCATGGTTGGGGGCGGGTACTCCTCGAGGTGCTTGTTTGGAGCAGTGCAGCAGCGTTCAAGGCAGAGGTGAGGGTAGTGTTATATGCGGAGATGGTCAGTGAAGGACAGGAGAAGGAAGGTTGGTTGATTGGCTGGCTTACTTACAAGTGAACCAATCAAAGCCCTCTGACTGAAATTGCATAGCGGTTATAATATATAAGGGCTTTTACCACTTAGGAATCTCCGGCTGTGCAGTGCCCTCGATCGGTCAACTTGTTTAATTATTTACTATTTTTTTCTGTTATTTTTTTTTGTGTGTGTGTTACCATTCTTTTCTAAAAGAAGAAAATTGCAATGGAACTTAATGGAAAATATGTTTTATGAAGAAAGAAGACATCTTATGGTAAGTGTAATATTTTTAAAGGAGTTAGATTAAATGGGCCTCTTTCACCATCATTAGGTGAGGGGTATGTTGATTTTTATTGGGTTTGGAGACCCATAGCCACCCATGGGTTTGGACATAAATTGGAATGTCTACTCCTTTTATATTTAATTATAGCCCCCACCCACTGCCAATGGGTGTGGAGAGGGAAGAAACTATATCCCCCTGCATGTCATTATTATTAAAGAACACCTACAACCAATGGGTAGTGACTGTGGGGACACTATGCTCCCCAACTGGAATTTTTATAATTAGTTCCACCTCCTCATGAATGGGGGCTGACATTAGGTCCCCCTATTTATTTTAATTAAAGTCCCCACTCAGTAACATCTCCCATCTATGTTATTGGTTGCTTACTGTTTAGCGAACATGCCCCCATTCGCAGCATTTGAGTGGGAACATGGGGGAAAAACTCCATTGCAATAGGCTTTTATATCAACAAAGTTAGCCAGATTTTGGTTCAGCTGCTGAGATTTCATTTTCATTTTTATCAAATCCAGTCAACATTCTATAAAAATATTTATTGAAATCAGTTAATATTTATCAAACATTTTTGGCGAAAATAATGGAAACGAGGAAAAAATTGGTTCCCCATTTTTAAAAAATATCAGGTTCCCCTAATAGCTTGAGTTCACAATTCAGTGATTCTCAGAATAAATAAGCAGAGACACCATGGCCCTCTAGAAACCAGGGGTGGCTTGGAGAGTAGTAATTTTGTCCCTTCTCCCCATGTGAGGTGGTGTGATGGGTCATTTACATGGCTTACACCATTGCAAGCCTGAAAGGTCCATGGCACATTCACCAGGGGGGTCAATTTCTACTCATCAGGAATACCTTTTTTGCTAATGGCTAGAGGCAAGTGGAAATTCTGAGCCCTGATCATAAAATTACATTATATAATATGTAGGATGCACACTGCTATAGAAATACCAGTATGTCCCCAGGTGCACTAGGGCTTGGCCTCTGTCCTGGCCAAATTATTTTAATTAAAATTTTGCCTGAGGCACACTGGATGATTTTGTTAAACCTTTTTTAACCTTGTTTAACCTTGTGACTAAAAAATCCTCCTGGATCACTCATCACATGTAGGTAATCTAATCCAAATGGTTTTGGAAGGTGACTGAGCATTTCACTAATCAAGCACAGTGTTGCGATAATATATTGAATTTTTCAATAAAATCTATATTTTTAAAAATGCTTCTTTGCTTGTACCCCAGTCAAACAGACATTTTAGTGTTCCTTCTCCAAATTCTGAAATGACAAGACTTTGTATTTGGTCAGACATACAACCTTACCTCCTGCAATCTTTAGCCTTTTTTAAAATTCACTTTATGAATAGTCATAATAGTCATAATTAGATAATACATCTACTCATTTCATAGAATCTGTGAGTGAAAAAGAATATTTCATTACAAGTTTCATTCCAGGGTCTGCAAAAAACATATCAAACAAAGCTTTTCATGGAGGCGATAAAACGATGACTGATATTCTCCTTTCACTATAAATGTAGGTGGGGATATAGCGCAGGCTCTGTGGCTACGCTTCTATTCTTTCCTTTCTTTCATGAAACATTTTAAATATTTTTTCCAGCTACGAGGGAATTTATATTTTGCATACGTTTTCATGACAAGCTAAACTAGTTGTATTTATTTTTTTCTCAATATTATTAATATTATTATTATGTTATTATTTATATAGCGCCATCAAATTCCGCAGTGCTTTAGAATGGGTGGGCAAACAGACATGTAGTTGTAACCAGACAAGTTGGACACACAGGAACAGAGGGGTTGATGGCCCTGCTCAATGAGCTTACATGCTAGAGGGAGTGGGGTAAAGTGACACAAAAAGGTAAGGATAGTATTAGACTAGTGACAGTTGCAGAAGAGGAATCAGTCAGGAGCTATTAACAGTTTAATTGATACGCTTTTATGAAGAAGTGGGTTTTGAACGATTTTTTGAAGGAGTGGAGACTGGGTGAGCATCTATTGGAGGAGCGAAGCGAGTTTCACAGGAACGGTGCAGCCCTCGAGAAATCTTGAAGGCGAGCATCAGAGGTGGGACAGAAGATAGACGTAAGTCTTCAGCAGATCGTAAGGGCCTAGACGGGACATACTTGTGTATAAGGGAGGATAGATAGGTGGGAGCAGCATTATGTAGAGATTTGAAAGCAAGAACCAGAATTTTAAATTGAGCCCTATATTTTACAGGAAGTCCAACAATTGGTTGGAATTTGCTAAATATTTATAAACATATCAATAACATTTTACATGACATTTTAATACATCATTTTAAAATATAGAAATGGTGTGAGCGCTCCTGACAAAAAGAGGATGTTTATCAAATCATAATAAAAGATTATTTAATAGTAAAATATCAACAATAATTAATAGATAAAATAAATTCCCAATAATAACACAATAGAGTATTATATCATCAGCTATCTCCTAAAAACACACAGCTCCAAGCAGATAACAATAAATATATCAAAATATTTTAAAATATGACAATTAGCAATGTTCAGGATACTAATGCCCTGAAAGTGTTAAGAATCTCAAAGCAACAACGTAATATATTATACACTATGACACTGGAACTCGAATGAAGTACCACATAGATAGAAACAATCACGCTCAAATATATATAGGTACACTCCAAGATCTAATGTTGTAAAAACAACTGCTGCAGGTAGGGGGGCCCCCCAACAGAGCTTCCATTGACTTTTATTTATCTGCTAGCCCCATTCATCACCCTCACTATTTTCCTGCATACATCTTCTATTGTCCCTTTGGATAGTTTTATCTTATTTTATCTTTAATTATATATATACAGTATATATATGTATTAAGGCCGTTTGGCCTGTATTTGTGGGAGGGGCTTAAGTTAACTTACTCCCCTATATAAGTTACACCTCTTACCTGACTCCTTACCGATCAAGGTCAGCGTCTGAATGCCCCTCCCACCCACTCCTCATACTTACACAATCTATATCACCTTTCTTCTTTTACTTTCTACTCCTTGGTGGGCCCTCTTTATTTACAGGCCTACCGTATCGTCGGTATCGGCACACCACAACCGACTTGCTCTTTTATAATATTCCAAGTTCCTACTGGAACCTCACTCCTTATACTATTACTTAGCACCTTACACAAATATATATATATATATATTTATTTATTTATTTATTTTCTACCTGTCCTTATACTGTCTTCTTTTATTTTCGTTCTGTTTTCCTTCTAGGGTGTCCCTTCACCCACCTCTTATGGTTCCTATTGTTATGGATAAAAAATTAATGTTAGTAAAATGTCTATTTACTTAAAATGGCTGCTAGAGCACCTCCTCCCATCCTGTGTTCACTTACTACTCAAAATGGCCGCGAGAGCACCCCCTCCCATCGACTAAAGGTGTAAAGAATGTCATGTATTAAGTTGGCATCTCCCAGGGGGAGCTGAACCCATAATGCTGATGACATCACACTTTGGAGGAAGTGCATTAGATAAGACACTTAGCATTTACCAATTAAAAACGTACTTTCCATGTTATCTCTGTTGTGGACAGAATATTAGCTAAAGTAAAATGCCTATTTACTCCACTTAGTTATAATCAGTATTATTCAATAAATTACTAAAATTACCACTAGATGTCACTCAGGAGTACCCCACCCATCAACTAAACACTCTCATTTTCAAGATGGTGCTGGAATCCAGGGGAGAACTTCATGATGACATAAGATGGCACACCCAGTAGGACGTGCTTTGAATAAATCACTTAACACTGTGTTATCTGTAATTATGCATATGATGTATTAGTGCTTTATAAGGGGGTCCAACCCCCGAAAATAAACATTCCAGAGTATTTCATCAACCGGAAACATGTGTCTGGTGTGATTTACTTTGGAAAGCATGCATGCATGATTGATTTCCACAACAATTGGTGCCCAAACGTGGGGCATCGGATCTTGCCAGTTCGGATAGCCGGAAAAGGGGACTGGAGCGGACAACCGGAGCCTGATCACCTCCTAAATACAGCGGTTTGCCTGTATTCTCCTGTTTTGTGTCGGTCTGTTTCTGTGTCCACTTCCGGCTTCCAGAAGGCTACAAGACAGGTAATCTCTTATCCGGTGCCTTTTAAAACGAACCTGTCGATTGTCTATCTGCCTCCTGAATGTTTGTGTGCCTGTGAGACAGCTAGTGTGCATGGTTTATGCTTTTTTATTATTATTATTATTATTATTATTATAGCTTGACTGCCTAGCGGGCAGGGAACGCAACCGCCTAGAGAAAGGCTGGGGATTTATTGTAGCTTGACTGCCTAGCGGACAGGGAACGCAACTGCCTGGTAAAGGGCTGGGGACCGCCCAGTAAAGGGCTGGGGATTGACCGCCCGGTAAAGGGCTGGGGACCGCCTAGAGAAAGGCTGTGAATTTTTTTGTACTGTTCAGAGTAGAACAGGGTTTATTTACTGTTTAATTATTGTTATGTTCACATTTTTATTATTCCTTGTTATATTTTGTTTCCTATTCGGTTGTGGTCATAGTGTGGGTACCCTTGTTGTGTGTGTGTGTGTGTGTGTGTGTTATGTGGTTTGTCCTCGATTCTGGATTATGTGAACATCTCTATATTTGTGACTCCTGTAAATGTCTTTTGCTTAGTGTATCTATATTCCCCTTATCATTTATTTCTTCTGTACTTGTTGCCCAGGGCTGTGTTAGTCACCCACGCTCGCCCACTCAGATCAGTGGCCACCATCTCGGGTGGGCGGATCCAGTGACTAGTCTACGTTTGGGGAAGACGTACAGGAATCAATTCCTTGTGGCAGTCGAGCACTGTAGACATTCCTTCTCTTTCCTCTCTCTTTCTCTATCCTTCTTACAGGGAAAGCCTTGTTTGGTAAAAATGGAACAAGAACATGCTAGACCTTCAAAGGCTATTTAGCTTGTGATATTGTTAAGGAGAGAGCAGGAGAAGAGGCTATGTTAAAGATAAAGAAGATAGCAAAGATTTGTGGTTTTCAAATGTCACCCAGTGACCTTATTCATTATTGTATTGTGATGATTGCTTAATTGTAGTTATATTGTGTGTGGTGTATTTGCATCTGTGTGTGTGTAGTGCAGTTTGCCTTTGTATTTTTAAGGAATTTGTGATTTAATTACATCTGTATATGGTGTCTTCACTTGTTTATGTGCCTCTTTGTTTGCAATATTTGTAACATATAAGTCTCTGTCCTTCTGGCTTGTTACTTTACGGCGCTCATATGGTTAACCCTCATGCCTGAAGTTTCTTTCATTTCTCTCTCTCTCCCCTTTTTACACTGTCTCAATCCCCTCCTCCTCCTCCAAACCAGTGCAGCTCTCTATCTCTCGCTCTATGTGATGTACAGGTTTAGGGGGGAAGGAGGGACATGCCTGCATTCAGTGAGGAATGTGGGGGTGGTCGCTCAGCCATGCAATGTTAATATTTATGTCTAAGAGCTGCTGATAAAGTTAGAGATGGGATTATTGCTGGACATTTTCCTAGGTTTGAATTTCTGTGTAATATTGTGTTTTGTTATATATAGATAGAAGTAGATAGGAAGTTACGGAGTGGTATGTTGTACGGACGGCATTTGGTAAATTAAGCTGATACAATAATAGAGGAATATTTGGACATGTTAAGTGTAATAGGCAAGTGAGATTTGTTGGAATGATAAGCAATGTGGAAAATGGATGTAGGAGTTAGTGGTTGGATTTTGTGAAATAATAGAAAGTTTATTTGTTTTGTACTATGGTGGAATGCACAACTGAATGAATTTAGGGGACATTTGTAAGTTTAGGGGACATTGTAAGTGAGAATGGGAGATATATATATATATATGTAGAAAGGCCATTAGGCCTGAATTTGTGGGAGGAGTAAGTCCCCTACTTAAACTCCCAGCCCCTACTCACCGCTGCCGCTCAGCTGATTGTCACTACTCACAAGTAATACCCATTACACATAATCCGTACTATTCCTTTCACATAAATCACGCTGTCACATTTTGGCTTTTACAGATTGCATCGGTCTCTTGCTTTTCTGCACTAAAGTTGTTATTTCAAGGTCCTTTTATTACAGGAACAGGTATGGTATATTATCACTTTGAGTTATCAGGTTTTTATCAATTACCTTCACATCTATCGCTAAATATGGAAATTGTCTTGGTTTAACCCTTAGATCCCGTATTAGTCTAAGCTTCCACCGTTTCTACGCAGTTAACCTGCCACGATTAAACATAATCTCTGTACTTCAAAACCAAGGTATAGTTCACTCTCTTTTCAATACTAGACCTCACGCGGTCTCAACTCCATTACTACCTTTCCTCAGGCTTATGCCTAAGATACGTTATCTCTTTACTACTTGTCTACACAGACTTTCGGTCATACGGCCATCAGGCTCAGAAGACACCAAAAAACCTGACCCGGTACTCAGCCATACCTTCAGGTACTTACGTCCTTACTCAAGTACGTCCATTCTCTACCCCAAGGCCTCATTCTGCTTTCTCACTCATATCTAAAATCATCCTATTCCTACACCTAAACCTCTCAGATCCCTCAATGCAGGATCTCACGTGGCGCCCCTAACAAACCTTCTCCCAATACTATTCATACGACATCACGATACGTATAAACACATCAACATCTGTCTTAAACCCCCAGGATTCTTTCTCAAAGACAGCATTAAGACAAGACTCTCTACACTTATCAGGAGGCTCCAGATACCATTTGCGACCAGTCAAGGTTAGTATCCACACACCACTCCAGTCCTCTCATTTTACCCTTAAGCATACAATCGAACTGGCTATAGGGCACAGGCTAATGCCTTAGCCCACCCTATCAGGAAATCCGATCCCGCATGCCCTACTACAGGGCTCTAGTTAGGGCCTCACCTGTCACGGCCACACGTTTTGATTTCTCTTATCGCCACCGAGAGGCCAACATCCCGCCACCACGTCAGTGGCACCTACGTCATAAGCCAAATCATAGGTAGAGCCTCTCACCGCCACTTGGCATTAGCAGGGCCTCACCTGTCCAGTCATTCAACAGTTAAGTTTTTCGCCTCGGCATCTAGCATTACAGTCCAGTTCTTCCAGATACATCACTCCCCATACCCCCCCTACTTACCTCACTCCCCTTCTAATATATCTTTCACATAATCATTCCTTTTTAGAATGTCCCAAGAACCAATTCCAACCGAAGAACTGACAGAAGAAACACCATTCACGCCAATCAGACCCGTGTCTCCAGGCGAATCACTCACTCTTTCAACCCCCACGTCCTTGAGAGCATGGACTATTCCCAAAATCACGGCCGAGCTTAGGCTCAGGGGAATCCCCTTTCCGGCCACAGCGAGAAAGGCAGAACTTTACAGGCTGCTTACCCACCAAGTCCCTGAGCCTAAGCCGGGAACTAGCTCTCAAGGACAACCACCAAGAAACAGCACGGCCACCCAGGATACCCTGGCAGATATCTTGGCCAATCTACAGACCCTCAATAGCAGGCTGTCTAAGGTGGAGAGCGCCATCTCCTCCTCAGGTACTAACACCGTAGTCCCAGTCTCTACCACGGCTGCACCTGCCATACCTACTTGCCCCTTTATACTCCCCCCTCCAGCACCTGGCACAGCCATCACACCATTCGAGTCAACAGCACACTCCATCCCAGACTCTATCAGGAAAGATATCCTAGATGGGAAGGATGTGTGTCTGGTGTCTTTACTCATAGCCTCTCAGGACATACTCGAGAACAAGGCATACAACTATGGTGACATTTCAGTTGTGCTCAAAATGAGGGATCCCAGGCTCAATAAAAAATTGTCTATCCCACAGTTTGTGATAGCTTTTGGGATATACCGCGACATCATTTGCACGGTGTATCCCCATAGGAGAGAAGAGCTAGATCTCTATCTCCACAAGGTAGTGGATCTAGGCATCAAGTACGGGGGCTCTTCCTTCTATGACTACCACAAGTCAGTTTCGGATAAGGCGGCGACCCATCTCAAGCAGTTCAACGTTAGAATGAACTGGGGTCAGATGGACACAGAACTTTTCTGTCGCCACTTCGCTGGACTCAGGCCCCCGGCTTGTGCCATCTGTAATTCTACATCCACATGGCGGACTTATGTCCCGTCGAACCAGATCCCACCACCTCCACTCCCACCCCTCACCCCACGTTCACACCTCACTCATCTTTCACCCCTCACAACAAGCCAGCGGGTGGTCTTCGGGATAAGCTGGGTAGGCCCATCTCCTTTTAAGGTAAAGCGCAGGTGTGCAATAATTTCAACGCAGGCTCCTGCAGTTTCAGCGCCTGTAGATTATTGCACATCTGCTCCATATGTTTCAGGGCACATACCAAGACCATGTGCCCAGCCAGGTTGTCACCAAACAAATGACTAACCGACATAAATATCGACAACCTGGTTTTTTATCTAAGGTCTCACACCAGCAGGCACTTGGTGGATTTTCTCACCACAGGTTTCTCACAAGGGTTTCACACAGGCATAGTAGCCATTCCCCCAGGTACACTAGAATGTCCTAATCTCCAGTCTGCACGTTTAGACCCAGTCGCTGTAGACACTCTCATTTCCGCAGAAACCACCAACGGTTTCATGATCGGTCCCTTCACCTCTTCACCGTTTTCCTCCTGGCGCACTAACCCTATTGGTATTGCTATTCACAAATACTCTAATAAAAAACGTCTTATTATCGATTTATCGGCACCGCACTCCTCTTTTGTTCCAAGCATAAACGCACTCATTCCAGCAGACGAATTCTCACTTCAGTATGTTACCATCGACGACGCCATACAGTCCATCATTACATCTGGTAATCGACCCTGGCTCAGCAAAACAGACATCACTAACGCCTTTAAATTACTGCCCATACACCCCTCACTCTGGCACTTACACGGTGTTAAATGGCGAGGGAATTATTACTTCTCAACACGACTCACTTTCGGTTCTCGAAGCAGCCCCAAACTTTTCGACATTTTCGCAGAGTCACTATGCTGGCTGCTTCTGAACGTCATCAGGTGTCACTCCGTTATTCACTATCTAGACGACTTTCTACTGATAGAGCCAGGGTCATCAACACCCACAGCAATCAATAGTACTACCGCACTTTTTTCCACACTTGGAGTCCCTTTGTCCCCAGCCAAAACTATAGGACCCACAACAAAGTTGACCTTTTTAGGCATAGAGCTCGATTCTGTCAAACTCAGAGCTAGCCTTCCCCACGACAAACTTTCACGATTGAGAGGGGAGATAGACACGTTCCTGCGGAATGACGTTTGCTCCAGGAGAGAACTTCAGTCCCTTCTTGGATCTCTGAACTTCGCCATGCGCATCATTCCGCAGGGAAGGTATTTCATTTCCAGACTTCTTTGCCTGCTCCATGGAGTCCCGGACTCCGGCACAGTTTCTTTGGACCCCCACGCCAAGGCTGACCTAGCTATGTGGGGGAAGTTTTTGAAAGACTGGAATGGTATCTCCATGTTTATCCCCCCTCTCTCCACCTCTTCACCCATCATCCACACAGACGCAGCAGCCAACACCGGTTTCGCAGCCATTTTCGGGAACCACTGGTTTAGGGGCCACTGGCCCACTGAGACGGATGCCTTGCCAGGATTCAGGGAGACCTCAGCCCTATTTGAAATTTACCCCATTGTGGCGGCCGCACACACCTGGGGTCATCTCTGGTCCGGCAAGGCAGTAAAATGCTACTCAGATAACTCGGCAGCTTGCGATATCATTAACAAAGGGCGCTCGTCTTCCCTGACCATCATGTGGCTGATTCGCAAGTTGACCTGGCTGGCAGCATCCAATCAGTTTCACTTAGTATGTTCTCACATCCCGGGTATTCACAACACCGCCGCTGACGCTCTTTCTCGTTTTCGATTCCAGGCTTTTTCTCAGGCACTCCCAGCGGCTCACCAACAGCCATCCAGGACACCACGGTTTCACGAACTAATATTGGATTAAGCACACTCTTGCTTCACGCTAGATCACTCACTCACCAAGCATTATCACCCAACACTGCTATCACTTACAATAGGGCACTTAACATATTTAACAAATTCACTGCAGAATTCGGGCTACAAGGTGACTTTTCTATCCAAACCATGGTGTCTTTTGCCTCTTTCTGCCACCTACACCTTAATCTGTCACACAACACCATTAAACTTTACCTCACCGGGGTTCAGCACCACAGCCTCACCAATTTTCCTAACAGCACTCCTTTTTTGTCTTCATACCCCATTAAAAAGGTATTGAAAGGTATATCAAAGGTTTCATCACCACTCGCAAGCACTAGATTACCCATAGACGGGCCTATCTTCAGGTCACTTAGCAATCTCCTTGACACAGTCCCATTTGATAGCAACACCAATACGGTGATCAAATCTGCCATATATCTCGCTTTCTATGGTTTTCTCAGACCTAGAGAGTTCACCGTGGTTTGTCAAGGAGATATCGCGCTATGCCTTAAAACTTCACACCTCACCAAGGTAGAGGATCACTACCTACTTTCTATCCCTACCACTAAAACCAAGCAGTCAATACACCCTACAATAATTCCTCTCTTCCCTACTGATAATGCCTGGTGTCCGGTGAAGGTTCTCGACCAACTACGGTCAACTCCTCACGCTCACCTGCCAGACTCTCCGCTCTTAACATTACAAGGGCACCCGCTTACCACGGCAAAATTAATGTTACATGTCAGAACCCTGTTATCTAAGCTCGGACACAACCCGGCTGCATTCTCCGGGCACTCTTTCCGCATAGGAGCCGCCTCAGCAGCCTCTAGCACAAACGCACCGGTCCACATCATCAAAAGGCTGGGGCGATGGAAATCCTCCATATATAGCGCATATATTCCGCAACCAGAGAAAGAGCTTCGCCAAGCTTTCAGGAACTTGGTTTTGTAAAAATGCAATAAAGTGTGTATTTACTCGAATTTATCTTTTGCCCTCTTTTTATTTACAGGCCCACTCGTACGTTGGTTTCGGCACACCACAACCAACTTTGCTCACAGATACTATCCATTACGTATTTAAATTCCGAGCACAAGTAGAAAGGCCATTAGGCCTGAATTTGTGGGAGGAGTAAGTCCCCTACTTAAACTCCCAGCCCCTACTCACCGCTGCCGCTCAGCTGATTGTCCCCACCCACCTACACCCTGTTTTAACTACATTATCCTTGGTGGGCCCTCTTTTTATTTACAGGCCCACTCGTACGTTGGTTTCGGCACACCACAACCAACTTTGCTCACAGATACTATCCATTACGTATTTAAATTCCGAGCACAAATGTATATATATGTACTTAGAGAGAGAGAGAGAGAGACTTTTGAGATGAGGCAGTGAAGGATAGTATGTATTGGTCTGCACTGTCTAATAACGTTCTGAATGACGGTTGCTGTGATTTAGTATATATATATATATATATATATCTTTATGGGCTGTTAAATGCATAATGTTCTCAACTGTCTTATTTAACCTGCCAGGTTTATTGATAGTTTAGTATTTCATTTTGCAAAAAAATGTTGCTTATCTGACTTATTTTATTAGTTATAATATAGTGTAATGTTGAAAGTATGTCATCCACCTCCCTAAATGATGGCGCCTAGTACAGAAGGAGGTTGGCCCTGCCAGTCCTGTGACCTCCACCCATTTACCATTATCTACAGTCACGTTTGCTCCTAAGGTAATGTCACTTCTGCCCTTACCATGCCCCCACCTCCTGTCTCTTCCTTTCCCACACATATCATGGTCGTCACCCCCCTCACTTCCTCCCTTGCCATCATTTCCTTCCCCGTCCCTGTCATGGCTGCCTCCATCATGAGGCCTACCCCTATTATGCTCGTCCTATTTTGAGACATGCTGTTTTCCTTAAACTCTACATATTATGAACAGAAAAATTATAATTACTAAAACAATCATACTATTTGTTTCCCTGTATCAGAAATGTGTCAGTGACAATAGTATTCAATGAGAAGGAAAAAAAACAAACAAAAAAAATATTTTTAGGTTTGAATTACAACGGTGTTTTAACTTTGTGAATATCTGTCTTTTAATTGAAAAAAAAATGCTAAAATGCCATTTGCAGCTGCGTTGTGACCTACAAATGATATCTGTTGGACATGAATATAAGAGCATGACAGCTGATTATCCAGATGAATATGCATTAATGCCTGTGTCTTGCAACAAGGGAAATAGCCAAATAATGCAAGTTATTTTACACCTACCACAAAATTTGCTGTAAGATTACCTCTATGCAGTGGCCTGTTTATCTTATTTTAACATTGTATGTTCACTTAATCGAATCTTGCTAATTAAAGATCGTATGTTTACAGTAACATCCTTAATGCTGAATAATGTTTTAGCATTAAAAGGATTTGTGACATGTTTTATTAACCCAGACACTACTGGTTATTCATTTAATTTACACGGTGGTATAATTGTTATGGTCTAATTAATATAAGTGATAGTACCTCAATAGTTAATGATTTACTCAAAGACAGACAGGAACTTTACTTCACTTACTACAAAACATTATTTATAATGATAGACATGTTCAGACTGCAAAAAAAAAAAAAAAGCTAAGGTCAGTAAAATAGAAAGGGACAGAGTCAGGGATAGTGTCTGTCTCCACGGGCAAAAGTCTGTCGTGGGAGATGTAGTGGGTTAGCCACTGCAGGATACCCACTGAGTGAAGCGTTCGAGGCCTGTTCAGACAGATGTGCTTGTTAGCCTTTTATTATTTTTCTATAGGAAAAGCATAGGGTCAGTAAGTAGTTGTTGTAAATGGGCTATTTGCGGCCTTCATAGGGGAAGAGAATCCTACCTGACTCCTCATTTTTACCTAATATTGTTGTCTCCTGTATAGGTGTAGATGAAACATTTTGGAGTGGCCTGCTAACTAAGCCTTGCTTTGTGGTCTCCTCTTCCTGTTTAACCAATTTACTAGGTGCAGATGTCTTTCCACCGGTTGCATGCCTCTATCACCGTTACACGCCAAATGGCCAGATTCAAAAGTCCGCACCACTCTCTGCTGCTGATACTTCAGCCCTCTGCTCCACATGGAAAAACATATGCATTGCTTTTGCGATCTACAGGCCCTGTTCTGGTGTCAAATGGTGCCCTGGGCCCCTGTGTTTCTCCCTGCTATACCTAGCTGTTCCCTGTCGTAAGGAATTCTGCAAAGATGACTCAAAATTACGAGACTGTTAATAAAGCTACTGTCCTAGACATTCTTATTGTACTTAAGCCCACATGCTCCAGTCTCACTCTACAACCTTGCTGAATAAGGATACTATCATGGTGCCAGCCCTTGGTCTGGTCTTTTTAGGACGTTGTTTTTCCCATGGCACCCGTCACCTCACCTAGAGCTGAGCAAGGGAATTCACAATCATTTATACAAGCCCTCCATGCCTTTGTGCTCCTCATCTCCTACTGAAGTGCCTGGTTACCTAAGGACTTTATCTGTATAATACCCTAAAGACTGTACCTTTATTCAAAAGACTGAACTTTTTCCTTGTCCCCTGAAGCCTATTCCGGCTTCTGTGCTTTGCAACTTGTTAACTCCTCAGCTCCTACTCTGGGCCTCCTCAATTACCAACCACCTTTTAAATGGTTTGCCTCTGACAGACTGAATCATGCCTCTAGGGTACTCACACTCACACTATCTCTTGGTTCCTGCCAGCGTCCTATTAACTCTACTCCTGTCAGCTGCACCCTGTGGGCAATCTTACAGCATGCAAACTCATGAATAATACAACTTTATATTTGGACACAAGCTTATGATTCTTGCACCTCATGATATTAATTATTTTCTCTATTGTATCCAGCCAAATCACCTTACCTCTCAAAGACATCTCCACCTTCAAACAAACTTTGCTTCTGCCTGACAATGTCATACTGTAAAGATGCTACTCACTGACTCCGGACACTCTTCTGCCACTTCCTGGGGGCGAATACCACACTATTGGTACAGTCTTGACATAGACCCTGACGTCCACACTATGAAAAAGAACTATTCAGACTGGTGGAGATACGCCTCATCATGACAGACCTGTTTTGGGGACTCTAAAGGAAATAGTGCGGTCCTGGTCCAGATACCAATGGAAGTAAGACACATATATCATCACTGGAAGGTGGCTGTCCCTCATGTTTTCTTCTAAGTCCCCAGAAATCTCATGAAAGGAACTTGGCTCATTAGCAAAAACATGGAACACTAAAAATCAATATCAGCTCTCTACAGAGGAGGGTCAGCAAGAGAACTGTGAATGGAAAGACAGTTACCCTCAATATCACACAGAAATAGGTGAGGATACCTCTCCTACTGCTCCTCATGGTTGCTTTGAACAGATGAAAGAGGAAACAAGACACCTCTCAACAGTGCATGCAGTTGCTTTGCCAGATCCTGACTCCACACTGTTTGTGGATGGCTCTAGATTTGCGGATTAAAAGGGAAGGTACCATACTGGATTTGCTGTTGCTACAGAAGATCAGGTACGTCAAGCATATTCACTTTCCTCACCCACATCTGTTCAAGAAGCTGAATTGACAGCCTTCCCAGTGGCATGCAAAATGTCTGAAGGAAAACGTGCTAATATCTACACTGACTCAAGATATGCCCTGGGTGTGGCACATGATTTTGGATCAATCTGGAAGACAAGAAGATTTCGCACAGCAACTGGCACGCCAGTTAAGCATAGCACATCTATTAAGAAGTTGGTGGATGCCCTAAACCTCCTGAAGAAATGGCCATACTGAAGGTAAAGGGCCCATGAAAAACTGAATTTAGAAGAAGCATGTGGTAACTACTCAGCCGACGAAGTGCACCAAGGGAAGTGAACAGAAGAGTGTCTGCTGAAGAAACTTCTATATCCTCCCACAGACCTCATGTAGATCCTACCCACAGACCTCAAGCTCCTGAAGAAATAACAAGCAGCTGCTGACCCTGAAGAAATACAAAGCTGGAAACAGAAAGGGGCAACCCTTAAAGACAGGCTGTACTCCAACACTTTCAAGTTCTGTTTACCCAAAAACATGTACTGGGCCCATGGAGCTTTATACCTATCCAAGACCCTCATGATCAATAAAAACTCTGTAGCACCTAGAATTACCTCTCTGACCAACAGTTACTGCAGATCCTGCGCCATTTGTGCCAAGGGCAACTCAGGTAGAAAAGGAGGAAAGCCCCAAGCATCTAGCTAAACCCCACTATCCCTAATGTGACAACCAAGTCCATATGCCCAGTAGTACACCGTAAAAGTTGCAGAGATCACTCCGTGGATTCCCCATTCCAGATTCAAGCCTGCTTCTGCTCCATGGGAAGTAACGTTTGTTGATCTTGACAACCCTTTGACTCTTCATTTTAAGAAAAAGTAACTTGTTAGAGAAAATATCAACAAGTACTGATCACCTGATCACCTGCAATTGATGGAAAGCAGAGGACCCCAAAAGGAGACCTCGTGAAGCTAAAGTGAATCAGAAGGACTCCTTACCCTGCAGCCCTCACGTCCGGAAGCTGAGGTGCCTATGCACAATTTTGGCAAAGAAAGGAGGAGTATGTAAAATACTCCCAGATACTATGACATGACATGTTGTACCTACATTCCAGATAACACAGGTTCATATGGTAACGTAACCTTGACAATAGAGAAGCTAGGGTGTCCCTCTGAAGAATTAAAAGGAATTCAGGAACCATTAATTCATGGGGTAGATGGTTTGATGGATGAATGGCTAGCAAAAGGTTCTGACCCAGATAGGCGTGGCAGTCTTCTTTTCCTTGCTCTCCTTGTCTGTTTTATGATTTGTTTTAGATTTTTGAATGCTTACTGTAGTTGTTTTTAGTCGTAAATAGTCATTTTAAGGGGGGACTGTTGTGGACAGAATATTAGCTAAAGTAAAATGCCTATTTACTCCATTTAGTTGTAATCAGTATTATTCAATAAATTACTAAAATGACCACTAGATGTCACTCAGGAGTACCCCATCCATCGACTAAACACTCATTTTCAAGATGACGCTGGAATCCGAGGGAGAACTTCATGACGACAGTAATGACATAAGATGGCACACCCAGTAGGATGTGCTTTTGAATAAATCACTTAACCAATTATTGATGTATTCTTCTCTGTTATCTGTAATTATGCATATGATGTATTAGTGCTTTATAAGGGGGTCCAGCCCCCGAAAATAAACATTCCAGAGTATTTCATCAACTGGGAAACATGTGTCTGGTGTGATTTACTTTGGAAAGCATGCATGCACCATAACCAATTTGAAAAGGGGCAGATACGCAAGATAATCAATTTATTGATTGATAGCCACATCACACACACACACACACTGCATTATATACACACAAACTCATACAAACACACTCTGCATTATATACACACACACTCATACAAACACACTCTGCATTATATACACACAAACACACTCTGCATTCACACAAACACACACACTCTGCATTATATACATACAGAGTGTGCATATGTAATGCAGAGTGTGTGTTTGTATGAGTGTGTGTGTATATAATGCAGTGTATGTGTTTGTATGAGTTTGTGTGTATATAATGCAGTGTGTGTGTTTGTATGAGTGTGTGTGTATATAATGCAGTGTGTGTGTTTGTATGAGTGTGTGTGTATATAATTATTTTTAAAAAAAATCACAGAATTTCATAGCCCCAAGTTTTACCCTTGACTTATCCACGGGGCATAGCATATTTCACAATTGTTGGTCACAAAAGTGCGCTCGACTTATACATGAGATCGACTTGTACACGAGTATATACGGTACATTTTAATCAACATGTTTATGTCCCATTGTACCTTTTGTGCGCACAGCAAATAAAAGAGACAAATGGGAGACTAAGTATTACACATCAAAGAGCAGTGATATTAGACAATAAGCCTGGCAGGACATGAACAGCTGTGTTTTTCTATAGAAAAGCAGCAAAGAGCTAATTTTACATGCAGGACAAGATGGGATGGATCTGAATCATTTTGGGATAAAATAAATATTAAATGTTGGTTCATCCAAAAAGGATTTTGTCAGTGGGTCAATTTGTTTTGAATGAAATTCGACAAATATTTTTGTCTCAGGATATCAAATTTTAACTAAAATGCCGTGTTCACCAGCTAACTCTTTCAGTGGTTTACTAGATTACATAAATAATTAGTGTAGATTGAATCAGCTGTATTAGTCCAGTAGACATGATGCCAAAATACCAGAGTGTTGCAGTTTGCAATGATACCTTTTTTATTGAGGAATTGAGGAAAACTCTTGAAAGCTTGTCTTTGAAATATTATGTTAGTTCAATAAAAAAGGTATAATTGCATGCTGCAATACTCTGGTATTTTGACATAGGTAATTAGATATAACTTCCTAATTTGGTAGGCAGGTGTCTGTTTAGCAGCTAGCTCCCTATTTTTGTATTCCCTAAATTTGACAACCCCACATAAGGATACCAAATCAGGGAGCTATTTACAAAGCAGCTGAAAGATTAAAATTTAAAGGAACACTACAGCGTTAGGGATACAAACATATATTAATAGTTCTATAGGGCCCAAGCCCCTAGTTCTTAATATGTTCCCACCACCATTAAAAAAATAATAATGCAATTAAGGATTTATTTAGCCATTTGTTGATGCTCAACTCTCCACCTCCCATGACATCCCGTGACATCCTCAGTTAATGGTCCAATAGTCCAACCAGGTACTTAATGTGCATGCACATTGAGTGTCTTGCGCTCATCCAAGGCTCTACATAGCAAAGCATTGCATTCAATGCTTACCGTGGGCTTCCGCATCACATGAATGAGTTTTACTTGGTCAGTGCAGCTGAGGCACACTAGAGGGGGGATTTGACCCTGCAATTGACAGGGTTAAGGACAGGGCCACTGCACCACCACAACTTTATTGAGATTAAAAGATCTGGGTGACTATAGCATCCCTTTAAGTTGGTGAATTTATTACAAGCCCACATCCAACGGACCATTCCCAGAAATATTGATGGTCTGTCTGGCTGGCATGTAACATCAATCACAGACTCACAGATATTCCAATTTAAAATAGTGCGGAAATTTGTTCAGTAATATTATTAATAAAATTACAAAAGGACAGAAATAGGGCCCTGGCTAAGCAATAAATGCCAAAACCAATATTCGAGTACTTATCCCATGTAGGATTCCATGTTGGCTAATAATACTGGAGCTACACCAGCAAAGGGTTTAAACTCTGTCATGGTTATTTACTTAAATGAGAATTCAAAGTGAATTTCACGTTAAAGGCCCGAGTAGCCAAACTGTGAGCAGGCTTAGCATAGAGAAATTTTTACTTTATCTTTTCAACCTGACATTTGAAAGTTACTTAGAACTCTCTTTGAATTCCCACTTTAGTGAGTAACCTTGTATATGTGCAGCAATACAAAGTGAAGCGCTGCACACGCAGATCAAATGAGTGAAGTAGTCCTGGTGCTTGAAGTAAATATTTAATGTTGGAGAATTGTACCATTAGGACATGTGTTTCTGAAGTCCTGGTGAGGCCCAGCTACGGTATTATTTAACTTTTTCTGCTTACAATTTTCCAAATCAGTTATGTTGACAGATCAGATATATTTACCTACCACTTGTGATTCTCTGCTTAATTTCTGACAGTATACTCTGACCTGCTTCCCCAGTAATGGGTCAAACCATTTAGCAATGGTTTACCTTCTTACCTGAGTCCCTGCCAGACTCCAAGGCTTCTTCCTGCTTGCTGAAATGTTTCTGGGGGGGCGGGGCCGGGCAGCCGGGCCGAACAGACGCATTATGCATGGGCTCCAGCATTAAACTGAGCAAAGAGGCACAAAAGGCCATTCCAGACTGCTAAGAAGTCGGATACCCCGACAGTAATTAACAGGGAGCAATCCCAGCGAATCTCAGACGCCGGCACAAAGCACATCACAAGCCGGACGGGCAATGGAGGGCGAGCCCGGCCTACACGAGGCAGAGCACCCGACCGCGGTCACAACACACAGCGTGAAGCCACAGAGAGGCGCAGACCCGAAACATTTAAGCGGGAGAGACGCCGCACGGATGGTTCCCTTTGCACCCCTGGCCCGGGGCGCGGCCCTGCCCCCCCTGGCCGATGGGGGTTACCCCGGCCACATGGCGGCGACCCATGCCACGGTGGGAGTTCCCGCTTGGGGTGCGCGATGGCCGCCTACACTGGCAAAAGCTGTATGTGAAGCAGCAAGCCAGCAGCAATTGTCATTTACATGGAGGGAGAGCCCGAGTGAGGAGGCACACAGACCCCGAATAAACGGAGGCTGCTCACTGCATGAACAACGGCCCTCTGTCAGCCTTGGCGAGACAGCTCAGGAGCGGAAATAGGAAAGACTAACAGCATTTTTATGGCACTGCTCCAACACAGCTTAACATACCCGGAGGACCACGGAAAAATTTAACATGGGGGACTGGCATGGACGGCTCATGCAGGCCCAGGGCGACGCTGAGCGCTGGGCGGGACCTGCGCATCGCCCACACGCCGACCGGAGCAGTGAGTACTCCAGTCTCTGGGTATGGGAGGTCCCCAGAGAACCATGTCCCTGCTGCCGTGAGCCCTGTGAAGCGGGAGTGCGCTGCCCTGCCGGCGGACTGGTGGCCGAGGGGGCTGAGTACCAGCTTTAAGTGTGAGGCCGGCATTGGGAGAGACACGGGAGTGCTTGCTCCATAGGAAACAACGAGGTGCTGGGGAGGTGCAGGGGGCGGGAGAGCTGCGGACTTTGTGGTGGGGTCCAGTGGAAATCTCTGCCCCTGAGTGCCCACGGCACCGCGGAGGACCGGCCGGTGGGCGGGGGGCGATGTGGGGTGAACGGACGGAGGCTCGGCGACCTGAGGACTGCACCGTAGCTGAGACATGTTGGGCCACCCTCAGGCTGCCATACAGCCCCCTCTCAAGTTCCTACCAGCCTTGCTTCCATGCTGTTACAGTCCTTTTTGTTATTCTTTACTTTTACTTTTTTACTTTTTACATGTTCATTATTATTGCATGCCTGTGTCAGAATTCACTAGGTGCTGATTTAGGACAAACAGTTATGACCTATTACAGCCCTATGTTGCCTGCTTAATATATTATATTAGTCGTGTAGACGCTGTTCATGCAGCGGTGCTCATATGAGTTTAAGTTTAAGGTCACAAATTATTGCACACACTACCTCACCCCCTTTTTTTTTTTTATTGGGCTAGTCAGGGACTGACCTAAACTGTTATTTGCCTTACTTAAGCTTGACGTGTTAATACAACAGCACATTAACCTCGGCTGAGATCTAGTTCATTTTGTATTCTCTCAGGCAGCCATACCAAACATCACTGCCCTTACTTACCTCCTTATTGCAACACTGTACTTCTATGAGGCTCCGGTAAGGATAGGCCTAAACTATTATTTGTCCTAAGTAAGTTAGACCTGTCAGTACAACAGCGTGCTTACTCCGGCAAAGATCTATTTCATCATTTTATTTGTTACACGCAGATCGACGCACGATCTATGTTCATGATGAGAAATTCAGCATCAGCCACCGTGACTGAGCAAGTAGCCAGACAAATACAATTAAATACCTTTCATATTGTAATAAAGGTCGGAACACAATATCAGAATGCTACTGTCATACGTTTGTTTTAAGCCTAGACATATAAATCCTCGCAAAGTTTATGCACGTTTCAATGATATGATATACCCGCCTTTGCGCAGGTGACCATCTGCAATTATTTTTGTATACAGATACCCGCGCCTCTGCGTAGGCGACTACATGCTTTAGCGTAAATATGTTTGATGTATAAGTATATGACATGATAACAATAATAATATTCAAAACTGAAGTGTTTCTGGAGCCAGATGCTGCTGCTTGCTCCGCCTACGGTGACGTAGTCGCTCATGCGTCGCTTCCTCAGCTTCTTGTCTAATCCAATGGTCCCCATAGCGAAGCATTATCTATGAAAAAGATGATAACACACTCATCCAATAAAATGCTTCTCATTGTGAATTATTGAATCCAACAATTTATATGATCAGGGTTTG
The DNA here is from genome assembly GCA_933207985.1 of Pelobates cultripes. Classification (NCBI taxonomy): domain Eukaryota; kingdom Metazoa; phylum Chordata; class Amphibia; order Anura; family Pelobatidae; genus Pelobates; species Pelobates cultripes. The sequence continues at coordinate 47,542,715 of OW240917.1, read as the reverse complement.
AAGATATTTGACATCGAATGTCACATTACCTAGTCAAACTTGTTGCCTTGGAAGTACCTTCTAATGGCTCTGGTGAAGAGTGTGACTAGAAGTATCTTTAGTGACAAATAGAGGAATGAGTGACCTGTGGGGAGTATGGATCATATTTTGTAAATAGAGGACCTGTGAAAGAGACCTGTGACCTGTGAAATGAATACTAACATGCATATGATCGTTATTAGCTTGGCCCAGTACTTTAAATTAACACCAAGTGCCTTTTTATAGCTTTGAATAATATTTTAAATTTTTATTGGTAGTTTACAAACCAAATTCAGTGGGTAATATGAAACCGCTGTTTGATCACTGTTATACATGCTAACATTTAGAATCGATATGTCTTCCATTTCTAGAAAAAACGTATCTGTGCCAATGTCATCTTCATAATAACATAGCAAGATAGTTTGTATAAAAAAAACCCTCAGACCTATCAATTCCAAACTTTGATACAATCTGTTTCTGCTGTTGATCCAAAAAAAAAAAAAAAAATATTTGAAGATACTCCAATAGTACCATAAAACTGTGGTAAAATCCCTCTCAAATTCAAAATAATTATTAGTCTTTCATATGGATCAGCAATAGTAATGATTCCATCTAGTCTTAAATGATAAAATAATATAAGTTGTAACAAAAAAAATGTTTTATTTTTTTTAAATACACTCTAATCTGCAATGTGACAGTATCTTTTTAATGGTATTGCTATAAGGAAAAGTTACTTCAAACAAAACAGCCATTTCTAAATCCAACAGACAAAGATTTAATATATCAACCCAAGGTAAAAAAAAGTTGAGAGGTTAAAGTTTAGCGAGATTTCTAACATTAATGACTGTAACTTACATGACACCTACAGTCCAAAAAGAGAAATGTATAGCCAAAGATTAACTTCTTATACTTGTTGCAGTATTTTAATCTGTGAGGATCCACGATGAGAGCACCGGAACAAATGCCCCCTCCCCACTCCAACCAACACCCCCGGCCCCTCAGGGAAGCTAGAGGAACTTAATTGGGCAGCAGGGTTCCTGCCATAGTGCCATTTTTTCCACAAATGCCCGCATTCAAGTTTTTACGAAAAAAGCACCAGGGATACCACTTGTTAATCTTGCTACACATACATGGGAAAAGAGGCTGTGCCAATGCCATTGTCAGTGCCATAACAAAAGTAAAAGTCAAAATAGTACACTGCCTCTTTTCCCGTGTATGTGTAGCAAGATTAACAAGTGGGATCCCTGGCGCTTTTTTTCTTAACAACTTGAGTTTTGATATCAGGAAAGCGCAGACCTTTTGGAATATCTTATTTTAATCGTCTGTGGAAATAAGATATTGCAAAAGATCTATGGCACACATATCACTTTGTAGTATTTTGTTTTTAAATTGTTTTACACAATTCATGGATGTATATTGGAAGTGTACAGCAACTCATGTCCAAAAATGCTATAGGGAATATCAAATCTAAACTTTATTGATTTTCAAATAAAGCTTCATCAGATTAAATTATAAAAAAAATATCTAGCGCTGGACAAAACAATTAGTGATAAATACCCCACAAAAAAATAATAAAGCCAAGGTAAGTGATAGGATGAGTAAGTTATATAAGATAGCAGTTATAAGTTATTTGCAAGGCTAAATAATGCAATATACAGTGTATCTGCCATATGTAATACATTGTTACTATATGATACAGCTAATATAGATTATATCTAATGTAATGTTCTTCATAACTGTATACCACTACCATCTGGAGAAACCTTCCTGTAGAAGGACAGTTTGTCAAATGAATCCGGAGGGAATTAACTGTATACACTCTGAACTGGAAAAAACAGAATATCAGGATCTCTGCCTCTCAAGACAAGGTATCGGGTAGACAAGTAATCCAAAGGTGATGCTACTTATCTGTATTAAGTCTAGATTGTGATTCTTCTAAAATGAGAAAGCGAAGCTGTAGCAACATAGAAAACAAGAAAGCAAGAAGGGGGAGCATGATGGTAAGCACTGCGGAATAAGTTGGTGCTATATAAATACTAATAATAATAATAATAATAATAACTAGATGTTGCTCAGCTAAGTCACAATGAAAATCAATCCCTTCTATGTTAGAAGTTAGAAACTTAATCCCCTAATGCCATATGCAACAAATTCTGTTTCAAAATGATGTAGCTAATGTACATTGTATGTTATTATATATCATAACTGTAAAGAGATTGGTTTTCAGGGTTACAGTATTTTGATACACAATTTTTTTTATCAATGCATACTCGAGTTTTACATGGTCAGTGTTGCGGAAATGCTCCTCGTGAAAAGCGGATCAGAAAATCCTCCATGACCGTTCCTATATAGCAATAATCAGCAAGAAGGCAAAACATTCTCTGCTAGCTGCACACTGTGACAAAAACATTTATTTGGTACTCATTCGTCTGTTTGTTAGTGCCTTTTCTTGTCCGAAGGGGTCCTGTGTTATTTCTCCTTTTTCCCGAAAGACTTGCCGAACGGCCGGCCACCCAGCAGGGAAGTGTGCTGCTTGTTAACCTCTTGGCCTTATTAGAACGTTGCGGTTAACCGCAGACACTTCCCCTTGTTAATTGTCGACGTTCGTATGAACGAACACGAAGCGGCGGCCATCTTGGACAGATGAACGCCCAGCGGTGTTCGTCGACGATTCTGTGGAACTAAAAATGGCTACTATTTTCATACGAACACCGCTGAAACTGCCAATCTCCCTTCCTCTGTTTCATCTATTCCTACAAACGATGGCTGTTCGGCACGTTTTCATACGAACAGAGCCACCCTCAGATAGCCGTCCCATGGAGCCCTTTCATATAACGAAAGGACTATGTGAAAGACTTTGGCTCCATGGCGATTAAACTATGTGCATAGGATCTGAGCGCTATTCGGTAGTTTTGTGGTACTCCACAGATGTGGCCAAAATAGTTTTTTTTTAAAAGTTAGCATTTAGGAATTATAAAAAAAAACAGAGTGAGGAAGACAAAATGATCTATAAGATTAGGCAGAAAGAGGCTAAGCAAGTTATAAGAGCTTTCAAATCACACACAGAAGAGAAAATAGCACAGTCAGTAAAAAAGGGGGATAAAACATGTTTTAGATACATAAATGAGAAAAGAAAAGTAAAACAAGGATTAGTTAGATTAAAAACAAAAGAAGGAAAGTATGTAGAAGAGGATAAAGGTCTAGCTGACTGTCTCAATTAATCTTTTTGTTCTGTATTTACAGATGAAAATGAGGGAAAGGGACCTCAGTTGAGAAAAAGGATAAATGAGTCATTTATTACACGTGAGTTTACAGAGGAAAAGGTTCTATTTCAACTGTCAAAAGTAAAGACAAATAAGTCAATGGGACCTGATGGAATACACCCAAAGCTATTAAAAGAGCTTAGTGGTGTACTAGCAAAACCATTAACAGATTTATTTAACCAATCATTGTTAACAGGAGTAGTCCCAGAAGATTGGAAGTTAGCGAATGTTGTGCCCATTTACAAGAAAGGTAATAGGGAGGAGTCGGGCAACTATAGGCCAGTAAGCCTTACTTCAGCAGTGGGGAAAGTGATGGAAACCATGTTAAAGGATAGGATTGATGAACATCTAAAAACACATGGATTTCAAGATCAGAGACAACATGGGTTTACTTCAGGGAGATCATGCCAAACTAATCTTATTGATTTTTTTGATTGGGTAACTAAAATTATAGATCAGGGTGGTGCAGTAGACATTCCTTACCTAGATTTCAGTAAGCCTTTTGACACTGTTGCACATAGAAGGCTTATCAATAAACTGCAATCTTTAAGTTTGGATTCCAATATTGTTGAATGGATAAGGCAGTGGCTGAGTGACAGGCAACAGAGGGTTAATGGAATATATTCGAAGCTTGGACTTGTCACCAGTGGGGTACCTCAGGGATATGTACTTGGACCCATTCTCTTTAATATTTTTATTAGTGATATTGCAGAAGGTCTTGATGGTAAAGTATGTCTTTTTGCTGATGATACTAAGATATATAACAGGGTTGATGTTCCAGGAGGGATAAGCCAAATGGCAAATGATTTAGGTAAACTAGAAAAATGGTCAGAATTGTGGCAACTGACATTTAATGTGGATAAGTGCAAAATAATGCATCTTGGGCGTAAAAACCCAAGGGCAGAGTACAGAATATTTGATAGAGTCCTAACCTCAACATATGAGGAAATGGATTTAGGGGTGATTATTTCTGATGACTTAAAGGTAGGCAGACAATGTAATAGAGCAGCAGGAAATGCTAGCAGAATGCTTGGTTGTATAGGGAGAGGTATTAGCAGTAGAAAGAGGGAAGTGCTCATTCCATTGTACAGAACACTGGTGAGATCTCACTTGGAGTATTGTACACAGTAGTGGAGACCGTATCTTCAGAAGGATATTGATACCTTAGAGAGGGTTCAGAGAAGGGCTACTAAACTGGTTCATGGATTGCAGGATAAAACTTACCAGGAAAGGTTAAAGGATCTTAGCATGTATAGCTTGGAGGAAAGACGAGACAGGGGGGATATGATAGAAACATTTAAATATATAAAGGGAATAAACACAGTAAAGGAGGAGACTATATTTAAAAGAAGAAAAACTACCACAACAAGAGGACATAGTCTTAAATTAGAGGAACAAAGGTTTAAAAATAATATCAGGAAGTATTACTTTACTGAGAGGGTAGTGGATGCATGGAATAGCCTTCCAGCTGAAGTGGTAAAGGTTAACACAGTAAAGGAGTTTAAGCATGCGTGGGATAGGCATAAGGCTATCCTAACTATAAGATAAGGCTAGGGACTAATGAAAGTATTTAGAAAATTGGGAAGACTAGATGGGCGGAATGGTTCTTATCTGCCGTCACATTCTATGTTTCTATGTTTGTGCGCTCAGATCCCAGCTATCTGGGGATACGTTAAATGTGGATATTCTGTTGGGGAATTGTGAAGTTATATATTTTTGTGTATATCTGTTACATTGTATAAAATGGAGTTTTGCCTCTATCCTCGGAGATAATTGCGTTACTTCCCAATTATCTCCAGGATAGAGAGGAGGGTCCTGTACAGCTAAAGGGGAGTGATTATGTGTGTAACATTGTGATTGGCGACTGTTATACTATTGTCCCAGTTTTCCACCAGGTCCCCTAGGAGAGTGTCCACCTGGTGGAAGACCTGCATAAGTACCGGGCAGGTAGCCCACATTAAACCAGATTCCTGCTGACCCTCAATACGGAGCTTTGTCTCATATTTGGAGGGAATTATTCATATGGTTTTCTCCTGTTCAGCTGTTTGGAGCATTCGTATGGTGTGGATGATTCGTATGATTTCTGTTCAACTGTTTGGAGTGATTGGTAGCTGCCTTTGCATTCGGAAAGGGAACATCTTACACGGCTTTAACCCCTTCTATACCTGGGGTGCCGTAACACAGACATAGCGATCTCATTGCACCATTTTATCAACTTAAAGCTCCAGCACTAGGTAACAAGACTTATGTAAATGATAAATGCGCATGGTGTATGGAAAGAATATCCACAACTCATCCATAAAGTCTATAGTAAGCAAATGAGGACATATGTTAAATATTCTAAATCAGAAATAATATATTTACCTCCAATTGATGCACCTAGTTGGTGCAATCCTCACCTGTAGATATGAACTTGGTATTTTGGTCTAGTAGGGGATAGTCCATAGATATAGACTAAAAACAAGCAATGATGCTACACTAATGTAGTATATTAGGTATATTGAATGGAGTTTACAAGTGCACACACATTTATTGGAGCAAACAAAAAAGAGAGAAAAGAATCTGTCCCTATAACTAAAAGTGTTCTTAAAAATCACAAAGATACTTGATTAGAGATACCAAAAAAGCCAGACTGTAGACACACAGCCCCTTGCTCTAACTGTCTGACTCAGGCAGAGTCAGTGACAGTAGTTTACGCAAAGAGCACACATATAAGGGATTAGGGGAGTAGGGGATGACACAAGACGGTGAGAAAATACAAACTGAGTAGGAGGTTATAAGAAGCCCCTATAGAGAATGCACAATAGCAATAATAGAATGATATTGTCTGGCAGTATAGTTAGAGTATGTTACTATCCTCAAGAATTTCGGATTTAACATACAAAAGGAAAAACACAAGACAGGCTGAGGACATGAACATAGAAAACACGAAAACACTAAGCAAGCCAGAGGTTGAAGAACATAGAAGTCAGAAGCCAAGCCAAAGGTATTGCTATAGAGATCGTAATGTCAATTGGAAAGTCAAGGTCAAAATACACAAGAAACAGTATCAAAAACGCGCTCTCGGATAACCAGAATGGAAACCACGACAGGGCACAGAGAAATGAAGGAAAAAGGTTTAAATAGCCTAAGGTGCTCCTTGATTGGCTACAGGGGAGCATGTAACAGTGAACGCGTGTGTGACGTCATACACACACGTTTCTAAAGTTAGGCACTCAAAGGGTTAATGAATGCACCCACCAGGTCCCAGTCCGTTCCCGGGCAGGAGCGGACCTGGCTGGTGCCTGGCGACAGGGTGAGTATTTGGCGGTATTCCCCTTGCGATGTGGGAATGTCGCCACATCGATACTCTGTGGAAGGAGCGGACCCAGTGGGCGGCGTGACACTCATGTTTGTAAGATCCAATGCCCCTCCTCCAAAATGGAGGACTGGTATTGGATAGAACAGCAGTTAATGGGTGTGAGCAACTTGGCAAGTCTTCCATGGATGTATCAGGACGTATTAAGAGACAGGATTAGGGTTTCAAATAACTGTGTATTAGGGATGCTTTTGAGAATGTGGACGCAATTTAAAAGGAAAAGTCAGTTGAAAAATTATATAATTAAGGTGTTCACCGTTACTTTATTTGAAGATCTGATTCTTAACTTGAACATAGCTTCATGGCCAAATAGAGATAATATAAAAGCTATAGACCTGTTTCATGGGTTTGGATTTAAGAGTATTGCTCAATAAAATAATGAATTCAACTTCCCAATGAACCAATATTTTAATGTATATAGAATACAATATTACATTGTAGGGGGCGGGGCCGGGCCGCCGGGCCGACCAGACGCCATTTACATGGGCTCCGGCACTAATCTGAGCAAAAGAGCCCAAAATACCGAACCGGAACACCCAAACACCGGGTACCGTGACAGCAGAGGAAGGGGAATGACCCCAGCTATCTTCTGATGCCGACAAAACGACATACCGCGAGCAGGGTAAGCAAAGGAGGCCAGGCCAGGCCTACATGCGGCAGAACTCGCAACCGCCCGCAGCCAGCACATGCAGCACAGGCAGCACTATACCACAGAAAGGCACAGCCCCGAGACATCCGAACGGGGGATAAAACCGCCAGATGTGGGCTTGCCCCCGGCCCGGGGCACGGCCCTGCCCCCCCCTCTCGGCCGGCGGGGGTTATCCCGGCCACATGGCGGCGATCGGCGCCGCAGGGAGAGCTCCGACGTGGGGCGCACACTGGCCGCCTATACTGGCAAACAGCTGTATGAGGAACAGCAAGCCAGCAGGAGTTGACCCTGAAACAGAGGAAAAGGGGATACCGCAGGGAGACACACAGCCCATGAACTAGCAGGGACGGCTTACTACTTACGAAACAGCCCGCAGAGAGCATTGGCTAGATAGCTCTGCAATTGATACGAGGAAAATCACCTGCACCTCTATAGAGACATTTCAGCATAGCATATCACACCCTGAGGGCCACAGCGGAATAAAGCACAGGGGACTGACATGGACGGCCGGTGCAGGCCCAGGGGATGCTGGACACTCGACGGACACTCTACGCGGCCCACAAGCTGGCTAGAGCAGTGAGTACCCCAATCTCTGGGTATGGGGGTCCCCAGGGAATCATGTCCCCACTGCTGCGAGCCCTGTGAGGCGGGAGTGCACCGCTCTACCGGTGGACCGGTGGCTGGGGGGGCGGAGTACCAGCCTTAAGCGTGAGGCCGGCACTGGGAGAGACTTGGGAATGCTCACTCCAGGGGGAACAACGTGACGCTGGGGAGGTGCAGGGGGCAAGAGTGCCGCGGACTTTGTGGTGGGGTCCGACAGACAATCACTGCCCCTGAGTGCCCACGGTGCCGCGAAGGACCCGGCCGGTGAACTGGTGCCAGAGTGGGGGGGCCGGACGAGGGCTCGGCGACCTGGGGACTGCACTGCAGCAGAGACATGTGAGGCCTCCCTCAGCTTTTCACACAGGGCGACATATTGTTAATAATGTTTACTCTTTACCTGTTCCTATTCCTATACTACGCATTTTTAAATTACGCCAGACTGTTACGCTATAAGACGACCATACACGTAACCATCCCGGCTATAGTACTATCTAATGTTACACTGCAGTTTCAACACACATGCTATGACTGGCACAAACACCTTGCATTCATCAGCAGACGCTTTAGACAAGCACAGATATACATGTCAGTCACTGACGCCTGCATATTACCTAACTTTGGTTTCACATACGCGCCACTGTCACCACGAGACACGCGCCACTATCCAAACAGGCCACATCCATAAGATACACACACACACAAGTTGGTAAGATGTTTACTTGTACTTTACAAACGGAATATGCCATAATTGGACAGAAGCTTCTCCGCTGCAAAAATGTACCTTTGCTTTATACTGATTGATTTGGCCTCTGCGTAGGCTCATAAAAGTTTTTCTTTTTCGCTCTTTTTAAATGCCTTACTGTATTGCTACGGAATGCATATTAACCAAGCATATGACATGTAATAATGTTCATTCTCTACCTGTTCCTATTCCTATACTACGCATTTTGAAATTACGCCAGACTGTTACGCTATAAGACGACCATACACGTAACCATCCCGGCTACAGCACTATCTAATGTTACACTGCAGTTTCAACACACATGCTATGACTGGCACAAACACCTTGCATTTATCAGCAGACGCTTTAGACAAGCACAGATATACATGTCAGTCACTGACGCCTGCACATTACCTAACTTTGGTCGCACATGCGCGCCACTGTCACCACGAGACACTCGCCACTATCCGAACAGGCCACATCCATAAGATACACACACACACACAAGTTGGTAAGATGTTTACTTGTACTTTACAAACGGAATATGCCATAATTGGACAGAGGCTTCTCCGCTGCAAAAATGTACCTTTGCTTTATACTGATTGATTTGGCCTCTGCGTAGGCTCATAAAAGTTTTTCTTTTTCGCTCTTTTTAAATGCCTTACTGTATTGCTACGGAATGCATATTAACCAAGCTTATGACATGATAACAATAAACATATTTAAAACAATATTACATTGTAAAACATCAGTGCTCTGAGGACAAGATTGAGTTATTCTCACAAATAGAAAAATTGTTTAGTAAGGTGCTCCAAACTGGTAGCTTTAAAATATGGTATCATATGTTCGGGCAAATGGTCCCAGAAAGGGTTCCTAAAGCTTGGAGTAGATGGTCACAAGATGTAGACACTGAGAGTGAGTGGAAAATATGGTCTGAAAATTTGAGAACAAATTAAAAGAACTGCACATTGTATAAATATTCAGGAACTCAAATTCAAGATAATGGTTTAGATGGCATATTGTCCCACAAACGATCCACAAGTTTAAAGAACCACTATAGGCACCCAGACCACTTCAGCTTAATGTTCATCTAGGATTAATTCATCTAGGATTAACCCTTTCTACTGTAAACATAGCAGTTTCAGAGAAACTGCTATGTTTACAATAGGGTTAATCCAGCCTCTAGTGGCTGTCTTATTGATTTTCACAGTGAGAAGACGCCAGCGTCCATAGAAAAGCATTGAGAATGCTTTCCAATGGACTGGCTGAGTGCATGCGCTACTCTTGCCGCGCATGCGCATTCAGCCGATGACGGCAGAAGAAGAAGATTCCCCAGTGCCGAGAGAGCCTGGCGCTTGAAAAAAGGTAAGTGTTTAATCCCTTCCTCACCCTAGAGCCCGGCGGGAGGGGGACCCTGAGAGTGGGGGGGACCCAAGAACCCTATAGAGCCAGGAAAACAAATATGTTTTCCTGGCACTATAGTGAACCTTTAACCCGTTAATGTCTGAGGTGTGCTGGCGTTGTGGAGAAAGCATAGGAAACAATCTACATTTGCTTTGACTAAGACTGTAATCAGTCCCCAATCCGAAAATAGCAATACTTCATTGTGGGTTAAAAACTTTACCATCAGCAAAGAGGAGTTTGATTATACATGTCCTTCTGGCATTAAAACTAATAATTGCTTGCAATTGAAAAAATCTGAACTATATATGCTGGGGAGAGTTTAAAAAATGGATTGACCATGTAGCCATGATGGAAAAAGGTTGATACAAGCAAAGAATATCTGAAAGATTTCTGTAAGTGTTGTCTGATACCTGCAAAAAAAATAAATTCATAATTCAGTGGTTCACAAAGTACATAAGCAGAGACTCCATGGCCCTCTATAGACCGGGGGTAGCTTGGAGAGTAGAAATTTCTACTCATCAGGAATACCTTTTTTGCTAATGGCTAGACTTGAAAATTCTGAGACCTGATCATAACATTCCATTATATTATTTATTTATTTATAAAATATTTTACCAGGAAAGATACATTGAGATTTCTCTCGTTTTCAAGTATGCCCTGGGTCCACAAATCATTGCATTGTTACATTAGGTACAACAAAATACAAAAACAATATTAATACACAATATATACAAAATTTAACATAGAACAGGCAGGAAATATATAATCAACCATGACACATGTTTTGAGGTATGTAGAGAGGCATCTCTTAAATGACTTTAGGCTTAGGGAAGATTTTACATTGTGCGGGAGGTCGTTCCACAATTGCGGTGCTCTGTAGGAGAAGGAGGATCGGGCCGCTTTCTTTTTGTATTGAGGTAGACTAAGTAAAGTGCTTGTACTGGATCAGAGCTTATAGAAAGTGGGAACAGCTGGGGAAAGCATTTTGTTCAGGTAGGGTGGGAGTTTCCCAGAAAAGCTCTTAAACACAAGGCTGGAAAGATGAAGGGTGCGTCTGGATTGCAGCGACAGCCAGTTTAGTTCTTTTAGCATGTCACAATGGTGGGTCCTGTAATTACATTGTAGTACAAATCGGCAGAACGAGTTATACAATGTGTTGAGTTTATCAATGTGGGATTGCGATGCAGACGCATATACTACATCCCCATAATCAATGATTGGCATCAGCATTTGCTGGACAATCTTTTCCTTTACTGTAGGGCTTAGGCAGGCTTTGTTTCTGTACAGGGCACCTAATTTTGGATAAATTTTAGATGCAAGCTTTTCTATGTGCAGGCCAAAAGATAGATTGGGGTCTAATATCATACCCAAGTATTTGAAAGCGTGGACTGCGGTCAGTGTGCCATTTGAATTTGTTTTGATGGATAGGTTGGGAATTGTGTAATTTGTGCAATTTAGGTACTGTTCCAAAGATCATTGAGACAGTTTTGTCAGTGTTCAGGAAGAGTTTGTTTTTTGCAATCTACTTTTCTACCTCTGTAAACTGGTCTTGGAGCATATGATAGGTGGGATGCACACTGCTTTCTTTCAAGAGACATTTAAAAATAATTCCAGCTATGAGGGAATGTATATTTTACATACATTTTCATGACAAGCTAAATTAGTCTTGTTTTATTTATTTTTCTCAATACTCATAATTGGTTGGAATTTGCTAAATATTTTAAAAACAAATCAATTCAGTTTTACGAGTGTTTTTAATACATAATTTATATATAGTCATTCATTTCTATTCTTAGCATAACCTGTTTTTGTTTTTTTGTTTTTTTCCTCCTTTCTTATCACCTCCCAGAGGCATTCTATTCATTATGTAACACTGTTTGTGGTAACAGAAAATTTAACAAAATAATCCCACATCCTTCATACCTCATTTGACAAAAAAAAAGCCATAAACCAATCCAAACCAGTAAAATGTACGTATGCTTCTAAAATGATTTCTAATATTCTTTCTAAACTACTATAGCGATCATTTTGTTTTTCATCCAAAACTGCAGTGAAAATACAAAATGAAGAAGAAGTGGTTAAGAAGATTGGGAGATGAAAATCTATTTGCAATAAGATTCATGTTCGACCACATTTGCTATACCTGCATTTTTTTAATTTACAGATTTATGAAAAGTGATATGAGTCATTGGGTATTTTTTTATCAAAAGGGCCCAGAAGAGCGCCGAAGAAAGATTTTTTTTGGTGTTAAGCTAGGGTTTAATGTTGAATTTAGTATAAAATATTGGTGGGGTGTAAGCAGTTTAAAATTAGCTGGATTAGTAATGGATATTGTTAATGAATGTTCCGTCCGACTTCCTTCCCCAAATATTAATATTCTGCATATAGGGGACAATGGCATTTTTTGTATAAATTCACAGCTCATAATTCATAATTCATAATAGCCTGCCTCCCACCATCAGACTCTCCCCTAGTCTTGCATCTTTTAAGAAGTGCCTTAAAACCCATCTCTTTAGGAAAGCTTATGGCCTCCAAGACTAACCCCTACCTCACATACCTGTCTCTTGCCCTCTCCTAAAGGGCAGCCCACCTTAATTGATTGCAAATTCATGTCCTAATGTGTTTTACACCCTACCTCCTATAGAACGTAAGATCGATTGAGCAGGGTCCTCTTCAACCTATTGTTCCTGTAAGTTTATTTGTAATTGTCTTATTTATAGTTAAATCCCCTCTCATAATATTGTAAAGCGCTACGGAATCTGTTGGCGCTATATAAATGGCAATAATAATAATAATAAATAATAAAAACTTTAAAGAAAATGTTTCTTTCTATCCAGAATATGTTCTGGGACATATGCATTATTTAGTCAGAAATTATCCCCCGACTCATTTGGCTTTACAGGCGTATCTTGCATGCTTTAGAAGGAACCAGAAAAAATATTAATTTAGTCATCTCTGGCACCCTCGGCGCTGGGGAACTCTCCTCCCCATACCGAGGTCAGCGCCGAATGCGCATGCGCAGCAAGAGCCGCGCGTGCATTCATACCGCCCATAGGAAAGCATTAACAGGAATCTTTTTTGTTAAGGCGGTCAGTTTATATCTGGCTGACTGGCAAGTAGATTTTTTTTACATACATACATACATTCATACAAACATCACACTACACACAGCCAGCAAATATCACACAAAGCAGAGGGATAGACTAGGGAAGGATGAGGATGAGACACAGTAAACTCTGAATTTTCACAAATTAAATCTGAATGAATAAACTAAGGCAAAAAGTTGTGACTATACCTGAATCGGAGGATTTTTCCAAATCAGGTTTTTTTGTGTCCATTTTTTTATTTGGATTTAAATCATAAAGATTTGGAGTTTATTTAATAACCCTTGCAATGTCCAGGGCCCTAGGTTCACCAATCTATAATTATTTTGTGTATCAGAAGATTCTCATGACGGAAAGTAGATTGGACTACCACATCCCCTATTCCGGTGTCACTTCCTCTGCACTGCCAATCTCAGTTCGTGTGTCCCAAAGCTGTGTTCTTGGTTCTTTCTTTCTCCATTTACACTGCCTCTCTAAGAAACCCTATTAAATCTTTTGCATATCAATACTATCTATATGATCATGATACCAAGATTTACCACTTCTCCCCTGCCCTCCTTGAACGGGTCACAGAAGGTCTCTTTTCCATCTCTAACTGAATGTCTTCCCATTTTCTGAAACCTATTTTTTTTCTAAAACTGAACTCTTCATTTCCCCCCCCCTCTAACAGTCCTCCATTTATCTCCCTGCATGTCAATGGGACACCTCTTACCACAACCCCACAAGCTCACTGCCTTGGAGTTACCTTTGTCTCCGCTCTTACAATTTTTCCTCACTTGCAGTATGTGTTCAAATCCTGTAACTTCCACTATAAAAATATTGCCTGTATTCACCATTTTTAACTCAAGAAACAAATAAGGCACTTGTTCATGCACTCTTCATTTCATGAGTTAACTAATGAAACTCAACTAATTGGCTTTCCAAATACACGTATTGCCCCTCTTTGGTGTTTAATGAATGCTGCACCAGGCTCATCTTATTGACTGACAGCTACCCCAACACCTCACTTCTTTGCCAATCATGGTATTGGCTTCCTGTACCCTTTATGATCCAATTCAAATATCTAACATTAACCTACAAAGATCTCAATAACCAGTTTTCAGGGACACAAATCATATTTACATATTGTATGGCAGGAAATGAAAAGGGTAGCCCTGTAGTATATAGAATTTAGAAGAAGGTGTATCAGATTAGGCAATGAAGAATCATGCATAATATGCATTATACCTGCTACAGGGCAACCATTTTCATAAATATGACAAAAGTACATGTCCCCCTGTAAACATGGTTGAACTAGTCACCCTGTCAATAACTGCACTCCTCCCTAAATTTTAATTTAGTCAATAAATGCACCCTTTTTTGTTCCCTTTGCTCTGTGAGCAACCTTCTCTGAACGTTTGCTTGTTCCTGCTCTGCCAACTTCCATCTGCAGGATTTTTCAAGGGCTGCTCCATTCCTTTGGAATTCCCTACCCCACGCCACCACACTCTACTGTAGCCTCGAGTCCTTTAAGAAGTCACTGAAAACACACCTCTTTAGGAAATCCTGCCATATTACTGGGTGACTCTAATTTCAGTTGTCCTCTTCAAAACCCTCACCTCCATTGCCCAGCTCACTCTCTCCTTCAACTGTTCAGTTCTCTCTCACACCACTCTTACGACCTTATTTTGACATAAATATATTATTCTTCAATACCTCCTCCTCTCTGACATGCTATTATTCCTCTTGTAGCTATTCCTCGTAGATTGATAGCTTGTTTGAGAAGGGCGTTCTTCTTCTCCACCTTCTAATCCTCTTGCCTCTAGTAATATTTTCATTTTCAATTACCTGTTGTCAATAATCCCTATTCTATAGTTGTAAATCACTGCAAGATATGATGTGACTTTATAAATAAATATAATAATTTTATATGGCATGTGATAGAGTGGCTAAACCCGAATCACATGGAAATATCACACTAGAAACAACACATTATAATACCATATATTTTTACTGTGTAAAAAAAAAAAAAGTAGAAAGAGAAACTAAAATAATCAAATATGTTGATTAACATGTTACAGAGCTTATGTCTTTATTCCTAGTTTGAAGCTTTTGGGATTTTGCACTACATCAGAAATGGAGTATAACTGACAGAGGAATTGCATTTTAGACAAATGTAATAAAACTGGAACAATTCTCAGGGATCGGCAGTCCCACAAGCGGCGGATTCAAAAGGAGAGCAGCTGAAAGATGTCTTCATGCACTGATGAAAACGCAGACGGAGTTGAAACGCGTCTGCATGCACTACAGCTTCTGTGTCATCACTCAGGGACTTACACAGCTTGTTTTATCATTGGATTTTATTTTTATTGTATTTGAATAAATCTGTTATTTTTGACTATTACTGCTGCATCTTCTGATCCTTGTGAAAATTGGTACAACCACCCAGGACCCTCCATACAGCCTATCAGGCACCCTTGGGCATTATATACAGAGCCTGGCATGGCTCTGTAATCTGTGAGTGTATCCATATACTTTATATTCATTCCTTGGTCACCACAGTATACACTATGTATTGTTTTTCATTTGTGTTATTTTAGGACATGTATATGGAAAATTATCAATTCATGTCTACATATGCATAAGTATTGCTTTGTTATATATAACACTTGTATTGTTTATACACGGGTAGTGGTGTGTACACTTAGTACCTATTACCATCTAAGTATTCATATTGACCATTTTGTTACCTTAGGGTGTTGGGGAACACCTTTCCACACCCCACAACCGTGTTAACACTGTGAAAGCGCCACTCACTTACACCTTTAATGTTTCAGCTTGTCTGTATTTCCGTAACTATGCAATTAGTGTGCCAGTTTTCAACAATTCCTGGTTAGTGAAAAAGTCCAATAGTTTCCATCTTTGGTGGCACCCTACCATTGGTAGTCTTGGATTTCCTTGCACAGAGCATACAATAGAAACAAATGAAGATATTCCATTACTAGTAAAACAGATTTTTACTTTTTAATACAGATTTTCTGAGAGCACTTAGATTAGTCAAAAACTTAGTAGCTTGCCCTTTGGTTAGTCCCATTTCAGATTTCATAGAGTTCTACATCACTTCTGTAATTTTAGAGAGAACCATTTCCCAGTCTCCCAACAGTCCCAATTTTAACCCCATTGCAAAATGGGCACTGGCCCACCACCCCTGGTTGGTTCCATGGTGTTTCACATCAGGGGACACAAAGGAACTGAGTGCTAAAACATCATGAAACAAGGACAACGTTAGAGAAAGTGCTACCAGACAATCCATTTGAGGTGTTTCATTGAGGCAAGTTTGACCCCCCAGGGCCAGCCCACCCATGCCACCCATGCCATGCTTGGATTCCAAAATTGTTGAATGGGTAAGACGATGGCTGAGTGACAGTCAACAATGGGTTGTAGTCAATGGAATATATTCGAAGCATGGTCTTGTCATCAGTGGTGTACCTCAATGATCTGTACTTGGACCCATTCTCTTTAATATTTTTATTAGTGATGTTGCAGAAGGTCTTGATGGTAAGGTATGTCTTTTTGCTGATGATACTAAGATATGTAACAGGGTTGATTTTCCAGGAGGGATAAACCAAATGGCAAATGATTAAGGTAAACTAGAAAAATGGTCAGCTGACATTTAATGTGAATAAGTGCAAGATAATGCATCTTGGACGTAAAAACCCAAGGGCAGAATACAGAATATTGGATAGAGTCCTAACCGCAACATCTGAGAAAGAGATTTAGAGGTAATTATTTCTGATGACTTAATGTCATTATTGCTGCTATTTCTGATTGCACTTTATTACACCAAGTCCCTGAGGAAGTCCAATTTCAGGACGAAACGCGTAGGACGTGTATGGTGACATGCTGTTTGTTTTATACCTAAATGTAAGTCATTAAATATATTTTTTAACATATTCTGGAAGTGCACTACATTTTTGTACATTTTCTCTTTTTGAGACACACATATCTATTCGCTGATGAATATGTGAGGAGAGACAACATACTGGATATTGAATAACACCATTTAAAGCTGCTCTAACTCCATAAAGACATCATTCAAGGCTATCTTAATTCTTCAAAATTGTGAGTGACCATTTGTGATCACACATCAATACCAGTCTCCACACAGTTATATGTTATGTTTTTTATTTGTATTTAGCAGATTGTCCCCTATTTTTCTGTGTATATCTATTGAAGACAAGAGGAAGTCTTCGGGGATTCATCTGGATACTTCACCTTAAGATAAGGGAAGTTTTGGTTTGCTCCTATATTTTATTATTTTCACTGGGGTTGTGTTCACATATATTGTTGTTTTCTTTGACTTAAAAGGTAGGCAGACAATGTAATAGAGCAGCAGGAAATGCTAGCAGAATGCTTGGTTGTATAGGGAGAGGTATTAGCAGTAGAAAGAGGGAAGTGCTCATGCCATTGTACAGGACACTGGTGAGACCTCACTTGGAGTACTGTATGCAGTACTGGAGACCATATCTCCAGAAGGATATTGATACTTTAGAGAGAGTTCAGAGAAGGGCTACGAAACTGGTTCATGGATTGCAGGATAAAACTTACAAGGAAAGGTTAAAGGAACTTAACATTTATAGCTTGGAAGAAAGATGAGACAGGGGAGATATAATAGAAACATTTAAATACATAGAGGGAATCAACACAGTAAAGGAGGAGACTCTATTTAAAAGAAGAAAAACTACCAGAGGGTGTAGTCTTAAATTAGAGCAACAAATGTTTAAAAATAATATTAGGAAGTATTACTTTACTAAGAGGGTAGTGGATGCATGGAATAGCCTTCCAGCTGAAGTGGTAGAAGTTAACACAATGAAGGAGTTTAAGCATGCTATCCTAGATATAAGATAAGGCCAGGGACTAATGAAAGTAGTTAGAAAATTGGGCAGACTAGATGGGCCGAATGGTTCTTATCTGCCGTCACATTATTTGTTTCTATGCTTGAAAAGTTGTGATCTTTTCAATGCCATCAGACAGATCTAACATCTAATTCCAGATGCTCATTTCTGCATCTATGTAGCCTCATTGATAGGTGTTAAATGATAGTCCTCTAGGTACAGTGAACAAGGCTCCCACACCTGAATTACAATTTAGACATAGTGAGACCCTATTAAATATGCAAACCTGTCAAAACCAGATTTTATGAGAACATTCTATAGGTTGTCATCTGTCTATGTTCAGGTCTCAAACATGTTTTAGCTTTGTTTGTGCCACTACAAAGTTAAAGGGACACTATAGTCACCCATATATAGTCACTATAGTCACCCAGACCACTTCAGCTCAATGAAGTGGTCTGGGTTCAATGTCCCTCAGGTTTTAACCCTTCACATGTAAACATAGCAGTTTCAGAGAAAGTGCTATGTTTACATTTGGGGTAAATCCAGCCTCTAGTGGCTGTCTTCCGGACAGCCACTAGAGGTGCATCTGCGACGCTGGATGCAAATTTCGCATCCATAGTGCAAAGAGTCCATAGGAAAGCATTGGGAAATTCGACTCCACTGACGTCAGACGGGGGAGCTGACGTCGGACGGGGAGGAGAGGTCACCAGCGTCGAGGGAGCCCGGCGCTGGATTAAGGTAAGCTGCTGTAGGGGTTTTAACCCTGCTTTGTTTTCCTGACACTATAGTGATCCTTTAATCTATAGAATTTGCATTTCAGACTAATTCCACTCAAAATGGCTGCCTTGTATCACAATGCCATCAAATGACACCTTTAACAAAGAGTGTGCTCTTAAAAAGGAATTGTGAAGAAATAATTCATAAAATCATAAATTCTATGGAGATACCCAATAACCTCGTGATGTTTATCCCCAAATGACCTTCATGGAACCAGGCAGTAAGAGTGGGAGAATGACATTTTATACTGGATGTCTTGGGTAACGGGAGACAGCTCACTTACTTGTGGCTCAATCTCTTTCAAAGCAAGCTGCGTAGATGGGTACTGATACAGCATGCTTTTGTCGTACTGGTACATGCAGAGTGGAAATATTGACTTACCTCTGTTATAGCGCTTAATGACTGGGTGGGCTTATAGTAAAAGTGATAGTTGCAAATGCCTGCAATTATATACAGGGAGACCTGAAATGGGGACCTTCTTCCACCATAATCTATGCAAATGACATCAATCAATCATCTTCTCTGGCAATATCGGAATCATGTGAGTCATAGCATTATTTTTATAATACCCCGCTGTATTATGTCCCATTATTTGATGTCCCACACTTCCCATTTGTGATTTGTGTATACCAGGTCTTACTAGAATAATAGAAGTTTAAGTCCAAAAGGGTGTTACGCCCATAATAATACTTTAAGCCATTTTAGTTTGACTATTTTAATACACATAAAACAAGGGTCAAGTGTATCCAAGGTGTGTCTAATATTCAGTGAAATCCAAATAAGCAAAGTCAACAGTTGCTCAGTACAGATAAAACATAAATGTAAAAAAAATAATTTGTTACACCTAGGTTTACACTGATGGCAGGTTTTGCAATATTTGCTTTCTGATAAACATGTTCTCACTGGTTTAAAGGTAAGATAGAGTCCCTATAAAAGGGATAACATTGCTTCTCTCAACATTCCTTCTGATTTACTTATTGAACCACTTAATCAAATCAGAGGCCCCGTTCCCAAGATGTCAGAGCTAGAGACCGCGATGGTCATGATCATGGATGTCTTTGACAGATATGCATGCACTGAAGGCAACAAAACGACCCTTACCAAAGGTGAAATGAAAACCCTTGTAGAGAAAGAACTGCCTGGAATATTTTCGGTAAGATGTTCGTTTATTCACAGAACTTGGAGCTCATTTTTGGAATATTTATTATATATCTGACATAAAACAGGTTTAATAAACAGAACCCATTACCAAAATCCATAATTAAATTAATTTCCATAATATGCAGATAGGGTTATTCACTACAGAGCTATTTTTGAAAACAAATATTAGCATAACGTTTATTTGAAGCGAGGTGCATAGCTAGCATATAAACAAATCACAACACAGCAATTTTGCCTATGGAGTGTTTTGCAGAAAAAAGAAAAAAGAAAAATTATAATTATATCATTTACACAAGTTTTACTTTTACATTAATTCAGACTTCATTAAAAATATTTGGGAAATGAAAAGTTTTAAGATGTGTACTGTGTCCTATATATAGCAATATTTCACACAGGGTCTGAAATGTTAGTATAAAGCAAAAATGCAATATTTAGGTGTGACAAAAATAGATAAATAAAAATGGTTAAAAATCTTCTTTATATGTATTTGTCAGGTCCATGTAGACAAAAGAGAAACAGAACAGCTTACTTGAAATGCAAACAGAATGTAAAAAGAAAGCCTGAATCTGAGCACAAAACCTACATACAGTAAATAAGTTAAATCATGTTTCTTTCTAAAATAAAGTGCTACAGCAACCATTATTAATCTCTTGAATGCTGATGTAATGCTAACAGTAAAATGGTAGTGTCCACTCACTCACCCCTTGACTGAAGATATGATAGGACTCATTGAAACCTCCGGAGCTGAAATATGGGTGCGATAATTTATCACTCTGCTGAGTGTAACTATATTATTTGTGTTTTGACCCCTAACCATAACTCTGCCACACTTAATTCATTGGGTGTTTTTTTATGGGGGGTTAGGGGAGGTTTGGGGTGGGATATGTTTTATTTATTTTTTACTTTTATGACTGAAATGATGAAACCTAAATAGAATGTCTGTGATTTTCATCATTAGATTTTGTGACAAAGTTACTAACACCTACATTGAAGTAAGCAAAATACTTGTCAAAAAGCTGGGAGGGTATCTATTTGTAAAATTTTAATATATATATATGGAGCAGGGTAGATGCACAAGGTTTAAGGGTAGCTAGTCTGTAAAGTGAGCACCATAGATAATGAAAGGAGGACTTTGTCAACATGACTCCAACGACACATGTGGAATAATGGAGAATTGGCGTTGTTCTAGATATATTTGAAGTTTTTTTGAAGATGCAAGTTTTAGAGATGACTTGAAGACTGGACGAGGAGGTAATTGCTAGAACAGGTAGATAATAGATTCCTGAGACATGAAGAGCTCAGACAGGGCCGCCATCAGGGGGTGACAACCATAACGGTTGTCACGGGCCCGACGGCCCTGGGGGGCCCGGCAGCCCGGGCCCTACATGTGGGGCCCATCGGGTGGCCCACACACTTAGGGCCACAGCGCTGACTGGGCCCCTTTAAAAAAAAAAAAAAAGCCGCAAGTGCTGCTGGGAGGAAGTGGTCACTTCCTCCCAGCCCACTCCACACGGGAGGAGCGCGCGCGCCAGTGAAGAGGGAGAGCCAGGCAGTGAAGAGGGAGCCGCGCCGTCTCCCATCATCCCCAGCCACCCTCCTGCAAAGAAAAGGTAAGAGACAGGAGGGTGGCTGGAAAATGAGCTGTGTGTGTGTGTCTGTATGCATGTCTGTATGTGTATGTCTGTGTCTGCATGCATGTATGTCTATGTATGTATGTCTGTCTGTATGCATGTATGTCTATGTCTGTCTGTATGCATGTCTGTCTGTATGCATGTATGTCTGTATGTCTATGTATGTCTGTATGTATGTCTGCCTGTATGTATGTCTGTATGTATGTATGTGTATGTCTGTATGTCTGTCTGTCGGCATGCATGTATGTCTATATACGTATGTATGTCTGTCTGTGTATGTATGTCTGTCTCTGTATGTATATCTGTCTGTATGCATGTATGTCTATGTATGTATGTCTGTCTGTATGCATGCATGTCTGTGTGTGTCTGTATGTATGTCTGTGTGTATGTCTATGTTTGTCTGACTGTATGCATGCATGAATGTCTATGTATGTCTGTCTGTATGTATGTGTATGTCTGTATGTATGTCTGTATGCATGCATGTATGTCTATGGATGTATGTATGTCTGTATGCATGTATGTCTGTATGTCTATGCATGTATATATGTATACCCTGAGCTGAATTAGGGGCCCCAAAATTTCTGGTGGCGGCCCTGAGCTCAGAAGACAAGAAAAAGATAACGTGATGCAGACATGGGAATATGAATACAACAAGATCTGACAGAAGAGCTATTTACTTATTACTTTTCTCAGAAAATCTGCTGCCTCTGAAAGAATATTAAACTATATCATTTTGTACTGACTATGTAGGTAACGTTCTCTCTAAGCCAAGTCAAGGTCACTAAACAATAAGAAATATTAAACCACAGCCATGGCCTGGATAAATAGTAGCTTTTCTATTTTTATAAAAAAAAAAAAAATGTTATTCAGTTCGATTTGGACGTGATATGTCCTCATTGATATGTCAACATTTTAAAAACCATCTGAAGAGATTACTAACCCTTTTAATTAGGGTATAAAAACACTATACTATATAGTTTTGACAGTGCAACAACATTTAATTTTCTCTGAGTCATCCTGGATCAGGGATTGTTGGGAGGTATGGTTAAATATTCACTTTTTTCCTCACAGGGGACAGACAAGCCAGGCTTTCTTTTCGTTATGAAAGATAGTTTCATACTGTAGCTCTTCTGAAATGCCTTTCATCTCAGCTAATTTTATGGTCATCTGAATATATCAGGGGGGTATAGACTCCAAGCAGTAAAATATGATGAACGAATCACTTTTTAACTGGTTAGCTTTGATAACGGACAGGTTAAACACAGAAGCTAAAGCCACAAAAATTCAACTTAAAGGACCACTCTAGGCACCCAGACCACTTCAGCTTAATGAAGTGGTCTGGGTGCCAGGTCCAGCTAGGGTTAACCCATTTTTTAATAAACATAGCAGTTTCAGAGAAACTGATTTTCACAGTGAGAGCATGCCAGCGTCCATAGGAAAGCATTGATAATGCTTTCCTATGCGACTGGCTGAATGCGCGCGCAGCTCTTGCCGCACGTGCGCATTCAGCCGACAGGGAGGAGAGAAGGAGGATCGGAGGAGGAGAGCTCCCCGCCCAGCGCTGAAAAAAGGTAAGTTTTTACCCCTTTCCTCTCCCCAGAGCCGGGCGGGAGGGGGACCCTGAGGGTGGGGGCACCCTCAGGGCACTATAGTGCCAGGAAAACAAGTATGTTTTCCTGGCACTATAGTGGTCCTTTAACCATAAGCCTACTGAGAGCAAATAATGAAGGAAGCTCATT
The DNA here is from genome assembly GCA_933207985.1 of Pelobates cultripes. Lineage (NCBI taxonomy): Eukaryota > Metazoa > Chordata > Amphibia > Anura > Pelobatidae > Pelobates > Pelobates cultripes. The sequence continues at coordinate 47,519,413 of OW240917.1, read as the reverse complement.
ACTTCACTTTTCTAAATAGAAAGTAAGTAAAATACAAAATAAAACATTCCCTGCAGTATCTGAAATAAAAAACAACAGTTTCAAACCGTATCAAATTAGTGGAACACATTGAAACATTCCATTAGTTCCTAATGAGATTCATTTAATTTTTCCTTTTTGCTCCAGAATTGTTTAGCATTAATTAATATGTTCTAGTAATAAAAATATGATTATTAAATAACCAATAAATGTTCTTTGTGTAATGCCAGACTGAGGAATATAATGGAGCTTTTTAAATAAATGACAAAAGTGTGTTATGCTATATTCAACCCTTCTCTATCAAGGGATTTACCTAAAAAGGCTACCATTTCTATTGTTACCTTGTTGTGGAAAGTAATAATTACTTTGTCAGTATGTGTACATAGTACATGTTATTGTAATGATAATTGTATTTTTCCTTCATATGAAATGTACAAGAATTATTAAAGACTAGAAAATAATATTTTGGATACACATATATTGATATGTAAACTGTTGTCATTTTCCTGTGTTCCGATGTATGTTTCAGTCTTGTATGTGTGCTAAATCTCCTCCCCTACATACCATAATGTTCTCATATAATTCCTCCATCACATTATTGGCTCAAAATTGCAATATTTATCCCAAATAAATTTCAAACCTCGACAATTTCAAATCCCAAAAAAGGGTAGATGCAAATTATAAGGAAGCTATATTTTTACCACTGGCCACTCAAATCTAAATCTATCACCTCTTTTTAGCTTAGGGCCTAGTGCAACAATAAGCAGACAATCCACTTTCACAAAAAAAAACTTTACTCTCCAGACTTCGTTGCAAAAAATAACAATATGCAGTTATCAAAATTCTGAAGAAAGTTTGCATAGTCAAACTGAAACGTTGACCCAATAAACTATATATTGTTATTCTTTTGTCAAGAAGTCCCTAGTCTGCCATTTTTTTTCTTGTTTTTGAAAGAAATAATTATATATATTCTAGGTGGTATTTTTCATAATAATCATAATAATAATAAGTCATTAAGAATCCTGATGCATAAATAACTTAGCACAGCTTTCAAAGTTGTGTACACGTAATATGTTACTTTATTATATGTCAGACACACGTACAAATCTACTGAATGAATAAATGTACCTTGAATGAATGTTCACTGGTCTGTTTGTTTTTAGGCTGCGAAGGAAAAGGATGCTTCAGACAAACTCTTAAAGGATCTGGATGAAAATGGTGATTGTGAAGTGGATTTTCAGGAGTTTGCTATCTTCGTGGTTGCCCTATGCACCATTGGACATGCAAGATTTGCAAATGTACCTCCAAAGAAGTGATTTACAGCCAATAACTATGGACATTATTCACAATAAAACTCTATAATCTATATTAACACTCATCATTTTTATATTGTTTTATTAACTTAGCATTCCTTTAATTTCACTTATAACTTACAACTACTTATAACTTAAAATTACACCAGTGAATTAAACATTGAAAATTGCCTAGAACTTACACGTTATCATTTCTGGGGTGTTTGAAAGAGTATGTGGTTTATAGAATTTTGAAATAATATGAGAAGTGTTCAAGTATATGGCCATAGTGACAGAGCAATTAGGTGGGTACCAATATGCTAATTTACCAGGATCATGTAGGGTTCTTGAAACTATGTTATTAAATATATCTTTGTAAATTAAAGATAAACTCCTCACTTTGTTTTAACTAGGCCTTGTGATGCCTACATGAATAAACCCTTTTAGTGTGATATAGGTGGGAGGGCCAGTGTAAAACCTCTTAGAGTACTACAGTCGGAGGGATAGGATGCATTTCTCTCACACACATTATTGAGAATGATATTAGTGGGCTAGTTTAAACTCACTTAGAGTGATATCGGTGGGGAATTAATATAAACCCGCTACAGGTGGAAAGGTTAGCACAAACTTTCTTGGAGTAATACCGGTGAGATGATTAGTATAAACCCTTTAGAGTAATACAGGTGGAGGGTAGTAAAAACACCCTTATAGTAATAAAGGCAGGATGGCTAGTATAAATCCCCTAGCGTGACACATTCAGGGGGCTTGTAAAGAATAAACCTTAGAGTATTACATATGTGATGGTTAGTATAAACATGTGAGGGGGTTATTAAAAACACCTTAAAGTAATATGGGTTGGGGGGCTAGTATATAATATGAGGTGAGGTAGTAATATAGTTGTAGAGTAATACAGGTGGGGGGGCTAGTATAAACCCCTTAGACTAATACAGGTAGGGGGGGTCAGTAGGGTAATGTAGGTGGGGAAGGGAGCTAGTATAAACCCCTTAGGGTAATACCGGTAGGGGGGGGTAGTATAAACCCCTTAGGGTAATACAGATTGGGGGGTAGTATAAACCCCTTACAGTAATACCGGTGGGGGGGTAGTATAAACCCCTTAGGGTAATACAGGTTGGGGGTAGTATAAACCCCTTAGAGTAATATAGGTAGGAGTAGTATAAACACCTTACAGTAATGCAGGTGGGGGGAGGGAGGGTAGTATAAACCCCTTAGGGTAATACAGGTTGGGGGGTAGTATAAACACCTTAGGGTAATACCGGTGGGGGGGTAGTATAAACCCCTTACAGTAATACTGGTGGGGGGGCTAGTATAAACCCCTTAGACTAATACAGGTGAGGGGGGGGGTCAGTATAAACCCCTTAGGGTAATGTAGGTGGGGGAGGGAGCTAGTATAAACCCCTTAGGGTAATACTGGTGGGGGTATATGTAAACCCTTAGAATTGGCCAATACACATTGGGGGTAGTATAAACCCCTTACAGTAATATAGGTGGCAGGGTAGTATAAACACCTTACAGTAATGCAGGTGGGGGGAGGGAGGGTAGTATAAACCCCTTAGGGTAATACAGGTTGGGGGGTAGTATAAACCCCTTACAGTAATATAGGTGGCAGGGTAGTATAAACACCTTACAGTAATGCAGGTGGGGGGAGGGAGGGTAGAATAAACTCCTTAGGGCCATACAGGTTGGGGGGGGTAGTATAAACCCCTTACATTAATACAGATGGGGGGGTAGTATAAACCCCTTACAGTAATACAGGTGGGGGGTTAGTATAAACCCCTTACAGTAATACAGGTGGGGGGTTAGTATAAACCACTTACAGTAATACAGGTGGGAGGGGGGTAGTATAAACACTTTAGAGTAATACAGGTGGGGGGGTAGTATAAACACCTTACAGTAATACAGGTGGGGGCTTAGTATAAAACCCCTACAGTAATACAGGTAGGGAGTTAGTATAAAACTAATTTACAGTAATACAGGTGGGGTAGTATAAAGTTCACTTAGAAATACAGGTTGGGGTTAGAGTAAACACTAGAATACAGGGCTGGGTATAAACCCTTACAGTAATACAGGTGGGGTAGTATAAAACCCCTTTACAGTAATACAGGTGGGTTATAAACCCCTTACAGTAATACAGGTGGGGAAGTATAAACACCTTAGAGTAATACAGGTTGGGGGGTTAGTATAAACCCCTTACAGTAATACAGGTGGGGGGTTAGTATAAACCCCTTAGAGTAATACAGGTGGGGGGTTAGTATAAACCCCTTACAGTAATACAGATGGGGGGGTAGTATAAACACCTTACAGTAATACAGGTTGGGGGGTTAGTATAAACCCCTTACAGTAATACAGGTGGGGGTTAGTATAAACCCCTTACAGTAATACAGGTGGGGGGTTAGTATAAACACCTTACAGTAATACAGGTGGGGAGGGGGGTAGTATAAACACTTTAGAGTAATACAGGTGGGGGGGTAGTATAAACACCTTACAGTGTAGCCACAGGTGGGGCTTAGTATAAACCCCTTACAGTAATACAGGTGGGGAGTTAGTATAAACCACTTACAGTAATACAGGTGGGGGGGGAGTAGTATAAACACTTTAAGTAATACAACAGGTTGGGGGTTAGAGTAAACACCTTGGAAATGTACAGGTGGGGGTTAGTATAAACCCCTTTTTGATATACAGGTGGGGAGTAGTATAAGCCTTACGAAGTAATACAGAGTGGGGGTTATATAAACCCCTTACAGTAACTCTGAGTAGAGGAAAGTATAAAAACACCTTAGAAGTATACAGGTAGAGGCCAAGTATAAGCCACCTAAGAAGTAGCCACAGGTAGGGGTAGTATAAACACCTTGATATACAGATAGAGAGGTAAATATAAAACACCTTACAATATACAAGTAGAAGTAAATATAAACCCCTTACAATGCTCTAGGTAGAGGTTAGTATAAACCCCTGCTACAATGCTCTAGTAGAGGTATTATAAACACACACAATATACAGAGTAGAAGTAGTATAAACACCTTAGAAATATACAGAGTAGTAGAGTAAGTATAAACACCTTACAGTAATACAGGTTGGGGAGTTAGTATAAACACCTTAGAGTAATACAGGTGGTGGGGGGTAGTATAAACACATTAGAGTAATACAGGTTGGGGGGGGTTAGTATAAACCCCTTACAGTAATACAGGTTGGGGGGGGTTAGTATAAACACCTTACAGTAATACAGGTGGGGGGGTAGTATAAACACCACTTACAGTAATACAGGTTGGGGGTAGTATAAACCACTTACAGTAATACAGGTTGGGGGTAGTATAAACACCTTAGAGTAATATAGGTGGGGGGGTTAGTGTAAACACCTAGAGAATTCAGGAAGGATGGCTACAATGCATTTTTCTCTCATACATTATTGAGAAACCCACACTTCTTTGCAACTTAAAGATAAGTTTTTTTACTTTCTTTTCATGGGCCTTATGGTCTTACATCTGAACAATATGAAATAACATAGCAGTACACTGCTGTGGATAATACGTCATTATCAAACCATTAAAAAAAAAAATATGATTTAAACTGCCAATTGTCTAGACACTGTAAAGTTAAATGTGTATTAAACTAGAGTATTATCACTATAAACCTAAATTAAATAAATGGTTTCTTATAATATTAGATTTACACATTGAAATAAGGGAGTTAACAAATTGAAAAGGGGGGGAGGGAGGAGAGAGGGAAAGGGCAAGGAAAATTAGCAATTTATATATATATGTGTTTTGTTTGTTTTTCCCTTCTCTATTTTTTTTCACAAAAGGAGGTTGTCACAAATGTTTCGTATATATATTAAGATAGAGTATAGTAAATACCTCACATTTACTAATGTTGTACACCATAAATGAAGAATTGAAAAGATTATTATTTTTTTTTTATTATTTTTTTACATAGTTTTGGCTGCCATCACAATAATTTAACTTCTCTAGTATGTAATAGTAACTCAAAAATGTAATATATAATTATATTATCAAAAATAATTCTAAAAGTATAAAATTCTACTTTACATTACTATGGGAATTAAGAATTGAAAATACGCATCTGTAGAAGATAAAGAATTATAATAGTGGTAGTTCTGTATTTTTTTTAATGTAAATGGGTATATATATATATGTGTGAATGTATATATATACAGATATATGCAAGTGTGTATACATAATTTAGAGTATAGTAAATCCACCTCATATTAATTAAAGGGACACTATAGTCACCAAAACAACTTTAGCTTAATGAAACAGTTTTTAGTATTTTGTATAGATCATGCCCCTACAGTCTCTGTGCTCAATTATCTGCTATTTAGGAGTTAAATCACTTTGTTTATGAACCCTAGTCACACCTCCCTGCATGTGACTTGCACAGCCCTCCATAAACATTTCCTGTAAAGAGCCATCTAATGTTTATCCTTCCTTTATCGCAAGTTCTGTTTCATTTAGATTTTCTTATCCGCTGCTATGTTAATAGCTTGCAAGACCCTGCAAGAGCCTCCTGTATATAATTAGAGTTTAATTTACAGAGCAAGAGATAAAATTGTTTACGGTAAATGGCATCTGATTGAAAGCAAAACCAGTTTTTTTTTTATCATGCAGGCTGTGTCAATCAGAGTCAAGGAAGGTGTGGTAAGTGCTTTATAAACAGAAACAAAGTGATTTAACTCCTAAATGGTAGTGGATTTAGCAGTGAAACCTGAGAGGCATGATCTACACACAAAAACTGCTTCATTAAGCTCAAGTTGTTTAGGTGACTACAGTGTTCCTTTAATGCTGTACACTATAAACGAAGAATTGAAAAACCTTTTTTGTTGTTTTTTTGTTTTTTCATACTAATGAAAAACAAATGTGCATGTTACTCCTATCCCTTGATGTTGAAAAGGCCTTTGACAGAGTCAATTGGCTATTTTTGGGAAAAAAAACTTTGAGAGCTTTTAAATTTGGTGATGGCCTAATTGACTCTGTCATGGCTTTATATAATAATCCATCAGTCAGAGTGGTTGGTCAAGGTATTGGCTCAAACTGATTTAATATAAAAAAAAAACAGAACATGTCAGGGCTGTCCCCTAGCCCCATACTTTATATCATGTCCCTGGAACCCTTAGCTAACAATATTCAAAATATAAATATAAAGGGGATAAAAATAGGGAAAATAGAATCTAAATTAACAATGTATGCGGATGATGTAATGCTGACGTAATGCTCTAGAAACATCTTTAACTTCGTTATTCAAAGAAATAGAATTATATAGTTCTATGTCTAATTATAAATTACATCTAACTAAATCTGAAGCTATATCTGTGGCCATAAAAAATGAAATTCAACAAACCATTCAAAAACAATATGGCTTTCATATATCTCAGAATGGGATTAAATATTTAGGGGTAATCATTACTAATAAAGTAGATGAATTATGGCCTCTTAACTTTACACCTTTAAGAGCATAACAAAAGTTTAAGAGAATGGAAACAATTATTTGTTTAATGGATGGGCAGGATAAATATCATTAAAGCTTATTTATTTCCTAAACGGTTATACCTATTACGTATGATTCCTCTCAAAATACCAGATAGTTATAGTAAAAAATTCAAAAAAATGATTGAATGATTTATATGGGCAGAAAAAACATCTAGAATCTCCAGCAACACTTTATACTGTAGCATTTCACAGGGTGGACTGGGAATTCCAAAAGCTCATATATTTCAAATTGATCTATGTAAACAAGAAGAGTGGTACGTTAGAGAATCAGAGATACTATCTAGAGAATGTATTATGGCACCACCACAAGAAAATTAAGAAAATTAAGATCAAAGTTATATGTCTTAAGTAACATTATTACATCATGGATTTTGTTTAAGAAAAACAGTTTAATAAAAGATAAAGTTCTCAAAACCACTTCTCTAGCAAGCATTGGGCATAATATCCAAAATATAAATTAAAAAACTTGATAAAACCAAAATCAGAATTGCACATTTGTTGAAGGGAGAGCGAATAAAACCAATCAAAACTGATTAAAGAATTATATCTCTAAAATATTCAATATTACTCAATGATTAGAATTGCTAATTACATTCGATTACATCTAATTATTATTATTATTATTATGATGATGATATTTATAGAGCGCTGTCAAATTCCACAGCACTATACAATCGGACATTGATAAAAAAATATATATAATTGTTCAATAAAATAATATTTTCAACAATAAACATTAAATTGGAATTATTAGATTAATTTATAGATTATTACATCATCTGAAGCAAATCCCAACTCCTAGAGCAAAATTATCATGGCAAAAAGAAGTACAAACAAACCTAAAAATAGATGACTGGATATATAGTCTTATATATTTAAAGAAAGTTACTCACTGTCTAAAATTCGATGAAGGAAATTCTCCAATATGTTGGAGATGTGGTGAAGAAACTGGAAACTACCTACACATCTGGTGGTTCTGTAAAAAGATCTCTGATACCTGGAGTAAGATTTTTAATTTAATTTTTGATCTACTTAAAATAAATTTGATTCCATCAGCTATTATAGCACTTCTGCATTTCGCCTTAAATTCAATATCCTTGAAAGATAGATATTTAATTATTCAAATATTCTTAGCTATGGGGGACGGGGCCTGACTGCAGAGCAGACGCATGCTACTGCTGCTCTTGCTTCCCACCACATATCTGGCACAATTTATGCTGAGCATAGGCTGGGACCCAACTTATTTTGGCTGCCAATCAATCTGGGACACCGATTGATTTTTGCATTGGTTCTGACCGCCCAGATACTGCGGCCTAAAAGCATGGCAGGCGTGGGGGAAACGGTCGCTCTCCTGCCGTCTCAACACACTGCAAGGCAAAGCTTGAGCCACCGTTCCCCTGGACCGGCAGGGGTTATCCCGGTCCCCACCAACGTGGCACACACTGTACTGTCGACTACACCTGCCCACTACAGCCCGGACTCCGGACATGCTGGGCCCAGCAACATGGCGGACACAGCCCGACTATTGAAGCCAGCACTCACACAGTCATCAATCACATGCCTAGACCTGATCTTTCAACACTTCTGGGACAAACTAGAGAAGCTCCTCGCTGGGCCTCCCTTTACCCACGGAGGGAAGCTGCAGGGGATTGGGGTGCGGAGACGGAGCATGCCTATCCCAGGTAAAGCAAACCCACTACACTAAAAAAGCGCACGGACTGCCCACCTTGGCCGAGGGTTGCAAGGAGGTTACCTCCTGAAATACTCTAATTTCTGCATACACATATCATAGTAGCATACTCATGAATAGCTAGCCTACTTCTGCCTTTATGTACCATACTCCCTACACATCTAGACTTATATGTGACAGTAGTAATTGTTTGACGCTCAGATGTGTGTTGTTAGACATGTTCAAATCTTGTTTTAAAAAAATAAAATTTAAAAAAAGAGTCTGAATATCTCATATATATGCATACCTACTACAAGTCTAACATGTATACGTTTGCTTTGACTTCTGTTTCTTTTTTCTGTAACGTACCTCCTATGCCTCAAATAAAAAAAATGATTGACAAATATATATATATATATATATATATATATATATATTCTAAGCTATGAAAGTAATTATTGCAAGGACATGGAAACTTACAGAAAACATCTGCTGGTCTGAAGTTGTGAATCAAGTGAAATACCAATGTATGATGGAAAAAGGGGTTCTATTTAAATTATTGCACACTGACCAAATATAATTCCCTATGGAATTAATGGCTGAAGTCCATTCCATAACATTGAGAATGTGGAACATTCATTTTCCTAATCCTCTCTCTTATTTCTTATAGTTCGATGAGATCATCACCGCATGGAACTTAATGTTACTGTCTTGTATATGTATTTCTATACTTTTGTCTTGTAACGGTAATCTAAATGTAAATTTATGTTGTTGTTTTTTGTCTTTTTTGATAAGATTTGGTTTATTTCTGATGTAATCTTTGAACATATTAATACAAAAATATAATAAAATAACCTAAGTGCAGTCTAACTATTGTATTGATAGGTTTCCGAGGGAAGCCTTTCCTGACAGATAAAAATATAGATAGTATAGTACGGGTGTATAATTGAACTCACTAGGGAGACTGTCCCCACATGTCCCAGATGATTATTTAGTGCACTCTGAATGCTAAATGTTCTGTACAGACCACGTGTACTTATTCGGAAAGTCTTCTTCTGTCCTGCTCAAGATTGTTACCCATATGGATCAGTTGCAAGTTACTGAAGAGGGTTACTTATTCAGGTAAGGAAAGGTATGGAAAGTAAGTGTTGGTCTGATATTTATGAATAGGGAATGCCGTAACATTGGGATTTAACCCCTTAAAGACCAAACTTCTGGAATAAAAGGGAATCATGACGTGTAACACATGTCATGTGTCCTTAAGGGGTTAATACCATGTTTAAGGTTAGAGTTAAAATTAGAGTTGGGCTTACGGAGAAAGGAAAAATTGTGGGATTACTGACCGAGTTACGTGTTGAGTTAGAAATTTGTTTCAGGTTAGAAGTAAGTGTTACGTTTAAGGCAAGAATTATAAGGGTTTGGTGTTAGGCTAGATGTATCACTAACCCCAGCTGTGATTGGTGAGACACTTTTCCCAAATGAAAAACCCAACACGCCAGAGTTGTAAAAGAATATGTTTAAATTAAGTGAGATTTTATTCACTAAACAGCAAGTTCTATTGAACTGAAATGAAATATAGAAAAATAATAGCTCATATTGAAAGATTCCCCAACATAGCGATAGTCACAGCTTAGTAAGTTTTGCAAGAATTTTTGTTTCAGTTCACTAAAGTTTAGTGAATAACCCCTTAGTGTTGTTAGGAGAATTTATTACAAACCCACAGACAACACAGTACATTTATTATCCAACAGACCAATCACAGGAATATTGATGATCTGCCTGGTTGGCATGTAACATCACCCTCAGATTCACAATGTATTCCAAATTCAGATAGTAAGAAGGAAGCCAGCAGAGCCTCTGCCCAGGGAATGAGCGTAGCCACACAGAGTGTGTGTGCTGCTTATAGTAGTGATCAGTGCAGCTTCATGTAGCTCACCACTTCCTACAACACAAGCCACACAGAGATAAACTGATCAGAGATGTGAGCTGATAAATCCATTGTTTCTTTTTCTTTCTTTTTTTTCTTTAACCCCTTAAGGACACATGACGTGTGTCATGTCATGATTCCCTTTTATTCCAGAAGTTTGGTCCTTAAGGGGTTAAATTGGTGCAGCTATAAGCATTTAAGTTGCAGGGAGAAAAGGACAGATGACCTAACACCATAAACTATGCAAAGAACATAGAGTTGCTATGGCACTTGGAGTGCTCCTTAAAAAGTTAAATATATCTGTGTGTAGGATACTTTATTGCTTTCTATAACATAACTTTGTATCAGATGAACAACTGGCAGCATCTATAAACTTGTGTGAGTAGTGTCATTCATGATTTTCATGAACCATATTACTCTTAGCAAACTGTGCCTCGAGCTGTGCAGCAAGAGTTATAAGACTTGCAAGATTTATATGACATATTGAATAAAACCTTGATACGTATCCTGAAACTTCCTCATATTCAAGTTTGAGAATAATCTTTCATTGTATTTTTATTATTGTTTTTTTATTTTACCATTCCCTTCATGTGCAGTCAGGGAGGGGCAGTGTTATTTATTAAAGATTTCCCATTGACAGATTGTGATAAACATTGGGTCTCTTTACATATTTGGATGTTCAGTACCACAAGAAGGCAAGAATGTAATTGGAGTCTCTGAATTAAAGTCACACTGTAAGCAGCCTAACCACTAAAGCAGAAGTTCATTCTTCTGAATCAGCATACCAAACCATACCAACTTTGGATATTATTAACCGCATAAGCTGACACTCTAACCAATGTATAATGTCCAAAGTCGCTGTGCTGATAAAGAAATATAAGTTTTTTTATTTAGTTTTTGATTTAGCTGTGTAGAAAGGAAAAACTGTGAATGTAGATTGACAGCTTAATCAGTGCTATAGTGGTTATGGTACTACGAGTATTACTTTAACAAATTTCAGGGTCTTCCAGTTTTAAAATTGAAAAAAGTAGACTAAAAAAGCTAATTCATAACATTTGGCAAAAGTGTTGATTTAGAAAAATGTTTCGCAATAATCATACCTTGGCTACTCTAGCCTAGATTCGGCACTTTACTACAATTCAGAGTTTAATGAATACACTATTTTAATCTGTGAACTCATCCATATGGTACCCCAATCTGGCATCAATCAGAGTATGAAATATTAATTTTATATATATATATATATATATATATATATATATATATATATTATAAAAGCATGTGTTTTGGTGCACAGTGTACACTTATTTCAATTGGGTCAATCAATATCACCAATAAAAAAATTAACATTTAATGAATTACAGGGACACTCCAGGCACCCAGACCACTTCTGCCCATTGGAGTGGTCTGGGTGCCAACTCCCACTACCCTTAACCCTGCAAGTGTAATTATTGCAGTTTTCATAAACTGTAATATTTACCTTGCAGGGTTAACTCCTCATCTAGGGGCTGTCTACTACACAGCCACTAGAGGGCACTTCCGTGTTTATAGCACATGAAAAGTGTGCTATAGCGTCGCAGGACATCCTCACGCTATGTGAGGACCTCCAGCGCCGCTAAAATCCCCATAGAAAAGCATTAAAAGCATTTTTCAATGCTTTTCTATGGGGAGGTCTAATGCGAAAGGCATTCGGCGGCCGCACATGCTCAATAGGTCTCCCCCGCTGGTTGACGTCAGTGGGGGAGGAGCCTGGGCGACCCCTGACCCAGCGCTGAGGGACGTCGGCGCTGGATACAGGTAAGTCACTGAAGGGGTCGGAGCGAGAGAGGACCATCAGTGCCAGGAAAACGTTTTGTTTTCCTGGCACTGGAGAGTCCCTTTAAAATTTGTGAAGATAATTTGAATGAATTGTTTGGTGAGTAATTATGTCATTGACCAGAGCACATTGTTGCCTACACCACACATTAAGGTTCACACCTATTCACTGTTTGCCAAGATTGCTGTAATAAGTCTACAATACACATACAAATCGTAATGTTAACTGCCACACCAACAAATATCAACACATTACACATTGCTCATACTATAAAATAAACATTAATTATCTTCTCACACATCCCATGAGAAAGTTCCACATTCTAATATATTTTCATATATTCCATGAGAAGACATAACATTGAAATATAATAATAATAATAATAATAATAATAATAATAAAATAACAATAGGTGTGAAATAGGGTCCTAATTGAGCAATAAATGCCAAAGCCTCTCTGTGAGCATTACTGCCCCCTGGTGTATGTAATATTTCTACCCTCTGCAGGCCCACATCACTGCTGATAATTTCTTAAAGGGACATTCTGGACATCTAGAGCACTTCAGATTGCTGAAGCCTGTCATTTTATAACAGTTTATAAAAGTGTCAAATTCAATAGAAAACTACACGTTTATATCTGGGGAAGGAATACCTGCCTGGCTGCCATGCAGAATCAAGTTAAATATTCTTCTGCTCTCGTTAGCTTCACATAGCTAGCAGAAGTGCCAGGTTCCCTGGACTAGAGTGTACCTGCCTTCCCCCCTTCTCGATGAGTTCATTGAGAAGCACTGAAAAGTCGCAATTGTGTGGCAAAGAGCTCACGGCTCCAGCACAGAGGCTCCTCATTGAGAAGACTCTGACTGGTCAATTGCCCCACACATATGAAAAGCCTCTGCGTGGGATAAAGGGGATGGCTTGCAAAGGCTGCAGACAGCAGTTCTACATCTTATGCATGATATTCTTTCATATACTCCCTAAAAAACATGTAGGTAAAATACAATGATTTCTGTGAAGGTATGTCTACTAAATGGTTTAAAAAAAAATAGTTTTCCTTTAAAACATCTCAACTCTAGTCTCCGCTAGTATTTTTTCTAAGTAACATTTGCATCATGTTGTATTTCATTTCTTCTCTGCAAGGGAACAATGTGGTACTTCTGTCAGCTGACCTCCGCCAGTAACAAAGTTACACAGCACTGACATTTAACAGTCTGCAACAAGAAAGCAGATAACCCTATGGTTTTAGACAGCATCTGTATTTACGGAACAATGACTTGTAGAAGAGTTGGAAAAATCTACAAATCAATTGAATCTGATTTTTTTTCAAGCTAAGCTACTTTGTCCTATTGTCCTAATCAGTTCCTAAGTCACAATATCTCAGTTTGTGAATACACTCTGCAGACAGATGCTGGGCTCCAGCTTTCTTCTTTAAAAAAAAAATATGTTAGAATCCTTTAAAATAAGTTGTTGAGAAAGCCAAAGAATAATACAACCAGGCAAGACTTTAAACAACATTGATTGTAAAGGGAATAATTTGTAGGTGACTTGCGATGACAAATGGGGACTGGGTAAGGAAATATGTTATCAGTGAATAGAATGAGCAACTTATAGTGGAGTATATGGGGGTTTCTTGTGAAAGGGAAAAGGGTTCCTTTTATGACAAATGGGAGACATTGAGGCAATAGGGGATCCGGGATGGACAATGGAGACCCAATATTATCGAAATGGGTAATCCTAAGAGGGAATAGGGGCTTTTAAAGGCAAATGGAGGAATGAATGAATGACCACTAATGTGTAGACCAGATATGGGGAATACATTTTGGGAAATAGAGGACCTGTGAAAGAGACGTGATCCGTGAAAGAGAATACTCACATGCATATCACTGCCATTAGCTTGGGCCATTACATTAAATTAAAGGGACACTCCAGGCACCTAGACCACTTCTGCCCATTGGAGTGGTCAGGGTGCCAACTCCCACTACCCTTAACCCTGCAAGTGTAATTATTGCATTTTTTTATAAACTGCAATAATTACCTTGCAGGGTTAACTCCACCTATAGGGTCTGTCTACTAGACCAGTGTTTCCCAACCCAGTCCTCAAGGCACACCTACCAGTCCAGGATTTAGGGATTACCCAGTTGTGTCTAAGGTGTTTTTACAAAGAAGAAAAAAAACACCTTAGACACAACTGGGTAATCCCTAAATCCTGGACTGGTAGGTGTGCCTTGAGGACTGGGTTGGGAAACACTGTACTAGACAGCCACTAGAGGGTACTTCCTGCTTCATAGCACAGAAAACCTGTGCTAGAGCATCGCTGGGCGTCCTCACGCTGTTTGACTGATAACACTGTGTGCTAGTTTAAGGAATTAATATACAGTAAGTCTTCCATTCCTGGAAAAACAAATCTGTGCTGCTGTCATCTTATCATTTAGCAGTTATATAATAACATAGAAAAGTTTACTATGATTGTGGTAATTTTTAGATGTACTGAGTGCTCTCACTTTTTAAGTATATTTTGACATTTTCAGCAACTTTACATTCATTATATCAGTGACTCATGGCTTCTGGCAGAAAACGTAATTCCTCTACAGGTAATCTTAACAATAAATGAGGGTGAGTGATGCTTTATGAAATAAATTTCATACTGGAAAATACATAACAAAAAACATACATGCTCTTTTTTGGCATTGCAGAGGTTAAGCCCAGCAGTTCAAGGCAAAAAACGTTGCCAAGTTACAAGAATAACCCTAGAGTCCGACAGATAAAGATCTGTAACATTAAAGGGACACTATAGTCAACTGAACAATTTCAGCTTAATGAGGTTGTTCAGGTGAGAACTATAGCTCCCTGCAGCCTTTCTCATGTAAACACTGTATTTTCTGAGGAAATACAGTGTTTACAATGAAAGCTAGGAACACCTCTAGTTGCAGTCACTCAGACTGCCACCAGAGGGACTTCCAAGTTGATGGAGGAGTAATATGCCTCCATCCACTCGGATCTGCTGTCATGAGCTTCCTGTCTCCCAGAGCCTGTCAGCAGTAGCATGGGAGTCGGCTGGAGTTGACAGGCAGAAGGCAGGAGGATGCAGAGATCTCCTGACTTCAAACTGTAAGTACACTTATTTTAAAAATATAGATTGAGTGTGAGAGAGTGTGTGAGTGAGAGACAGTGAGTGTGAGACACAGTGAGTGTGTGAGAGACCATGAATGTGTGAGAGACTGTGAGTGAGTGAGACTGTGAGTGTAAGAGAGACTGATTGTGTGGGAGAGTGTGAGTGTGGGCTGGTGACTGAGTGATTGTGAGTGTGGGCTGGTGACTGAGTGATTGTGAGTGTGGGTGAGTGTGTGGGTTAGTGAGTGAGTGTGGGATGGTGAGTGAGTGATTGTGAATGGGGTGACTGAGTGTGAGCTGGTGACAGTGAGTGTGTGGGCGGGTTAGTGAGTGTGGGTTTGCGAGTGAGTGAGGGTTAGTGAGTGAGTGATTGTGAGTGTGGGCGGGTGAGTGAGTAATTGTGAGTGTGGGTGTGGGTTGGCAAGTGAGTGTGGGTTAGTGAGTGAGTGATTGTGAGTGTGGGTGAGTGAGATAGAGTGAGGGATGGATCCATCCATCCATCCCTCTCTATCAATCCATCCCTCCCTATCCATCCATCCATTCCTCCCTATCCATCCATCCATCTCTCCCTATCCATCCATCCATCAATCCCTATCCATCCATCCATCAATCCCTATCCATCCATCCCTATCCATCCATCCCTCCCTATCCATCCATCCATCACTCCCTACCCATCCATCCATCTCTCCCTATCCATCCATCCATCCATCAATCCCTATCCATCCATCCCTATCGATCAATCCATCCCTCCCTATCCATCTATCCATCAATCCCTATCCATCCCTTCCTATCTATCGGAAGGATAGGGGTGGATGGATGGATGGGGATGGATGGATAGGGATGGATGAATAGTATATGGATGGATGGATGGGTGGATGGATGGATGGATGGATGGGGAGGGATTTGGATATGGATGGTTAGGGATGGATGGATGGATGGATGGATGGATAGGGATTGATGGATAGATGGGGATGGATGGATAGGGATGGATGAATAGGGATATGGATGGATGGGTGGATGGATGGATGGGGAGGGATTTGGATATGGATGGTTAGGGATTGATGGATAGATGGGGATGGATGGATAGGGATGGATGAATAGGGATATGGATGGATGGGTGGATGGATGGATGGGGAGGGATTTGGATATGGATGGATAGATGGGGATGGATGGATAGGGATTGATGAATAGGGATATGGATGGATGGGTGGATGGATGGATGGGGGGGGATTTGGATATGGATGGTTAGGGATGGATGGATGGATATGGATGGATGGGGATGGATGGATATGGATGGAGGGATATGGATGGAGAGAGAGTGTGTGTATGTTTTGAATTTTTTACTAGTTGTGTGTTTGAATACAAATACTATATAGATAGATCTCTATATATAGTGTTTCTGTGCAAACACACAGTTTGGCTGAGGAGGTGGAGGGTATAAAAAGCGAGTTGAGGTGTCAGTCAGACATTTCAGCTCGCGAACACGCTTTCTGTGCACATGCGCAGTTGAGCGCTGAGTTTATTCATAGGGCGGCATTCAATGCCGGTCTATGAAAAATGCGATTGGTGCAGCGAAGCATCCTATTGGGCCCTGCGATTTCGTCATTTTGACGAAAAAGGGGGCGTGGCCTGGTGGGGAGCTCGGCGCTGGAACGGAGGTAAGTTTTATTAATAAAAAGTGCTCAGATTTTTTTTTTTTTAATGGCAAGTTCATATAAAAGCAAGAAAGAAGGCTGGGGGACCTGTATTTCTTGCTTTTATATGTTGACTAGAGTGATCCTTTAATGTCTGTGACATACCTGACACCTGCAAGCCAAAAAGGGAAATGTATACTCAAAGATTAAAGGGACACTATAGACACCCAGAGCTCTTCAGCTCATTGAAGTGGTCTGGGTGCCAACTCCCATTGCCCTTAACCTGCATAAACTGCAATATTTACATTACAGGGTTAACTCCTCCTCTAGGGGCTGTCTACTAGACAGCCACTAGAGGGCACTTCCTGGTTTATAGCACAGATTTTCTAGCTGGACGTCCTCACGCTAGCGTCGCTGAAATCCCCATAGGAAAGTATTAAACGCATTGGGTCTCCCTGACGCCGGCCGCACATGCACAATAGGCCTCCCCCACCGGATGATTTCATTTTTTTTAAATAAACTTTAATAATTACCTTTATGGGTTAACTCCTCCTCTAGTGGCTGTCTACCAGACAGCCACCAGAGGGACTTCCGGATTGTTAGGTGACTTTTGGTCACCTGACGCTGGATTTCCTCACGCTGTGCATTAAGGACTTCCAGTGTCACTGGAATCCCAAGAGAAAAGCATTGAATAATGCTTTTCTATGGGGAAATCCTAATGCGAGTGCTGCCATTGCCACGCATGCGCACTAGGTCTCCCCCGTGAGGGATTTGCATCCTTGTTTCTATTATTGTGTGGGTTGCCCATTTTTTCTTTATTTGGAATTGCAGACTGGTTCCCCCTCATATACATATATATTTGTCTACCCCCTATTTGATATTGACTGCTAGTCAGGGATCTTCCCATTTAGTGGATTTATCCCCTTTCTGTCTGTCTACACAAGGTCTTGTATTTATACCTATACCTGGCTTCTAGACACTATTTTTTTTTCATATTAGGACCCTTCAGCGGATATAGTAGCTCAACGTAAGACTATGGTTTTTGAGAAAAGGTTAGGTTAATGTAATTTTGGGTTTAGCTAGTATTCCTTGAAGCTGTACCCCCTCCCACTCGCCCCCTCTGGCAGAGCAGGTGATTGGGATTTTTCTTCTCTAATTACTATTTATATGTCATGTCCTTGTTTATACATGTCTGGTGTGTGAGAGAGCGCGTGTGTGTGGAGGGGTGGGCGTAGTTGCTGGTGAAGCCACCTCCCTGAAATTAGTTTTTGTATGTAGGGATGTCTGTTTAATGTTTCCTTACAGATGATAATGGGAGGGTTTTTTAAGGGGGGAAGGGGATAGGGGGAAAGGGAGCTGTTTGTGTTACAAGTAAAACAGTAACAAAATCATTTTTGAGGCTTCAGTATACTTGAACTAAATCTCCTTAGTAAGATACTTGTAAACTCTGTTGCACACCTCGCTAAAAGCAAAAACATTTATTTTGCAGAGTACATGGGCAAATTGTATAATACACTCAACGTTGTTGCCAGTAGAGAGTCTAATTTCGTTAAGTACTGCCCAAATGTAATATTTCAGCTCACATATTCATTGTTTGCACACAAAAAAACAGGTCTATTTCTGAAAAACAGAATGTCGTCTGGATGGACAAAATCCAGTGAGAATGGCAGAAATTCAGCCAGATTGGCTATTGTTATACTTACAGTTCTTCTCACTATTTGGTCAGCCTGAATGAATCTGCACCATTTGGCCAGATGCATTCTCTGTCAAGTTTAAAATCAGTGCTTTTAGCATCCAAACAAAACTGTGAAGAAACCATGAACATTACTACAAAGGGACCTATAATCACCTTAGTTGCACCACTCCTAAACTCAGGAGTTATCCTCCTGCTATTATTTAGGATTGTGCACTCGAAGACCAGCTTTCCGGGGATACTTAATGTTAATATGGGTTCTTAATGTTTTTACTAAGTGTTTTGGGGTTATTTGTATCAACTGCCTTTGGGCTGGGAGATAATTAAATTAAGCAATGTAGATTACAATTCTCTCCCAGACATAGAGGCACCTGGGCGGGATTACTGTACTTTGAATGCAGACCTCATGCTGGGGGTCTGTGTTTAAAACCCTGTACTTTTCTTAATACAGACACACTACTTTTTACCCTTCATCAAATCTAGGCTGATGTTTGAGTGAGAGCTAAAATCACTCTTGCCTTGCAGGAAATAGGGAGAAGCATTCCTCTGAGATATTTGATCAGAGGATAGGAGATTCGCTACACTGGTGGCAAGTGGCAGATTGCTCTCCATACTACACCAAAATCCTGGACAACGCTGAAAGTGAATGGACCAGCGATACCACCTTCTAAAAAGAAGCACGCTGAAGGAACTGTTGGAAGCCAGAGGACAAGTGGCAAGCAACACCACCATCATAGCCGAATTGATGGAGAGCAATAGGACCAGTACCTCTGCCACAGGGAGCTCGGAAGAAACCGAGTTCCAGAAGGATGTGCGCTGGAGGCTGAACATACTGGGCCCTAACCCGTCCCAAGAAATTATACTCCAGGTGATGGCACAATCGACTGAGGCGCTGAAAGCAAGAGAACAGCAACACAGATCCTCGGTCGGAGATGCAGCATCGCTGCCCAGATCAACCAGAGGGGACCCAAAGAAATTAAATTATGAAGATTTCAAAACCTTCCTGGATGGAGAAGAGGACATCAACACCTATCTCCAAAACTTTGAACGGCAATGCACCCTGGAAGATCTGGACAAAAAAAAGTTGTCTGTAAGAACGGCGGAGGCATACAGGGCAGTACCTAACTACGAAATCCACAATCACGAAAAAGTCAATGAGAAACGACTAGCCAGATACACAGTAACCTCCGAAGCATATCGGAGGGAATTCCGGGGGTTACGCAAGAGAAACAAAGACTCATATACTGAATGGGCTTTCCACATGCAGCAGGCAGCCCAAAACTGGATGCAAGAATGCCAGACAGTAACAATCGAAGATGCTATGCAAGTAATACTGCTGGAGCATTTTTTTGATCACACGACCCCGGAGGTACGTGACTGGGTCTGGGATCGGAAACCCCTCACTGTGGAGGAAGCAGGCAGGCTAGCAGACGAATTTCATGATTGCCGGAGGACCAAACCCAGTACGGCTCACTTCCACCCCCGACCTAGCCTCCACCCACCATTTACTGCAACCAATACATGGATGACCCCCCAACCTATGAACTCCAACCACAGCACAAAGCGCAAGGCACCTCTCCTCTGCCACAGATGTAACCAAGCAGGGCATTTAAAAAATAACTGCCCACTTCGGAACCAAGCAAAATGGAACAGACCTCAGACTAATCCCCCAAGGGCTGCCGCATACTGTGGGGAGGAAGACCAGCCCTGGGGTAATCCCTGTCTTCTGCCCAGAGAACACCATGGCTCCCCTAAGGAATATTGGACAGTGGTTCATGAGGTTGACCCAGTAAAAGCAGCGAGGGATAACTGCCAAAATCACAGACAGATCATTAAACTGAATGGCAAAGATGCCCAAGGGCTAAGAGATACTGGGTCCACCCTAACTTTAGTCCAACCCCATTGTGTTAATGACCTGGAAAAAAATGTCCACACTGTAGCAGTTAGAGTGGCAGGAGGAGCTATTCGTCGACTCCCCACTGCCCGGGTACATATCAGTTGGGGCTCTGGAGCCAAGTACCTGGAGGTCGGCATTATGAAGGATTTACCCGCAGAGGTGCTCCTCGGGAACGATCTTGGACACCTCACCTCTCAATTTGCAGCCCCTGCCAAGGAAAATGACTATCCAGTGACCACCCGTCTCCAGGCTTGGAATCAAGATCCATCATGCTTCAAGGAACCACAGGTAAGACAAGCTTCCCCAATTCTGACTAACCCAATCTACTCCATTTGGGAGACTCCACAGGATTTTGGTAGAGAACTCACAGAAGACCCGATGCTAGCAGGGTACAGGAGACAGGCAAAGATGGCCTCTGAAGGGTTGTAACCGGAAAGATTTTAGTCGGTAGGAGACTTACTATATAGAGTGAGTGTCGGGACAGGGAGAGGAGCCGCAGGTACTCAAGCGATAACCCGTATCCCCAGAAAATATCGGGCGGAGCTACGAAAGCTCAGCCATGATATTCCTCTTGCCGGCCACCTAGGGATCCGCAAAACCAGACACTGACTCACGCAAGCATTCTTTTGGCCCGGAAGCACTCCGGATCTCCAAGAATACTACCAGACTTGCCAGCGGGTAGTGAAAAGAGGTGACCACCTTAAAGCTAAACAAGGACCCTTACCCATAGTAGAAGAACCTTTTCACAGGGTAGTGATAGACCTAGTGGGACCCTGATTAAACCCAGTCCGTAAGGGAAGAAATACATATTGGCCATGGTAGATTATGCTCCCTGGTACCCAGAAGCAATAGCCCTATCAAATATAAACGTTGAAACTGTAGCGGATGCCATGGTCAAAATCTTCACCAGGGGAAGGTTCCCCAGAGAAATAGTATGCGACCAAGGGGGGACACTAAAGCACATGGCCCCCTCTACTGCCCCAGGCCCCCACTACAGCCCCTGTACCCCCTCTCAGCCCCTGTGACCCCACCAGAGCCCCTGCCCACATTCTACTGCCCCTGTGTCCCCCCCTACTGCCCCTGGCTCTCACCACAGCCCCTGTCCAACCCATCTACCAGGATATGTTATCCTAGCTGTCCATTGGGTAGAGACCCTGGGACAGACCACCCCTATGGCAGCAACCACACCTCATCCCCTAGGCAGTATGGAAAAACGTGCTCAATAAGATAAGGTAAATGCTGAAGCTAGCAGTAATCGAACCTTGCCAGAGCCCCTGGCTGGAACTTAAGTGGGACAGTACGACCCACTTCTGTATCGACTACTGCAAGCTTAATGACCAGACGGTGACTGAGATCTATCTCATGCCCGGGGTAGATGAATTACTAGACAGGATGGCCAGAGGAAACTATCTAACCACCATTGATCTGTGCAAGGGATATTGGCGGATCCCCCTGGATATGGAGGCCATCTCAAAGTCGGCATTCATCACCCCATTTGGCTTGTATCCATTTATGTTCATGCTGTTTGGGATTAAGAATGTCCTGGCTACCTTTTAGTGGATGGCCAACCGGCTCCTGGACTTCGCATGTGCGTATCTGGATGACATAGCCATCCATAGCCGCACACGGAAGGACCATATCTTGCACATTTCAGAGATGCTGGTTAGAAGCTGCGCTGCTGGGTTATCCCTCCGGCCCAACAAGTGCCATGTAGGAATGACCAAGGTACAATACCTTGGTCATCATGTAGGGTCTGGGAAATGATGCCCCGAACCTATTAAAGTAGAGGTGGTAGCCAACTGGCCTCAACCCCCAAATGAAAGCTCAAGTCATGACACTCTTGGGGACAGATGACCACTCCTGCAAATTCATACCTGACAACAGTTCCATACCCAAAGCCCTGATGGAACTGACCAAAAAGAATCTTCCCCAAAAAGTCCCCAGAGTGTAAGGATACTTTTCAACACTTGCTTTAACCAATGCTCCAGTTAGCCCCTCCTGACCATTGCAAACGATTTGTTGTTCACACAGATGCCTCCATGTTTGGCTTGGGAGCTGTGTTAAGCCAGGTCAGTTAAGATGGCATGGAACATCCTCAGTCACAATCTAATACCCATAGACGTCAGCTGTGCCACCATGGAGAAAGAGTGCCTAGCCCTGTTGTGAGAAATTACAACTTTATATATACAATCAAACTTTCACGCTGATGTCCAACCACAACTCCCTGATCTAGCTCAAGTAGCTGGGGACAACACCAGATTATTACAGTGGAGACCTTCAGCCCTACAATTTCACTATGCAGTACCGATCAGGCAGAAAAAACATAACGCCGGTGATGGACTGTCTCAGCAAACGGAACTGGAGCCATAAAGCATATACTTCCTGACATCCCAAAGCCAACCCGTCGTGACTGTGCTGCAGTGCCAGGGACATTAGGGGGAGCCGTGTGAATAAACCATGAACATTACCCCAAAGGGAAAAATAATCACTCTAGTTGCCTCCCCTAAACTCGGCAGGCATCCTACAACTATTCTTCATGATCTGGAGCTCAAAGACCAGCTTTCCAGGGATAACATTTGTGTGGGAGTTCTTAACATTTGTGCTGGGAGATAATTAAATGAAACAATGTCGTTTACAATTCTCTCCCAGCCAGAGAATACAAAACCTGTGTATAAAACCTTGTACTTTTCTCAATAAAGACACACCACTTTTCACCCTTCACCATGTCTAGGCTGATGTTTGTTTGGGTATGCGTTATAATCACTTTCGACTTGCGGGAAATAGGGAGAAGCGCTCAGTGGAGATACTCAAGTGGAGTATAGGAGATCCGCTACAGAAACTATAGGATTTGGATATTTAAAAAACACAGATTTCTAAGAAAATCAGGACCGAGTACTTACAGTAGCATGCACATTTGCTAATTACAGTTCACTTATTTTTTGCATGCAAACGATAATTTTAAGGCCCGGGACATACTTGAAAATTAAAGAAATCTCAATTTATCCTTCCTGGCCAAATATTTTATAAATAAATAAGTACTATTTACCCTCTGGCAGCAAGGCCCGGCCTTAGGGGTGTGCGGGCTCTGCGGCCGCACAGGCGCCATGGCACTAGGGGCGCCATGGGGCCGACACAGCTTGCAAGTTCTATTGACACACAGGATGTTTTAGGGGTTGGGAAGTGTGAGGAGGCTCCTCTCACCTCGCAGATGCAGAACCAATGACCATCTAATCGCTCTCTGCAGTGTCTTCCTTCTGTAAAAGTTAGAGACAGAGAGTGCACAGGGGATTTCTGGCTGCACACTGCCTTGCAGGAGTTTCCCGATGCAGAGTGAGTCATGGGAGGCGAGGTGTGCACTGTAGCTAATCAATACACTTTTACTGGATGTATCCGCGGCACAGTGTTGTGACTTCTGCCCTGCCACTAATTACTGTAAGTAACCACTGGAGTTCCAGCCAGTTCCAGTGGCAATGTGAGTATAGCATGAGTACCTATTTCAGAACAGCCTCTGCAGAAGCCTCAGATTTTCTTAGTTTTGGGCGGCTGTCCCAGCCTGCCCTGAGAGAGGTGATGATTGGGGAAAATCAGCGAGTTCTTTCCCCAACCTGCCGCAATATACCGCCCTTGTAGCAGTGCCGCCCCTGTAGCAGTGCCATATAGATGGATCGGCCCTGTAGACACATAAAAAATTACATTCTACACAAGTACTCACCTACATTTAAATATGTACACACACAATTGTGCTACTTAGACAGTTCACTCTGAAATCACACACATTGACACTACAAACACACTGGCACTAGACACGAGGGCCACCATCAGGGGGTGACAACCATGACGGTTGTCATGGGCCCGGCGGTCCTGGGGGGCCCGGACTGCTTTGGCAGTCCTGGTCCCCACATTCCCTCTCTGCACATATTTAAAGCGATGATCGCTATATATATGTGCAGCCGGGGCCCCCCGGCTCCCTGTACTTGCAGACGAAGCCCAGCAGACTGCAGCAGTACTTTACAGCTCTTCCTTCTCTCTAACTCCTGCGAGACCCGCAGC
>OW240917.1:47457366-47494688 GCA_933207985.1 Pelobates cultripes | reverse complement strand
CTCTGCATTCACTACACATTAACACACTCTCTGCATTCACTACACATTAACACACTCTCTGCATTCACTACACCAACACACACTCTGCATCCACTACACACTAACACACTCTCTGCATTCACTACACTAACACACACTCTGCATTCACTACACTAACACACACTCTGCATTCATTACACTAACACACACTCTGCATTCACTACACTAACACACATTCTGCATTCACTATACTAACACACTCTGCATTCACTACACTAACACACTCTGCATTCACTGCACTAACACACACTCTGCATTCATTACATTAACACACACTCTGCATTCATTACACTAACACACACTCCGCATCCACTACACTAACACACACTATGCTATCACTGCACTAACACACACTCTGAATTCACTACACTAACACACACTCTGCTTTCACTACACTAACACACTGCATCCACTACACTAACACTAACACACACACACACACTCCGCATTCATTACACTAACACTCTGCATCCACTACACTGACACACACTCTGCATCCACTACACTGACACACACTCTGCATTCACTACACTAACACACTTTGCATTCACTACACTAACACACACTCTGCATTCATTACACTAACACACACTCTGCATTCACTACACTAACACACTCTGCATTCACTACACTAACACACATTCTGCATTCACTATACTAACACACTCTGCATTCACTACACTAACACACTCTGCATTCACTGCACTAACACACACTCTGCATTCACTGCACTAACACACACTCCGCATCCACTACACTAACACACACTCTGCTATCACTGCACTAACACACACTCTGAATTCACTACACTAACACACACTCTGCATTCACTACACTAACACACTGCATCTACTACACTAACACACTGCATCTACTACACTAACACACATTCTGCATTCACTACACTAACACATTCTGCATTCACTATACTAACACACTCTGCATTCACTACACTAACACACTCTGCATTTACTGCACTAACACACACTCTGCATTCATTACATTAACACACACTCTGCATTCATTACACTAACACACACTCCGCATCCACTACACTAACACATACTATGCTATCACTGCACTAACACACACTCTGAATTCACTACACTAACACACACTCTGCTTTCACTACACTAACACACTGCATCCACTACACTAACACACACACACACACTCCGCATTCATTACACTAACACTCTGCATCCACTACACTGACACACACTCTGCATTCACTACACTAACACACTCTGCATTCACTACACTAACACACACTCTGCATTCATTACACTAACACACACTCTGCATTCACTACACTAACACACTCTGCATTCACTACACTAACACACATTCTGCATTCACTATACTAACACACTCTGCATTCACTACACTAACACACTCTGCATTCATTGCACTAAAACACACTCTGCATTCACTGCACTAACACACACTCTGCATTCATTACACTAACACACACTCCGCATCCACTACACTAACACACACTCTGCTATCACTGCACTAACACACACTCTGAATTCACTACACTAACACACACTCTGCATTCACTACACTAACACACTGCATCTACTACACTAACACACACTCTGCATTCACTGCACTAACACACACTCTGCATTCACTGCACTAACACACACTCCGCATCCACTACACTAACACACACTCTGCTATCACTGCACTAACACACACTCTGAATTCACTACACTAACACACACTCTGCATTCACTACACTAACACACTGCATCTACTACACTAACACACTGCATCTACTACACTAACACACATTCTGCATTCACTACACTAACACATTCTGCATTCACTATACTAACACACTCTGCATTCACTACACTAACACACTCTGCATTTACTGCACTAACACACACTCTGCATTCATTACATTAACACACACTCTGCATTCATTACACTAACACACACTCCGCATCCACTACACTAACACATACTATGCTATCACTGCACTAACACACACTCTGAATTCACTACACTAACACACACTCTGCTTTCACTACACTAACACACTGCATCCACTACACTAACACTAACACACACACACACACTCCGCATTCATTACACTAACACTCTGCATCCACTACACTGACACACACTCTGCATCCACTACACTGACACACACTCTGCATTCACTACACTAACACACTTTGCATTCACTACACTAACACACACTCTGCATTCATTACACTAACACACACTCTGCATTCACTACACTAACACACTCTGCATTCACTACACTAACACACATTCTGCATTCACTATACTAACACACTCTGCATTCACTACACTAACACACTCTGCATTCATTGCACTAACACACACTCTGCATTCACTGCACTAACACACACTCTGCATTCATTACACTAACACACACTCTGCATCCACTACACTAACACACACTCTGCTATCACTGCACTAACACACACTCTGAATTCACTACACTAACACACACTCTGCATTCACTACACTAACACACTGCATCTACTACACTAACACACACTCTGCATTCACTACACTAACACACACTCTGCATTCACTACACTAACACACTGCATCTACTACACTAACACACACTCTGCATTCACTACACTAACACACACTCTGCATCTACTACACTAACACACACTCTGCATTCCCTACACTAACACACTGCATCTACTACACTAACACACACTCTACCTTCAATACACTGACACACTTTGCATTCACTACACTAACACACACTCTGCATCCACTACTCTAACACTAACTCTGAATTCACCACACTAACACACACTCTGCTTTCACTACACTAACACACTGCATCCACTACACTAACACACACTCTGCATCACTAAACCCATTGCATCTAGTACACACAAACACTGCATCCACTACACTGACACACACTCTGCATTCACTACACTAACACACTGCATCTGCTACACTAACACACACTCTGCATTCACTACACTAACACACACTCTGCATCCACTACACTAACACACACTCTGCATTCCCTACACTAACACACTGCATTCACAACACTAACACACACTCTGCCTTCAATACACTGACACACTCTGCATTCACTACACTAACACACACTCTGCATCCACTACACTAACACACACTCTGCATTCACTACACTGACACACACTCTGCATTCACTACACTGACACACTCTGCATTCACTACACTAACACACTGCATTCACAACACTAACACACACTCTGAATTCACTACACAAACACACACTCTGCATTAACTGCACAAACAGTATCAAATGCACACAAACACTACATCCATTACACACATTCTAATTCACTTCCACTATACACACCACATTCAGTCCTGCATCATTGTCAGCGGACTAGGTAGGAGTCCTGTGGGTGGACTCGTGGGCCGGGCAGGGGGGGAGGAGAGGTGAACTTGTGTTTTGTCAGGGGCCTCAAAGTTTCTGATGGCAGCCCTGCTAGGGAACAGGGAGTGGCCAGAGAGAAATGTGGCCAGGGGGCACTGTGAAAATTTTTCGCACAGGGCGCCTAAAGGTCTAAGGCCAAACCTGACTGGCAGAACCAAATGTGGAGAATCCAGTCCAGATTGACTACACTTTGCCCATTATACACTTTTAGGTTGTTGGTTTTTTTTGGGTGATGTTGGTGCAAGGACATCATAATCTCTGACTATGATGGACATCCAGCATGTGATCATTTTGTAAGATGAGAAAGTGGCTCTGTGTTGGAGCAGTACTAGAAAGCATTGACCTCAAAATTCCCAGTATAAGACCTCCAGGTGTGGTGAACAATAGCTCCCATTAACTTATGACAAACACTTGCTGTGCTTTGTTGGCATTGTGAAAAGCCACTTGATTTTTTTCTCACTTGCACATGTTATAATAGCTTGTTGTATGACTGGTATAAACCATATTCATGGAAGTCACTTCTGGCCAGCCATGGAGACTTTCAAATAGAAGAAATCGGGTAATATGTGTGGCATATCCTACAATGCATTGAATCAAATTAACTGAAAACTTGTGTTGCCTCAATAAAATGTATAAATATTTGTTGTAGATTTCTGGTAATATTGTCATATAGTGCTATAAATCTGGATGTGTAACACCAATCTTTAGTGACTTTTTTTAATATATATTCTTTATTTTTGTTGTGCAAAAAAAGGTTAACATGCATGCCTGTAGTGCCATGACTGAAGTAGCAGGAAGTTCAATGCATTCAGTGCATGACATAGTATTGAGTTACACATTTTTGCTAAGTTAACATGTTAATGCATATCGTGCCATCATATAGTTAAGGTTTTGTAGTAATAAATGACTACAAATGGTCATGCGAACTGGCGTCCTCGTTATATACAATCAGATTACCATGTATTAAAATAATTATACAAAGTCTTGAAGAAATATCTTTAAAGCATGAAGGAAACAATGGTATGTTCTCAGGTAGGGTCAACTTTAGATTTGCTTGGGAGCTGACATGCTGGTATGGGGCTGTAGGCAGGCGGGAAAACTGTCAGGCTTGTGGTGTGGCCGCATAGAGATGGCCTTATTTTTAGGTAACATACAGCGCCTTATATGCCCTCGCTGCTAGAAAATTTTTCAATATCTGTCACACAAATTAACATTGCAGTTGTAGTCCTATTTATAGCATGGTGAACTGTGTGTGTCACATTTGTTCATGTCCTGCGTCTCATCTCGCCTCCCCGGATACTTGCTCTTCCTTATCCACCTTCACGCCCCTCTGCACCCCCCCACCCTCCCGTGGTCGCTCCCTCTCTCGTATGCCCAGTCCCCATATGCTTTCGGAACACTCTCTGTCTTTGGGGTGGAGGAGTCCCCCCTTATGTTCACTTGTCCTACTCTATACTCTTTGTATGAGTCACTTGTGTGTGGGTTGCCATGCTGGGAACATAATGTGCTCACTGCGCCTGTGTTGCTCAGTGGGACATCCGTTAAGCTTGGTTAAACAGGTATTCTATATGGGTCTAGGGTGTTGTCTAAACACTCAGGTCAGGCTCTCTGTGTAGTGTTCATTTGTATTATGTTGTCTGTCCTCTCCCCCTGTACATGCTGTGTTCCCTTCTGTCCTCCCCCACTCACCGAGTCCCTCGCACTTTCCAGTCATTCCACATGTCTCACGGAAGGGCCGTGTAGCAAAGGTATTGGGCATGAGGTGTCCGTCTGAGGGAGAAAAAAAAGGGAGAATAGTAAAATCAACGTAAAACAGAAATTTTGATACTTAAGGGTCTGTTAAGGGCTTGGTTCTCACATTTGCCTCCCTTATGTCCAGTGGATAGGCATGTGGTCAGCACTCCTGTGTTCGAACTGTCCTATGGAGGGTTCGGTGGACGTGGCCTTCTCTGTGCCACTGCCGCCTCAGAGCTTCTCTCCTGTTCCAGGCTGTCGCCAGCTGCACTTGGGGCCTTACTTCTCGCAGCTGCCGGATGATTGGCATGAACCTTCTCCTTTCTAACAGGGTTTAGAATGGTAGGTCTTCAAATACCTTGATGTGGAAGTTATCCACGGTAGTGGTAGGTGCCTTCTGTGATTGGGCCAGGATTGCCATTTTAACCGAGATATCCCGGGTAATGGCAATAATGTCTCTGGGTGCGTCGGCGGGAGCCGCCAGGGCCTTCTGGATTCTGAATACTGCTGTGATGGGCCATGCTTCACCGTTTTTCTTTGCCCCCATCATGATCTCCACTTTGTTAGCAAATTCCAGCAAGGACTTCCACACCTCACGTAAGTTGAGCAATAGCTTTTTAATATCTCCTTTTGTAGAGCGTGAGTCGTCAGAGTTAGGGTCCTCTGTCCGGTACACTGCATTGGCAGTCTGTGTGGTCGGAGGGCCCTCTTTGTAAGCAGATGCCTCCGATTCACTGGAACATCGGTGCCTACCCTGTACCATCTTAGGCTTTTGCAGCCTGTCAAAGGACCGCCTAATATCAGGCAGATAGGAACGCTCCAGGCCAGTTGTTTCCTTATGTTTTCACTCCATCTCAATGTCAGGGGTATCAGGGTCATTAGCAATCTGGTTTTCAGAGCAGTGTGCTGCAAATTCGTGGTAATAATTAGTGTGTTCAGCCAGAGCTCCACACCAGCACGTCTTGATAGTTGCTCAGCTGGCAACCCCCCCCCCCCCTTTAGTGACTTTTAAGTGGGAATATGAGCTGCATAGGCAGAAGTAAATAAAATGCATAATATTG
Organism: Pelobates cultripes; assembly: GCA_933207985.1. Taxonomy (NCBI): domain Eukaryota; kingdom Metazoa; phylum Chordata; class Amphibia; order Anura; family Pelobatidae; genus Pelobates; species Pelobates cultripes. The sequence continues at coordinate 47,488,409 of OW240917.1, read as the reverse complement.
GGAGTATTGCAAAAATATATGAAACAATCCAAAGTCACTTCACTAATAAAAAAGATAGCACTATGATCCTCACAGAAATAGTATATTACAGAAACTCCACATACTTTGCAGAGGTCATTTTTACACCTTCGGGGACCCTAAAGGGGCCGACCAGCTCTCTTCCCATGATTCCGGCCCAAAACATGACTCCATCACCGCCTTGCTGACGTCGCAGCCTTGTTGGAACAGGGTGGCCGTCCACCAACCATCTACTACTCCATCCATCTGGACCATCCAGGGTTGCACGGCACTCATCAATGAACAGGACTGTTTGAAAATTAGTCTTCATGTATTTTTCTGCCCAATGCAGCCGTTTCTGCTTGTGAGCATTGGTTAGTGGTGGCCGAATAGAAGGTTTATGCACAGTTGCAAGACTCTGGATGACTCTACACCTTGATGTCCGTGGGACTCCAGAGGCACCAGCAGCTTCAAATATCTGTTTTGCTGCTATGTAATGGTATTTTAGCAGCTGCTCTCTTGATCCGATGCATGGATCTGGCAGAAATCTTCCTCAATGTGCCTTTATCTGCACGAACCAATCTGTGCTCTGAATCAGCCACAAATCTCTTAATAGTGCGATGATCACGCTTAGGTTTTCGTGAGATATCTAATGTTTTCATACCTCATCCAAGGCATTGAACTATTTCACTCTTTTCGGCAGCAGAGAGATCCTTTTTTTTCCCCCATATTGCATGAAAATGGTGCTCTGCTTAATAATGTGGAACACCCTCCTTTAGTAGTTTTTCCTTAAATTGGGCTCACCTGGCAATCTAATTATCACAGGTGTCCGAGATTGTTTTCAGTGATCAAAAGAGCCATGAGACACAATGCCATCCATGAGTTAAACTGAAAAACAAAATATTTAATCTTTGTGACACTTAAATTGAATTTGCATAATAATTTGGAACAGGGTGTAATAGTAGAAAAACATAGGGCAATATTGCAAATGTAACATGGAATGTGAAGAGAAAATAAATTCACTCACAAACCCAGGTTCATTGAAGGCATATCAATTAAAAAGTCTTGAAACGGCCTCAGAACATTATGGACATCAATTCATGTAAGGAAAGGAAAAAATACTAGTGCAGAGTTTCTCATTAAAAGACACTTCTTTATTACAAGATACACTTACAGGATAAAAGTTGTACACAGGCAAATCTCAATCTGGCACGAAGATGGTAGGTTCCAGTCCTTGGATCCAGATACAAAAAAGGATAAATCACCAAGGCAGAAGGTGAGTGAAGTAAGAAAAACAAAAAACAACAATAAAGACGAAACTCTATCAAAAGAAGCTACGTGTTTCATTCAATACAGCATGAACTTCTTCAGGGGCACAAAATAAAAGTCCTTTTCTTTCAGCAGCATACTGCCATAAGTCCAGTAATCTGTATTTAAACCGGCAGAGCGTTGGTGCCAAATTTCTTAAGCCAATCCACAAATTGGGTGCTTTCGTGTGCGTTGTTATTCAAGCGCCTCCAGGTTCACGGGTAAAGCCTCGATCTCCTATCGCTTTCGCTTCTGGCCGTAATGATGGAAGAATCAAGCCTTGCGATGCGTTCCAATCACCAGCGTGCTTTCCAATGCTCATAAATGAGCGTAGAAGTCCATAATGTCCGAAGTGTAACAAGTTTTCACAATCTAAGAAAATTACTAAAGAAGATCAAAGGAAAGACACAAAAGAATATAGAAAGTTTACAACGTGATTTTGAGTTGTAAACTTCACAAGAAAGCTGTGCTTTTTTCTTTTTTAGTGGAACCCCCCCCCCCCCCAGGGGCCAGCATAAAAGAAAAAACACTTCCCATCATGTGGAAACAGAAACAATCAGGACAGAAATGCAAGAAACTCCTGTAATCAATCTCTATAAGGTGCCTGAAATTTCTGTATTTTTGTGGAGGGATCTCACTTTTTGCCTTACGTTTACTACCTACAGATCAGGTCTGAATGGTAATTTTACTCAATTTGTTTTAGAAATCTGAGATTTAAACGAACACTATTGGCACTTAAACCACTTAATCTCAATTAAGTGGTCTGGGTGCCATGTGCCCTCCATTTTAACTCTGCAGCTGAAAACATTGTCATTCTGCAGGAAAGCAATGTTTTTATTATATGTTAACCTACCACTGGTGGCTGTCATACTGGAAGTCACTAAAGACGTCTTTGCAAATTAGTGAAGTAAAACTCCTGTATTTCTATCAGACATTCTAATCTAATTCAGGGGTAGTCAACCTTTTAATATCTACCGCCAAATTTGTATCTTTGTTGATGGTAAAATTTCCTTACCACCCACCAGTGCCGCAGTAACTAATTTTATAGCGCAAGTTCAATTTAAAAAAAAAAGATTGTTTTTATAAATATGCACTTCAATTTTTTTGTTTTATTTTTTTCCTTTTTTATTATTCTACTTTTTTCTATGTGTGTTTGTCAGGTGCTATGTGTGTTTGTGTGTGAGGGGGCAGTGTGTTTGAGAAGAGTGCAGTGTCTGGCTGAGGGGTGATGTGTGTGTGTGTGTGTGAAGGGTGCTGTGTGTGTGTGTGAAGGGTGATGTGTGTGTGTGTGTGTGTGTGTGTGAAGAGTACAGTATGTGAAGGGTGCACTGTGTGTGGGGGGGTTGATATGTGTGTGAGGGTTGCTGTGCGTGTGTGAATGGTGCTGTGCGTGTGAAGGGTGTTGTGCGTGTGAGGTGCTGTGCGAGAGGTGCAGTGTGAGAGGTTCTGTGTGACAGGTTCTGTGTGTGAGAGGTGCTGTGTGTGAGGGGTGCTGTGTGTGTGAGGGGTGCTGTGTGTGTGAGGGTTGCTGTGCATGTGTGAGGGTTGCTGTGCGTGTGTGAGGGTTGCTGTGCATGTATGAGAGTTGCTGTGCATGTGTGAAGGGTGCTGTTTGTGTGTTAAGGGTGCTGTGCATGTGTGAGGATGGCAGTTTGTGTGAGGGGGCAGTCATTGTGTGTGTGTGAGTGGTGCTGTGCTTGTTTGAGGGGGGCAGTGCATATGAGGGGGGCAGTCTGTGTGTGGAGGAAGTGCGTGTGTGTGTGTGAGGGGTGTAGTGTGTGTTTGTGTGAGAAGGATGCATAGGGTCTATGTTGTGTACAGGTGGGTGAGATGTGAAAATCTTAATGTCTCCCCATTCCTTCTTCTTACCTTTCACCAGAGAGGGGGGACCTAATGCTGCAAGCTCTGGTGGTCCAGTGGTGGCATGTTTACTTTAGCCTGCAGCTCCTACGGCTGCAGGCTGATTCTCCTGTCCTCCTGCAAGCACAGCACTCTATCGGTGCGTTGCCATGGTAACGTGCCGCAACGTTCCAAACAGCCTGCTCGCGGGTGGAACACAGAGCTTCCCAGGCCCTTCCCTCTCTCTGCTGGAACTAAATGCCAGTGGGCCGGTGAGGGATATCTTTGTTCCGAGAGTGCTTACAGTAAGGCTGGCACTGCATGGGCTGGCAGGGGAGATTAAAGGATCTCCCCTAGCGGCCTTGGTCCACAGCCATCGAGGCCCACTGGGCATTTTCTGCAGAACCCACCACTGCCCACCGGAAATCCCTAACCACTCACTAGTAGGGACCAGGTTGACTACCCCGATCTAATTAGTGCAGTGTTTTGCTGTGCATGTGCACTAACCTCCTAATGCTTTCCTATGGGAAAATATTGTATTGGCTGAGATCATTGACCTCGAGGATCTCAGCCAAAGAGGTAGAGCTTCACCAAGGAGACTGGTGATACGGGAAAGAAAACGTAAGTAAACTACCTTTCTCAACCCTTGCAGCTGGGAGCCCGGTAACCTAAACAGTGACTAGGGCACTATAGCATTAGGAATACATATTTAGTGTTCCTTTAAGAGTTTTTTTTAACTGCCTATGGTTGCGAAGGTGAGTATTACACTTAAAGATACCTCCTTGAAAAATAAAAGTACTTTCTGTCTCCCAGTTAAGATCATTTGTTTGAAGCATATATCATTTTAGTCACAAGAGAGGTTGACCAAATTGTTTGCAACCATTTTGGACCAGGAGAGTAAAACAGATTGACAAAAATGTGAATTGCAAGCTTTAAAAAAACTAAACCGGAATACTAAGCTGATTATCTGACCAGCTGGTAATGGGGGGGAGGTGTTATTCTAGTCCAAGATAGGGCTGAATATGTACAAGAGGTTCGAAGACAATTAGGTGACCTAGAGACTTATCAGAAACCTGAGAGTAATCCTAACAAACAATTACAAATTAAGATAAAAGATATGTTAACTAGTGGTTTGGATAATAATATAATTGCTCGAGAGTTATACAAATTTCTGTTCATTGTCCCTTTGTTCTACACAAGTCCAAAAATTCACAAATCCTTAACAAAGCCATTGTGACCTTCATAGGTTTTTTTTGTTATCGCTAGTCTCCAAGGTTTTGGATCAGAACATGAGACCATACTAGGTACAAGTCAAGTCATATGTGAAAAAAACATCTCTGAAGTTTAAAAAAAAAAATTAAATTAGTGGGTTTCATAAAAATGTTTGGTTGGTGACATTTGATGTCACCATTGGCTATGCTTCTATTCTCCATGAGAAGGAATAAACGCATCAGAGACTGTACTTTCATTTAGATCTACCTGTGGACTCCATAACCTTTGTGGTATTATGGTATTATGAGACTGCAATTTTCTTTTTGATAGCAGGTGCTATTTTCAATGTTGGGTGACTTCCATAGGCTCCAATGTGGAACGCACAAACAGCATCCTCATGTCACAATTTGAAGTGAGGTTTACACCCATGACATCGTTCAATTTTTTTAATTCTTGTTCTAACACCAGAGGATAAATAGAAGCCACTGGGCTCTGGTGTAAAAAATCACCCTGGGGCCCCCAATGTGTCTCATCCCCCCCGCCCCCAGCCAATGTACCAATTATACTACTAAGAATTGTCCAGGCACTCAATCCCCACAGCCCTGCCATGTGTCTCTTTCTCCCACCTTGCCCCTCTATAGATTCAATGCATGCTGGCATCCCAAACAGCTCCTAAGGGAGCAGGTGGATGCTATAAAAAATAATCACAAATTAGTCCCTTAATGTCTCATTCCCCCCTAGCTCTTCCATTTGTCTCATCCTCTCCTTTCCCAGTCCCTCAGTTTCTCTCATTCTCTCCCTACACCCCCTCCATGTGTCTTATTCGCCCCAGGCCCGCCATGTGTCTCATCCTCCCCTCAACTCCTCCATGTGTCTCATGCTCAACTCCAAGCCCTTTTGTGGCGAAACCAACCTCACCACTGTACACTGGAGAAGCCTGGTTGCTCGCCTGCTCCCTTTAGACTATGGTCCTGCATTTTAAACTTTTTTTTTACTGGCAGAAAGGTTTATTCGTGCCTTTCTGCGGACTGTTAAAGCCATGCTACCCCAGATAGCTATGCCATGGAGCCCAGCCGTATACTGAAAGACTGTATGAAAGACTTTGGCTCCATGGCTATTGAACTGTATGTATGTGATCTGAGCGCCATTCGGTAATAATGTGCACTCAGATCTAAGCTATCTGGGGATATGTAGAATGTCTATGTTTTATGGAATAAATGTAACTGTATGTAATTTTATGTCTTTTATTGTATTGTTACTGCCATGTGGTTAATGGAGTCTTGCCTCTGTCCTGGGAGATAATTGGATTACTTCACAATTATCTCCAGGATGTAATTGTGGGTGTGTTTTACGGTTCTCCTTTAAACAATTGGTTGTACTGTGTCCCACCCTGTGGGATGTCCCCTTGCATGGGGACTTGCATAAAAGCCAGTGTGTGGCCATTACAGTGCAGTTCCTGCTTAACCCTCAAAGTGAAGTGTCGTCTCATTATTGGGGGAGGATTTATTGTATGCTGTTTGACTGCTAGGAGTGTAAACCTATTCGCATGGTTTTTCCTATTCGGCTGTTTCCAGTATTCGTCTGTTTGCAGTTCGGGAGAGTGGTGATTGCAGTAGCTGTCTGTGCATCTGAAAAAGGTGAATATCGAGTTTTAACCTCTTGTGGGCAAAACGAGTTCCTCCTTGTGTCTCATTCTCCTCTCCAGCTCATTCAAGTGTTTCTTTCCCCCCAAACTCCTCCATGTGTCTTATCCTCCCCTCAGCCCCTCCAATTGTCTCATCCTCCCTTACAGCTTCACCATGTGTCTCATTCTCACCCCAGTTCCTCCATGTGTCTCATTTCCCCCCGAGCTTGTCATTGTGTTTCATTCCCACATCCCCCTCCCCTCCTGTACCTGTTCATCTCCATGTAATATGGCTGAACAGTGTTTAAGTTTTTACTAAAAAGCCAGTTGGCCAGAGTTAGGAGAAATTTCCCATTTACAATTGCTCATCTTGTAATTCCATGATTAAGGATGATTCCTTTTATCATCCTTTATAGTGGTAAAAAATAAATACTATGCCAATAATCTTGTAACTTGCACCTCTCCTTATGTTATTTGCTAAAATGTTGTTTAATCTATGTTGGCCAGACCACTCAAAAAATTAGAGAGAGGTTCTCAAAACATAGGTCCACGATTTGAACTAGGCCGACAGAACTACCAGTACCTGGCTGCACCCTATTATAAACACAATCATAATCTCTCTCAAATGTAACATTTTGCAGTGGATTCCTGAAATAAAAAGAGATAAACTGGATTAAGTAACTTGATGCTCTAGCACCAAAAGGGTTGCACCTAGAATATGATGTGCTCTCTATCATTCAGATTTGATTATGTACAATTGTTTTTCGTTTATTAATTTATTGTTTTTAATCCTTTGTTTCTTTTTTATAGAGATGGTCTTGTCATCAATGGTGGTGACTCTTCACATTGATTCAGAAGGAATGGAGTTATCCCATCTTCTACATTTAGTTCTTAAAGCAAATTTGTAAATTTAATCTAGCTCTCTTTATGAATATGACATATACTTTAGAATTGATTTATTTAACCATTAAGCATTTTACATCCTCAGTAGCACTTCAGCACTTTTCATTGTATATTGCATGATATTGTATGGTTATCCTGTTTTGTTTTGTTTTTGTTTTTTTTTAATAAAAGATTGAGTATTCACTTTCACATATTCAGCACTTTTTTATTTTCTCACTAGCACTTTAGATAGCATTCTGTACTATAGCCACAAGATGGCATTAGAATCCTAATCACAATGGTAGTTTAGGATTTTGATTATGCTATGAATTTTTATGGCAGTATATTGAATAGATATGATTACACTTTAATGTATATTTCACTCAGGCTGTCATTGAGCGATATGATTCCAGTTTTTCCTTCTATTTTCTACTTTTTATTTCTATTTTTGATCCCTGTTTTGTTATCAAGTTTATGGAAAACTTTAAAGGAACACTATAGTCACCTAAATTACTTTAGCTAAATAAAGCAGTTTTAGTGTATAGATCATTCCCCTGCAATTTCACTGCTCAATTCACTGTCATTTAACCCATTCAGACCGGAGGGCGTACTATTACGCCCTATTATAGGCGGCTCTAGACGCCGCCGGGCGTAATAGTACGCCCTCCAGTCTTTCGGTACTTACCCGGTCCCACGCCGGCGATCGCGGTGGGGGGGACTCCCAGGTAGCCCCCCGCGGCACGTCCGTCCTCCAGGAAGCCCCCCGGCCGTGTGAGAGTGGGGTCCTAGCGAGGACCCCACAATCACATGGCCAGGGATAGCTGGCTTCTGCATTGCCAGCAGGGGGGCTGCCTGTAATTACAGGTGGTCCCCCTGCTGGCTGAAAATAAAATTAAAACAAATGGTGTAAAAAAAAAATAATATATACTTAGATCATATATATATATTATATATATATATGATCTAAGTATATATATACACATATACATACACACATGTACACCGTCTAGGTGTATTTTACTATTAATATATATATAATTATATATATATAATAATATCAAATTACACGTAGACTGATACTGATTAAATATATATATAATTATTGTTATATATATATTTATATATATTATAAAAAAAATTAAAATGTAAATACGTTAAAAAATAAAATTAAAAAAATAATTAAAAATAAATAATTAAAAAATATATAGATGTGTGTTATTTCGTTCTAACTGTATTGTGAAATTAATATATATATATATATATATATATATAAAAATACACGTAGAACAAAATAATATATATATCTATATACATAAATATATGCGTATATATCACTATATATATACCTATATATAAATAAAAATATTTTTTAAAAATTATATAGATATATACATATATATACACATACGTATATATATACATATATTAATTCTACATATATATTTATATATTATTTTTACATAATTAGGTATCTTAATTAATTACAATTAGCAGGACCTGCCTGACAACCCATGCCGAAAGTAAAGGGAATTTAATTTGCTAGCACTATATTTAACTTTCCGAGACACCATAAAACCTGTACATGGGGGGTACTGTTCTACTCGGGAGACTTCGTTGAACACAAATATTTGTGTTCAGCTAAGTTTCCCGAGTACAACAGTACCCCTCATGTACAGGTTTTATGGTGTTTTCAAAACTTACAGCGTCAAATATAAGGCTTGCGTTTCATTTTTTTCACATTAAAATTCGCCAGATTGGTTACATTGCCTTTGAGACCCTATGGTAGCCCAAGAATGAAAATGACCCCTATGATGGCATACCATTTGCAATAGTAGACAACCCAAGGTATTGCAAACAGGGTATGTCCAGTCTTTTTTAGTAGCCACTTAGTCACAAACACTGGCCAAAATTGGCGTTTTTTGCATTTTTCACACACAAACAAATACTAACGCTAACTTTGGCCAGTGTTTGTGACCAAATGGCTACTAAAAAAGACTGGACATACCCCATTTGCAATACCTTGGGTTGTCTACTATTGCAAATGGTATGCCATTATGGGTGTAAATTTCATTCCCCGGCTACTATACAGTCTCAAAGGCAACGTAACCAATCTGGCGAATTTCAATTTCAAATGTAACGTGCTATATTTGACCCTGTAACTTCCCAAAACGCCATAAAACCTGTACATAGGGGTACTGTCTTACACGTGAGACTTTACTGAATACAAATATGTGTATTTTATTGCAGTAAAAGCAAACAGTATTATGACATTGACCGTTAAAATGTCATGTAGAACTAAAAAAATCCAAAAAAAACGTATTTTCTCCCATTTTTTTTCATATTAAATTATGTTTCATAGCTAAATATTTGATATTAAATGAAAGCCCTGTTTCCCCTGAATAAAATGATATATTATAAGGGTGGGTGCATTTACTATGAAAGAGGTGTATTACGGTTGGACAGACATGTAGCGCAAATGCCAGGTTTTGTTTACATTTTGTTTTGTTAACAACGTGTACATTTGGCTCCGTCCTTAAGGGGTTAAGAGTTAAATCACTTTGTTTCTGTTTATGCAGCCCTAGCCACAACTCCCCTGGCTATGATTGACAGAGCCTGCATGAAAAAAAAAAAACTGGTTTCACTTTCAAACAGATGTAATTTACCTTAAATAATTGTATCTCAATCTCTCTAAATTGAACTTTTATCACATTCAGGAGGCTCTTGCAGGGTCTAGCAAGCTATTAACATAGCAGGGGATAAGAAAATCTTAATTAAACAGAACTTGCAATAAAGAAAGCCTAAATAGGGCTCTCTTTACAGGAAGTGTTTATGGAAGGCTGTGCAAGTCACATGCAGGGAGGTGTGACTAGGGTTCATAAACAAAGGGATTTAACTCCTAAATGGCAGAGGATTGAGCAGTGAGGCTGCAGGGGCATGTTCTATACACCAAAACTGCTTCATTAAGCAGGTGACTATAGTGTCCCTTTAATATGACCTTTAGGATGTGTGAATACTGAAAAAAGTTTCTTAATTTCTTAGTTTCTTAATGATATAATTATTACTACAGTAATAAATAAAAATAAACTCTAGTGATTCTGGTACCTAGAGTGTTCCTTTAATCTAATATTGAGAAATATTCATGGAACTTAACAAAACTTGTCAAATCAACAAGAAATGCATGCAAGCTGGAATTTGTAGAAATGTTTATTTCGGCAGAGTTTTATTAGAGCTGCAGCATGTACAGAGCAGGGCAATCCTTAGTAAGTGGTTTGAATAAACAGGAACTGATTGATTTAATAAAATAAGAAACAAGCATCTACATCTTAAATGGTATATGGCTGCATAGCAAGAGCGAGAGGGAGGACGTAAAGCAAGACTTCCTCTCCAGCACCTTAGAGGCAAATAGAGAACAACCAATCGATTGTTACCAGCAGTAAGTCCTCCAACACATTCAGGGAGATGGAATTTTACTAATAATATCTTACAGAAATGTAACTTACGCAATGCTAAAATGGTTTATATTTGGTCTATATGTAACCAATGCATGGTTCTCTTTTATAATCCCCTGGAAGCACACCCCAATGAAATGCTGTGTATGCACATGGTATGTAGTGTTCATATGCTCCAATTGCAGTTCTTTTAGGATTCCAACGTTCCCTTCTGCAGCATATAAATCATTCCTTCATACTGACAGCATGGAAAGACTTGTCATCTACTACCCAGCAGCATACAGAAATCATAAATATCTAGTACAATATAGAGGAATTTAGAAAACCTGGTTTCTTTCTCTGGTCCCCAGATGGTGATAGTCTACAACTTCTAGAATTCTTTGAATGCAATAGATGACCACAGAATCATGGAAGTTGTAGTTCAGTAACATCTGGGGGGCAGAGTTTCAGATGCCTGCCGTATTGTATTGTAAATAATTTTTTCCTTCTTGGTTATGGTTAAAATGTCCATTTTGGCCACGATGGCCACGGGCCGAGACAGACCGGGGTGAGGGGCGATCAGTGGATCTCTCCTGCAGGCCAATGGAGGGTCTGTGCAAATGAAGTGTTGGCCCAGCTGCAGGCTAGAGTTCATTTACCACTAGGACCACCGGGGTTTACAAGTGATATCCCCCTCAATGAGCAAAAATAAGAAGGGAGGGAGAATATATATATAAATATATATATATACACACACACATTTTTTTTTTAAATACATATAATTATATATATTTGCCTTAATCTGCCCTCCCACACACACACAATACCTGCCAAAACATTTACAAACTGCACCCCACACACACATGCACCCTTTACACACACATTGCACCCCTAACACGAACACACACTGCACCCCTTCCACACACACTACATCTCTCACACACAGTGCACCCCATCACACACACTACACACACTGCTACTCTCACACACACACACTGCACACCTCCCACACTACACCCCTCACACACACTTCTCACACACACACTGCACACCTCACACACACACACATTTACTGGACCCTTCACACACACACACACACACACACACACATTGCACCCTCTACACACACAAGCTACACCCCTCACACACATACTGCATCTCTCACAAAAACACACACACACTGCACCCGTCACACACATTGCCACCCGTCACACATATTGCAACCTTTCACTCACAGTGCACCACTCAAACATGGAATGCACACGCATTGCAACCCCTCACACATGCATTGCACGCCTTACACATACTGCATCCTTCACACACATACTGCACCCTTCACATACACATTGCAGCCCCTCACACACACATCGCAACCCTTCTCACACACACAGTGCACCACTACACACATTACATTCCACCCTTATACACACACACACTAGATCCCCTACCCTGGATCCACACACTGACACATACACACACTTTAACCCCTCTAAACACTGTAAATCCTTTACACACATACAGACACTAGACCTCCTTAACACACAGTAGATCCCATATAGGCAAACACACTACATTCCCTAAATGCACACTCTTTGCAACCCTTACACACACTAAATTACCTGTGCACACACTCGCTACATCACCTTAAAACACTGTGCCCCCTATACACACACACACACACACTCTCTTCTGCTCCTAGCCACACATATTACACCACAAACACAACACAACTAAAACCGACTTAATTATACAAAACACCATACCCCAATCAGCTCTGTATATTCTATATAGACCAGATCAGGGGTATCTAAGCATGGGCACCCCAGATGTTGTGGACTACATCTTCTATCATGCTCTTACAGCCATAATGCTGACAAAGCATAAGGGCTGTAGTCCACAACATTTGGAGTGCCTGGTCTATATAGTCATATTAATGTTGACGTGTAAATGAGCACTGAGAGGCACTTCACTCTGCCTTTTTGCATGTACCATTAGAAATGGGCGATGTTTTAAATCCAGCTTTTCTAAACCATACCATGGGTTTCTGGACCCATTTTCTGACTTAATATATAGCGATTAATAAACAAGGAATACAGGTTATGAGTTACAGTTGTTCATAACAAAGTATCATTGTTTCTTAGAAACCTTTTACTGTGTTTATTGAGGCAATAGCACTTATCTTACAGAATTCTTAATGTACTCTGAGAGATACACGTCATATTAAGATTAACATTCTTTGGTTCAAGTGTTATAACAAAAAAGTAGAATGTAATCTAAGGCCAAAAGTTTAATCCACTTAGTGACTCAGTGCTATGTGACATTTATTTAATACACCTAATGCTGTTAAAGGACCACTATAGTGCCAGGAAAACATAGTTGTTTTCCTGGCACAATAGTGCCCTGACGGTGCCCCCACCCTCAGGGTCCCCCTCCTGCCCGGCTCTAGGGGATGGAAGGGGTTAAACTTACCTTTTTCTCCAGTGCCGGGCAGGGGACTCTCCTCCTCCTCTCCTCCTCCTCGGCTGAATGCGCATGCGCGGCAGGAGCCCGCATTCAGCCAGTCCATAGGAAAGCATTCACAATGCTTTCCTATATACACTGGCGTCTTCTCATTGTGAAAATCCCAGTGAGAAGCGCGGAAGCGCCTCTAGCGGCTGTCAATGAGACAGCCACTAGAGGCTGGATTAACCCTATTATAAACATAGCAGTTTCTTTGAAACTGCTATGTTTATAGAAAAAAGGGTTAAACCTGGCACCCAGACCACTTCATTAAGCTGAAGTGGTCTGGGTGCCTATAGTGGTCCTTTACATGAATGCTGCACACCTACATTTTAATCAACATGTTTATGCCCCATTGTACCTTTTGTGAGCACAGCAAATAAAAGAGACCAATGTGAGACTAAGTATTGCACATCAAAGAGCAGTGATAGGAGACAATAAGCCTGGCAGGACAAGAACAGCTGTGTTTATCTAAAGAAGACCAGCAGGGAGATTATTTCACTTGCAGGACAAGATGGGATGGCCCCACTAAAATTTCCATTCCAATACCCTCATTGGCAAGACAATAGGGATAGGAAGTTGCATAGCATTGAACCTGGGAGAGGCAAGTAACACAATGCATCCCCCACCACCTCAATTAAAATTCCTCCATGTACTATATTTTAGACTTGTGGGGGGAAATATTGTGTTTGTCTGAATCAGTTTGGAATAAAGTAAATATTAAATATTGGTTCATCCAAAAAGGATTTTGTCCGTGGTTCAATTCATTTTGAATGAAATTCGTCAGATATTATCGTCTCAGGATTTCAAATTTCAACTAAAGAAATGCTGTGTTCACCAGCTAACTCTTTCAGTGGTGTACTAGATTACATAAGTATTAGTTATAGCTCCCTAATTTGGTAGGCAGGTGTCTGTTTGGAAAATAGCTCCCTATTTTCATATTCCCTAAATTTGACAATCCCACGTAAGGATACCAAATCAGGGAGCTATTTACAAAGCAGCTAAAGGTTACAATTTAAAGGAACACTTTGTGTTAGGAATACAAACCTGCAGAGGCTGTTCTAGAGTTTATGAGGCCTTAGGCGAAACTCAAACGTGAGGCCCCGCTAACAAAAAAGTGAAAAAAATAGAGTTGCAATACATGCACACTGTCACATATACACATTGATGCACGGTTTACCTGTGTGTGTGACAGAGTGTGTCTGACAGAGAGAGAGAGTGTGTGTGTGTGTGTGTGTGTGTGTGTGTGTGAATGTATGTCTCTGTGAGCATGTTTGCGTTTTTGTCTGTGAGGATATATGTGTATGGGGTAGCTGCTTGAAGTGTGTTGCGTGTATGCCTTTGTGCATTGTGCTTATGGCAAAGCTACGTTTCTTGACTGTGTGTATGATGAATGTCTTCAGCTGGTGACTGTGACAAGGTGAGTAAAAGGGTACCAGTTGCAGGGAGAGCGTGACAGGGTGAAAGGGGTAAATGGACAGGGGGTAGTGAGAGAAAATGAGGTACAGGGAGTATGACATGGTTTGATGAGGGAGTGTGACAGGGCGAGTGGATAAAACATATTATAACCCTTTGCACCCACCAAACTCGTGAAAATGGAGGACCTCTGTGAGAGGGAATATGAAATATCGGACATGTGATAAGGTGTGAGGTTACCTGAGAAGAGAAAAAAAAAACAACTGGAAGAGGTTATGGGTGACTTGCGATCATACATGGGTCATATGTTGTAAATAGAGGACCTGTGAAAGAGACCTGTGACCTGTGAATTAAATACTCACATGCATATGACTGTTATTAGCTTGAGTCATTACTTTAAATTAACACCAAGTGCCTTTTTATAGCTTTGCAATAATACTTTTTATTTTTATTGGTAGGTTACAAAGCGAATGCAGAGGGTATCATGAAACCGCTGTTTGATCACTGTTATACATGCTAACATTTCGAATCGATATGTCTTCCATTTCTAGAAAAAACTTATCTGTGTCAATGTCTTCTTCATAATAACATAGAAAGATAGTTTGTATAAAAAAAAAACCCTCAGACCTATTAATTCCAAACTTTGATACAATCTGTTTCTGCTGTTGATCCAAATGAAAGAAAAAAATAAATAGTGGAAAAGACTACAACAGTGCCATAAAACAGGGGTAAAATCCCTCTTAAGACAAAATAATCAACAGATTTTGACATAGATCAGCAAGAGTAATAATTCCATCTAGTCTTAAATGATAAAATAATCTATTCTGTAACAAAAAAAAGTTTATGTGTTTTGTTTTATTTTAAATATGCTCTAATCTGAAATGTGACAGTATCTTTTTAAGGGAATTGCTAGAGAAAAGTTACTTTAAAAAAAAACAAAGTCATTTTTATATCAAGAGACAATGATTTAATATTTCAATTATGAAATAATAAACAAGATAATTAAGCCCATCAGCTCAAGGCAAAGAAAGTGCCAAGTTAGAGTTAGTTTAGCGAGATTTCTAACATTAATGACTGTAACTTACATGATACCTACAGGCCAAAAAGAGAAATGTATACGCAAAGATTAACCTCTTATACTCAAATGATTTGCCCTTTATGTGTGAGATCAGTGGGGATCCACAAATGCCCTCCCAGAGAAGTTAGAGGAACTTGGCTGGTTTGCAGTAGGGTTGAGGAGTTACTCTCCCACCTCTCAGGGTTACCACCACTCTGTCCACAAATGCCCATATTCAAGTTATTAAGAAAAAAGTGCCAAGGTTACTACTTTTAAAGTCTGCTACACATACACGGGAAAAGAAGCAGTGCCAGTGTCAGTCCAATTTTTGTCACTGTCTGCATATGTATATATCTGTGAATGTGTATTTGTGTGGATGTTTGTTTCCATATATTCACACATACATCCATACATCCACTTTCAGGAGTTTTCTCAAAATTGAGCAATACCCTTCCTGAGTTTTGTCTCTGGATCCACCCCTGGTTTTAACCTCTACAGTAAAAGTCAAAACAGTTCAAAGTGAAATCAGTAAAGCTTAGACCTTCAGAAATACCCAGTGGTTCCCAAACCCATCCTCAAGGCACCCCTATCAGTCCAGGATTTAGGGATTACTCAGTTGTGTCTAAGGTGGGTTTTTTTTTTGTTCTTCTAAAAACACCCTAGACACAACTGGGTTATCCCCAAATCCTGGACTGGTAGGGGTGCCTTGAGGATGGGTTTGGGAACCACTGGGAATACCTTATTTCAATTGTCTGTAGGAATAAGATATTTCAAAAGATCTATGGCGCACTTATATCACTTTGTACTATTTTGTGTTTAAATTGTTTTACACAATTCATTGGGTGTAATATTGGAAGGATACAGTAACTAGAAATAGAGATAATAAAGCGAAGGTAAGTGATAGGATGAGTAGGTTATATAAGATAGCAGTTATAAGTTGCAAGGCTTAATGATGCAATATGTATCTGCCATATGTAATACATTGTTACTATACGATGAAGCTAATATAGATTGTATCTAATGTAATGTTCTTCTTAACTGTATACAGTTGGTCAAATTAATCTGGAGGGAATTAACTGTATACACTCTGAGCAGGAAAAAGCACAATATCAGGATCTCAGCATCTCAAGCAAGGTATCGGGTAGACAAGTAATCCAAAGGTGATGCTACTTATCTGTAATAAGTCTAGATTGTGATTCTGCTAAAATGAGAAAGCAGTAGGCAGTAGCAACATAGAAAACAAGAAAGCAAGAAGGGGGAGCGTGGTAAGCACTGCGGAATAAGTTGGCGCTACATAAATAATAATAATAATAACTAGATGTTGCTCAACTAAGTCACCAATCAATCCCTTCTATGTTAGAAATAACGTAAAGGGACACTATAGTCACCGACACAACTTTAGATTAATGAAGCAGTTTTGGTGTATAGATCATGTCCCTTAAGTCTTACTGCTCAATTATCTGCCATTTAGGAGTTAAATCACTTTGTTTATGCAGCCCTAGACACACCTCCCTGCATGTGACTTGCACAGCCTTCCTAAACACTTCCTGTAAAGAGTCATCTAATGCTTATAGTTCCTTTATTGCTAATTCTGTTTAATTTAGAATGTCTTATATCCTGCTCTGTCAATAGCTTGCTATACCTTGCAGGAGCTTCTTGTGTGTGATTTAAGTTCAATTTACAGAGCAGAAGATAAAAACTTTTAAAATAAGTTAACATGCAATTGAAAGTGAAACCATTTTGTTTCCATGTAGGCTGTGTCGATCACAGCCAGGGGAGGTGTCGCTGGGGCTGCATAAATAGAAACAAAAGTGACATAACTCCAAAATGGTAGTGGGCATGAACTAGTCACCAACACTACTTCATTAAGGTAAAGTTGTTTTGGAGACTATAGTGTCCATTTAATCCCAGAATGCCATATCCAACAAATTCTGTTCCAAAATTATTGATTTTCAAGGTGACAGTATTTTGATACACAATATTTTTATCAATGCATACTCGAGTTTTACATGGTCAGTGCAGTGGAAAAGCCCCTACTAACAAGGAGGTCCGAAAATCCCCCATGACCGTTTCTATATAGCAATAAAAAGTAAGAGGGCAAAACATTCTCCGCTAGCTGCACACACATAGCTATCTCATTGCACCATTTTATCAACTTAAAGCTCCACCACTAGGTAACAAAGTCCACAGAGTAGTGAGCCAGGCCTATGTATATGACAAATTAGCATGGTGTATGGAAAGAATTTCCGCAGATCATTCACACATTCTACAGTAAGCCAATTATGACATATGTGTTAAATATTCTGAATCAGAAAATAATATAATTACCTCCAATTGATGCACCCGGGTGGTACAATCCATGGTTCACTAGACTTTAGAATAGAAAACAAGCAATGACACTACTATGATGAATTATTTAAGGTATTTTGGATGGAGTTTATATATACACTTGCACACATGTAGGTGGTAGAACTTCTCACCATGGTGTATATAGGTAAAACAAAAAATAAAATATAGTGCACACTGTATATTAAAATGAATTAAAATTACAAGAAACTCACTGATATAAAGCAAAATAAAAAAGATATTGATCAAGCCATAAGTGATGTTCAAACATCAGGATAACAACAGAAAGGTTCAGGAGTAATGAAATACACAAATGTTTTGAAAAACTGTTTCTAAAAAAAATAAAAATGGAAAAGAGTATTACACTAACATATTTCACCCAGTATATAGGCTTTTTCAAAGTGTTACAGGTAAGAAGACCTTGACTGTACACATAGCATAGTACAGATTTTAGAATAACGGTCACGTCATTACATAAAAAAAGTTAAATTGATAATTGTCATATCTCCTTGCGACCTGCGCCGCTCCGGTCCCGCCGTCCATCTGGTTCTTCCGGGCTGTGCGGACCTTACCGATAGGGGTGCGTGCGGCTTGTCCCGAAATCCTTAACCCCTTAAGGACCAAACTTCTGGAATAAAAGGGAATCATGACGTGTCACACATGTCATGTGTCCTTAAGGGGTTAAAGGGATAGTACCATGTTTAATTACACTCTATTTACATACTGCCCTATTCTATCCCTAGCCTATCAGATCTTACCTAGCCCTATTTATACCTCCTTCTTACATCACTTCCTTGCCCTGTCATTGTTTCTTGTAGCCCGAGAGTGCATTCTGTTTACTTGTGTTTCATTGGTATCTGACTTTGGCTTGTTTTCTGGTTATCCTTATCTCTGGCTCCCTTGACCCTTGGCTTTGTTTACCGCTTACTCTTCCTTCTCTAACCGTGACGTTGCTTTATTTGTATTTATCTTCACATTAAGTCCAGCTGTTTAAAGGACCGGTAATATGTCTATCTGGGGTTGCCGCTCTTGTCCTTTAGTTTGCGTGTTGGGGAGCTTAACCTTGACAATAATAAACATACACATCTAAAATGAGGGGGTATCCAACTCTCATCTATATTTCACATTTGAAAACAAGGCCTATGGCTTATATAAGAAAAATAAATACATAGTATATAGTATATTATATTATGGCGCTAAGGTGGGCGTCACGTAAATTGGCCTGACCACCAGTGTGTGGTGTACAACTTGTATGGGGAGGAGGGTAGATGGAAGAGCTGAAATAAATGTAAAAGCAAAAGATGTGAAAACAGCTAGCCCTGCCCATGAAATCGGAGGAGCACGATGGCTCCACTGTCCATGTCATGTCAGGCGTGGTGCTGGAATGAAACACAAATATTTGTGTGCTATGATGTCCCACAAATACAACGATGCCCCCCATGTACAGGTTTCATGGTGTTTTGGACAGTTACAGTGTTGTATCACTCATATTTGTGTTCAGTGAAGTCCTACAAGTACAACAGTACCCCCATGTACAGGATTTATGTGATTTCGGAAATTTACAGGGTCAAAAGTAGGCCTAAAGACGATACCAGAGATAATCGGACAGCCTGGGGGACTGTTTTAATTTTTGTGAATTGTAGGTAAAAATAAATAACTGGTATAGTAGGATGAATGATGATTATATACATATACTCATCTTTGTTATAATCTGCTGTTCTTTTCTTTTGTCTAAACACCTAAAATACTTTTTATGTGAGGGGTGGGGTCTGATAAAAGTTACTCATATGCTAAATTGTTATTGAGTTGTGAATATGCTTCTTTCATGTACATCTCTCCTGCTGAAATAACCAAACCTCTACGTTTATCTGCAGGTTTTATCACAATACTTAATTATTTTTAAGATTCTCCATAGCAGATTTTATTCTTTTGTGAGGTTGTATTTATCAAATCTATGTCTTGAATGTGTCAAGACCACTAGACTTAAAAGAGGAAGGATAAAATTGTTTTTCAGTTAGTATATGTTCTGGGTGAGCTATTTGAGGTTGATATTATGGCATATATAAAATCGTTTTATAGTGGCTTGCCATAATTTGGGCAGTGGACACTAGCATGTCTACCCCCCATTCGTTATTTATTTAATTAGATAAATATTTCGGGGACCCAATACAAACCATTGTGTGGAAATCTATTCACAAACCGGACTTTACATAGGACACGAGTTTATGCGTTTACACTGGAAGAGAGAAGATTTTGTCTAAGGCAAAGAAAAGTTTTTTTTACTGTGAGAACAATAATGATGTGGAATTCTCTGCCTGAAGAAGTGGTTTTATCAGAGTCCATACAGATGTTCAAACAGCTACTAGATGCATACTTGCAAAAACAGAATATTCAAGGATATAATCTTTCAATGTAGCGTAATAACTGCTTGATCCAAGGATAAATCTGACTGCCATTCTGGGGTCAAGAAGGAATTTTTTTCCTAGTTTGTTGCAAAATTGTGCTTCAAACTAGGTTTTTTTTGTCTTCTTTTGGATCAACAGCAAAAAAACTAATGTGAGGAAGGCTGAACTTGATGGATGCAAGTCTCTTTTGAGCTATGGAACTATGTAACCATATATGAAATTTTACCCTCTTATCTGTGAAGTTTACCCTAATTTAATTTGCTAACTTTAATATGGATGTAAAAGAAAACCACACATCTCAATTCCAGAGAAGTAACAGATCCACTTTAAGTTTCCTTAAATGTTTTTTTCTTTTGAGGCAATGTCTTTGTGACAAGTAAATAGAGTAACAAAATATCCTGGGATTTTTGAGACCTCCACAGACTGTAAAGCGAATCTGCTTAGTAATACTTTTACAAACTCAGTTGCATACCTTGCTAGTAGCAGTAAACATTCAGCCTATCCTTTGCAGAGTGCATATAACAGAAATCTAAATGTTATAATGTAGTTTCCATCTGTTCCAGTAGAGAGCACTGTGATTTACTTTATTCTAGAAGTACACAAATTAGTATTTTTATGCTCACAATATTATGAATATTTATAAACAACAAGTTCCGTAGTGCTGTACAATGGGTGCAGGGGCAGGCTGGGGTGGGAGGCCCTGTCCCCTTCTTCAGACCCTATCCCCTTCCTCAGGCCCTGTAGCCCTCCCTCTACCCCTGTCCCCCTTCCTCTGCCCCTGTCCCCCGTACTCAACCCCTATACCCTTCCTCAGCCCCTGTGCCCCTTACTCAGCCCCTGTCCCCCTTACTCAGCCCCTGTCCCCCCTCTTCAGCCCCTGTCCCCCTCTTTAGCCCCCCCCCCCTTCAGCCCTGTCCCCTCTTAGCTCCCCTGTCCCACCTCTCAGCTCCTGCCTCCTCTCTGCTCCAGTCCCTCCTGTCTTCTGTCCCCTTCCTCAGCCCCATGCCCCCCACAGCCCCCCATAACATCCCCACTACAGCTCTCCCCCAAATTGCAACCCATATCACCCACACCACAGCCCCTTTGCCAAATTGTAGCAATCAACCTACTACAGCCCCTGTCCCCCCACTACAGCCCCTAGCCCCCTACTACAGCCCTGCCCCCTTTCTGGCACTTATAGTTATCCCTTTAAAATTTTTGCATCCCCAAGCAGGGCAAATCTCATCAGTAAATCTAATGAGCATGTATTGTTTAGGACATGACAGGTGCCCTTTAAACAGAAATCAAAAATAGGTTTACTGAATGAACTGTTAAATACTTTCAGCACACTAATTGTATTCTAGAAAAAAATATATTTTCTTTTTCTAAATTTTAAATTTATGCCTTGAAAACCAGTTAAAAAAAACTGCGGTGCTTTACAGAGCCCCGAGTCGCTGACACAGGTGCACTATCAACAGCCCCAAGGATCTCTTCGATTGGAGGTTTGGATGGTGAGTTTCATTATACACATCAATTGGGAGGCTTACTTGAAAGTTTACAATCTCTAGTTAATACTTGGAGTGCATGGGAGCGCCAGAATAAGGGTTTTGGTCAGGTGTGGTATCTATGGGATGAGGGACTCGGTTCAGGTGCTAGTGTTATGCAGGGGGAAAGGTGCGAAGGGGCAGACGTAGTCTCCATGGCAAGAACAGCTTCGCTGGTATCAGATGAAACCAAGAGGATGAAATTGACAGGTTGTATTCTAGATACGGCTAAGCAGAATGTGCATGTTTCGTTTGAAGGGCCAGTAAGCTGTCATATTGAGCCCGACATAAGAGTAAAGATTTGGCGTGGGGAATATGTTGAAATATTTTCACTAGTCCCACTAGATGAGTATATACATATAAGATACGAAGATAGAAAGGATTCCAAAAAGAGGAGGTACAGAGGAGAGAAAGGTATTAGAAGATACCGAAGTCTTTCGGTATTGACTAAAAGCTTTTGGCATACTATATGGCATGATGGGGGAAAAAACCCCTGAGAAGTGTACACAGTTATTCTGTTACATGGATGGAATTTGGAAATCATAGCATACCTATGTTGGGTCAGCTTGGTGGAAGCATGATGAGCGTTTGTCAGCAAATCCAGGTATGTGGTGGGACCAGATGGATATGCCCCTCTGGATAAAATTGATGACGGCACAGAAGGCGTCGCCCTTTCATGCTTGGGCCATCTGGGTTATATGCAGGACCTTGTCGGCCTTCCATAAAAAGGGATTTTGCTGGCTCTTCAATAAAGGCCAGTGGGGAGCCACGTGCAAGATCAAGCATGAATGCACCGGCCTCGGAGGAACACATGGTTATTGTGGTGACATTCTGTCATCAAACTAATATGGTGACCAGGGGTCATGTGACCAAGCTCATGTATGCCTTTCTTACAGGGTGATAAGCTTTACCCTTTGATATGGTAATTGGATAATTCAAAACCTTTACAAGTCAGGAAAAAGATAACCACTTCCCCCTATCTCCATTCCTCTCTGTTCCTTCTTGGCTGTGCTGCAGAGCAGATGTGCAGACGCCATGTGCTAGCATGGTGAACCATGTTACACTCTGTTGCATCCTTTTCTTCCTTGGTGGGACGTGATGCAGTGAGCCATTACTAGATGTGAAGGCCTAACCGTGGGTGAGATCAAATGTGTGGGGAAGGGGATTACTATATAGATAGATAGATTTAAAAAGGGTTGTTGCTCCGTGGGTCTGGGCTGTGTGTTTGTGATACATTTATAGTATTGTGTTGTTGCCTTCTAATAAATACCTTTTAATGTAGACGAACCTTGTGTAATATATATATTAATTTGGTAATTGATCATTTTACCACATTTGGTGACCACGAATTTTAGACTTCTACAAAGGGGAGGGGGAGGAAAAAAAAAAAAGAGTACTTTGTTTAATTATCCTCTGCATGGGAAATCAAAGGCTGATTGTGTTCGGAGTTTAGTTCAGGCCTCCATTTTAATATACCAGCTTAGGCATCAGGCCTCAATTTTGAATATATTATTACAGTTTTTTGTGTGTTTCAAATATCCGAGTTGAGTTTTATTGGGTTTTGACTATCAGAGTACAGGCCTAGCCCTGCATTATAATAGGCTTCCATGCTGCTTCTTTTTGTATTTGAATGCTGATTTGATTACCATAGTTCAGGCCTAGTAGTTTTTTTCAGTCCTTCATTTTTTTAATACACTACCAGCATAGGCCTCAATTTTGAACATATTATTGTTTCTAACGCTTTATGCTACATAAAACAAAGGTATAATAAAGGTTTTTTGTGTTTGTTTCAAATATTCTATCATAGTACAGGCCTAGAGAAATTTTTTTAAATTTTGGTTTTTTTTAATTTCGGGCCTGCATTTTAATACTCTATAGGCTTCCATGCTTTATACTTTTTTTGTGTATAACTCCTACCCTCCAGGCCTTGCTATTATATTTTAATATGCTAATGTAGGCACTACTGGTTTTGAAGTTAATTAGCAAGTATTACCTTCACCATACCAAGGTAAATATAATTTTCATTGTGGGTGTTAGTCTATTTTGCTACATATAACAAAACTGGGCGTGTGTTTAGAGCATATCCTTAGTCAAGCTTCACAGTAGAGTTGTGGATATTGTGTTCTCCACCCATTGTGTTTAGCATACGAAGGTAATTGAGTTTTGTTTTTTTGTTTTTTCTATTTACACCTGGCCTACTGAATAGACATCAACTATTGTTGGCTACTCAGAAGCGTGATACTTTAGTTGCAAATTGATTTAAATTGGGTTCTTACTTGGGTAAGTAAAAGAGTAGGAATGTCTTTTCAAGGGGCCAAATACTTTTCAGAAGAAGTACATGAGTACTTTAGGAAATATATTCAAAAACATGATGGTCCATATGACAGCCACTAGAGGCTATAGAGGCTGGATTAACCCATTTATAGTTTGGATTCCGATATTGTTGAATGGGTAAGGCAGTGGCTGAGTGACAGGCAACAGAGGGTTGTATTTAATGGAATATATTCAAAGCTTGGACTTGTCACCAGTGGGGTACCTCAGGGATCTGTATTTGGACCCATTCTCTTTAATATTTGTATTAGTGATATTGCAGAAGGTCTTGATGGTAAGGTATGTCTTTTTGCTGATGATACTAAGATATGTAACAGGGTTGATGTTCCAGGAGGGATAAGCCAAATGACAAATGATTTAGGTAAACTAGAAAAATGGTCAGAGTTGTGGCAACTGACATTTAATGTGGATAAGTGCAAGATAATGCATCTTGGACGTAAAAACCCAAGGGCAGAGTACAGAATATTTGATAGAGTCCTAACCTCAACATCTGAGGAAAGGGATTTAGGGGTGATTATTTCTGATGACTTAAAGGTAGGCAGACAATGTAATAGAGCAGCAGGAAATGCTAGCAGAATGCTTGGTTGTATAGGGAGAGGTATTAGCAGTAGAAAGAGGGAAGTGCTCATGCCATTGTACAGAACACTGGTGAGACCTCACTTGGAGTATTGTACACAGTACTGGAGACCGTATCTTCAGAAGGATATTGATACCTTAGAAAGGGTTCAGAGAAGGGCTACTAAACTGGTTCATGGATTGCGGGATAAAACTTACCAGGAAAGGTTAAAGGATCTTAACATGTATAGCTTGGAGGAAAGACGAGACAGGGGGGATATGACAGAAACATTTAAATACATAAAGGGAATCAACACAGTAAAGGAGGATACTATATTTAAAAGAAGAAAAACTACCACAACAAGAGGACATAGTCTTAAATTAGAGGGACAAAGGTTTAAAAATAATATCAGGAAGTATTACTTTACTGAGAGGGTAGTGGATGCATGGAATAGCCTTCCAGCTGAAGTGGTAGAGGTTAACACAGTAAAGGAGTTTAAGCATGCGTGGGATAGGCATAAGGCTATCCTAACTATAAGATAAGGCCAGGGACTAATCAAAGTATTTAGAAAATTGGGCAGACTAGATGGGCCGAATGGTTCTTATCTGCCGTCACATTCTATGTTTCTATGTTTCCAGAGCCAGCAAACCCAGACAGTGAAAAAGAGGAGAGATTAATGGATGTACTAACACAAATTGTAAATAACAAAAAGTATAGAACAAAGAAAAGAAAAGGTTTGATCACACAAGCTGTTGTAGCCAGAATAGGAGGCCTAATAGACATAGTTGTAGAATTACAGCAGCATAATTTGGAAACAACAAATAAAATGGAGGAAGCAATGGACAAAAGGGATTGTTTAAAAATTGCAGCTTTGAGAACAACTACAATTGTTGGGGAACTAGAAAAGGATTTAAAAGACCACTATAGTGACAGGAAAACATACTTGTTTTCCTGGCACTATAGTGCCCTGAGGGTGCCCCCACCCTCAAGGACCCCCTCCCGCCGGGCTGGATGGTGAGGAAAGGGGTTAAACTTACCTTTATTCCAGCGCTGGGCGGGGAGCTCTCCTCCTCCTCTCCGTCTCCGATCCTCCTCTTCGGCTGAATGCGCATGCACGGCAGGAGCTGCGCGCGCATTCAGCCAGTCTCATAGGAAAGCATTCATAATTCTTTCCTATGGACGCTGGCGGCTTCTCACTGTGATTTTCACAGTGAGAAGCATGCAAACGCCTCTAGCGGCTGTCAGTGAGACAGCCACTAGAGGCTTTAGAGGCTGGATTAACCCATTTATAAACACAGCAGTTTCGCTGAAACTGCTATGTTTATAAAAAAAATGGGTTAACCTTAGAGGGACCAGGCACCCAGACCACTTCATTAAGCTGAAGTGGTCTGGGTGCCTAGAGTGGCCCTTTAAGAGAAACAGAACAACAGAGAGATGCATATAGGGCTAAGATCACTGAACTCCAAGACCTAGTCATGGAATATAAAACGAAAATTAAAGAAAACACAAATAAATGGGTTAAGGAGATTTCTAGAGTATGCCCAGACCAGTCTTATTTTGTATCTGAAAGTTAAGAACCAGTGCTGGGAACAAAACACAAGGGAAATGTGCCAATTGTAAATTGTGTCCCAAAGCCCCTATAATAATAACTGAACATTTTAATGCAAGAGAAAT
The DNA here is from genome assembly GCA_933207985.1 of Pelobates cultripes. Classification (NCBI taxonomy): domain Eukaryota; kingdom Metazoa; phylum Chordata; class Amphibia; order Anura; family Pelobatidae; genus Pelobates; species Pelobates cultripes. The sequence goes on along the minus strand of OW240917.1, from coordinate 47,462,312 downwards.
GCCTACTAGCTTCTCTAGACAGACAAGAACTATGTCAATCACAGACAAAGATAATTTCCAGAAATGGTGGGGAAGTATGCCAACTGACGACTTTAACACCTTTACACATTGGTTTAAGAGGGGAGCAAATAGAGTAAAAAAAGGAGGTCTTAGCTTAGAAGAATGGACAGAACTGTTAGAATATGCTATGGGTCCTTTGGCTAGCAGACTATTTGGATTTAATAACAGTGTGTCTGACCAGGCAGGAAGAATTGCTGCAACGAATTTCTATCTACTCAGCATAGAGAAAGAAATAGCTAATATTACGATGAGGCCAGCAGATGGTCCTAGAGAGGTAGCTCAAAGGATATTGTTCTGGTATACGCTACGCCGACCTCAACAGCCTCTGGTCTTGGGCTCACCAGAACACATTGCTAAAGTAATGGAAGCCCTTCCCTGGGAGTGTCAAGAATTTGTGAGGCTTTTTGATCCAACACCAACAGACTTAGAAATGGTACTAACTAGAGCTGACAATTGGTGCATCAAGCAACCTTCCTCAGAACAGGCCTTCTCTGTTTCAGCCATAAGAACATTCAAGGTCGACTCTGGTAGAGATATAGATGGTAAATGGAGAAGCCAGAGGTGGGATGTACCCCAGAACAAGAGGGATAATGAGAACTGGAGACCAAAACAGGACTTTGACAAAAGATGGAGAGATCCACAGAGGGACCATAGGAATAGGGACAGTGCTAAATGAAGTAATGTAATGGGAGATAATTGGAGAAATAGATGGGAGGGGCCTAAGGTAATCAATAATAATTTGAATAATAAAAATACCTGGGAGAGGCTAAAAAGGACAGATATTAACTGTGAAAATCATAATTGGGGAGAAAAACTGAGTAACAACAGGAATAGTTATTGGGAGAATAATTGGAGAAGGAACCATAGATGGGATGAGCATCAGACCAATAGACGGAATTGGGATAATTGGAGGAATAAAGAAGGGAATAGAGACTACTGGGACCTAGAGAGACAGACTGAAAGATTGGAGGCAGATGTGAAAGCGCTGAGGGAACAGATGAGAGAGGAGGAAAATATTGATCAATTGGGGGGTCCCAGCAATCAATAACTCTTTTTTGTTGCTCTCTACAAATGTATGTATGTTTTTTTTTTCTTTTCTTTTGTTCTTTCTCTGAGTCTTCCAGTCTCCCATTTAGCTATAACTTTCTAATGATGAGATCTAGTGTTCCCACAGAGCAAGGCAAAGCTGTATTAGGATGATGATGTATGTCAACAGAAGATCGTAGTGGATCCTTGTTACAGGATGGATAAGTATAAGCTGTATCACTGTAGGGATGCTAGACAGGCAATACGGCCAGAAGATACTCCAAATAAGGGAAAAGATTAGAGTCTATATTTTAATAATCCTTCTATTCCTCCAAGGTGTCCGGAATAACGGCCGCAGTGTTTTAGGCAAAGCAGGGAGTCAGGAAAAACGGGACATATTTGCAGCTCTACTGGGAGGAGTCGGAACTGGATTGAGAGTATGGAATTCTGCAAATATCACATCCAGTCCTACAAACTTTGCCGCTAGTACTCATGCTCATAATTACACTATACTTTTGTGTGGCAATGAAATAGATGAGGAAGAAACTAGAAAAGGGGGATATATTTGAAATGTTTTTCCCCGCCGGAAGCACATCAGTACACACAGTCACATCCGCTTCCACTGGGGTTAACTCTATGTTACCTTGGCTAAACCGTTACGCTAACCAGGAAGACGCTATACTATTGCGTGATAGTTTTGCTAACATTTTTTCCATTCCACTTCCAAATAGGGAGATTGCGCATCATTTCCAATTCCCAAACATAGTTCGCCAAAAATTTAACCAACCACTTGCCTTTTCTTTCACACTCTGGCGCCTGACATACCCAGGGATCTCTTCCTTGTAGATCGCATCCACAGGACGCCTATTTTCCTGGCTCCATCGACACCAAGAGACATCATTGTCTGAATGCCCAATACTGCCCAATACAATACCATCCAACTGTTTGTAGATGTCTCTGCCTCCACTTTTAAGATAAGAAGAGCTTTCCACACAATCACAGAACAACTACGATAACACCACCTTGCCTACCGTTGGGGTTACCTGGTTCAACTGCTGGTACATCGAAATGGTATAACAAACACTATCACAACTTCAGAGGAGGGAGAACAGGTTCTCTATACCTGGGAAATGGAACTGCCTCCATTTCCTAGAAACTCCTATGAAATTTTGAGACTCTCTCCTTAGTGGAAAAGGGCCAACGATTCCCAAGGGCACAGTATAGGCCTGCGGCACACTTCACTTGGTTTTAATGTTTTGCACCATCTTGCATATGTTATAAAAATGCCTTGTTAAATTCATTAGATTTTCCCTGAAACACGCTTAGGTCTGTAAGTCTGCATTGTAGTTGAGGCATGTGTTGCAACTCCCATTGTGCCTAGCCACAAATTTGGCACATTGGTTTTTCTTATTTTCTTTTCTGAATTTTGTTATACTTTTTTTACCACTGCTTTGAAACTCATGTCTACAACAGATACTGTTACTGATATATTTGTATGTATTGCTTTACTTTAATGAGCCTAGTAGGTGGCTCCATTTTCTTTACAAACCTCATCCAAACACACCAAGAGCTGAAGGGGTTGTCCTCTCTATCTGTATGGGATGAAATGCCTGGCTTGATGGAGCTTGGAAAGGCCTTCTCTTCCCTTAATACACTCACAACATTAAGACCTCCATAAAAATCTGTAAATTTAATGTAAGAGGATTGACATCCATGACACCAAAGTAGACATAACCCTCTCCCAAAAAAGAGCCTGATATAAATCTCTCCGATGTCAGTGTACATCGATACAAAAACAACTTACTTGATTTCACTATTGCGATGTGTGGAGGCTCCACCATGTGACAGAAAGGTCTTATACATATTACTCTGCGGTACACAATACATATTCAGTTATGAACATAGACACTGAAGCTCCTTCACTCAGGACTTGCGTCAATCCATAAACCATTATTTCACTGAAAATTAAACACCTGACATGTCTCCCCAAGCCATATAGGGGGCCCACAAACCAATGACCAGGGGATTGTTAATACGTAGAGCATCTTACTTGAGAAAACAATTCCACTTAATACCCTAAATTTCCAGATTACTGCTATCACTAGGCAAATCCACCAACAGGTTCTAGAAACCATAGTCTTCCATCTACAACGACTAAAAGCCAATCATTATATGTATGGAAACAAACCAACCAATTGAAAGCCAAAAAAGTAAACCAAACAATAACATATCTATCTTTTATCTAAAAAGGGTCCCAAAGTCATGATACTAGCAAGTTGCAACGAATTAGCAAAATATTACAATGCCCTAGAAAATCTGGAACATGAAATGGTTACACCACAATCATTAGAGGAAAACATCGAGGAATACCAAGACGAAATCCAATTACCTAAACTCCCAACAAAGAACACTGCTCAGCGAGGCCATTGTTGTACCAGAAATACTAGACATTATTGATTCACTGCCACTAGGGAAATTCCCCAGGCCCTAACGGCTTTGACAATTCCTACTACAAGAAATTCAGTGAGATCCTTGCACCTTACCTTGCCCGAGCTTATACAGAGGCCATTTCTACACACACCGTGCATGAACAAATGCCCTTAGCGCACATTATAACTTTGCCGAAACCAGATAAACCTCCCCCAAAATTTCAAGACAGTATTTTTACTAAATACAGATGCAAATATATTTGCAAAACTGTTTGCCCTGAGTTTGGGAATGATACTGCCACACATAATTCACAATGACCAGGTGGGGTTCATTGCTAGGAGGCAGGGCTAGACTACACCATGTAAGGTACTAGGCCTCCTACACAGCCTTAACCCCTTAAGGACCAAACTTCTGAATAAAGGGAATTATGACATGTCACACATGTCATGTGTCCTAAGGGGTTAAACCCTTGAAATCTGGGGGAGAATTAATATTTTCTTTAGATGAGAAGGAATTTTGAGTAATTTCCAGTGAAGGTGGTCCTGGCTAAAGGTGACATCCCACATGGTTTCATGTTGGCAGTTAGGTTCTTTACAGCTCCCTTATGGCTGAGTCCTTTAGTGCAGACCTGCTTGATATAGAACGGGTCCAGGCAGGGATGTTCGCTTTCCCCTCTTCTAAGCTGTGGGAGCTAGGATTCAAGACCATGAGCTGATTCATGGGATTGCAATTGGTCATATGGAATTTAAAGCCAACCGCTTGGCAGATGATGTTCTACCACATTGACACAATAACAAGGGGATGGTACTGAGCCTTTTATAGTTAAAGTGGGGAATGGTGACATGCATTACTTTACATTATTACATCATGACTTCCTCCAGTATTCTTTACTTACTAAAGAAAGAGATGGGAAATGTACAGTGTTTAAAAAGTGTGGGAACTCACCCAAGTCCCCCTTAAAAAAAATTATACGCTTGTATGCATATATATAGCTTGGTGAAGGGGTGACAGTTTGTGGAGGCTGAAAGTAATTGGGAATGGTGATATTGTATGGAGGGGGTGTCAGTGTGTGTATGGGGATGATAGAGTGTGTGTGTGTGGGTGATAGTGTGTGTGGGAGGGTGACAGGGTGCATGTATGGGGGGAATGACAGGGTGTGTGTGTGGAGAGGTGACAGGGTGTGTGAGGGGGCTGTGACAGGGTTTGTGGGGGGCTGTGATGGTGTGTGGGGAGACAGGGTGGGGATGGCTGTGACAAGGTGTGGGTAGTAAGGCTGTGAAAGGGTAGGGGGCTGTGAGAGGGTATGTGGGCTGTGAGAAGGTAGGGGCTGTAAGAGGGTAGAGGGCTGTGAGTGGGTAGGGGGTCTGTAAGTGGATAGGGGGTCTGTATGGTGGGCAGGGGGTCTGTATGGTGGGTAGGTATGGTGGGTA
>OW240917.1:47354297-47457266 GCA_933207985.1 Pelobates cultripes | reverse complement strand
CTTGTTCTCCACCCCATTTCTCCTCTCTTGTATTTCTCTCTCTCACCCCCCCTCTCCCCCTTCTTTCTCCCCCTCCCCCCTACCTCCCTGTAGCGTGGCCGAGCCCTGTATAGTCCGCGGGTACAGGGAGCTTTTGTTTCCTGTACCCGGCCGGAATAACAGGAAGTGAACACTCAGTGTGCACTTCCTGTTAGTCCGGCCGGGTACAGGAGACAGCTGCTCCCTGTACCCGTCGGACCATGCTGCAGTGAGGGAGCTGACAGGAGCGCTCCCTCCTGTCAGCCTCTCCTCAGGCTGCGCCCGGGCGGTGCGGTCCGCCCTCATGGACGCACCGCCCGGGCAAAGCTGCAGCCGCCTGAGGCTCTTCACAGAGCGCTCGGGCGGCTGCAGCATGGGGGGGGGCGGGGGCTGGTCATGGCACCCCCCATCCTGGTGGCACCCGGGGCGGACCGCCCCCCCCTTAGTACGCCACTGGCTGAAAGTAATTGGGAATGGTGATATTGTATGGAGGGGGTGGCAGTGTGTGTATGGGGATGATAGAGTGTGTGTGTGTGGGTGATAGTGTGTGTGAGAGGGTGACAGGGTGCATTTATGGGGGGAATGACAGGGTGTGTGTGTGGAGAGGTGACAGGGTGTGTGAGGGGGCTGTGACGGGGTTTGTGGGGGGGCTGTGATGGTGTGTGGTGAGACAGGGTGGGGATGGCTGTGACAAGGTGTGGGTAGTAAGGCTGTGAGAGGGTAGGGGGCTGTGAGAGGGTAGGTGGGCTGTGAGAAGGTAGGGGCTGTAAGAGGGTAGAGGGCTGTGAGTGGGTAGGGGGTCTGTAAGTGGGTAGGGGTCTGTATGGTGGGCAGGGGGTCTGTATGGTGGGTAGGGAGTTGTAAGGTGGGTAGGAGGCTTGTAAGATGGATAAGGGGGTTGTAAGGTGGGTAGAGGGACTGTGAGGTGGGTAGAGGGACTGTGAGGTAGGTAGGGGGGTCTGTATGGTGGGTAGGGGGTTTGTATGGTGGGTAGGTGATTGCATGGTGGGTAGGGGGACTGTGAGTGGGTAGGGGGTGGTGGGTAAGGGGCCCGTGGAAGTGGGTATGGTGGGTAGGGGGCTGTATGGTGAGTAGGGGGCTATAAGGTGGTTGGGGGACTGTGAGTGGCTAGGGGGCTGTGAAGTGGGTAGGAGGGCTGTGAGCTGGGTAGGGGGCCTGTGAGGTGGGTATGGGGGCTGTGAAGGGGGCTGTATGTGGGTAGGGGGACTGTGAGTGGGTAGAGGGCTGAATGGTGGGTAAGGGGCAGTATGGTGGGCATGGGGGTTGTATGTTGGGTAGGGGAGCTGTATGGTGGGTAGGGGAGCTATAAGGTGGGTAGGGAGGCTGTGAGGTGGGTAGGGGGGCTGTGAGCAGGGTAGGGGGACTGTGAAGTGGGTAGAGGGGATTGTAAGGTGGGTAGGGGTCTGTATGGTGGGAAGGGGATTGTATGGTGTGTAGTGGAGTTGTGAGGTAGGTAGGGGGGTGTGAGGTGGGTAGGAGGGTAGTGAAGTGGGTAGGGGTACACACACACAAACACTATTTTTAAAATCAACCCAGCTCTTTCTTTACCTGGGGTCCAGTGGGCCTGCTGGCTAGTCTGTGCGGGCAGCGAGGGAGCGTTGATTTGTGAGTTCTCCCTGCTCAGCTCCCTTGCGTGCCACAGAGTGCGGTGTGCGAGAGAGCTGAGCAGGGAGACCTCACAGATCAGCGCTCCCTCATTGCTCGCTTGCCCGCGAGGCTAACAAGGCAAATGCCTTGTTTGCCTCGCGGGCAAACAAGTCCTGCAGGACCACTAACGTGAACAGCGTTCCTGCTGTGGAAAAAGTGCAGGAACGGCATTCCCAAGCATTCCTGCAGGACTCGAGCCCTGTAAGATGTTGTGAATCTTAAAACCTACAAATGTATACTATCCATATCCAGGTTCACTGTTCACATCTAGTCTGACATCAGTCCAGTTTATGCATGGACAATAGAAATAGATGGCATAGCAAGCATAAATTGATCCCCAACCTTATGGTCCTATGATGACAAACTCATAGATAAATACATGCATTTAATTTCTAGTAAACACTTTTTTTTCCTTGCATAGAAAACTAATTAGGAATTCAAAGTAGCAGGTAGAAGACCCTAATACTCCTACTGCAGACAACGCTCCTTGCTCCATCGCCCCATATGGCAGGGGTCGCTAGCACAGGCCCCCTGGATGTTGATGGCCTACAACTCCCTGAATTTTTGAATGCAATAGATGACCACAGAATCATGAGTTGTAGCTCCGTAACATCTGGGGGCCAGATGCCTGCCATATGGTATTGTAAAGCATTTATCCTTCTTGATTATGGTGGAGGTACTTCTCTGAAATGGTTTGGTGGCTTCACCTTGTGGTCTGGATTAATAGATATAATCCATGCACAGTCCTTGATTTGAGACACTAAAGGATAGCGTTCGCAGATCCTGGACACATAACTACACATTTTGGAAGTCTACTAAAAGTGGTGCCTGGCAGTATGTAGAATTCAAATGCTGCGTAAGGGAATCATTATTTAATTGAGAAGGAATCCCAAAGGTGTGCCTCTTTTAATAGGCGTAATTGGTTTCTCTCCTGCACCATATAACTGTTGGACACTTCTCATATAGTGACTCTCAGCATGATCAAAATATGCTTGCAGTAGAAAAAGGTGCATCTGACAATGGGACCGAAAGACTAGATGATAGCAGCAAGCCACCTATCCCTTTCAATTTGATTGACTCATTTCACATCGTGAAAGAACGATTTTCAATTTTCGTGTGTTATTTCAGTTTATGGTGTATTGTTATAACAATTTTCAGTTCAACTCGCCAGATATGCCTTTAGAAAAACATTGTATTCGCTATTCTATATAGCTTACATAGTTGCATTAACAAAGACTTAAGAGCCAACAAAGATTCATTTATTGACAGTGCTATCTTTTTTTTTAATTATTATTGTTAATGTTTTATGCATATATATATATATATATATATATATATATATATAATATTGGGATACAGAGGAGAGAAGTGGGAAAAAGGGAACAGTACATAATTTAGTCTATAATTACACACTATTAAAAACAATATTATTCACATAACAATATGCGTTAATTCATGTAAGACATTTGATTACAACAATTTTCTTCAATTTCTTTTCCTTTCTTAATTTTTTTTTTTAAATCAATATTAATTTGCTTAAAGTTAAGAGAAACCACTGAAAACTATCACTTCCTCTCGGTCCAAATCAAAAAAGTAATCTACGTTCTTATAAAGGATTGTATCAGGGAGAGGTGGGGAATGGGGGATAGAACAACAGCCTATTGAGCTAAATCTCTTTTGAGTCTAGCTCTCATTATAGTCTTTAAACGTTGTGAACAGCATAAAGGGGAGAAAAATATAATGACACCTTAAACATATCTATCTCTTATTTCTAACCATTTATTCCACCTTTTTTTGTATAAAATTTTGTGTCCTTTCAAACGACCAGCCATCATTTCATAAGTACATGAGGAGTCTAGTCTTATCATTATCTCTGACAATAAAGGAGTGCTATCTTTTGATTAGCTGTTTGCCGGGTTAATGTATAGCAATTACTAAACAAGGAATCCAGGGTTATGAGTAATAGTTGTTTATAACAAAGTAGCATTCTTTCTTAAAAAAATGTATTGTGTTTATAGAGGCAATAGCACTTATCTCTCAGGATTCTTAATGTAATCTGTGAGATGTTTGCCTACAAATCAAATTAAGATTAGCATTCTTTTAACTGTTTTAACAAAACCCAGTAGAATGTAATTTAAGAACAAATGTTTAAACCATTTAGTGACTCTGTGACGTTTTTGTAACACACTCAATGCTACTAAATAAATGCTACACACTTACATTTTAATCAACATGTTTATGTCTCATTGTACCCTTTTGTACGCACAGCAAATAAAAGAGACCAATGTGAGACTAAGTATTGCACATCAAAGAGCAGTGAATGGAGACAAAAAGGCCGGCAGGACAAGAACAGCTGTGTTTATCTAAAGAAGACCAGCAGGGAGATTATTTCACATGCAGGACAAGATGGGATGGCCCCACTAAAATTTCCATTCCAATACCCTCACTGGCAAGACAATAGGGATGGGAAGTTAGGTAACATTGAAACTGGAAGAGGCAGGTAACACAATGTATCCCCCACCGCCTCAATTAAAATTCCTCCATGTATTGGATGTATATTATTTAAAGGGACATTAATACTTAAAAATAAATTCAATTTCTACAAAGGTTCATTTTATGAAACTGTACTTTTAGAAGGATGACTATATTTTCCCTTTAACATATTGTAACATAACATTGTAAACTCATTTGAACCTAGATTGCAAACTCATTGAAGCAGAGACTTCCTCAGCCATTGCGTCAGTCAAGTAGGCCTCAACTTGCCATTGGACAAACCAGACAAATGTGCCAAATTTTGATAGCACTCTGGCCGTGCTTACGACTTTATTTTTCTCTATCCATTATATTGTTAAATTACCCAGTTGTAGAATAAATATTGGTGCTGTGTCGATGCTAATAATATTAAATGGAATAATGGATGAACTAAGTAACAGAAGGTCTTGCTGCTAGATATTTATTGGTCTCCTTCAGGGACTGGACAGCTAATATCTGTCACGTATTCATCTGCATGTAAAAATGTGATTAATGACATTTACTGTTCTGACAGGAAAAGTTGTGCCGAGCAGCAATCAAATCCACAGGAGGGTTTGTGCTGAGCAGCAATTATGCAAAGGTAACCTGGTGATTGCCTTTGGGGTCAAAGGCCGATTACAGCCTATCAGATCCAGAGGAGGGGTATTTAAGCCCAGTTCTCATCCTGCTCAGTGCCCTGTCGTGGTTTCCCTCTTGGTTGTCCGAGAGCGTGTTCCTGATTCAAATTTATTCTGGTTTTTGACTTTGGCTTTGATTTTGACTTCCCTGTATTCTGGCATCCCTGACTTCTGGCTTTCCCTTATCGTTGTGTCTCTTTCTGTATCCCCGGACCTCGGCAAGTATCCTGACTATTCTTTGGTACGTTAAGTCCGGCCATTCTAGGGCCCGGTAATACGTTACCTATTAGTCATCTGTGTGACACAATTCTACATGCTGGTGGATCAACTAGTAATCCTGACAATATCCCCTTACTAATAATTTGAGCCTGACAATTAGATACCCCACAATTAATAATCTGGTCTTCCCACAGTAAAAAATTCCCCCACTACTAATCAGAAAGTCACACAATAATCTTCCCAGTATTAATCTATGCTCCCTGCAGTGAAAATCTCCATTATAAATATACTTCAGGGTTATTTACTGAAGTGAGAATTATGGGAAATTCAAAGTGAATTTCAAATGTAAAGTCAAGGTTGTCGAACTGCAAGCAATACTGATTTGGAGAATTTTTCCAGTTTGGCTTTTTTAGCCCTTAATTTGGAATTCCCAACACTTTTCTAGTCTGGATCAGAAAATCAGCAAAAAATCACCAGACTAACACACTACATAGCTAAGGAGGGGGTTATTCAACAATGCCAACATGTTTTACTTTTATGCCTACGTGTTCCTGCTTTGACCATCTTGCAAGGTTATTGAATTGAATGAGAACTGCCATAGATTCAGAATAACTTAAGATGAATTTCAACATTTAGCCCACAATAACTGATTTAGAAAAAAAATCTCTAGATCGGTTCTGTATTCAGTTTGGCTATGTTGGCCTTGCATTTGAATTCCCGGAAATTCTTGCTTAAAGCGGCACTGTCATGCCGAACTTACCTTTCCTCAATCTCTTCCTCTTCCCCCCCTCTCTCAGGATCTGTTCTTCTTTTCTTCCTGTCTTCTTTAGTTTTCTTTAAAATCATAAGACAAAGTAAGGACTCTTTGCCTTATGGAGGTTTCCTCCGCTTGACCAGCTTTGACCAGCGGAGGAGCAAAGTGTGCTTCATTTCCGCTGGTCAGAGCAATTTTCCCATGATCCTTAGCTTTCCTCCCTGTTCCCACAATGCTTCCTGTCAGTATTGCCGAACGTCCTGTCACTTAGACAGAACGCCGACAAAACTGCCGAATTGCATCCTAACAGAATGAGAACAGAATGAATGAAACTCCGATCTTATTCGTGCTGTGGCTGCATCTTGCAGCCGCTAAGTAGATAACTCCCTAATTCCCACGGTATTAGGGAGCTATCTACTAAAATGCTGAAAGACCTAAATTGGTCTTTCAGCCAACTTTACTACTACCAAATAAAGATTACTTAGTATTAGTAAATTCTGCCCCTACTCGCTATACAGCGAGTAGGGTCATGTCTATTAAACAGTGAGCAGCCTGTGTCTGCTCACTGTAAATAAATGTAAGAAAAAAACATATTCCCCCTCCTCCCAGGGGTGGGGGCCATAAATAGGAATGTGGGGGGGACCTACTGTCCTCTCCCCGCCCGGCCCCCACCCCTGCGTGGTGGGTGGGGGCCCTAAAAACAATAAGGGGGGGACCTAGTGTCCTCCCCCCGCCCGGCCCCCACCCCTGCGCGGTGGGTGGGGGCCCTAAAAACAATAAGGGGGGACCTACTGTCCCCCTCTCTGGCCCCCACCCCTGAGCGGTGGGTGGGGGCCCTAAAAAACAATAAGGGGGGGACCTATTGTCCTCCCCCTCTGGCCCCCACCCCTGATCGGTGGATGGGGGCCCTAAAAAACAATAAGGGTGGGACCTACTGTCCTACCCCCCTGGCCCCCACCCCTGAGCAGTGGGTGGGGGCCCTAAAATCAATAAGGGGGGAACCTACTGTCCTCCCCCCCTGGCCCTCACCCCTGAACGGTGGGTGGGGGCCCTAAAAAACAATAAGGGGGGGACCTACTGTCCTCCCCCCCTGGCCCCTACCCCTGAGCAGTGGGTGGGGGCCCTAAAAACAATAAGGTGGGGGGACCTACTGTCCTCCCCCTACCCCCCCCCGAGCGGTGGGTGGGGGCCCTAAATAAAAATCCCCTCCCCAATCAAGGTGACTAGGTGACTAGGGGTCCCAAGCCCCTAGTCACCCCCTCCCCCCCTTGGCTAAGAACACTCTGATTGGTTGGTTTAAGCCAATCAGAGTGCTCTTTGTTATTTTACACAGCGTGGGAAAATTCCAAAGAACTTTCCCACGTTGTGTAAAATGACACAGAGCACTGTGATTGGATGGATTTCAAGCCACCCAATCAGAGTGCTCTGTGTCATTTTACACAGCGTGGGAAAATTCCAAAGAACTTTCCCACGCTGTGTAAAATGACACAGATCACTCTGATTGGGTGGCTTGAAATCCATCCAATCAGAGTGCTCTGAGTCATTTTACACAGCGTGGGAAAATTCCAAAGAACTTTCCCACGCTGTGTAAAATGACACAGAGCAGAGTGTTCTTAGCCTAATTGCATGGCGGGGCAGGGCTTTATAAGCCTTCCCCGCCCTGCAGAGCTCAGTCTGCGCGGAGCCCTTCATGTGTGAAGATGGATTAATTTTTTTAGCGTCTGGTTTTTTATTTTTCGTCTGTTTTTTTTTTTTTTGCGCTCAGGTTTTTTATTTTATTTTAAGTTCGACAGGTATGATGGCTTTTTATTTGGCCTTTTTTGGGGCTGAAAAATGAAGAATTTAGAAAAAAGAAAACGTCAAATGGTAAGTTTAATTTTTATTTACAGGTTAGTTATTTTATTCCCCCCTCACTATTTTTAGGGTGAGGGGGGTAGGTAGGGGATTGTTTTATTTGGGTGGGGGAGAGGGGGTGACTAGGGGCTTGGGACCCCTAGGTACCTTGATTGGGGGGGGGTTATTTAGGTCCCCACCAGCCGCTCAGGGGTGAGGGGGGCGGGTAGGAGGACAGTAGGTCCCCCTCCTTATTGTTTTTAGGGCCCCCACCCACCGCTCAGGGGTGGGAGCCGGGGGGGAGGACAGTAGGTCCCCCCCCCCTTATTGTTTTTTAGGATAGTAGTTTTCTTTTTGTTTTACACTTTTTTATTTTATTTATTTTTTTTGATTGACAAATTTTTTATTTTATTTTTCATTGTCAGTAAATATAGACATAGGTAATGTAGGGATACAGAAGAAAAAGGGAGTAGGGACATTGAACATCCTGTTTGTCAGACCCCAAATTAACTATGTACATCGTCAGATCTAGTCATGCAGACATCTAGTACTATTAAACAATTCACCATTATATTCATATATGTTAATTCAGTTCCTGCATGCGGAAGATATCTTGTGTGCCCTTTTGATTACATTTATACGTGTAGTGGTGGTGGTGACAACAAAGTTGCCCGGTAAGTCTGCTCTTACAAATAGGGAGTTTGGGGTACTGGTTATATGCAAGAGAAGAGAACAAAAAGAGAGGGGGAGAATAAACTATTTGGGGAGGGGGGAAAAAAAAAAAAACAAGGGGAAGGGGGGGAGTTTGGTCGGTTTGGTCGCAGAGTTTGCGGTCAATTGGCTAGATTGCGATGCGCTTATATTCAGTTATAAGGTTATATTCAATTATGAGGTAGTGGGACTGTTTGTATGGTGCTTAGTCTTCAACTCCCATTGATTCCATGCCATAGCCCAGAAGTTTTTCTTTGTTTGCGCTTTCCTTGCTGTTGTTTCATATTTTTTGGTAGTTTCTAACACCTCTATACATGTTTGTATACAGGGGGGTATATCTTTCAGCCAGTTCCTACTTATGACGGTTAATGCTGTAATAATTATATGATATGCCAGGTATTCGTTCGGTTTCTGTAGTGTTTTGGGCCATATGAGTAACAGATAAGTTAATGGAGTATGTGGTAGCTTGACGCCTGTGGTATCCTCTATGAGGCTTGAGACGTCTAACCAAAATTTTTTCAATTTCGCGCATCCCCACCAGATATGGGTCATAGGCCCAGGCTCCGCGCCACATCGCCAGCATGTATCTGGTTTGGTAGGATCTATCCTGTGTAGCTTTGAGGGCACCATATACCACCGATATAGAAGCTTCCTGCTTAATTCTATGTGTGCTGTGTTTAATGTGAGCGTTTTATGTGCTCTCCGGGTCTGAAGCCATTCATCAGGCGTCAGTGTGTGGTCTAGTTCTTTTTCCCATGTTCTAATAAAATTAGGTTTTTCTGTGTTTGTGTTGTGCTCAAACAATCGATATAGGGTGGATAGTAGTCGTGATGGTGGTTTGCCCGCCATGCATAAGATTTCTATCTCATTGAGTACATAACCCCGTGTCTGGGAGTTGTCATAGTGTTTGGTTGCCCATGATTTCAGTTGTAGGTACGAAAAAAAGAGTGTGGAGGGTAGATTGTATTTGTTGCGTAGCGAGTCGTAGTCACTTATATGTCCGTTTGTTAGTATCTGTGATATGTAGGATACTCCAAGGGAGTTCCAGGTTTTGTAGTCAAATCCTGGGATCAAAACATTTAGTGCCCGGAGTTGAAGGTTTGGGGAGAATTGCGCTTTTTTGTTTTGGTTTTTGACCAGGTTGTCCCATATTTTGAGTGTAGCCATAGTGGTTGGGCATATGTTTTGATATTGTGGCCTTTTGTCCCTAGGTATCCAGGCTAGGGTGTGTAGTGGCATGCTCTCGGTGTATGCTGCTTCTATTTGGGTCCATGCAAGTGGCGTTTTGTGGTGGTATGTGTTTACCAGTGTACTTATCATAGCTGCCTCATAGTATCTTGTGATGTTTGGGACCCCCATTCCTCCCAGTATGAAGGGTTTGTATAGAATCTCTGCTGCTGTTCTGGCTTTTTTCCCACCCCATATAAATTTATTTAGGGAGCGCTGAGCGTCTATGAGGAATAATTTTGGGAGAGCTATTTGTAGGGTTCTGAAAAGGTATTGTAGACGTGGCAGTACCATCATTTTTGCCGCTGCGATTCTGCCCATCCACGACACATATTTCCCCTTCCAGCCCTGCAGTTGATTGTTTATCTCCCGGAGGAGCTTCTCATAGTTGGCCTGGTACAGTTTACGCGTGGTTGGCGTGAGTGATATGCCTAGAAAGGTGAGGTGGTCACGCCTCCAGTCATATGTATATGTACTCTGTAGATGTTGGAGCCTTGGGTTTTTTATATTGAAGCTCATGGCCTGGGTCTTAGTGACGTTTAGTTTGTAGTATGAGCAGTTGCTAAATTGTTGTATTACTGTCTGTAGTGTAGGTAGTGATATCTCAGGTTTGGTTAGGGTCAACATCACATCATCGGCAAACAGCGTGATTTTGTGCGTTACCTTGCCAATTGTTATCCCGTGTATGTTTTGGTTTCCTCTGATGTGTTGAGCTAATGGTTCCAGAGCTAGAATATATAACAGGGGTGACAGTGGACATCCTTGTCGGGATCCGTTCGATATTCGGAATTGTCTGGAAGCGAAGCCTCCATTTATCACCTTCGCGGTTGGCTCATGATATAAGGCCGAGACTAGTGTGAGAAATCTTTGTGGGAAATGATATTTCTGAAGTACGGCTTCCAGGTATCCCCAGTGCAGCCTGTCGAATGCTTTCTCAGCATCTAGTGACAAGGCTACACTAGGTTCCCCGGTTTGCTGGATGGTGTGGATGAGGTCAATTAGTTTTCTGGTACCATCGGAGCCCTGTCTGCCTCTGATGAATCCCACCTGATCATTTTTTATTAGAGATGGTAAAAAGTTCCCCAATCTGGTTGCATATATTTTTGCCATTATTTTTAGGTCTGTGTTCAATAATGAGATTGGGCGTAAATTTTGGCATTTGTGTGGTGGTTTGCCAGGTTTGGGTAGTGTTGTTATGTGTGCAGTCAACATCTCCTGGGGAGGGGTTCCAGTGGATAGAATATGATTGTATAAATTCACTAGGTGAGGTGCTAGCGTGTGGGAAAATGTTTTATAATATAGGTTCGTAAACCCATCTGGGCCTGGGGATTTCCCTTTAGGGAGCGCTTTTATCGTCTGTTGTATTTCACTAAGTGTGATGGGTTTTTCTAGTTCTAGTTTGTTATCCGATGTTAGGTTAGTTAGTTGTACTTCTCTTAAGAAGTCTGTTATGTTAGATGTGTGAGGCTGATATGTGTTGCCGTCGTTTTTTAGGTTATATAACCCTTCGTAATAGTCCGCCATCATGTTATTTATGTCCTGTGGGTTATAAATTTTGTGTCCCTGCTCGTTGAAGAGGAAGGGTATTTTGGCGTTCAGTTGTTTCTGACGGAGTGTTGATGCCAGTGCCTTCCCTGCTTTGTTTCCTTGTGTATATGAATTGAGTTTTAGTCTATGCATGATGTTCGTCGTCTTTACTATATGTGTGTCATTGATTTGTTTCTGTATGTGTTGTATGTGTTGTTGTCTGTCCGGTGTTGGTTGTAAGATTTGGGCTCTAGTTTCATCTCTAAGGGATCTGAGTAGATTTACATACTCTTGATTTGACTGGCGCTTGAGAAAGGATGCTCTGCTTAAGAGATGGCCGCGTATGACTGCTTTATGAGCTTGCCACACAGTGGCAGGTGAGACATCGGGAGTGTTGTTTTGTGCAAAGTATGTTATTATTTCTGTATTTAGTTTATGAGTAAATTCCGGATTTTGTAAAAGAGTGTCATTCAAACGCCAGGGTGTTGTTCCCCTGAAAGCGAAGTTATCTTTGAGTGTTAGCCCGACAGCGGCGTGATCTGACCAGGTTATGTCGCCGATATCGCTATGGGTTGCGTGTGGTAGTAAGTCACCAGTGATTAGTATGTAGTCAATCCTAGAATACGTATGGTGGACAGACGAGTAGAATGTGAATTCCCGGTCGGCTGGGTGTTGGGCCCTCCAGATGTCATAGAGTCCGTACTCCGAAAATAGTCGTGTTAGTGCTGTTGTCTGTTTACATATGTTTTTATATCTAGGTGATGTATGTGGTAAGGTGGTGTCTAATTTGGGCTGTAGTACGTGGTTGGCGTCTCCGCAAATTATTTGAGGAATGTTGGACATAGTCGGCAGTTTCGCTAGTATCTTGTGGAGAAAATTCTTCTGGTTATCATTGGGCCCATAAAAGCTCGCTATGAGATATTGTATGTTGTTTATGTTACAGTGCAGTATGATATATCTGCCTTGTGCATCTTTCTTTAGTTGTAGGAGTTCAAATGTTAGAGATTTATGAATGAATATGGAGACTCCCCTTGATTTGGAGGAGTATGTTGAATGATATTGAGTTGGGTAATCCCTGTAGGCAAATGTAGGGACTCTATTGTGTACAAAATGTGTCTCTTGCACACAAAGTATATCTGTTTTGTACTTTTGTGCTCCTTCTAGCAGTAATCTACGTTTATGCGGTGTGTTTAGCCCGCGGGTGTTAATTGATTGTATCTTCATCTACCAATACGGATGTGGGGTGATTGCTAGGTGTTGAGGCCTGCGGTTCATTGGTTTGGTGTTTGTGGCAGGACGTAGTATCATGAGAGTTTGTGTTGGTGATGTAAAGATTTTGTGACATTGCGATGAGATGATATGGGGTCCCATTTTTCGGTGCGCGTTGTATCTTGAACATGCGCTATCTAGTGTTGCGTTGGCATAGGTGTATCTTATGTTTTTGATTGGTCTAGTAGGGGTATTAACAGGGGGTTTTAAACTTGGTAGGGGGGGGAAAACTATGTACATTATGTCTCTTTGCGAGACAAGGTGTGGGATTGCCACACCATAGGGGTTGGAGTTGGTTGTTTTCTCCATCTACGTGGCCTATGGGCTGTGTTTAGAGGTCACTGCATGATGTGCTATATGCGGTTTGGTCGTTTGTAGCAGGGTAGTACACTTGTGGAGTTAGGTCGCTCCCCACCTGTGCGTTTCACTGTAAGCCCCGTGGGGTATCCCCGTTTGGGGCAGAGGGCGGTCGTTTCAGGTTTGTCGTCCCCCGGTCCTATGAGGGCGCTTCTACTTTTTGGGCATGCTTATTGTCAGTTTGGGGATCACGGAAGTCGTCTCCCTATTGCAGGCCACTGTGTATGTAGCTGGGTCATATCTAGTCAATGTGTCACAGCGTCCCTATTCTCTCTGTTTGGGGAGGGGTCAGTTAGAGGGGACGATCCTCGCTAGTAGTGTGTCCATGTTAGTTTGCTTGAGTAATTATAGAGAATGTGTCTCTATCTTGAAACCCACACATTCCCATATCAATGGTTCATTACATTACATCTTCCCAAGTCCCTCCCCCCCCTCCTGATTAATTCACTGTAAGACTTTGAAAAATCAAAACATGAAAGTGGGACCCATTTTAGGAGAAAAGGTAAGGGGGAAGCAGAAATGTACCCAAGTCTTTCAGTCTGCGTGTCTTTGTGTGTCCCCCTGTGGCCCGTTTCGGTGCCCGAACCTCTACGTAGGGGTACCTGGGGTAGTGGTGTTTGCTTACCCGAAATGATCCCCCATCAAAGGCGCGGCCTCGGACCCGGGTCTCCCACATCTATGCCGCTGCTCTGCATTGCTTCGTCACAGGGGATGTTGGGAGCTCCGGGTCCAAGGGCCCCCCGGACCCACTCAGGAGCCGCTCCCAGCCAGAGGTGCATCCCCAGACCCGGTCCCCCCGCCCCGCCGCCCCCGCTCTGCACCGCTTCGTCACGGGGGGGGTGGCGGGAGTCCCGGATCCGGCGGCCTGCAGCACTCAGCGGTCCCCACCAGTCCCGGGGTCGTCCAAAGCAGGTTCGTGGTTATGTTGGGGAGAGTAGTTCTTTATAGGTTGCATTCCCCACGTGTGGAAGTTACTTAGAGTGGTACGTCCGATTTTGCCGGTAGACCAGGGATTGTCCTGGATTAATGTTTCTTGTGGTTCAGTGTCCATTCGGTTCTAAGTTTCCCGTCTGTCTTCGGTGTGGTCTGGGGTTCAGGTGCTACTGGTATGTTCCAACCTTGTAGTTTCTGTTTGCCGTCTTCTGGTGTTTGTATTACCGTCGTTTTCCCTTCTTGTGTTATGATGAGTTTGGTGGGGAAACCCCACTTATATCGGATGCCCTGTGCTCTCAGCGTTCCTGTTATCTGGGAGAACTCCTTTCTCCTCCGAAGTGTAGCTGCAGAGAGGTCCGCGTATATCCGGATCGCGGCATACTCCTCCGGCGGCCTTGCTCGTGTTTTGCAGCTTCTGAGTATATGCTCTTTTACGTGAAAATAATGAGCTCTTAGTAACACATCCCTTGGGACCGTAGGGGGGAGATGGCGCGGTTTAGGGATGCGGTGCATCCTGTCTATCAACAGCATATCTGTCGGTATTTCGGGTGCGTGAGCTTTCAGACATCCTCTAATGTAGGAAGGTAGGTTATCGCTGGTTATTTCTTCAGGGATTCCCCTTAGTCGGAGGTTGTTCCGGCGGGAACGGTCCTCCATATCTGTTAGTTTCTCTTCCATATTCTTTAGTTGTGTGGATAGTTGTTCCACATTGGTGGCTAGGTCATTGTGTGCCGTAGCAAATTCATCGTATTTATCCTCCATGTTTGTTGTCCTCCTTCCCAGTTCCTGGATATCTTTTTTCAAAGAATCTGCGGTATGTTGCCATGTAGTTATTAGCTTGGTTGATAGTATCTCCAGAGCAGCTGACAGATCTGCCTTTGTGATTTGTGTGTCATGTGCTTGTGTGCTAGATCTTGAGCATTGTTTGCCGTCATCGGAATCAGGATCCTCGGTGTCAAGTGAGGCCTGTTCCGCCGGAGCTGCGGACGACGTTTTCTGGTTGAAAAAATTATGTTTTTCGGGTTTCGCCGAACCCCTTTTGTTCTTATGTTGGGACATCTTTGTTGAAGGTCGCTGGATGCAGTTTTTGTTATTGGGATTGTCACAGATTAGGTGCCCATGTGGCAGAGCAGATTTCTATGCGGCCATCTTCGTAGTTTTCTTTTTTTAAACAGTGAGCAGCCACAGGCTTAGTGGACATGCCCCTACTCGCCAGGCCTGGACTGGCCATCGGGCATACCGGGCAAATGCCTGGTGAGCCGCAATGGCCGTGGGGCCAGGGCTGGCAGGGAGATCACAGGATCTCCCCTGCCAGCCCCTGCAGGGCCAGCGCTGTCCGAGCGCCGGCCCTGCTGTGTGCATCCATGGGCCGGTGGGGAGATCAAAGATCTCCCTCACCGGCCCAGAGGCACCATTACAGGCGGCCGCAGGCTGGGGAGGTAGTGAGGGAGGAGAGGACCCGGTGGAGCTCTAACCAGCACCTCCGCCGGGTCCTCTCGCGGAATTCTGAGCGTTGCTGCGGTTACCACGGCAACGCTCAGATCTCGCGAGAGTGAACTCTAGCCTGCATGCTAGAGTTCACTCTCACCACTGGACCACCAGGGAAGACAGCATGGTCCCCCCTCATGGCAGAACGGCTCCTCACCCCCAGGCAGAATGGCTCCCCCTCCCAGGCAGAATGACTCCCCCTCCTCCCAGGCTAAAGGTAAGAAGGGAGGGGGGGATATAACTTTTTTTAAATTATTAATAAAAAATATATAAAATTTAAATAAATAAATTCACACTCACACACAGCACCCTCAGACACACACAGCACCCTCAGACACACACAGCACCCAGACACACACAGCACCCTCAGACACACACAGCACCCTCAGACACACGCAGCACCCAGACACACACAGCACCCTCAGACACACACAGCACCCAGACACACACAGGACCCCCAGACACACAGCACCCTCAGACACACACAGCACCCAGATACACACGCAGCACTCTCAGACAGACACTGCTACATCAGACAGACAGCACCCTCACTCACACAGCACCCACACACAGCATACTCCCACACATATACAACACCCACACACCCACATATATATATAATAAATAAAATAACTCTCAGTGAGTTAACAGACAAAAAAATGTAATGAAAGGCGCCGGCAAAAAGCCCCGACAGGCAAAGTTCAGATGCCCCAGCAATGCCTGTAACTGCCAGAGCTGTACCTTTTTTGCTCCTTTAACCGAATCCACCAAACACAGCAGGTGGGTCAGTTTCTCTTCCGGCAACCGGAAAACCATACTCCGCGAGTCCACTTCAATACCGAGGTAGGACAGAAGCCCCACCGGCCCAACCGTCTTTTCCCCCGCTATTGGCACACCAAACTCCGACGCGACGACTCTAAATGAATCTAAGGGCCCCACGCAGTCACCCGACTCCCGTGGGCCCACAAACAAGAAATCATCTAAATAGTGAGTTAGCAACGCTAGCCCGGGAACCTGAGTAACCACCCATTCCAAAAAGGACACGAATATCTCAAAATAAGAACAGGAGATAGCGCAGCCCATTGGCAAACACATATCAACGAAAAAGGAGCCGTGAAACTGGCAACCCAATAGGTGAAAACAGTCCGGGTGGACCAGGAGCAGTCGGAAAGCGGCGTCGATGTCCAACTTGGCCAACTGAGCTCCCCTCCCTGCGTCCCGGACCAACTCCAGAGCCCGATCAAAGGAGGCATAGTGAACGTGTGACACCTCCCTGTCAATGTCATCGTTCACCGACCCACTGGACGGGTAGGACGGGTAGGACAGGTGGTGAATTAGACTAAAGGATCCAGGCTCCTTCTTAGGGACCAACCCTAGCGGGGATACCCGCAAATTGGGAAATGGCGGTGTATCAAATGGGCCGGCCATCCTGCCCAAATGAACTTCCTTTATCAACTTCCCCTCTAATATCCCTTCTTTACCCACTACCGAATGCAGATTGTCCGCTAATGAAGGGGAATCCGAATGAACAAACGGAATCCAAAACCCTACCGAAAACCCCTCCAGCAGGACTTCTGCATCCTTACGCTTGGGGTACTTGTCGAGCCAAGGGCGCAATCTTCAGGACGCTCACCGGAGTCCTCCCCTCTAGGGAGATCCTCCCTAGTGGACCTCCCACCATGCTTACCCTTCTTGAAGCAGCACAGGGCAGGGTGGGCCCCTCCACAATGAGAGCACTCGTGTCTGTATCGACACGATCCAAACCACTTGCAATGGCTCTCATTGTAGAGCCAACAGACGCCACTGCGCTGCCCAGCCGGCGCACTGGACGGTGCGCCGGCCGCTCCAGGAAAGGGGGACGGACGACTGGGGGTCATCAACAAGAGCCAAAGGCTACCGTCCTGTACCCCAAAGTCCAATCCCCGGATACACCGCCATCTTCTGGCGAAATTGTTGGTCATAGCGGAACCAACATTGACCCCCATAAACCTTGTACGCCCCCCATATAAGGTCTAAGTATCCAAACAACACTGGTGCCTTCTCAGGGAAGGCCCGCGTCAGCACACTCGCAAATATTGAGAACCCTTGAAGCCAGTTCCCAAACGTACGCGGCAGCTGCTTGCTCTTCTCGCCGTCTGCCGCCTCCCCCCGTCGCGGTCTATCCACTGACTCCCGGTCTGGAGGGACCAGGGACAGTACGTCTACGTACTTCTCCTTAACCTCTAACGCCACATGCATACCTATGGGGGACAACTCACAACCCGGTAAGCACCCCCGCACCCACCCAGAACGCACCCCCACATGCCTACTCTGATCCCAGGACTGGGAAGGGAGCACGCTGGCAGCTGGGCCTGGGAGCCTCTCTAAAACTGCCCTAAGCAACCACAGCACCTCATCCCCCCCAAACCCACTACTACCCCATCTCCCTCCAGCGCATCCCAAGCGCTGGCGCAACACTCACCTGTGGCTGCCTGAGGATGATGGGATGCCTCCTCCTCCGATCCAGAACTGGACCCTGCTGAGGTGTGAAGGGACTCGCGGTCAGCCTCCTGGCCCGACCGCAATCTTCCGCTGTGTCCACTGCTGGCCGCCGGCACCAGCACCGGCGTAATCACCGTGGAATGCACGGTGGAATGCAAGGCCTGTGACGGCCGCACTCTCCTGCGCAATGCCATCACATACACGCCTTGCGTCCTGACGACTTCATCCGGTGTGCATCTTCCGGCCTCACCTCCGCCATTGCCGCTGCCGCCATCTTGGGCCCGGACACCTTCAGCAGCCCGACTCTGTCGCCTCCTGGGGACTGATGGCCACTCCAAGTGCGCGGCTGAGCCGCCACTACATCTCCTCTCACGCTGCCGCACCGGGCTCGGGGAAAGGCCCGATAGAGGCCTCGATCTCCTGGCCCTCCATCCGCCAGATGCCACAGGCGGACCAGATGCCTCTCCTTCCTCCTGGGCCAGGCTCCTCACGCCCGACATTAATTCATCCAGGGCCCCTCGACCGTGGGCCTCGAGGTAAGCTTGCAGAAGCCTCTGCAAGTCAGCAGCTGGGGCAGCCATAACAGTGAGATGCACAGGCTCAGGGTAGATTTTTTTTTTTTTATAATAATAATTTTCTTTTCTGAATTACAGGGGACAGTCAGCCAGGAAAACAGTTAGGAGCCCTTAACTGATCCTGCCGACTGGTAAGTCCCCTCCCTCTCCCTTTCCTTAAGAATCCCCCAACATTAGCAACATTGTATCTTCCCTGATCCATCCCACAATCTTGGGCAGCAGTCATACGCACTGTTAGGCATATACACATTCATAGAAACATAGAACGTGACGACAGATAAGAACCATTCGGTCCATCTAGTCTGCCCAATTTTCTAAATACTTTCATTAGTCCCTGGCCTTATCTTATAGTTTGGATAGCCTTATGCCTATCCCACGCATGCTTAAACTCCTTTACTGTGTTAACCTCTACCACTTCAGCTGGAAGGCTATTCCATGCATCCACTACCCTCTCAGTAAAGTAATGCTTCCTGATATTATTTTTAAACCTTTGCCCCTCTAATTTAAGACTATGTCCTCTTGTTGTGGTAGCTTTTCTTCTTTTAAATATGGTCTCCTCCTTTATTGTGTTGATTCCCTTTATGTATTTAAATGTTTCTATTATATCCCCCTGTCTCGTCATTCCCCCAAGCTATACATGTTAAGATCATTTAACCTTTCCTGGTAAGTTTTATCCTAAATCCCTTTCCTCAGATGTTGAGGTTAGGACTCTATCAAATATTCTGTGCTCTGCCCTTGGGTTTTTACGTCCAAGATGCATTATCTTGCACTTATCCACATTAAATGTCAGTTGCCACAATTCTGACCATTTTCCTAGTTTACCTAAATCATTTGTCATTTGGCTTATCCCTCCTGGAACATCAACCCTGTTACATATCTTAGTATCATCAGCAAAAAGACATACCTTACCATCAAGACCTTCTGCAATATCACTAATAAAAATATTAAAGAGAATGGGTCCAAGTACAGATCCCTGAGGTACCCGACTCCTCCCTACTACCTTTCTTGTAGATGGCACAACATTCGCTAACTTCCAATCTTCTGGGACTACTCCTGTTAACAATGATTGGTTAAATAAATCTGTTAATGGTTTTGCTAGTACACCACTAAGCTCTTTTAATAACTTTGGGTGTATTCCATCCGGTCCCATTGACTTATTTGTCTTTACTTTTGACAGTTGACATAAAACCTCTTCCTCTGTAAATTCACATGTAATAAATGGCTCATTTGTCTTTTTTCCTAACTGAGGTCCCTTTCCTTCATTTTCATCTGTAAATACTGAACAAAAATATTAATTGAGGCAGTCAGCTAGACCTTTATCCTCTTCTACATACCTTCCTTCTTTTGTTTTTAATCTAACTAATCCTTGTTTTACTTTCCTTTTCTCATTTATGTATCTAAAAATGTTTTGTCCCCTTTTTTACTGACTGTGCTATTTTCTCTTCTGTGTGTGATTTGGAAGCTCTTATAACTTGCTTAGCCTCTTTCTGCCTAATCTTATAGATCATTCTGTCTTCCTTTCTCTGGTTTTTTATAATTACTAAATGCTAACTTTTTGTTTTTTACTATTTTGGCCACATCTGCGGAGTACCATAGTGGTTTCTTGAATTTTTTGCTTTTACTGACAAGTCTAATGCAATTTTCTGTTGCCTTCAGCAGTGCAACTTTTAAATAATCCAATTTCTCTTGCACTCCATTTAACCCCTTAAGGACCAAACTTCTGGAATAAAAGGGAATCATGACATGTCACACATGTCATGTGTCCTTAAGGGGTTAAATTGCTCCAATTTGATAATGACTCCTTTACACATATTCTAATTTTAGAAAAGTCTGTTTTTTTAAAGTCTAAAACTTTCGTTTTTGTGTGGTGTGACTCAGTCACTGTTCTTATATTAAACCACACTGACTGATGATCACTGGATCCTAAACTTTCACCTACAGTAATATCTGATACCAAATCTCCATTTGTTAACACTAAATCTAGTATGGCCTCCTTACTAGTTGGCTCCTCAACGACTTGTTTTAGAGATAATGCCAGTAGGGAGTTTAGAATATGTGTGCTCCTGGCACAAGTAGCTAATTTTGTTTTCCAATTCACATCACGAAGATTAAAGTCACCCATGATGATAACTTCCCCCTTCATTGTCATTTTAGCTATTTCCTCAGCTAATTGATTATCTAACTCTTCTATTTGTCCTGGGGGCCTATAAATCACACCTACATGAGTTACTGTGTGATTACCAAATTCTAACGTAACCCAAACGGACTCTATGTTCGCCTCACTAATTTTTATTAGGCTAGATTTTATGCTATCCTTCACATACAGGGCCACCCCTCCCCCTTTCTTGCCTTCCCTGTCTTTTCTATATAAAGAGTACCCTGGTATTGCTATGCCCCAGTCATTTTTCTCATTATACCTTGTCTCATTATCAGTTGCCATTATTGCCACAAGTTCATGGATCTTATTCCCTAAACTGCGAGCATTTTCCTTTTTTAACACACTTGCTAAAGGCACATTCTGTCCTTGTTTTGGGGGCAATTGGATTGATGTTTTATCACCCTTTTGCCCCCCCTCCTAGTTTAAATACATCCTAGCAAAACCTCTGAACTGCTCACTGAGAACATTTTGTTCCCTTTTGAGAAAGATGCAAACTATCTTTTTTGTACAGTTTATTTCCATTCCAAACAGAGCTACCATGAGAAATAAAGCCAAATCCTTGCTCCCGGCACCATTCACCAAGCCACAAATTAAAGTCCCTAATACGCATCCGCCTGTCGTTCTGAGTGTTATGCACAGGCAGAACTTCAGAGAATGACAGTGTGGATGCAACCTTATATCATTGGCAAAAACACTAAAAACTTCCTTAACCTCTGAAACCTCATTGCAAGACAAGTCATTTGTCCCTAGATGGACAAGTACATCCAATTCCCCTTCCTGCTTTCCTCACTTAACAATATTACAAATACGTCTCCTGTCTCCGTGAGCAATAGCTCCGGGAAGACATCTCACAAGACCACCATTGTCCATCTCCACACCTCTTATGATGGAATCCCCCAACAACAACTGCTTTCTATTAGGCCTCACCACAGTCTCCAAGCCTGTCTCCACAACATCACTACCCTCAGTGCCTGAGCCTGTCTCCACAGCACCACTACCCTCAGTGCCTAAGACTGTCTCCTCAACACCACTACCCTCAGTGCCCAAGCCTGTCTCCACAGCACCACTACCCTCATTGCTATATACACATACACACTGTTACACGCACACACTTACACATATACACACTGTTATACATATATACAAACACACGCACACACCCATATTACACATATAGGCACAACCATACACTCACTTACACACACTATTGCACACTCACAATTTATGTTTCTGTCTGCTCCTGGGCATTCCGAGGGAGCAGTTGTCAGTCTCTGCTTCCTTCACAGTCCTCTATTCCATGGGTAGGCATTGGGTTTTACTCTCAACAGCTCACTGCCAGTCTGCCTTGCCTCCTTCCTTCCTACCTGCGGAACCCTGATGCCAGCCGCCAGTGCTATGTTCCTGTTTTCTCTCTCTTTCGTTCTCCTGAGCTGCTGTCTGGGATCCGGGAGGAAGTGATGTTTAAGAGTGGCTGTGCAGGGGAACAGCTCTCTCTATGCACATAATGCGTGGCAGGTCCAGGGACCTGTTTTTGCCAGGACAGGAGCCCAAAACATGGGACTGTCCCGGCAAAAAGCAGACAGTTGACAAATATAATTAGCAATACAGCCTGCTGTTGTGATTATGGTGCCAGTAATGTCCGGTGAGCTCATGCATTGTAAAGAGTCAAACTGTGTTTGAATGGTTTAATTTATTACCTCGGGTCCACTGGGAGCTGCTCCCCAACTCCACTCCTTTCTTTTCTTTTTTTTTGTGTGTGTTTGCTAAAAAAAAATCAATTCAATAAAATTATTTTGCTAAGTTTGTAGTTTTAACTTACATTTTGCAACCTGGCTACCAACTTACTGTAACTAACTGTAACAGTTAAATATCAGTTTAACAAGCTGAATTTGTAGAAGATGGTTATTCTTGTCACTCAAAATAATTCCAGCTTTTCTTATTTTTTCACACGCACATCTGTCTTTTTTTAATTTAAGACACAAAATAGGTTTGTTTTATTGAATCAATCACTTTCCAAATTTACATGCCTACATTTATTAATAAAGGTTAACATAGTTAGAATCATACATTTTCTACCTATACATTTCTTCAGGATTTGGAATTGGTGTCTCAAAAATGGTGTCTTTCTGGTTATAGTCTATATTGCAATCCTTACTGTGGACATCCAGTTTGTTGACCACGTCCTAACATGCTTTAAATTCCAAACATTCCATCACACCTATCCCAAGGAATGCTTCCCTTTCTCCATCAATATCCACCCTATCCAGTTCCACCTCATTCCTCCTGCATTCCAAAAACTCCTGCCTGTGCATGACCTACAATAGTTACTCTCAGTCACTTGTCCTTATGCGTTATTATACTTCAAAATTATTCATGCTCTCATTCAGACTACTTGTGAGAGAGCATATTTTATGCACAGTTTATAGTTATCACAGATTAAAACAAAGACTTTTGGACACTTAAGCATTCATTATTATTTTTTATAATACTCCCGACCTGTGGTTCCTGTGCGTACCTGTGATACACATACCCACACAAGTACAATCCAGTTGCCCAAGGGGGTTCGCAAAAAAAAAAAATCGGTAATGACTGTCGTACTGCTGGTGTAGTGTAGTGGCACTGCACAGGTAGGGAACAGCATGTACAATCAGGAGCCTGGTCGTGCTCTGCAGTGCTTTAACAGCGTAACTGGGCGCCTGATGGTACATCTTATCTGCAGGGAGAGCTGGGAGGTAGTGAAAGTCTTCAACTTCCTCCCAGCTGACACAGACCCAGCCACTGGAGGCAGATTGGGAGAAGAGCTAATCCTTAACTCTTAACAGCCCCAGACAGCAAAAGCCACCCAAACGGTAGAAAACTGAAGGGTGATTACAATAATGACCTGTATGTTTATTTTTGTGTGTCTGTATGTAAATTTATGTAGTGTTTCTATCCGTATGTGTGTAAGTGGGTGTATCTGGATGTCTGTATATCTTTATGTGTTTGTATGTATGTGTGTGTGTGTGTATCTGTATGTATCTGTATCTATGTGTGTCAATGTTTGTATCAGTATGTGTGTCAGTGTGTATCTGCATGTCTTTGTATCTGTGTGTATGTCATTGTTTGTATCTGCGCATCTGTATGTGTGTCAGTGTCTGTATCTGTATGGGTGTTATTGTTTGTAGCGGTGTATCTGTATGTGTGTCCATGTCTCTATCTTTATGTGTGTCAGTATTTGTATCTGTGTGTCTGTGTACCTGCATGTGTGTCAGTGTTTGTATCTGTATATCTGCATGTGTCAGTGTGGGTATCTGTGCATCTGCCTGTGTGTCAGTGTTTGTATCTGCATGTGTGTCAGTGTTTTTATCTATGTGTCTGTATCTGTATGTATGTCAGTGTTTGTATCTGTCTCTATGTGTGTGTATGTGTATCTGCATGTGCTGTAGTGTACAAACTGATCATAGAAACACTTCAGAATGTACAAACATTTCTAGGGTGAAGGTATAGCCAATAAAACCACAAAATCTTGTGGGACATACTAAAAGGAAATGACAGGGTGCGGGGCCTGAGCCTCATGGTGGGAGGAAGCAACTTACTGGAGCTCCTACTACTGAGTTTATAATCTACTAGTTTTCTAACTCCTACTAGTCTCAGTCGGCGGTGAAACAATCCTACCTAGTGTCTGTACCAGATAGGGTGTATTGGACCTTGTAGTGCCTGATACCAGATTTCTTTGGGGTACCTGTGACGCCTGGTGAATCGCCGGACAGGAGAGGTGGCCGCTCTCCTCAATTCTTTGCGGCATCAACCCTTACAGAACTCCTCCGCAGTCCCTTCCCCCCCACCCCTTTGGGCCAGCGGGGGTTATCCCAGTCTCCACTGGTCTGTTCTCTAAACAGTCACCAAGCATTCAATCTCGCCAGTTCCAACATACCTACTCATTCACAAGATGGCGGACGCTTTCACTCCACTCCAGGAAGGCCTGCCGCTGACAAAGACGACCCAACCAAGCTACATAGAGTACTCCCTCTTGAGGCTGGAAGCTATTTTTTTGTGCTTTTGGGCAACTTTGGAGTAGCGTTTGATGGCACCTCCCGTGTTGTGGGGATATTTATGGGATAATAATAGTAAACAGTTGAGAATTGCCCACTATTTCAATTCTCAGATCCCAAAGAACGTTTATCGTGTTAAGTGGAATGTATTTCATATAATAATCACAATGTATAAAAATAGATTTTATTTATGATAACAAATTAATAATAATAATATTATATGTAACATGCATAACAATAATCAATGAATATTCAGTATAAAATGGTATGCAATACAAAGAAATGGGGATTACGTTTCAATGGCTAAACGGCATTATCTGTCAAGACTTCTACGATTTATGATTAGCTTTCACAGACTGAAAGTTAAACTTTTCACAGAAGAACAGAATTCCTCAGAGTGCAGCGTAAGGTCGTAAAGTTTAGCAGACAGTTAGAATAACCCTTTCAATGCTGGCTAGATCTCCTAGGTATTTAAGATCTATTCTTATGTAATTTTTAAAAAAAATAACATTTAAACCAGTTTAAATTCATTTTCTGAAAACAATCCAATAAGAGAATTTACCACATTGTATAAGCAGATTTTTAATTTGTCTAAAAGATATCTATCTTAATTTAGAGCAAATCAATACACCTGGATAAAAACAGCGGTATGCTAACACGTGATAATATCACATCAATATATAATTATTCTTAATTCCACCTGCAGAATGGAATGTTTATAACTATATATTCTTAGTTAACTAAGATTTCTTAATATGGAAATCTGACCGTGCTTTATCCAGTCATATATAATGCTATTAATATAATTTAATTAATTTAATTAATTAAATGAAACCAGTATAATTACCAGTTGAGTAGATATTTCATCCGATTGGTAGTCTCTCTGCATGGAGGTGTTGGTTAGAAAGTCAGTAAATTCTAAGTGTTAGAGTTTTAGGAGTAGAATGTTAGTCTCAGATGTTGTCCGAGTTGGAATCCCCAAACTTCCAATTCCTCTCTCCTCTCCGTTGCATATCTTGCATGTGCCTCCTCTCGTATCTTTCTTGTCTCTCTATCTTCCCTTTGTCTTAACTTTTAAAGGGCCAGACTCTCTGTACGTCATCAGTTGATAACCCAATAGAAGCACTAGAGGTGTGGTTATCTTCCAGATCGCAAATTAGTTATTTGGTCTGTAGAGGGCAGTCTTGTCCCACTAAACATACCTATCCAGGAAAGAGTTAACTTTTCCTGGTGGCTATTTTGACGTCATTTTGCGTTATCTTTATAGCGCCATAATTTAAAATTTCAAAGGGTTTCTTAAATTTTGTCCAGACTTAGCGTCTGCAATTCCTGCCATAATTTCTGATATGACAGATCATGAACTAAGTTTACCCTTTTCCATACAATGGTACCTTATATATATAGACAGTTAAATATTAAATTATTTACTCTTCTCTGTCACAATTGTCTGGGTTTAGATTTGATTATATTCCATTAGCATTTTAGACAGTCTATCCAACCCCCTTCCTTATCACTTGTTTGTATATACTATGCATTCCTCAGATCTGGGAAATTGGTTAGCTTACAGATAGAAATATAGTGTCTTTTTGTTAACTTGAAATAACAAAATGGAGTCTGGTCTGTTCAGAGTGACTCAGAATATACACTTTTAGTTTCTATCATAGCACAAAATGTCTGCCGATATAAATACTCTGACAGTGTCTAAAGCTAGAGTTCAGAGCAGTGCACGAAGAAGAGCGAGACTCCCCCCTTGGGTACAGCATCTACACAAACACCTGTGTGGCCTGCCCGTCGCCCTCCTGGGCTGAAGACTTCCAGAGGTCCGGCCTCTAAGCATTGCCCACATCAGAAGAGGTCCGTCCACAGTAAAAGACGAGTGACTACCAGGACCCGCTGCTCTCCATTGCGTGAGGTGAACTTGGACTTTGTCAGGATCTGAGTCGCCCTATAATCTAGCCTGGGGCAGAGGGAAAGTCTTACCTTACTCCGGCTTAGCAGCTAAGATCAGATATCCTCCTGCTATTCCCAGTGACCTGTCAACAACTGGAATCGGGTGACTGGGGACTCATTATATATAAAGACCTTTCACTGCAGATTTAATATTACATAATCATAGTGACCATCATCTTGCTCTACTGTTTAGTTTAATTTTGACCTGTTGTCTTTTCTTATTATTTTCACTGGCTTATGGCTTGTATTTAATGCTTTAATGATGACATGGAAAGTCCCAGTAGTATATTTCCTATAGTGTGTACATCTACCATGTAGCGATATCTGAGCTGTCTTGTCTCTCTGACACTGTTCACTATTTCTGCTGTCTCTGTTGCACATTCAGGCCCAGAGGAGGCGGGCTGAAAGCTAGCCGGATAGGAGGCATGTGTGGGTGTGGTGGGTGTAGGTGTCACATGTGGGGGGTGTCACTTAGGATAGGGGTGGGGTCATATAAAAGGGCAGTCATTTTGTCCCTTACCTCAGCCATCTTAGAATAAACGGCTGGTAACATCTTCCTCCTTGCTGCCTGTTACCACTGCTTGTCTCACGGCCAGGGCATGGACATTGAAGCCATCTTGTCTGCCCTCAGGGCTGAGGCCCTTCAAGATGGGGGACGTCACCTGCAGTCCCAGCTGGCGCGGATGCAGGGTGCTGCTGGGTCGGCTGTTCCCTCATGGGGCGGCTTACATGTGCTGGTCATGCCCTCTAGGTCTCCATTTGACTCCGGAATTGCGCACCAAGATAGAAAAAGGGGAATTCGTTGAAATATTTTTCCTTACTCCCTATGGAGGATCTGCCTCGTGTTGATCCGGCGGCAAAAGACTCCGAAAAGGAGAAGGAGAAGTTTAGGTATAGGAAGATACCAAAAACTTTTGGTAATTGGATCAGGGCTTTTTCTATCCTGGCGAGTGTGATAGGCGAGAAGTCCCCCAATAAATGCTCATCCCTCTTTTGCTACCAGGATACGATATGGAACGCGTGCCGGACCTATTGCGGATTAGGCTGGTGGCGCTATGATGAGCAGTTTCGCCAGCGCATAGCGGTCCGCCCATCGTTGAGTTGGGACCAGATGGACATCGGCTTGTGGTTGGCCATCATGACCCGCCCGGCATCGCATCAAGGGGGCCTCTCGTCCTTTCTCGGGGGGGCCGGCGCAGGGTCTGCGACCGCTGCGTCGGCCAATCAGCGTCGAACGGGCTGCTGCTGGCAGTATAACGACGGGCAATGTAAATTCGGCACGGGTTGTCGTTTCAAGCACGAGTGCTCTGGGTGCGGCGGATCGCACCCCGCCTCCAAATGCTTTAAGCGGGGCAGGACTGGCGACAAGGGTGACGCCATGGGCTCTAAGGGCGAGGACGCCAGTGGACGTCGGCGCGATGCAACCGTGGTTAAAACGTTATAGAAATAAAAAGGCGGCTGCCTTACTCCTGGAAGGTTTTTCGTTTGGTTTTTGGATTCCCCATCAACATCGTCCGGCGTCAAAGGTATGCCGGAATTTGCGTTCGGTCTATGACCACCCTGGGGTGGTCAGGGACAAGTTGGCTAAGGAAGTGGCTTTGGGGCGTATGGCAGGCCCTTTTCGGGAATCTCCTCTCCCTGATCTCCGGGTGTCGCCATTAGGCGTCGTACCCAAGAGAGAGCAGGGTAAATTTCGGCTCATTCATCACTTATCGCACCCCCAAGGGGGTTCTGTAAATGATGACATTGCATCAGAATTATGCCGTGTTTCTTACGCCTCATTTGATGCTGCGGTTTGTATGGTCAGGGATGCTGGATCGGGGGCACTCATGGCAAAAGCAGACATCGAGTCTGCTTTTCGTCTTTTGCCAGTTCACCCGGGGTGTCATCACCTCTTAGGTTGCTATTTTGAGGGGCATTACTATGTGGACATGTGCCTCCCGATGGGCTGTGCGATATCCTGCTTTTACTTTGAATGTTTTAGTTCCTTTCTTGAATGGGTGGTGAGAATGGAGTCTGGTCACAACTCCCTCCTTCATTACCTGGACGATTTTTTGTGTGTTGGTCCCGCGCACTCCTCAACCTGCGCACATATTTTGCAGTCGTTGGCGGATGTGGCCTCTGGGTTTGGTGTGCCTCTGGCGCCCGACAAGACAGTTGGCCCTTCCACGTGCCTGTGTTTCCTTGGAATTGAGATTGATTCAGTTATCGGGGAATGTCGGCTCCCAGTGGACAAACTGGTGGACTTACGGGGGTCTGTGCGGGAGGCGGACTCCTTGCGAAAGATCACTCTCCGGCGCCTTCAATCCCTCTTAGGCAAGCTGAACTTTGCCTGTCGGATCATGCCTATGGGCAGAGTATTCAACAGGCGCCTGGCGGCCGCCACGGCTGGAATCTCGAAGCCCTTACATTTCATCCGCTTAACCAAGGCGCTCAGGGATGATCTGGTAGTCTGGGCTGTTTTCCTTGAAACTTACAATGGAAGGTCTTATTGGCAACAGCCTGAGGTTTCGAATGCCGCGCTTCACTTGTTTACAGACGCTGCGGGTTCCTCTGGTTTTGGGGCAATCCTGGGGCCTCATTGGTGCGCAGAGCCGTGGCCTGTATCGTGGGTCGATTCAGGCCTTACCAAGAACTTGGCGTTCTTGGAGCTCTTCCCCATCTTGGTGGCTGTTCACTTATGGGGGATGGAGCTCAAAGACAGGCGCGTCGTCTTCCACTGTGATAACCTGGGTGTGGTTCAGGCCATCAATAACCTGACGGCCTCTTCCCCTCCGGTGGTTAGGCTATTGCGTCAATTGGTTTTGCGATGCTTGTCTCTGAACATAACGTGCCGTGCTGTGCATATTCCTGGGGTCATGAATACCACGGCTGACTCTCTTTCTCACTTTCAATGGCAGGTGTTTCGGAAAGCCGCTCCGGGAGCAGACTTGGAAGGCCTCCCCTGTCCCGGAGAACTATGGTCCCTTGGCCTGAGCGGATAAGGGAATGGATACGGTCCTCGGTGTCTGAGGCGACTTGGGTCCGGTATGGTAAGGCTTGGGGGGAATGGGTTGCTCTTGAGCAGGATCATGGAGGCTACGCTTCCCCGGCGGAACGAGTTCAAGGTTTGTTACATTTGCTTTGGTTCTGGGAGGCTTGCGGGTGTTCACCGGCTACTGTTTCTGGGAAGCTTTCCGGTCTTAGTTTCTGGTTTAACTTAACTCGGGTGCCGGATGTCACTAAGGATTTCTTGGTTAAACTTGCGATGCGTGGTTGGCGTAGGGGCCCTCGTGGGCAGGATTCTCGTAGGCCGGTTTCAGGGGCATTGCTGCTAGGAATTGCCTCAGTGCTTCCGCAGATATGTTATTCTGCTTATGAAGCCAGTTTATTTCGGTTAGCCTTTATTTTTGCCTTTTTTGGGGCCCTCCGGATTGGGGAACTAATCAGCCCTAGCAGGGGGACTCCGGGGGGTTTGTTATTTCACGATGTGTTCCTCTTGGATGGTGCGGTGCGTTTCTTGATACGACGGTCTAAAACTGACGTTGTTGGAAAGGGTCGCTGGGTTACCCTTCGCACCATCCCTAATTCGTACGCCCAGGTGGGACGCGACTTGGAATTCCCCGGGAGCTGGCTGAGGTCCGATGGTTCGGTTTTCGGGGCATGCGCTGGGGCCAGCTCTTGCCGGAGGTGTTACAGTTAGCCACATTGTTGGGGGCCCCTGATGTATTGGTGATACACCTGGGGGGAAACGATCTTGGGGCACTGCCTGCTTGGGGGCTTAGTGAGCTCATTAGAAGGGATTTGGCGCGCTTGCTAGTCCTTTTCCCACAACTTTGTTTAGTCTGGTCAGGTATAGTATCTAGGAACTATTGGCGCCGCGCGAGGGATCAGGGGGCGATTGAGCGCTGCAGGGTTAAAATCAACAAGAGGTTGTCCAAATTTGTACTCGGGGTTGGGGGTGTCACAGTGCGACACCGGATATTTGAAAAGGAAGCGGCGATCTATTTTCGCCCAGATGGGGTTCATCTCACGGATGTGGGTTTAGATTTATTGAATCTGGCGCTGCAGGACGCGTTAGAGCAGGCCATGGCGTTGGTGGGGAGTCGCGCCCGCTGATTTAGGCTTAAATGCAGCAGGCGCTAGTGGCGGGTATGGTCCTTGCCAAACCAGTTGGAAAACGAGTACACTGGAAGAAGGAATGCTGGGTCTGGTCCCTCCCCTAACCTCGGAGAGTTGTGGTAATTGGGCGTGCTCCCCGTGCCAGTAAAAGGCGGCCAGGGGTTGGCATGGGGTATTGGAAGGCCAAGGTAAAAGGCCTGTTATCTTGGACGAGGGGGGAGGGCAGGTACCCTGGAAGGGGGTACTCTAGAGTTATTATGGTTGGCAAGGACAAGTTCTCGAGTAAATTATTGGTTGATTTATTTATGCTTGTTATTATAAATAAAGCTGTGGCCTGTTTTATACCACACTTATGTCTCTTGGTTTTAATTGGGGGGAAAACGGGAAAATGTAATTATGATTGCATTGGTTCGCACCGCACAGTAACCACTACCTACACACATGCATCCTACACACAAGTCTACCAGTCTCTAACTACCAAACCGCTTATGAACCTGTAGACATGTACAATCCTGCTTGTGAAACTAGTCCGCCAGTTAGAATAGCCTGATTACTACACCGTCTGGTTTCACCTACCTACTGACATTTACTATTACTTTACTATTCCTAGCCTGTAATTTAAATATAAAAAATGTGCAATGCCATGCTAAAAAAATATTTTGCCTGTTTTTACCATGCTTGTTATAGCTGTCATGTTGTATCAAGCTTGTTTGTTACCACTTGCACAATAAAAATAAAGAACTAAACAAAAAAATTTAAAAAAGGAAATAACAGTTAAGAAGAAAACAAACAAACACATATTTCACATTTTACCCTCTAGCAAAATCTGTGACCTATTTCCAGTCTGTAACGACTTGCAAAGATTCCTACCCTCTGATGTTATTCTACAAAAGCCCTGCACAATTTACCTTCTGATCTACGCAGGGTACCTTCTTTTAGATGGCAAACCTGCCTGCAGAACTGGTTTTACCATGCCAAGGTGCCAATTGTGTTTCCAGCTACCCGAACGAAGCAAAACTTCTTGACAAAAAAGCAGAGATGAGTCCTGAATGAATCTGTGACACGCCAAAACTTCAAAGGAATGAAACTGAGAAATATGCTGTGAGTAACAACTTGGCAGGCCAGACAGAGACGCTGAGCAGAGTAGAAACGTCATGTGCCAAGAGATGTCATAATTTATATTATATTGATGTCAGTTAATTAACCATACTAACATCATTGTACTATATTTTCTTGATTCTGCTCACGCATTTCACGGAACACTATTAAAAATAGTATCCACCCACCCACCCATGCTGCGTCTTACTTTACAGCACGGCTCTCTTGGTATCTGCAATGCTCCATAATTACCTCTTACACCACCTCGCAAACTATATATAATTTACATATGCCTTCAATTTCTCTGGTTCTTAGTTGAAATTGGCATCTTTTTTCTTGATTAGTTGCCCTTCGGTTCTCCTGAACTGACTCTGCCATTTGCCATTGAAGGTATATCTAAGGACTAGTAATGAGCTCCCTTTATCTACTTCTCTGTCTCAGCCCTGACACATTTCCAGCACTACTCTACTAGCCAGGCCTTAAAAGTTACTTGCCAGGGGTGAGTTTCTGCTTAACAGGGCTACATTTTAACAATGGCTAGCACAGAGTTTTAATTTTGAACCCTGCAGACAAACACAGCGTTTTGATTGTAGTTTGTATAGAAGTGCTGTAAAAACAAGATTTTAAAGGGAACCTGTTTTAACTTATCTCCAATCCAGCTCCAGAACCCTACTTGCCTGCTGACTATTATCTCTTGATATTTGTGTCCTTGTGAAAGCACTGAAGGCTAGCACTATTTAATGCAATAGGTGGGGATAATCAACAAGGGTGTTATATAGGGCGTTGCATGCTTCTACAAGAGGAATAAGGCTAATATGTTGTATAAAAGTTTTGGTGTGTCACTTTATGATGTTTAACCTGTTCAGGAGCAAAGCCATGGAAAGTCTGTTGCAATAACAATCAATCTGCCTATACTTGGACTAAAAGGTAAAACTCTTCTCCATGCAGCTTCTCAGCACTCAGTATATACTTCTCAGCACTAAGTATGCACGGCTGACCAACACTTGAGAATTGACTAGATCATTTTGCACACTTTTGGGCCACTATAGTCAACATTGAATAATAGCTGAGTTTAATTATTTTTTTTATTAAATGAAGAATTTAAAATTTCATTGACAGTTCTCCACAATTCCTGGCTCTGGCAAAGACATTGTCACTGTTAATATGCCATAAAATGCAGAACTTCGGACAACAAATAAAGACAATAAGAACAGACTATTACTACACCTCAGAGTACCAAAGAGAGAAATGGTAGTCAAATGCTAGCCAAGCTCAAAGTAATGGAGAGACAGAATAAGCATAGCTACTATAAATTAAAAAGATCTATAGCATACCAAATAATGCAAAAATAAACTTTATTCTCATGAGCTACAATCAAAAATGCATCAAGAAAGAAATAAAACACCAATACCAAATATACTTAACGTGCATATATTATTATACCCAGTAGTGCAAAATCAGGTATACTGACCAGAGTCTGAAGATCTGAAAGAACCCCAACGCACATTGTCGAAATACCAATATTTGGTGTTTGTGTGTTATTTCTTACTGTTATGCACTTTACTTGTATGTACTATATCCTTGATGCACTTTTGATTCTATTTGAAATTAATAAAGTTTATTTTTGCATTTCTACTTTAGGTTATTGATTGACCTGGTGTAACAGGTACCTTTCCTATTTAGCACCCTGATCATAGTATGTGCATGCTACATTGATATATCCTTACAGTTTAGCGCTTGCTATAATTTTTGTGTATATTAAACATAGATACTAGCCAATTTCAGGAATTTATGGTTTCACCTGTCGCAGTGAAATTAGTGACATGAATGTGCTTGCATCATGTCATCATCATGTTGATGACTTGCGCACACGTTTTTGTGTCTCTTGGCCATAATTAACTAATCACTCATCTCATAGGGCTATTTAAACTCCTTTTAGTTTTTCTTCTGTGCTCTGTCGTGGTTTCCATTCTCTAGATATCCGAGAGCCTGTTTTTTTTGTAATATTCATTGGCATTTTTGAGCTTGGATTGTTTTTTGACTATTCTACTTTCTATTATCCCTGACCTTTGACTTGTCATATTTTATTCTGACAAACGTGTTCACCGGAGTGATGTGGACAATGGTGCACCGGAAGTAGTGCACTTTGCTATATTGGGGTGCCACGCTGATTCGGTGAGTAGCACCACAGGCTACTTTATCATCACCATACCTTCAAACAATCCCCGATCTAACAGAACTATCCCAATTTTGGACTCTTTTCAAGCTGTTCTGAGTTTATTCCCTGGGATGCTCTATATGGGGACACCAGGGAGCTGTCCTTATTCAGCAAAATACTGTCAGGGTACTAGGACCATGCCCAGAGCACTTCTGCAGTGTTCTGTGCATGGTCTCCTGTAAGTGGGTCTGGTCAGAGAGATATGAATTCACGCCAGGCTTACACACTCCTACTTTGGGCTCTCTGCACCTTTTCCAGGTGGCATCACTGGACAGAGGTGCAGCCATGGGGCACTTACTGCCCTTGCAGTAAGTTTTACTAGTGTGGTTCAGCTGAGCAGGACATGTGTGTTCCTCTGAGTGGACTCTACTTGGAACTCAGAAGAGGAGTGCTGTGTGACAATAAGGGTGTAGGGAGTCAGAATATGTAATAGAAACACCATAACTGGCTCCTCTGTCCTCTTATACAGCACTACACTAATGAGAACAAGCACAGGACAGTGTTTCCCTCTGCCCAATCTATTTAGTATACTTGAACAATACCAGGTGCTGTTTGAGATGACAAGCAGGATAGGGCACTTCCGTCATGTTCCCACTCCCTCCAATCTCATTGTAACACAGCACTTGAAGTCTATAATCCAAGTATTGGGAAAAATGAATAGAGAGATCCACTGGGTCAGAGGGACACTTGAGAGTTGCACAATAGAACTGTTTTGGCCAGAAGATCACAATTGTGGGGGAATGGGCAGGCAGGGACGAGTGAGGTAACCCAGTCTGAATAGAGATGCAGAAGGGAGACACAGAAACAGATGGGATTTGGGTGAGGAAGAATATACAGGATAATAATAATAATAATACAGGATGGTAGAGAGATGCAGCAGTATGGGTTGTGAGACAAGGAAGGACAAAAATTAATTCAGAATCCTCACAGTTACAACAAATACAGGCACTCCAGATCATCCCAGGGCTTGTGTTAATTTGGCATTGCAAAAATTAATTAATAGCTGTTTGGTCGTTCACATACGTTGGGCTAATGAATAAGAGGTGCTGGGGAATCCTCATTTTTAATAATTTGACAAAAATCCAAACCTTGCTTGCACACTAACTGCTACTATAAGTAGAAAAGGTGCTTGGAGTGTCAATTTTGAATACTAAAATTGATGTGGTTCCAAGGGGTGAATCTGCTGCAGGTACGTCTCTGTCAGAGGTTTCAATGTTTTATTCATGTGTTGTATGCTGTGGGTCCACATATTTGGGTTACACTATCATATCCCATAGCCATTATGACTTTTATTAATTCATAGCTAATCCAAATTCAAAGAGGCAAAAAACAATACAAAAAAAGACCAACACATAGATACAGTCTCTGGTCAATCCCACATTTCTGTAGTTTCACTTCACAAAGTTCTGATGTTTTTACTTATAACTACTTATACCAATTCACATGATATGATCTAAATGAACTAATTCACACCATTTTTCACTTTTTGGGGGTTTCATTAGCATAAAACTATGATGAAATAAGGTACTTTTTTTAAATATACTTATCTGCAACATCTACATATATTAAACACCAGATTTTGCCAAGATGTAAAGCAATTCCAGTAGAAATATCTGAATTTCAAAAAGAATGACATCTATTCGGTAAACAATCGCCCGGATGCATTTGGTATCTGGATTGAAAATCTGTGTTTTTTACATGTGGACCCCTATACAAAGTATAGGATTCTAAGAATTCATTATTTTTAATAATTTGCTAATTATTTTTTACTTGCTTTTTTGCAAGTGAATGATAATTTCAAGTATTTGCCCACTGAAGGCAAAAGCAGGCATCAGTAAATTAATTAACTAACTCTCAGCAATGCACTTGCTAGCCAGCCGCCACATTACAAAAATCTATACGACCCCCATATCAATATCAAGGAAGTTTTTAACGTCCTACCTGCCATGAGGGGCAGTTGAGGGCATATACATTAAACATCAAAATTAGTGACTGAACAACCCATGGCATGGCACACAGTGGCATAAGGTAGGCTTATGACCTTTCTTAAGGTAATATGGGGGTCATATTGACTGTCATAGGCTGTCATAGGCTTTAAAAAAAAAAATTTTACTTTAATATAAGGGTTGGTTAACAAGCACTGGCAAGCAGTCATGTTATTAACCCTGGCACCACCAAAGATTTTTTTAATTATTTACCTGCTGGCTGCTAGAGCTGCCAACAGACAAATAGTTTGGAGTTCAGTTATCTAGCATTTAATTCGGCTAAGATTTTTATCAAATTCAGGCTCAATGGAAGCTTGCAGTGAAATATCTGGACATTGTTAAATAGCGAGAACAATGCTTGGATTTCACAGTGAGAATGACCCAATACAGCACCGTATGTTGTACACTATTCGGTACGGGATGATTCTGAATTTAATAAATAACCCTGATGGTAAGAAAAACAAAGTCAGACTAAGCATGATTTCACAGACATGATGAAAAGCAGTATATTCAAGAATTTAAACAGTTTTGTCGCTATCTGGTTTCACCAATCCTGTATCAATGTTTAGCTCGATGCTGTTAGTGATTTCTAACACAGAACCAAAGCCAGCATCACGCTGATGAGACCCAAACAGTTATGCTTGGCTGGGCATTAGTTCACTTTGATCATAAATACACAGTTTCATTGTGATGGGAAATGTGATGTAATGAAGGAGAGAGGTACAAGTAGGAATGAGGGGGAAAAAATGCAAGTGGAGTAGATGAAATAGAAAAACACAAATGGAGAGATACAGGGGTAAAGAGACACGGGAGGAGAGAGATGGGGATAAAGCTGGCCTTGCTCTTGCCTTTCTGCTGCCTGGGTCAAAGGTCAAAGAGCTGCCCCCCAAAAAACACCAGACAATTTACTTCTTAAACAAATTACCACAAAAAAGAACTTTCCTCTGCCCCATTCATATTCCACTTCCTCTGTTATGTCTGTTATAGTTAATTTCCCAATCCTCTTTTAATTTCAAGCATTGCTTCTGATCTGAGGAAGAGACGAAAGCTCTCGTAAGTTTGTCTTTAAGTATGTATATTAAATATTTTGTATTTATTTATGATGTGTATTCCTCATTCCCAGGTCCTCTACCAGAGGTCTGTTAATCTGAGTTCTACTCAGTATCCTAGAACTGCACTCATTGGACATGCCCCACTTGAAATCTGCTGAAGCCACTCCACCAACTTGGGGCTCACAGCCCCGAGTGCTCCTATCACAACTTTTCTAGTTTCTCTCTGGCTCCTTGCATCAATGATTTCCTATGGAGTTTTCCAAGACACTGGAGATCCTCATGCAAAGCATGAGTACGTCCAGCATCATTTTGCGAATATAAAACTCAGTGATACCAGGAAGCAACTCTGCTGGCTATCTTGTAGAAACTGCAGTAATTAAAACTGCAGAGTTAAAGGGACACTACAGGCACCCACACCATTTCTGCCCATTGGAGTGGTCTGGGTTCCAACCTTCCTCACCCTTAACCCTGCAAGTCTAATTATTGCATTTTTTATAAACTGCAATAATTACCATGCAGGGTTAAGTCCTCCTCTAGTGGCTGTCTACCAGACA
Organism: Pelobates cultripes; assembly: GCA_933207985.1. NCBI lineage: Eukaryota > Metazoa > Chordata > Amphibia > Anura > Pelobatidae > Pelobates > Pelobates cultripes. The sequence continues at coordinate 47,419,910 of OW240917.1, read as the reverse complement.
GCCACTAGAGGGACTTCCGGCTTCTTAAAACACAAAAAAAGTGTTTTAAACGATGCTGGATGTCCTCACGCTATGCATGAGGACCTCCAGTGTTGCTTTCCTATGGGGAGGTCTAATGTGCATGCGCAGCCATTGCCATGCGTGTGCATTAGGTCTCCCCCGCCGGGTGACGTCAGTGGGGGAGAAACGTGGGCAGAGCCTGACTTAGCACCAAGGGTCATTGGCACTGGATTCAGGTAAGTCACTGAAGGGGTTTTTACCCCTTCAGCAACATGGGATGGGGGGTGGGAGAAAGAGGGGCACTGCAGGATGCCTGCAGTGCCAGGAAAATGGATATGTTTTACTGGCACTAGAGAGTCCCTTTAAGGGGAAAAGGACACTGCACCCAGACCACTTCAGTGAGATGAAGTGGTCTGTGTCCCTATAGTGTCGCTTTAAGGAAAGGTAAAAAAGAAAATGTATGTCTTCCCGAACAAGCAAGAAAGCACGACCACTTATAGATAACAAATGAGAAGGCCTAACCACCCAAAGTGAGAGAGTTGGGAGAGAGATACAAAGAAAGGGAACACTGGTGGGGGGTGGGAGACACAATGAGGGGAAGAGACAGGAGTGTGGCAGGGAGAGAGCAAAAAGGGTTAGCAGTTCTACATGTGGACTGCACATAAGAAAACTCCATCTAGTTTTATGGTGACTTTTCTATGGAAAATATAAGCATATACTCAAATTTGGATTAAACACACATTTACCAGAGCTCACCACGTCTTCCTCTTTTCTCAAGAATTTACAAGAAAAATCAGGAAATTGCTGAATCTTCACATACGTGCTGTAAGAGTAAAAAAAAAGACAGTGCTTGTCCATATCTGTTCATACAAGTATTCATTTGCACACATGTATAATATACATAAGGGACCATTCCTGGCTATTCATTTACAGAATATAGTAATATCAGAATAGAATAGAATGATATTTAGGATCGGAGTGTGCCCCTAATTATGTCACATTTGGTTAATGAAATAAGATGAAAAACAAAATCAAATCAAGAGTTTAACACAGTCAGCTGGCCACCCCTTACTTCAATGCATAGTATACTAATTTGTTTATTTATTAAAAACATATTCTCAGATGTGCGTTCTGAAAAATTTATATTAGCCTGTATACTATGATTAAATATGTCCTGTGTCACAGTTAAAGAGCTATGAGGTCATCACTGCTTCATTTCTCCTCCAGGGATCAGGAGACACCCTACGAGTTTGTGTCATTGAGATATCAGACTGTGTTGTTCCATTCCTCATTATTCTAGAGCAACCTCTCCAGTAGAAAGGTGATGGCTATGTGGAGAGTCTTTGAGAAAGCCTGCTCTATCTCGAAGAAGTGTCCTGCTCTAGATTCTTTCTGGAAACAAGTACATGGGAATATCTCATGGATCTCCAAAACCCTACTTCCCTTCAGTCCAACTGCTTTGTGCCTCCATCTTACCACAATTTCAGACAGTACATATAAATACATTGATTACCATAAGACTGCTTAATGCTATGACAACCTTGGTTGCACTGTGATGGAGACAATTCTGTGCCCCATGGCTGTTCAGCCAGCTGGGCCCCTGACTTTCTCGGGCCCTCAGTCCATGAACAATCTGTCCGAGTGATCAGTCCACCTCTAACCACACTGTGTGAGTGTGTAATGGGGCTAATCATTTAGGGGAATAGGCCAACCACATTCCTACAGCGGACCAGCACAAAAGATATACTTTGCTGTTTATGATTTACATTGAATCCACCTATTGCCCCTTTTCCTCAAGCTATTCCATGTTACTCACTGTAGCGGAGAGCTGGTCTCCCACAGCCTATTTCCGCTGGTATCCTAGATTGGCTCAGGAACAAGTAGTAAATCCAATAGCGTAGCAGGCACAATCAGCAATGTAATCCAAGAATATCCTATCACCTTTCCCAATAACTGGACGACACACAGTATCAGGAACAGAACTGACTTTTAATCACACAACCCCTGCTTTTGTGCAATGCTCCCGTGCAAGGGAGACACCCACAATAATGAGTACATTAACCAATAATATTACAGTAACCACCCACAATTCTGCTCCCCTAAGATAAGCATTTAACATAATTAGCAAGTACACACTTCTCCCCATGTTTTAGATGTACCCCAAATACATAGGGTACACCTGGTATCCCCTGATAGCCCTGATATGGGTGAGCAACATATTCAAATATCACCCAGATCGGACCACGGGTTCGGGAGTTATGGAGGTTTAAAATTTTGACCGACCGCACAGGCAACAGTAGCCGAAAATAGTTCCATAAGTTTTGGCCTTGCGATCGGTCTCTTTTCATGTTTTAAAAGTCCCGAAATACATTCTTTTTTTCTGGGGGGTGGCATGATATCATTGCATTGCTTTTTGTAGAGTTTTCTACATGCCTATTTTAATGTTTTGTATTACATATCTTTTTAGTGGCACAAAAATGATTGCATGCTCTTTTGAGCTTGATTTGGCATTGTTATTTGGCATTGTTATTGCCAATTTGGCATTGTTATTGCCAACAACAAGTAGTGTCACCTTGTTTTTTGCTACATGCACTACAATAAAAAGAAATGTTTTAAAAATGTGTTTTTTAGAATATGGATACTGCATATGTACAATGAGTTCAAAAAGCATTTATTGGAAATTGCACAAAAATAGACTATTTCCTATCGACTACCAAATTTTCCAAATGGCAATCCAAAATTGCTGGGATTGCATTGATATTCTGAATTTGCCATGTTTTGTAATTTTCATATGCATCCCTAAACAAGTCATGACATTGTGCTCTCACAAAAAAATAAAAAATCAGAAAACTAAGATTGGCTATTCACAGCCACTTCCTGGTGGCTGTTAACCTTAGAGACTTGCAGCAAGTGATATAGATATTCAGAGGGAATTTACAGCAAACAAGAGTTTTCTTTTAAAACAATTTCACTTTCTTATCATGGTATATTAACATAATTAAAGTAAAAGTGACCGTTTCTCTTTTGTATACATACTCTTTGTAACATGGCTTGGATCCAGAGACAGCATAGCTTGCTCCCACGAGTGAAGTCATATATTAAATTTCATCCTCATTGCAATCTGTTACATGAGCATTTTAAAAATCAGTCTGAAGAATTCTGCATTGTAAGAGCAAGACATATGTGCATGTAAATATGAATAAACATATGCTTCTATATATATATATATATATATATATATATATATATATATATATATATGTATGTATTACTAATATACAGTTTTGTTGTGAGACCTCGGGTGTAGCCAGTTTGAAGGGTGCAGCATTATGTAACCTGATGCTTGTTATAATGACCTATAAAATGCACAGTGATGTTAAACTGCATAAACAGCATTTAGTATTAGTAATTCAGGGGTGTATCAGTCCATCGCATAATGTAAAGAATAATGTAATTTTTTTTTTATTATTTTTTTTAAATATGTGCCATATTTGTAACTCTGCTCCATGACTTCAAGCCCAGTAGTGTCAGAAGTTCAGTAAAGCTCTGGCAGATGTCTGAGTCAATCACAGTATTTATGTGACCTGTACCAAGGCAAGCGTCTGCAACCATAGCAAAGTACACACGGTACCTGGAAACCACATCAGCTGCTGGAGTCAATAAGAAAGAGATTCTCACGCGAACGTAATGAAAATCCCTCGGCAGGAATACTCCATGTTAATCTGCAGTCAAGAATTACAACATACTCATGACTTCTCAAACACACTGCACTAACACATCCTTAACTGCTTCACTACCATATCTCCCAAGTGTCCCTATTTAGGAGGGACAGTCCCTATTTTGGGACCAAATCCCCCTGTCTCTCTTTTCTATCCCAATGCCCCTCTTTTCTAGGAGTTCCATATTGTTGGTGTGACTGAGTGTATAACAGAATTCCACAGCAATAATACTCCCAGTAATGTGTCTTTAAACTGAAATAAATGTGTTTAGAAATCCGTTTGTGTAAATAAGATACATTGTTCTTGTTCCAAATTACATTTAATTTCCATAAATTGTTATTAGTAAGTCACTTAAAATTTATCAGAGAAGCCCCGCTAGTGGCCATACACCCCTCACACCCCTTAAATTTTAAGAGTCTCATTTTAGTGTCCACTAAACTTCAAAGGACAGCAAATTACAATCCAAATATCAAAATGTATGCAAAAAATGCTGATCCAGAAAAAGATCAAACCGTTATTATGCCATTCTAATTTTAATTCACAGCAATTCAAGATTTAGTATATAATCTTTGGGAATCCAAGGTGAATTTCAAATTAAAGGCCAACGTAGCTGAATTGCAAAAATTATCTAAATCCTCATTTCTTCAAGTTTGGCTACTTTGGCTTTAAATTTAAAATCGGCTTTGCATTTATTTGGCTTCCTAACAATTCTCACTTTAGTAAATAATCCTGTAATTTTTTTGTTACTTAAAGGGGCACTACACAGTCAAAAAAAAAAAAGTAACTGTTTAATATATATCCTAATGGAAGCAAACATGCATTTAATTATACATTTTTTCATTGGGCTTATATCAAAAAAGACTTGCAAAACTTGCAGTTATATTGTTGGAAACCCTGGCATTTTCTTCAGGGCCGCCATTAGGGGGTGACAACCATGTAACTGAAGGGGGCCCAGCCCACTGCATCTGTACATTACAGCTCCTCACGCTCATTAACGCTCGTGAGATGCTCGGCAGTCACTATACACACTGCATCCGCTACACAAACACACACTCTGCATTTGCTGCACAAACAGTATCAAATACAAACACTACACCCATTACACATGCACTCTGCATCAATTACACACATTCTAATTCACAGCCACTATACACACCACATTCTGTCCTGCATCATTGTGGGCGGACTCAGTAGGAGCGTTTGGGCAGACTCATAGGCGGGCCCCAGGGTCCCAGACCTTGAGCTTTGTCAGGGGCCCCAAAATTTCTGATGGCAGTCCTAATTTTCTTCTCTTCTAAGCCCGCCCAGGCTTTCTGTGGCTGTCTAATCACAGACTTCCCAATGCAGCTCAGTGAGAAGTCTTTGCATGGCAGGGGTTTCTGGGCAATTGCTGCCTCTTGAGTTTAGCTCTACTGAGCTAAACAAATCAGGAAATAAAAGGACTGGTTGTATGACTGACAGCCAAGAAGGTGTAACAAGGTTAATATATAAAAGTGCCGATTTCTATTTAAATTAGCACTCTTTGTAAATTAAAAAAGATGACACACTCTTCATGTATAAAGCACTTTAGAAAGCTAGGGGTCTGGAGTGTCACTTTCAGCATAATTTATTTAAAATGTGGGATGAATGGCTTGCACCTAAAACAAGTATTTGTGTGCAGTGTGTTGTAATAAAATAATGACAATTTAGTAAATTTAGACAAATTTAACATTAATATATTAGGTTATCTTTTGCAGAAATATTGGTAGATAAGGGATAACACATTGAAAATTATTCCCTTGCAATACTTAAGACCAGTTCTGAAAAATTAGCTTTGAAGCACTAACACCAGTTTTTCCACATGAAATAGGTATGATGGAAAATATAAACAGAAACAGTCACATACCCTGCTTTGTGATTTATAAATCATTACTATTTTTGCCCAAAATAAAACAAATTGCAGACATATAGTAAGTTAATTTGCCTTTGCTAAAACCAGAGATTTGAATTTGAAGGTCATGATACAGCTTGTCAAAGTGCCATTGAGAGTGTCCAGGGGGTTGACTACAGCCTTTTCCCCCCAGTTAGATTAGGGTTTGTGGGGTTTTATTTGGACCTGGAGCTAAAATATATAGTGAGCACAATTAAAAAAGTAAATTTACTTTCCCAGTGTCTTTGAATGCCATTCACAACTAGATTTGCTACCATAAATAAAATCATTTCAGCATGAATTTAAAAACTGGATACCTCAAGGAACACTTTAGTCACCTAAACAACTGTAGCTTAATGAAGCGGTTTTTGTGTGCAGATCATACCTCTCAGGTTTTACTGCTCAATTTACTGCCATTTAGGAGTTAAATCACTTTGTTTCTGTTTATGCAGCCCTTGCCACACCTCCCATGGCTCTGATTGACACAGCCTGCATGAAAAAAAATGGTTTCACTTTCAATCAGATGTAATTTGCCTAAACAATGTTATCTCTTGCTCTGTAAATTGAACTCTAATCACATGCAGGAGGCTCATGCAGGGTCTAGCAAGCTATTAACATAGCAGGGGATAAGAAAATCTAAATTAAACAGAACTTGCAATAAAGGAAGGATAAACTTTAGATTACTCTTTACAGGAAGTGTTTAGGAAGGCTGTGAAAGTCACATGCAGGGAGGTTCATAAACAAGGAGCTGTAACTCCAAAATGGCAAATAATTGAGCAGTGAGGCTGCAGGGGCATGATCTATACACCAAAACTGCTTCACTAAGCTAAAGTTGTTTTGGTGACTATAGTGTCCCTTTCAAGCATACACATCTATCTTCACAAATATCTTATGGGTCATGGACCTGGACTACAGACAGTGTCCTGTGTGTCTAATGAGCCTGTGACAAATCGGCACCCCTTCAGTTGTTAATTAGGGCACAGATAAAATTTAAATATACTTTGACACATTTGGCACTTTAGGTATTATGGATGGTATTCCTCATGAATCACAGCCAGGTCAGGTAGGATATCTATTCATTACAAAATGATCTATTTCTACTCCTCCTTGTGTTGTTATGTAAAATGCCCTACTGATAAACTGCACTCTGCACTGGCGATATAACATCACCTCTTTCTCGTATGCAGCACTGTGAGAGAGTAAATGAAGAATTCTCTGCCATGCAGTTTCATAATAAGACTGCACGTACGAGAGGACACACTAATAATTTCGGGGATACAGGGCAGGGAATTACCAGTAAACAAACTGCTGTACACCAAGTATGTCAGGCCCCTGAGATGTTGTCCTTATCAGATGCTTCATTTTCATTGCTCAACTGCCTGTAGCTACATCTCCCCTAGAAGTCGTGTGTATCTATATGCTCTCTATGTCACAACACTGGGTTCCAAGTGGTGACGTCAGGACACATGAAAATGCATAACACTTACTGAAAGAATCATGATTCCTCTCTAGCCTGACATTATAAGTATAATCTAGAGGATCAATAAAAAAAATGGGGGGGCATACAATGATTAGTGCAGGCTTCTGTACAGTGCGTAAGATGGGAGAGGGTAACCTTATTTGTAGCCCCTCAATTTGAGACAGTGGAATTGATAGGAGCCCATGATGAATAATTTGTTGAGTTGACAAATGAGACCCAGTACTACAGTGAGAATGAAGGTAAGTCAGTTTATTGGGATATATTTTGGTTTGCACTAATTAACTAGATGAATGAAGAAATAAATAAGCAAATTAATAAATAAATAAAAACTTAGCTTCTGTATTTTGTTACCACTTGCATAATGTCTTGACGTAGCCCTTCATTGACAGGCCAGAAATAGGAAATCCTGTAATTATAACTGATTAACATTTTTTTCTGCAACTGCAGTACTGAAGCTGGTCTTGAAGTCTCCAAACATACTTAAGTGAGCAGACAGCATGTCTTCATGTAAACTATACATAATGTTACCAAACACGAGTTATTCTTCAGTAGTCATTACTTGGAATTAAGGCATACAATGCACTCCCACTAATGACGGCACTCTTGGAAAATATGAGCAAAGAAGGTTGTGAAAAATTGTCTTTATTGTTTAACATTTTGATCTTTTGTTCACAAAATACACAAAAATACTCTGATATCAAACAATTGCAAACATAACACAGGTTTATAAAAAATATAAATATATAGATTGGGTTAGTTGGGTTAGCTGTATTAATCCAGTAACCAAGATGCCAAAATACCAGAGTATTGCAGTACTTAATGACACCTTTTTTATTGGACTAATATAATATTTTAAAGACAAGCTTTCATGCATTTTCCTCTCTTCCTCACGGGGTATTGCTTCAGACCTGAGAAAGAGGGGAAAACTTTCGAAAGCTTTTAAGTATTATGTTAGTCCAACAAAAAAGTTATCATGGCATTTTGCAATACTGGCATAAGTTGGCCTTTTGTCTACTGGACTAATAAAACAAATCCAATCTACTATATATATAATGTGTGTGGCACAATTATTGGCACAATTTTAGTCAATATTTGAGCTACCTCCCTTTGCCAAGAGTTCTGAGTGTTCTCAGATAATGCCCAGATGAGGTTGGATAATACATGGAAAGGGATCTGAGAGCATTCCTCTCCAGATTATTCAAATTTTGAGGTCGGCACAGGGCGATTCTCCTCTTCAGTTCACCCCAAAGGTTTTCCATGGTCAGTTAACCTTTTTTCATGTTGATTCTGATGTTTGTTTTGAATTATTGCCCTACAGGAACATCCTATCAACCCCTTTTGCAAGCTTTCTGGCAGTGGCAGTCAGGTGTTATTTAATATCTATTGATATTTGATAGTCATGATGTCATGTATCCTAACAAAATTACTATGTCCTCTGGCAGAAATACTGCCCCAAAGACATTAAGGAGCCATCACCATATTTAACCGTGTAATGAGGTACTTTTCCATATGACTACCTCTCTGTGTGTGCCAAGAAGCTCTATTTTGTTTTCATCTTACAATAGACCATAGAACCCGATCCCATTTGAAGTTTCAGTAGTGTTTGGCAACCTGAAGACACTTGAGTTTGTTTTTGGGTGAGATTAGAAGCTTTTTTCTTGAAAACCCTTCCAAACATCTTGTGGTGATGTAGGTGACATCGGCTTGTAAATATAGAGACTTTCTGACCCCAAGATTCAACTAACATCTGCACTTCTCCAGCTGTGATCCTTAGAGATTTTTTTTGGCCACTCTTTAGAGTGCGTTAAGACAATATAGACACTCATCCTCTTCCAGGTTGATTCATAACATTTCCAGATGACTGAAACTTCTTAATTATTGCCCTGATGGTAGAAATGGGCATTTTTAATGTTTTTGTTATTTTCTTATAGCAATTTCCTGGTTTTTTGAAGCTCACCAACGTTTTGCCAGACATCACAGCTATATTCGTTGACTTTACCCATTGTAATGAATGACTAAGGGAATCTGGCCTGTGTGTTACCTCATATTAATACCCCTGAGACACAGGAAGTCTGAACAGTTTCTAGTCACCCTGGTGTACTTAAACTTTAAAATATCAATGGAAATGTATTTCAAATATATTTTTTCTCAAATGAACTCATAGGGGTGCCAATAATTGTGCTGCATATATATTTAACAAATATTTATGTTGTGAGCTAAACCTGTGTTGTGTTTGCTATTGTTTGATATCCATGAGAGCAAAGTATTTTTGTGTATTTTTGGAACAAAATTTCAAAATGTTATAAAGGAAAGACAATTTTTCGCAGCCTTCTTTGCTCATATTTACCAAGGGTGTCAATATTAATAGAGGTAACTGTATTTCAGCATTAAAGGACCACTATAGGCACCCAGACTACTTCAGCTCAATGAAGTGGTCTGGTGTGCCAGGTCCCCCTAGTTTTAACCCTGCAGCTGTAAAATGTTCAGAGAAACTGCTATGTTTACATTGAGGGTTAATCCAGCCTCTAGTGGCTGTCTCCCTGACAGTCACTAGAGGCCGCTTCCACAATCCTCAATGCGAAAATCGCATTAAGGACACGCTGGACATCCATAAGAAAGCATTGAGTAATGCTTTCTTATGGGTGGTTTGAATGCGCGCACAGCTCTGGCCGCGCATGCGCATTTAGAGCTGATGTCGGCAGGGGGAGGAGAGGTCAACTGCGCCAAGGGAGCCCGGCACTGGATTAAGGTAACCCCTTCAGTCCAGCGGGAGGGCGGCTCTGAGGGCGGGGGGGGGGGCTGGGTGACCTGATAACCCTATAGTGCCAGGAAAATTAGTTTGTTTTCCTGGCACTATAGTGCTCCTTTAAGCATAACTAGATTTTTATTTAAAAAAAAAGAAAAGAATCACAAAGCATTGCTAACATTATCAGTGGTGCTTGTAGAAAATCCTGTTGCATTGGGTAAGTTGATCTATTTTTGTTTAGTTTCGTTTCTTCCATTTGTGTCTTATTTTCGGTTATTTTTGGTAAGTGGACTGCCCTTTGTAGCTTACTAATGGCAGACATGAAAAGTGCATTTTTATAACAATATCTTGATAAAAACCAGTAGGGTGGCTCCCCTGCTATGAATTTCTCCTGAATTAATGATACTTTCTCTTTTGAAAGGCTTACTAAATAACAATAAAGAGACAGTACAGGCTGGGTGTAAATCTGACCATGTCCCCATGTTTTATTGAGGAAACCCAAATTCATGCCATTTTGTATCCATCTCAGTTAGCTTTTTTTTATCAATTTATTGTTGATGGGCTGTTGTTTGTTTTTATGTTTGTTTGTTTGTTTGTTTTTAAAAAACTGATCACTGCGTCCCTCCCATTTTTGGTGCGATAGTGTGATGGTGGGTATTTCTACACAGAAAATCGGCGATTCCATCTGAAAATGGTCATGTCACCCTCAGGACTACCCATGTGCAGAGTACTATTAATGAGCGCTAGTAAAGGCTGAATGTCCACCTGAGTACAGTTTACACAACTTGAGCTGTCTAATGATGTGTCTGCATTGTACTTATAGAGGACTTCCCTCTGGTGTTACCTAACCAGGGAACAAACTCAGGTCAGCAAGACACGAACCTCAATTGGGATTTTCACACTCAATCCAAGACTGTGTAAAACAATATATGCTGGATGCAGGGTGTAAGATGGAGGGTGTACGTTTGATAGTTGGATATATCTCTGTCTGGAGTGTTTTGTGAATGGAGGCTGTCACACAGTGACATGTGGGTTCATCCTTTCCTGCAGTATTCACTGAATGAAGGCTGCCACACTCTGAACTCAATACACCCCACAATGCTTATTCAATATATAGAATTGAGAAGTAACTAGTCGTTCTTCTTACACAACTTCCTGATTTGTATATACATTTATTGAGGTTGTCTTTTTTGAGCTTACTGGAATAGCCAAATATCGACTCATTTAAAGCAAAAAAATAAAAATAAAAATAAAAAATTGTAACAATAGAGCAACACTCGTCTGTTTTTTTATTTTTATTTTTCTATTTTATAATGCATTAGCAGTGTATAAACATCACATTTACTTTAATCCTTATTGGAGAACTACATATTTCTAGTCAAATTGATTTAGTAGGTATAATTAGTTGCCAGATAGAAATTCCAGTTTTAATGGTGACACATTAGAAAATACATATTAATGCCTACATTCAACCGATTACAGTTCTGAAGTCATAGTGTTCATGGCACAATTTGAGGTGGTTCAAGGCACACCAATGTTCAAAACTACTACTTTATTATAATGAATATTCAGTAATTAAAGTAATATGGATGACGAGCACATACCTATGTGAAACAAGAGTAAAAAAGTTTCATAGAATCTGAATTACTCTAAACATTAGGTTGCTGTAAAATTTCTAAACTGCCTGAGGGTTTTTTAACTACAGGATGTAAAACATTTTCAATAATTTTCAGCCATTTTGAAAATAAAATTCCATTATTTTTACTCGTTGTTCCTTTGTGAAATTACCCATGAAGAATTTCCCAATATAAAATTTACCAGCAAAAAAAAAAAAAATGAAATACTAACAAACAGGTTATTCACCTGTCAAATCCTACTCTGAATTCTGGTGCACCCTGTTTAATACTCCGATACCTGTGCAAGTAATGAAAATAAGCTTTCCCTAGAACCATGTTTTTGAACTGTTTAGCTCTTTCCTGGGTGCCTCTGGTTAGCCACCCTATTCAAATATAGCTATAGCAGACATACTGTCACCTTGTATTAGATATAGCAGTTTCAGCCCTTTTTAGATAGATATCATTGGTTGAGAGCATCAACTGAGGTTACTTACACCACTAATTTTCTCTACCTACCTGATGCACACAACTGCTGTCTTTTCCCTAGTGATGTGTATTTACTTTGTATCCCTTATTTCAAATACATAGTGTGCCTTTTCACATTACACACTAAATAATGGGAGAGTTAATGACCATCAAAATATTTTTGGGTTTTTATTGCAAGTCTATCTAGCCAAAGTCTCCCAATATTAAATATATTATGTTTACCACATTCCCTATTTATTTGGAGAATTTTTACATTTTATCTATATCTAAAAATATGACATTCACGGTGGACTCACATTGTATTCCTTACAATTCACATTCAGAGTCACTACAGACAACGTTTGGTTGAGGCTGAGAAAAATATAATTTTTAACAGCACAAAAAGTCACATCTTTGACTCATGACTCCAGTCACAAAATCAAACATATTAAAAAAAAATGAGCCAGTGATTGAGAGGGGTGTGAACATGCTCTTAATACAGATATTTTACTAATAAAATGACTTTCAGACAGGATGTGCAACGTGAATTATTCTATTAAAGTTCACAAACTTGAGAGAATCATAAGTTGAAGACTTTTTGATTTCTTGTCAAGTATATTTGCATGTAAATGCTTATTTAAGTTTAACAGCTGTGATTCAGTAACCTCCCCCAGCCCTCTCCCCCAACAGATGATACTGAGTGCCTAAGGCATGTATACAAGAAGCACCTTGCCTCCTGTTGACAAAATCTAAATTGCAGAGCAATAAGGCTCTCACATAGCACACTGCAAAGCACAGAGGCTTCAGAAGGAGCACGTGCCACTGGAATCCTGGATCATCTGAGCATGGAATGGATAGATTACATAGTACACCGTAACCTTACAGAGTCACAGCCAATACCTCTTGTCCTTGGGGGACTACCCTTACCCATCCATTCTTCAGCAGTTAACCTCAATACAAGTGTTATTTTCCCTGACACTCACTCAGCCTTCTGCTGCACTGTGTGGCTTTAATTGATGAGCCATCTGACGTTCTACAGCAGTTTTGCATAATATTGGGTAGCTGGTGTCCTGTCACAGGCTTGAGCAGCAATGTGTGATTTCTCTTTGATGAACCAGCCTATCCTCTATAGCAGTTTCCTTATTGTTGTTGATGTCTAGTGTCCTGTCACACGCCTGGGCTGCACATACTGTCATCTCTTTGACATAGCCATCTAGATCAGCCACCCTAGCACTGTTAGGCAGGTGTTAGAACAAAGCATGAAGCCATCAAGGGTCACAGAGGTCCATTCGGAGACATTGCCATGCAATCTAACCTCTCACTTCTCCCTTCCCCCCAGAACATGCGGCTGATGTGGATGTACTATATAATTAATGGACACTGTGCTGTCAGTTCTCCTGTTGGAGGGGAAGCACCTTGCACCTCTTCTTGATTATTTGGGATTCCGCAAAAGGATGAATTAGAGAGGACGTTCCCACTAAGCTTAGTTTTCAATCACAGTGCACTTAAAATGTCACTAATGACAAAAAAAACTATTAAAGCAAAATATGATATAGCAAATTATTATTATTATTGCTATTTATATAGCGCCAACAGATTCCGTAGCGCTTTACAATATTATGAGAGGGGATTTAACTATAGATAGGACAATTACAAAAAACTTACAGGTACGATAGGTTGGAGAGGATCCTGCTCAAACGAGCTTACATTCTATAGGAGGTGGGGTGTAAAACACAATAGGACCGGAAATATCAAATAGGGTGGGAGTAAAGCAGAGCTGGAGGAGAGAGTAGAGTGCTGCCCTTTAGGAGAGCGCAAGAGACAGGTATGTGAAATAGAGGTTAGTCTGGGAGGCCATAGGAAAGCTTATGGTGTTGGTGTATAGAGTCAAAAAGATTAGAATTGTGTCGATATCCCAATATTTATGGACCTGACTGTATATTCAGTCATTTAGTCGCTCATCTACATGTGACGCAGCCCTTCTTTAGGTCTAGTTTCTATTCCTTATCCAGTTACCTTTATTTTACACTTATTGTAAAGTGAGGACCACCTATATTATATTAAAAATAGCTTTGAGATGACCATTGTCTGTTAAAATAGAAAGTTGTCATTAGCACTATCGGTTCAATATGGGATGTTTGTTAGTCAACGTTTTAGTCTCACCCTCACAGTCTCATGTTACAAACATTTTCAAGTCATTCGAACAAAATGATGTTAATGGATTTGTCTGGCCCTGAGCTCCCTCCTCCCTCAATGTCTGTCTCCGTTCACTTTATAAATGGCTCTGCCTGTTTGTCATCCCCAGAACCTTTTATGAATATTTCTGTGTCTCAGCTTCAGCTCCTTTTCATTTTTACAGGTGTATACATTTTTTGTCATTCAACAGCCCTACCCAACCAGCCATAAATTAAAAAATAAAATACTTATGAATTAATTCACGAGCTTTCCTTTCCTTGCTGGGGTACATCCAAGGCAGTCACATGGATGGAGATGAGTTCTAGGCATTTGCTGTTCAGTTCTCCATACGGCATCTCCCTTTTGCTGTAATTGGAATTTAAGATGGTGGTGAATAGGATATGATATTAACTCCCATTGTTCTCTATGTTGATCCCAAGACACTATATGGGAGCAGAAACTCAAAGAAATAAGTCTAGAAGTGGTTACGTTTATAGAGTATGTCTAGGTTTATAAGGGGGCCTGCGTAATTTTCAGTATAACCCATGTGGACAGTATGTACAGTATGTTGGAGACCTTGTAGATGTCCATTTAAAGTGAACTGTCACTTTTTTTTTTTACTTTTGCAGGTCCAAATCCCCCCTACCTCACTTGCTTTTGTTTTTTATTCTCAAAATTATGCTTATATTCAGAGTTATACATAAGAAATAGTAGAGACTTCTTTTCCTTATGTATAACTGGAAGGTTGACAAAAGTTGACAGAGGATGGGGCTTCAGTCAAGCTCAATCTATAGGTGGAGAGCAATAGGAACTTCTGTGGGAGGTCTTTTCTCCTCTTCTATGTTAGACAATGCCTCTGCATGTCAAGGCATTTACTGACATTGGCCCAGAGTCTACTCTCCTCCCTCCAGCTCTGCGTCACGTCCTGTAGCAGTGCATCACGGATCCTCTCAGTTGATACTTGCATAATCGCAAGTTCAAAAATGGACGTGGATTCAGAATAAATAGTGACAGATTCACTTTACTTTCATTTACACCATTAATACGGCATGTACAATATGTCTGACAAAATACAGTGGTAAGTGGTATTTTTCAGAATGCCATAATTACAAGGGGCATTCTAAGTACTATAGCCATTATATTACCTTGTAGTTGATAGGATGTTAATGTTTATGGGAGCTGTGCCCCGATTCTCTGTCAAACTGTTTAACTATTTTGTGATAGTTGGACAGAGACTAGGGCACTTTTTAGCCACCATTGTTCAGCACCTCTGAAAAACATTACACTTCTAAATTATTTGTAAATGTTCGTAGAAACCTTGGACACAATGATAGGCTGGGAGAATTAGGTTAGCCCCCTCCAGCATTTGTAGCCCAGCCATTACCATTCATTGTTGGACGTACTTGTTTAGATAATACATATGTATAATTCCTCCATTATCCATGTGGCAGCACTATGAATGGCAGGGGATGCCCCGTTTTTTAAAGGGTTTTTTTTGTTGGATGGAGGCCATAGGGTCATAGTACCATAGACACTACAATGAGCTACAATTTAGTGTTATGGTACTTTGAGTGCCCCTTTAATATATACAATAGACATCTGCATAATGACGTGCTCATAAATACAGAGTCATTGTAGCATTAGTCATATGAGGATCAACATTTTGTTGTCAACACTTCTTAAGCATATAACAGGAATTCAGAGTCACCACAATATCTAAGACACAAAATAGTAAATACAAAACACTTTCAGGCTCATTTAGGCCTGGAATTCCTCTGACGTTTCGTAATAATGTAGTTATCTAAGACTTGAGGATTTTCCACTATTTGCAATTGTTGTTTGTTGAATATTTTAATCCATGTATATATATAAATAAAGTATCTCACAAAAGTGAGTACACCCCTCACATTTTTGTAAATGTTTTATTATATCTTTTCATGTGACAACACTGAAGAAATGACACTCTGTATAACAGTGTAAATTTGCTGTCCCCTCAAAATAACATAACACACAGCCATTAATGTCTAAACCGTTGGCAACAAAAGTGAGTACACCCTTAATTGGAAATGTCCAAATTGGGCCATAATTGTCAATAGTTTGTGTGACCACAATTATTTTCCAGCACTGCCTTAAAGGACCACTATAGTGCCAGGAAAACATACTCGTCCCCATACTGCCCCCACCCTCAGGGTCCCCCTCCCGCCCGGCTCTGGAAGGGGGAAAGGGGTTAAAACTTACCTTTTTCCAGCGCTGGGCGGGGAGCTCTCTGCCTCTGATCCTCCTCCGTTCCTCCCCGTTGGCTGAATGCGCATGCGCGGCAAGAGCGCGCATTTAGCCGGTCGCATAGGAAAGCATTAGCAATGCTTTCCTATGGACGCTTGCGTGCTCTCACTGTGATTTTCAATGAGACAGCCACTGGAGGATTTGGGGGAAGGCTTAACCCGTTGATAAACATAGCAGTTTCTCTGAAACTGCTATGTTTATAAAAGAATGGGTTAAGCCTAGCTGGACCTGGCACCCAGACCACTTCATTAAGCTGAAGTGGTCTGGGTGCCTAGAGTGGTCCTTTAACCCATATGGGCATGGAGTATACCAGAGCTTCACAGGTTTCCACTAGAGTCTTCTTCCACTCCTCCATGATGACATTATGGAGCTGGTGGATGTTAGAGACTTTGCGCTCCCCCACCTTCCGTTTGAGAATGCCCCACAGATGTTTAATAGGGTTTAGATCTGGAGACATGCTTGGCCAGTTCATCACCTTTACCTTCAGCTTCTTTAGCAAGGCAGTGGTCGTCTTGGAGGTGTGTTTGGGGTCGTTATCAAGTTGGAATACTGCCCCGCGGCCCAGTCTCCGAAGGGAGGGGATCATGTTCTGCTTCAGTATGTCACATTGCATGTTGGCATTCATGATTCCCTCAATAAACTGTAGCTCCCCAGTGCTGGCAGCACTCATTCAGACCCAGACACTCCCACCACCATGCTTGACTGTAGGCAAGACACACTTGTCTTTGTACTCCTCATCTGGTTGCTGCCACACACGCTTGACACCATCTGGGACATGGTTCCAGTAATCCATGTCCTTAGTCTGCTTGCCTTCAGCAAACTGTTTGCGGGTTTTCTTGTGCATCATCTTTAGAAGAGGCTTCCTTCTGGAGCGACAGCAATGCTTGTCTTCAGCAAACTGCGGGTTTTCTTGTGCATCATCTTTAGAAGAGGCTTCCTTCTGGAACGACAGCAATGTAATTTGATGCAGTGTGCAGTGTATGGTCGGAGCACTGACAGGCTGATCCCCCACCCCTTCAACCTCTGCAGCAATGCTGGAAGCACTTATATGTCTATTTCCCAAAGACAACCTCTGGATATGACGCTGAGCATGTGTACTCAGCTTCTTTGGTCGACCATGGCGAGGCCTGTTCTGAGTGGAACCTGTCCAGTCAAACCGCTGTATGGTCTTGCCCAGCATGCTGCAGCTCGGTTTCAGGGTCGTAGCAATCTTCTTATAGCCTATGCCATCTTTATGTAGAGCAAAAATTCTTTTTTTTAGATCCTCAGAGTTCTTTGCCATGAGGTGCCATGTTTAACTTCCAGTGACCGGTATGAGAGAGTGTGAGAGCGATAACACCAAATTTAACACACCTGCTCCCCATTCACACCTGAGACCTTGTAACACTAACCAGCCACATGACAGCAGGGAGGGAAAATGGCTAATTGGGCCCAATTTGGACATTTCCACTTAGGGGTGTACTCACTTTTGTTGCCAACGGTTTGGACATTAATGGCTGTGTGTTGAGTTATTAAGATATAATAAAATATTTACAAAAATGTGAGGGTTGTACTCACTTTTGTGAGATACTGTATATATTTGGTATATATTCTGTGTTTTTTTTCATGCTCATGCTATTGTTTTTCTCATAGCTGAACTTTTTTTGACCAGAAATATGCTTTGTTAGATTAAAAGACATGAACCCAAACAATCATTTTAGATTGCTTAGGGATGCTAATTAGTCTCTGGATTTAAAATTCAAAGAATGTTTTCTTATTTACTTTGTGACACTAAGGCTTTAACTAATCAGCCCTGCATTAACTGTGACCAAGATAATTTAACTAGGTATTTATTGTGCTCTGCTTTGTCTTCAAGGACTGGAGCTAAATACCCTGAGGTATTAAGATGAGCTGAGAGCAAAAAGTAGCCCTGCAAAGGATTATAGGCTCTGCATTGACAAAATGGTGGCAGAATGTACAGGAAATACATTTGTGGCTCATTTAAAAAAAAACTGAAAATAAAATGTACATTCAATGTACATGTGCATGTGCATGGAAAACATAAACACAGTAATATTAATCTAAAGTAAACCAAACGCCAACAGGGTTATTCACTACACTTTGAATTACATGTAATTTAAAGTGAGTTTCAAAATTTATACCACAGTAACAAAAAAAATACTTCTGTATTCTATATTTTCAGATGTGGCTATTTAGACCTTAATTTCAAAAATTTACTATGAATTCATTTTTATTTATTTATTTTTGAGACTCCATTATCTGACCAACTACTGTTCAGCCTAACATGTCTGCTGGCGCTGTTTCACACAAAGCAATCACAGCAGCAGGCAAGTTAGGTTGGGCTGCAATTGGTCGGACAACAGTGGAGCCTGACCCAACATGGCTGCTCAGCCAGATTAAAAAAAAAAAAAAGTAAAGTTTTCTGAAGAAAAATAAATAAATAAATAAACATCATTCAAAATATATATTACATTTTAATTTTAGGAAATAACGTTTTAAAAGACAAGAAGTGAAAATAGATGACGATTGACCTTAAAAAGGGACCTTTAATGCCCCAAACAACATATGCTCATTAGATTGAGCATAAGATTCTAACTTTACATTGTGCTAGTAGTTTTGCTAGCAAATTTATAGATTAGGAGAAAAACCTATTTAAAAATAGTTTTTTTCCCCAGCTGTCAGTAAATGCCTTGGCATGCAGAGGCATTGTCTGACATGGAAGAGGAGAAAAGACATCCCTCAGAAGGTCCGATTGCTCTCCACCTATAGAAACCACAGTGCATGCGCTATGGCTGCTAGAGAGTATAGGGACAGAGTGACGTGATATCACTCTGTTCTGACGTTGGCATACTGGCAACGAAGCAAGAATTCAGACATCACTGAGGAGATTTGCCCTGCTTGGGGATGCCTCTCAAGCAGGGCAAATCAAAGAAGATTTGAATAATTGAAAAAAGTGTGGACAGGCGCTTGAACAAATAATTTGAATATAATGTATTCAAATACATTGATTAAATAAGAACTATTACACAACCGTGTATAAAAAATGATCTAAAAATAAACCAAAAATTGTGTTGTGCTGTGCTACAAACCCCTAATTAAGTATATAAAATATTTTTTAAAATCTAAAAAAATTTTACTTATATGCATATGTGTCAGTTCCTCTCGTGGGTTTGTATATATTCCTAGTGCTAAGATTCCTAACAAATCTTCTCCTAATAAATGCACACCTGTAATTTCCCTCACTTGATCCAGAGCCTTAAAGCTTGACTCTGGGTTCACTGGTATAATGGGAGAGGGGAACACCCTTCTTGTATGGAAGATTTCCACCGATGTTCTCAGGTGTATATAGAAAGAAAAACATAGGGCGAAGCTGATTGTGAATATAGCTAAAATATATTATTATATACATATATAAACTCTTACTTTAAAAATTGTGTGAGTTCTTAAACAAGCACACTCACTAGCACAATCACAAGGTGGAGATAACATCCTTGGGTTTGCGGATCACGGCTTTTGAATATTACAGGACGGCAAATCCGAGAATGTTTACTCCACCTGGTACGTGCGCTGCTCATGAATTTTCTTAATTGGGAGCTCATGCAATTTTTAAAGTAAGAGTTTATGTATGTATAAAATAAAGTAGGCCAATGACTCCAGAATTAATACATTGAATGACATTCTCAGTACAATGCCAAATCTTTGGGGTTGGGGCTCCATATGCAGGAATACTTACTTTGAGTGCACACATCCACAATTAGTCCATAATTAGTATACATTTTGTCACATTTGAGTTAAGCAAATCTAGTCAGGACTGTGCCATGAACTCGAGATAGTGTAGTGACATCATCATCACTGATGTCCAAGAGGTACTAGGGAAGTTTTATCATAGTGTTCTGTTCTAAAAAGTAGTACAGGGGTAGTCAATGGAATGTACCTCATATTTCCACTGGTTTCCATGGTGATTTCCCCACTTTTAGTACTTTAGGCCACTTTTTTGAATGGAACACTCTGCTAGTACCTATAATTAAAACACTGAGCCAAGGCTAGCATGGTTAAAAACCACCTTTGCTTTCTATATTAGGTATGTAGTTTTCAAGGGTGCAACTTATAATAATGCACTTTTGTGACTTTAATTATTTATATTTTATATATGTCATATTAATGTGCTTATTTCTTTTGGTGTGTGTCCCCTATCTGACATCATTTAGAAAAAAAAGTAAAGTAATATATAAACGTTTAATAATTTATTACTGAAGAGCCTTTATTTTATTTTTTTAACATGTTACCAAGTCAACATTGCTGAAAGTAAAGGCTCTTTAGTAACAATAAATATGTGTTTTAGAAATATTAGATGTGTTCCTTACTGAATATAGCAATAACTGTTTTCCTAGAATTGTTGTCAGTTTGACCCAAATAGCTGTGAACCGTAATCAGAATGTTAGCACAGCAAAAAAAAAAGAAAACAAAAACAAATTGCTAAAAGAACACTCATCCAATTGTAACCACACAAGTTAAATGTCATGTGCTTTAATATGTATAATGAATGTTCATCACAATCATGCTGTTTCAAATCATATAGCCTGTAAAAATAGGAAGTCATGTCACATGGGTGTATACTGTAAGAATAATTGTTTCTTGTAAAGATACAAATGCATATGACCCTTATCAAAGGAATCTGCAAAGGGGAATATATTAAGCTGTAAAATAGATACATGTTGAAACGTGTTTCGATCTAAAATGTGTTTTTTAATTAATTTTATTTTTTATTTTTGGGGAGGGGGGTGGAATTAAGCTCCTGGAGCGGCGATATACTGAGAAAACCATATCTCCACAAGATCTTCTTTACCCGTCCCATTGCATGGAGCAGTCACACGGGGAGAATGTATTACGAGCATGGCTGATGCAACATCCCATTACTCTCCATTGTGATTGTTTCACTTCTAGAAAGTGACCCAGACTTGTTCTCATGTATTGCCCCACAGTTTATGTGTAATTTGCCATGGACAAAGGAGCAACAGTTCTGTCTACTAAATGCATATTATGTCATGTACTGTATATTAAAGGTGTATAAATCCATTTTTGGGAGATCAGTAAATTGATTGGCCTTTGATTTCAGGATTTACAGTGTTTACCTCACTGCTGTCTTCTGACATCATGGTTTGAGTACATGATGTCAGTGTGCGCCTATGTGCGCATGCAAAGAATGTAAAAGTATATATGAGTATAGTTTATATTGGGTTTATTAGGTATGGAACATTGCACAACAGCCTAATTTGTTTATGTCCGCAAAATGTTCATGTGATTCTCTATGCATACATTCTATTTCATCAAAATAACAGATGTTTCAGATGACGGTATCCATATTCTAATGACTGATCTAGCTGTTCTACCCTCATCTGTTATCTCCCTATAACATCATACTTGTTGTTACTTTCTTTCAACAAACTCTTCCTTGGATTATTATTTATTTTTATTTATAAAGTGCCAGCAAACTCTGTGGCGCTGTACAATGGGTGGACTAACAGACACGTCATTGTAACCAGACAAGTTGGACACACAGGAACAGAGGGGTTGAGGGCCCTGCTCAATGAGCTTACATGCTAGAGGGCACCACGCTGCGTAACTATCTTGATAACTCTGTTTTCAGCCATTTTTTATCTTTAGTCCCTAATAGCTGAAATCTCCCTTACAGCAGATATAGCCACAACCTTGACAACTTCACATGCCTTAGTTTCCTGTCTTTCTTTCACCCTAACATCAACCTATGTGTTAAAGATTGGATCACTAGTAATGCCTAGTTACTGAAACTGAATCATAACACTAATGTGTATCCTTCCTCCAATACATCAAAAGAATCTGCTCTAAAAATGTTTATCCCATCTAGCATTCATTCGATGTTTCTTTGCTCTATCAGTTCATGCAATGGCTCCTCAATAATTCCAGAATAACATTCAACATGTGCACTTGGGTATCTGTAGATCATCTCCATAAAGCCAGTGTGTAAATTAAAAAGAAAAAAGAATTAACAAAAAATAAAACATAGTGAACTTTTCCTTAGCAATTATGAAACTTTCCCCAAAACAGACCATGACAGTTCTGCTTTAAATATCACAAGAAAAGACCTAGAACCTTTCATAATTCCCTAACTGCTACACAAGGAGTTACCTTGTTCAATGGAAGACCCCTTCCTTCCTTTTCCTTTCCTTTCTTTTCTTTTCTTTTGCTTTTCTTTTGCTTTCCATTCTGCCCCTCGTCTATTGACATTGTGTGCAAGAATTTGAAATAGACCTCCGCTCTCTTGGTCATTTTGACATAAGACAACCATTAGAAAGGAACAAAAAAATGGACTTGTGCCAAATGAGTTCTGGATATCTTGCTGACCACTTTACATTTGAGAAACATTCTCTGTGATCATAAAACTACACTGAAAACCTTAAGCAAAGTACTCCATGTATGCCTACAAAATGTTTGGGTACCCACATTGTAATTTTGGTTTAGTGTAAACATCACTTATCGTGAAAGGAAACACACTTGCTGAGAGGACGCAAAAAAAAAAAGACAGACGAACAAACATCTTGCTGTCTCACAGATTTCATACCTCCCATCATTTCAAATTGACAAAGAGGGACACTTTAATTTTATGGGTGAGCGGGGATGTAACCAGATGTTCGGAAAAAATTTAGGTGACTTATTAATAATTTATTTAACTAAAGTGTAATTTAGAACAATGTATCCTGTTTTCACAAACTGATTTCTAAACACATTTATTGTGGCTTAAAGACCCATTACTGTTAGTATTATTGCTGTGTGCCTCGGTTATACACTCAGACACACCAACAATATGGAGTTTCTAGATAAGAGGGATATTAGGATAGAAAAGATGAACAGAGGGATTTATGCACAAAACAGAAACTGTCCCTCCTAAAACAGGACACTTGGGGGGGCGGGGCCTGACCATCAAGACGAGCAGACACATGTCTTGTCAGCTCCTGGGCAAATAGCGCTTTATTGCCCCAAAATCATTGTTTTCAGCCCACACCTGGCTTCCTGCCGCCGCACTTGGGCATCCTTGGAAGCAAAACAAGACAAGCAACTGTATGCCCATGCCGACTGACGGCCAATCGAACACTGCGGCCTCCTTTGTGGACAGGGCGGGAGAAGCGGCCGATCTTCCGATCCTAGCCCGGAGAGGCCAATCCTACACACGGCTGGCACCCGTACTCCCCCCCCTGTGGTCCGGTGGGGGTTATCCCGGACCCCACCAAAGAATCTCAGCACTCTGGCACAAACCAGCCAGCACAACTCCAATAAGCCTGAAACTCTACAGAGGCCCCAAGATGGCCGCTGCAGAGGAACCAGCGTGGCGAGGAGAAGCAAAGCTCGCCAACATGAACCCTGAAGAACCCAAGCCTTGTGTACCTCAAACACCCTCGTGGGAACTCAGATTCAACACAGCGTTCGACAAGCTCTGCACAGCCTTCTGGGCCCGAATAGAGGCTCGACAGCTACAGCAGACCCTTTCCTTACCTGCCCATGGGGGAGCTCTCTGGCGTGAACCGAACGCGTCAAAGTCAAATAAGCTGAGAGACCGGATGGATGTCCAGCCCATTAAACACCCGCAGCCAAGTGAGCCCGTCAGTGATAGAGGCTCCCAGGGGGCGACGGGCACTGTCTATGCAGACGAAGAGCCCAGAGATAAAGAAGCACTGGAAGGCTTCACAGATCTGGCTCCTGGAGTGGAGGAACAGCAACACCTATGTGATGGCCTGCACGCTCTGGGGGACTCCCGACCAAGACCTGAGGATAAAGGAGGACTTGATCGAAACGGCCTGCCAACACGAAAACCCAGATTCCGCCTGCCTCACACATGTGGTATTGGCTGATATAGACTTGCAGACTGTACCTGTGTCATTCTCCTTAGTTGTTATTAATGCATTCAGTTTGAGTTTTTATTTAGTTTAAGATGAAGAGCCTGTTACCAAAGACATGAATAACCTTTTAGATATACTCCCCCACTAGCTTGCCAGACTTTCACCTTATGGCTAGACAAAATGTTCCTCACACTTGGTGGCCTTCTCCCATCTTAGATACGCTTCACTATCCCAACATATGACACCTCACTAAGGCAACCACTACAGCAGTCAGAGCATCAAGCCTAAGTCGCCCAGCCTAACAGTCTCTACTCCCTGACTGGTACAAGCATGTTTAATATGTTGATAAAATGAGAATTAACCTCATGTTGAGAAATATGTTTAGCCTGCCTTCCATAACACTTTAAAATGTGCTATTTGTCTTAGCATGATTACTAAATACCACAAATCGATGATGTTAAAGCTTGTTAAATCTATACTATAAAAATGTGCTATGTGAAATGTTATGACTATGCCTGCAGCAGCTGTCGAGGCTCTGCATGTTTACTGTTACTCCAAGCACAAACAAAATAAAGAATTAAAAAAAAAAAACAGGACACTTGGGAGGTATGATATTATCCCTTCTGCTAAGTTTAAAAAAAGTATAAAAGTTCACAGTTTTCTGTAGGTGCCATGGAGAATGAAAAACATGGTTTACCCAAGATTTCAGATGGCAATTCCATGCACAAACATAAATATATGCCTGGGAGCATTCACTTTGAATAAAAAAACAATCAGTGAAGAATAGTTTGCTCATGATAACAGTCTTGTTTGAGCATGGCTTTAGTACCAGTATCATGTGTTTGCCATCACTGTAAAAGGAATTTAATCATTATAAAAAATCTATAGATTATAGGACTAGGCTAAACGTTTCGAACGATTTAATAATTTTGGATAAACTTTTAAAATTATTTTTAAAAATATATATATTTCATTATATAAAAGTATATAGAAAAATGATTAAATCATTTGAAAGCTTATCCAACAATATTAAATCATGAGATGAAATCTAAATAAACATCCCAAGGCTAAGATATAATTGAGTGCGAAGATTCATTTTGTATATTTGCTGATATCAAACTTAAACAAACTTGGATATGGACACCCCAGAATTAAATTTTTTCTTCTTGGGGCAGATCCTGAAATGTATGCAACATACCAACATTGAGCAATTTATCACGTACTGAATTTCCCTTTCATTGAATTGGATTCATGGACTCCAGTTTGACCGCTATTTAGCGGAGAACTTAATTTCATCCATTGATGGCCTAAGCCCTTAGTGGAGACAGCGATACAAATAAACAAATCAATAAGTAAATAAAGCACCAGAGGTATAGCATGACAATGCAGTCAACAGCTGCATTCTAACCATTTCCCACTCAATATATAGTGGGAGGCAAATATAGGTCCCCAGGACTCATAGAAACACTATCTGCCATATGGAAAAGGCAGTGGTGTATCCTGGTTTTGTGCTGCCCCAGGCAGGACAAAACTCAGGTGCCCCCTTCCCCCCGCGCCACCCCCACCCAACCCTTCCCCCCGCCCCACCTTCTAAATACACACACACACAGTCAGACACAAACACACACACACACAGTCAGACACAAACACACACACAAACACACACACAGTCAGACACAAACACACACACAGTCAGACACAAACACAGTCAGACACAAACACACACACCTCAGTCACAAACACACACACCTCAGTCACAAACACACACAGAGTCAGACACAAACACACACAGCCAGACACAAACACACAAAGTCAGACACAAACACACAGTCAGACACAAACACACACACACAGAGTCAGACACAAACACACACACAGTCAGACACAAACACACACACAGAGTCAGACACAAACACACACACACAGTCAGACACAAACACACACACAGAGTCAGACACAAACACACACACAGTCAGACACAAAACACACACACACACACAGTCAGACACAAACAATCACTCACATTAATCTTATCCCCCACCAGCCTCCTACCTTTGGGAGTGCTGGGGCCCTCTCTCCCTGGTGGTCTAGTGGTTGCTACGGCGCTAGTTGTAAGCTGAGCGAGCTGCTTTCTGGGAGGCTGGGAGCCGGAAGATGACGTCATCTTCCGGCTCCCAGCCTCACTCTGCGGCGCGCGAGGGAGCTGAGCAGTCAGCTCAGAGGAAGAGCTCCCTCACCAGCCGCCCGCCAGTGCCGCCCGCCCGCTCGGCATGTCAGTTAGCCGCGAGGCTAACAAGGCATTGGCCCTGGGCATTTGGGGGCGGCGTTTTTTGCCGCCCCCTGAAAAATGCAGCCCAAGGCAAATGCCTTGTTTGCCTCGCGGCTAATACGCCTCTGGGTAAAGGTTCATTATTTAAATTGGTTTGACCCACAATTTCCCACCTGTTTTTTTCCTGATTTTGTAGTGTGGTTTGGGGGCTTTCATTACATCCTGGTTGAAAAGTCCACCCTACTAATAAGGGGAAATATTATTATTATTATTTTATTATTTATATAGCGCCAGCAAATTCCATAGCACTGTACAATGGGTGGACTAACAGACACGTAGTTGTCACCAGACAAATGGAACAGAGGGTTTGAGGGCCCTGCTCAATGAGCTTACATACGCAATTATCTACCCTTTTTCCAACGTCATATATGCAGCAGGTTGTGTTTTTACTACATCACTTCGGTTCCTAGGAACCCCCTATTAAATGGAGGAATGTGCTAATTGTCCCCTTATGCCAGTACCCACAGTTAGTACCGAATCTCCTTCGCTTGTGGCATCCATGAATTTACGTAGAAAAATAGCATCAAAATCCAGTATAATAAACCGATACCTACATATTTTAAAAACCTTCTAGTACTGTACAGCGATCCATTAATTTCCTATTGACTGCATGGCAAATGAATAGAGCAATGTGATTGGCAATGTGTAGCCCACACCCTGTATTAAAGATAAAAATTAGTAGGTAAAACTATGTAGAGGATACAATTCCATCTTTGCATTGTGCTAGCCAAATTATTTGTAATTATAAAATATATTAACATAATTCATCGAGTAAATGTATATAATTTTTTCTAATGTGACCTTGTCTTCATGTTGTTACCTTCAAATCTGGTGTTTATGGGAAAGTCTGAGTAGGGTTCTAAAGATGCTGCACAGTTTCACAATTCCAAGAGGGCAACACATAGTAGGATGTTGAATTGAGCCTCATTCATGTCTGATAAGTTTCATCACTTGTGATGAGTGGCTTCTTGGAGTAGACACATACAAACCTTAACCCCTTAAGGACCAAACTTCTGGAATAAAAGGGAATCATGACATGTAACACATGTCATGTGTCCTTAAGGGGTTAAAGGGATACTATAGGCACCAAAATAACTTTCTCTTAATGAAACAGTTTTGGTGTATAGATCATGCCCCTGCAGTCTCACTGTTTAATTTTCTGACATTTAGAGTAAAATCACATTTGTTTCTGCTTATAAAGCCATAGCCACACATCCCCTGGCTGTGACTGACACAGTTTGCATGAAAACAAAATAGTTTCATTTTAAATCAGACGTTAACTTGCTGTAGAAGTTTTTATCTCCCGCTCTGTAAATTAAACTGTAATTTAGCCTTAGTCACAGTCTACCTACACATTTCATGTAAAGAGAAATCACTTTTAAACTTTTGAGCTTTGTTGCACATAAAATTTCTTATCCACTGCTCTGTTAATAGCCTACCTGCATGAGCCTCCTGCGCGTGATTAAAAACTTCTAAAGTAAGTTAACATCTGATTTAAAATTAAACCTTTTTTCATGCAAGCTGTGTGAGACAGAGGAGGTGTGGCTCAGGCTGCATGAACAGAAACAAAAGTGATTTAATAAATGGGAGAAAATTGAGCATTGAGACTTCAGATGCATGACCTATACACCAAAACTTCTTACTTAAGCTAAAGTTGTTTTAATGTCTATAGTATTCCTTTAAGCTAGATTTGATAATTATACTATATAGCTAGGTAGAAACTTAATAGACAATTGTGCCAGGTTATTGGGCATCCAAGTGGTGCATAAATAGTAATGCCTAAGAGGTTTAGATCCTGGATGCTGGCCCTTTTCATTAGAGAAAATAAGTGTGTACCCCTGTCTCATAGCATTAACCAATATATGGGACGTGGGAATAGGTGACATCATTGCTACCCCGTTTAAAAGAAAGGGATGGGGAATGGAGCTGTTGAGAAGCAGTCAACCTACCTGATTAGAGTGATACTTCACCCCAGCCTGCACATGGGGCGTAAATGGGGGTCACAGTTGCAGTTTATCAAGCCAGTAGATGCAGGCATTTAATTTTTTTTAGAAATTATTAAGGAATTGGTCTAGAATGAATTAATTTGTAATGCCTGACAATTCATCTTTGACTTGCAGCTAAATCTGGTCAGTTTAGGTTTGAGACAGTTTATTTTGAGAAATAGAAAAAATATAAAATAAAACAAAAATGAACTGAGAAACTGGCACACGTAAATATAGGAAACTAGGATTTTATCATAGGAGTTACGGAGAACCAGGAGATGCGCTAAAAAAGGAGATGAAAATACGAGATAAATGAGAAAAGATGTAAGGAACTTCTGGGTTGTGCATAGGTGTAAAATTTACTAAAATATGTCAGTAATTTCTCTCAATCTCTCCTCTAAAAAACAGTTCTAAGAGCCCTTTCCACCCCCATGCAATGCAGTCTTTCTCTAATGTGTACAGTTCTCAGTTCACCAGTATTGTTCTCCCCATCCCCCTCTCCAGCATAGCTGTCACGTCCCTTCCTTAGCACATTTAATCCCCAGTTTCTTCATTTACATACAGGTAATCTGGTCGAACTGCAGGTCCCTTATTTCACTGATTACACAGCTTTAGATATATAGATAGGTAAACCAATAGAAAAGAACTACATTACTCTGATCTCATAATTTAGCATCTATGACAATTATCTACGTAGCGAGATGGTCCAAGAATCATAAATTATCTTATGTATTTGTTCATCCCCATTTATAGAAGTTGGTATATACGTATGATCTCAGTTATTATATACATATCTCCATCGCACTCATATTATTTTATACCATGCATATATTGTATTGCATTTGAACTAGACTTGTGCACAAATGCACAACCATGTAATCCGTGTCTGAGCAAATCAATCCATCCAGGAATTTACCTGTGGATTAATTCGTACCCACTGTAACATATTTGTGCACAAGTCTAATTTGAACAATGGGTCAATGAGCTAATTTGCAAATTCTGCAAAGTCCCCAGACGTTGACAGTGTCACTTTTAAAGACCCCGACAGTGACATTGCCGCTAGAGGTTTGTTTGCCAGTGGGGATAACAAAGGTGAATTCTGCCTACCTGAACCGGTCCCATGGGAGTGCCGCCATCTTCTTCTGGCAGATTCTTTTTAGCTCCTGGCGCTTTAACGCCATGAGTCCGACGTCACTGCTGTACTCTTGTGCATGGGCAAGAGTGCGCAAGATTGTTGCATTGAGGTCTATAGACCTCAATAGATACGTCAATAGATAAAGCCAATACCCTGCAGCCGTCACTGGTGCCAGCTGGGGGATTGACACCTCTAGACAATGGAGGCTCCTCTCAGTGTCTAGAAGAGTCAAGCATAGGAAATGTACAGATTTTTGTATTCCCTACTTTGTTTTGCTATATCTCTTGACTGGGTTAGAATTTCAGTGAATCTTTATGAAATACAGTACTGATTATTTGGGGGAGGGGGTTAGAGCGACGCTTTAAGATTCGGTTGACAAATTATTAGGAAACTTGTGCACAAATAAGGTTAAGCTGCTACAAATAAACCAAGTGCCTTTTAATCTGCACCATAACAAATTAATTATGAATAAACCTCCAAAGGCAAATTCCGATATCATCGATTCGTTCAGCAACAGATTAAAAAGCATTTGATTAGTTTGTATCAGCTAAAATTCATTTGTGCACAAGTCTAAGTATTACTCTGTAAGTAATTTGGGTCCCTGGCTAGAACCATTATACTAGTAATTTGTGAAGGAGAAGGAAAGGAAAAGAATGTTGGGGAATGGTCGATCAATAACCATATACTCCTCACCCAGCCCCCATACTTAGTCATCAAAAAAATATTTTGATTTCTCATCCAAACATCCATGATTCTTGTTAAAGGATCATTCCCAGCCTCAAAAAAACTTCAAGATTTAAACCATTTAGCAACGATTTAGCTTCAAAGTTGAGGGTCCAGCACCCCGGAACCTCTGCCTACCTACTACCTAATTCCTTACGTTGTAGTGCGAAGAAGGATTAGCCGTGCAATTAGTGATAGGCTCTAAACGTACGGTGACAGGGTACTGGAGCCTCAAATTCAGTGTTAAGCAGTTGCAAAACAGTTTATTCCCTGAAGGTAAGATAATGCCAAGACACTCCTGTCCCCATAACAACTTAAATGAGCTTAAGATATGATGGGGTGAGAATGTGACTTTAAGCTGTGTACAAGGAAGCTATATAGGAAGTGTTTTAAACAATAAATATCAAAATAGTTGCCACAATGGCAAAATAATAATAATAATAATAGTCATCTTTTCAGGTATTCATAGGCTGTGAAGCAATTCACAAGCCTCATATTCATTTTAATTTTAAAAACTGTAAAATATTTAAACAAAAGAAAACTGCATTTGCACTGAGATTGGAATGTGAGATAGTTTATCAGTCTAAGAAAATCCAACACTGCTATCAGCAATAAACTGCTTCATGCACCACCCTAAATCTATGCAAATGAGTTGGTACACCTATAATTGGATGAACTTGTTTACCTGGTTGTATTGCATTATTTACATAAGAACACTAAGGAGGCACCAGACAGAGCATTCACTTGCAAAAAGGTGTATTCACTCATTGGCACCCTGTAAAGAAGTTTAAAAAAAAAAAAAAAGGATTGAAAAATGTAAAGTAGCTCATGTGAGTATTTCCTAAAAATGGATTCTTTATGAAAAACTCATATTGACTAAGGTCTCGATTTAATATTGTCGAATACGTTTTACAAATGATTTAATATTTTTTGATCAATTTTACAGCGATTTAATATTATAAAAAATAATAGAATTTTGCAATATTTTGATAGTTTTTTAATATATTTTTAATACATTTTGAAAAAAAATTATTTTAAAACTGTATCCAAAAATATAGAATCAATTGGAAAGCTTCAGCAACAATATTAAATTGAGGCCCAAGTTGGAATGTCACTGAAATTCCTCTACAATCAAAAGATGTACATGAGCAGATGGGACCACAGGTGTCTCATTGAGTCTCAAGCTGCACCTAGAGAAGGGGGCGTTTTGCTACCAAACCAAAAATAAATTACTGACCTGGGACAATTCGCACTAGGTAGGGCAGCAAAATTATATGGCCAACAGGCACCACCAGCACAGTACCAGCATGCCAAGGATGTTACTCTACAGTACTTTTTTGCTTATTAACTCTGTCTATATGCTCTGTCACTTTGGCATCAGGTGCTGTCTGTGCCAGTAATGACATTCTGTTATAACACCGCTTACTCCTAAGAGCACCTGGAGAATGATGGATCTTCCATAGACCCTCGCAGGGATGTTGCTAATTGGCATAAAGTCCAGAAGCGTCAGTCAAGGGGTACTTTTTAAGGCCTCTCTAATATGTATTGACCTAAGCACTTGCTAAATCCAGCCCTAAACTTTTCATCTTCAAGTGTTTTTTCAAAAAATTCAAATACCTTAAATCTGAAAGTGCTTC
Source organism: Pelobates cultripes (assembly GCA_933207985.1). Taxonomy (NCBI): domain Eukaryota; kingdom Metazoa; phylum Chordata; class Amphibia; order Anura; family Pelobatidae; genus Pelobates; species Pelobates cultripes. Next base: position 47,387,837 of record OW240917.1, on the reverse strand, counting down.
TTTAAACCAAAATAGCTAATTGAAAAAATATTCAGTGCAGGTTTTTCTCCCTTTGCTGGAATTTACAATAACCGAGAATACCCACCTTGTTGAATCTATGGAGTTTATTCACTAAACACTTAATTGCAATGGATTGCGAACCAAAATGCTAGGTTCAAACTAAAACAGCAATGCTGTGACTATTGCTCAATTGGAGAAATTCCTACAACAGCTATTTTGGCCAAATTTGTGGATAACACACATTTCCAAATGTGATAAACACATTCCACACACAATCACATAACAATGCACTTAATCTCGTTATATTTACTTTTCAGTCATTTACAGACAGATACCAGTTGTTCTTTAGAAAGTAAAAATGTTTTTGTTTTTTTACTGACGTAATGAAATTATATAGTTAAAAATGTACAACTGCTTATATATTTACACTGGTGGAAAAGAAAGGAGATAGCGCTACCCATTTTTTTAACATTGGATACACCAGCCATCAGGTGTAGATCCAGTGGGTGACATCAGGGCTAGTACATGCAGAGGGACACAAATGGATAAAGGCAGTATGAGGAAAAGGACGTATGTCGCAGAAGGGGAGGGATATGAGACAAAGATCAAAAGTGTGGGATGATTGGATGTAAAGATAGATAAATGAATATAGTGTGTTTAATGTTTAATAGGCGATGGGGAGAGAAATATAGTGCAGTCCCAAGTACCCTGCTATACACCATGTGAGGAAATGATAGAATGTATCCTTTACCTCATAAAGAATGTGACATGTGAGGAAAGTTAAAGGGACACTAAAGTCACCTGAACAACTTTAGCTTAATGAGGCAGTTTTGGTGTATAGAACATGCCCCTGCAGCCTCACTGCTCAATCCTCTGCCATTTAGGAGTTAAATCCCTTTGTTTATGAACCCTAGTCACATCTCCCTGCATGTGACTTGCACAGCCTTCCATAAACACTTCCTGTAAAGAGAGCCCTATTTAGGCTTTCTTTATTGCAAGTTCTGTTTAATTAAGATTTTCTTATCCCCTGCTATGTTAATAGCTTGCTAGACCCTGCAAGAGCCTCCTGTATGTGATTCAAGTTCAATTTAGAGATTGAGATACAATTATTTAAGGTAAATTACATCTGTCTGAAAGTGAAACCAGTTTAATTTTTTTCATGCAGGCTCAGTCAATCATAGCCAGGGGAGGTGTGGCTAGGGCTGCATAAACAGAAACAAAGTGATTTAACTCCTAAATGACAGTGAATTGAGCAGTGAAATTGCAGGGGAATGATCTATACACTAAAACTGCTTTATTTAGCTAAAGTAATTTAGGTGACTATAGTGTTCCTTTAATTGTACTGATATGGTGTAAGAGATTATTTTAGGACTATGAAGGTCCTCAGGATATCTTTCTATGCCATCACCCATCCCAGGGCCTCATTCTCCCCATTAGTTATCATTAACCGCCACCAACGGCACATTGACTAAGAGGGCATAAGGGAGCTTGAGGCTATCTCTTGATTATTAGGGGGGCCATGGGATCCCTGCAAATTTTTAGTATCTCTCACCCGCCGGACATCTTGTGCAGCTGCCTACCTACAATAACAGCACTGTAGAAATATATTCACAGATTGTAAAGGGATGCACAAAATCAGAAAAAGCGGGGAAAAATCCAAGATTTGCTAAGCTGCAAAATAGTTTACTTTTAGAATCTTACCAAATTGGCTTTTTAGACAAACATTTGCAGTCATGGGCAAGATTAATAGTTGTGCAACTTCTTGGCCTAACAATTGTAGTTTTGAACAAGTTACATTTTCTATGATTAACACTGTATTTTGTTATTATAATTTAATCTCTGTTTCTAGATCAGCTCTTTTGACATAACTTTGCAAATCCTAACACTAAAGGGTCTCTCTGCCCCTCCTAGTGGCAAGAAAAGGGTTAAATAACCCTTTTTTTCCCACATTTACCCGATTCTAGCTTTGAAGTCCCCCAGCGCTGAGTAAGGCTTAACCCCTGCAGATGGGGGGACCTAATGTGCATGTGTGGTGAGCACCACGTATGCATTTTGCCTTCACATTGCCTCAATGCTTTCCTATGGGGTTTTAGAAGTCGCTGGACGTCTTCATGCAAAGTGCGAGGACGTCCATCATCGTTTCACGGAGTAAAACTCCGGAAAAAGGCCAGGAAGCACGTCTCGAAATTAATAAAATAAAAGATTTACCTAAATTTTCCTAATGCCAAGGCTCCCTCGGCGCTGCTTACATCTTTGCCTCCTGCAATGCCATACAGGAGGTATGTCCTCCTTTTAGACGGTCTAATCTAATGGGGAACTGCTGCGCATGCGCATTAAGCACCGTACACGCATTACATTTAATACTTTCTTTTGAACTTTCTAAAAAAACTTAAAGGATAGGATCACTGCGCCCAGATTACGTCATTGAGATTGGTAGTTTTAGCATCCCTTAATGCCAAAACAGACAGAATGGAAAACTGCTCCAAGTCGGCTGCACTTTAATATTAGATACCCGACAATTCTCTCTTTGGTGAATAACCCACCATGTTAATTGTAGAAATGTATCAAAAATGATGTTAAATTATTATTATTATTACTATATTTTTATAGCGCCAACAAAGGACCACTAAGTCATCCAGACCACTTCATCTCAATAAAAATAACTGTTTTTGGTTTTGGTTAAGTATGTGCAATCCATATAAGTTCTCAGTTTTTGTGAATAAATCAATGTAATCAATACATGTGTGTATAGGGGTTGTCTGTAAACCATATATGAAAGACTTATTACTTTAATTTTTTTAAGAAATCCAAATACAGTGACCTCTATTTACATTTTTTTATTTTTAAGGACACAGGCAGAAACTCCCTAATTGTATAACTGTGTGGTGGTGAATGAACAACCACTGTGGTCTGTGTAAATATTTATTTTAAATAGGACGCTAAAATGTTTGGCTTCATGTTTATCTCTATATTTAAGGGTTAGTTTATTATCTTTATTATCTTTGTCACACACATGAAGCCCCCTCCCCACCCCCTTTCTTCAGGAGTCCTGAGGAGGAGCAGCGGGAGAGAGGGGGGGGCGGGGGAGTGACTACGTGACAGGCGGACTGATCTCCTGTCCCCCCCCCCCCACCACCTTTTGCCTTTCACTCTGAGCGCTGCGTCTTGTTGCCCTTGGAAACCGGGGGAGGGGCGGGAGCTGGAGGGAAGCGCGAGAGCAGGTAGCGCTGCGAGCGGATTGGTGAGACAGGAGGGAAGGGTCTCACGTTCCATGCGCGCGCGCGTCCTCCAACCGCCTTTGCCGTCAGTTCCCGCCTCTCTCCCTGCCTTGTGATTCCTTTCAGTTCGGGCGCCCGCGCTGTAAAGGTCCGTGACGTCAGGTGCCGAGGGCGTGTCCTGGGGGAGGGGAGGTGGTAGTCTCTCGTCGTCATCGCCGGGGTGGGCTGCAGTGTGAGGAGGAAGCCGTGCGGGAGAGGCCGGACGGAGCCCAGCTGCTCTCCAGCCGTCATACAGCGGGGGGAGGAATTTCTCGCCCCCAGCAGTCCTTCTCGGCAGGTAAGACAGATCAGATCTTATCGGCCGTAACTCCTTCCCCGCCTGGGCCCCCCGAGCCTCACACCGGGCCTCACAACATGGCGGCCGCCGCTGGGCCTCTGCCGACCGCGGCACCGACTGACGCACCCCGTATTGACCGCTCCAGGGCCGGCCATTACCCGCTAGTCCCGTGTTTACCCTCAGAGACCCGAATTACCCGGCCCTGATCGCTGGGGACCTTCCCGGGCTGGGGGTATGTGACCTTGTTTGTGAGGTGTTAATGGCCGGTGAGAGCTATCCGTGCTGCCGTGTGGTGCGGATACTGCGGGAAGAAACCCCCATTCATTAACCCGGGGAGGGAGACGGGGCAGACCGAATACGACGGGCTCCGTGCGGGGAGTCAAAGCTACGGACTGTCGGCAGCTAACCGCCAGCCGGGGGGAGAGTGAGGGATCCGGCAAAACACGGGGGATCCGGCAGGCCTGGCACTGCTCGCTATAGTAGTTATAACATGGCACTGCATGGCACCGCCCGCTATAGTTTATAACATGGCACTGCCGGGGGGGAACATGGCACTGCCGGGGGGTGCATGGCACTGCCGGGGTGCATGGCACTGCCTGGGCATGGCACTGCCCGCTATAGTAGTTATAACATGGCACTGCCAGGGGGGGGTGCATGGCACTGCCAGCTATAGTAGTTATAACATGGCACTGCCAGGGGGGGGTGCATGGCACTGCCAGCTATAGTAGTTATAACATGGGGGGGTGCATGGCACGGCCAGAATCTAGTCTGGGATAGATGTGTGATGGGAATGGTAGTCCAATTCTTCAATGGGTTACATGGCGTGGTTTGGATAATGGGAATTGTAGTCATGCACTAGACAGCCGGCTGATGTCTTGCTCTCAGGTGGTTTGTAGCATTAGGTTGTTGTTTTTTTTTTTTCAGTTGTACAGCGCTGCAGTAAATGTTGGCTATATATATATATAAAAACACCATATCCCATTGATGTATGTGCACATGTAATTCCTCCACCTTTTTTGGGGGCTGATTGAAGTTTCATTTTAATGTTGTGATGATATTTCCATGTTTTGGTGTTATCCATTAAAAATGGTGTATTTTACATTTTTAGGCTTATTTTGTTTTATGTCTTGCAATGTTAATGTCCTTCAAGCTCCTCTGTAGTGAATGATAGTGGTTTTTTTTTACACGTTGTATTATTTCCCTGGTTAACCAATGCATGGCACTCTTCTCTCCGCAGCCAGTTAATGTCATCCCTGCTACTCCCCCTTGGTGTCTGTAGCCCTTGTTTGGATGGATGGGGGGTGGAGTAGGATAAGTGATGGCTCCATCATGTGATCTGTATACCCAGGGAGGCTGATGCAAGCGGCCTGGGTGTATGAGATGGGGAGGATTGCAGGGACCATCCCTTGATGCTGGGTTAGATGTGCAGTGAAGGACTGGCATCTCATGTCCTCCTACGGGCAGTCATTAGCCTGAAATCAACCCTCTCCTCCCATTCCCGATGTTGGTGGGGGAGGGGCTGTGAGCAGACATTTTTATTTTTTTCAGTCATGCTGGGTTCATGTGAGGTGAACTGCTGCTCCAAAGAGGGAGGAGGTGCAGGAAAGGATGATGTGCATGTAGTGATTGGGGTGCACATTGTGTGAAATTGAAGATGTTGTTAAAGTGCTGGTTTGGGGGTGCTGTGTAAAGCTTGTACTTATGTTTTATTGTTACATACTAGTATTTTAATGCTTTATTCATGACTAGTACTGCCACATTTAAAAATGGTTGGGAATAAAAAAAAACAATAGTATGAACGTATAATCTACTTTACTGCTGTGTGCTTTCAGCTTAAACATCCCTTCAAATCCTAAACCAACTGTTTGATGTTACTGCGTGTATCTGGTGCATTGGATACTGAGAAACATCAACTTTTTCAACACTATACTTTATTTTTAAAATCCATAGAATACAAGAATTGGTTTCAGATACAGTGATTGCAGAGATAAGTTGGTAACACTGAATTTTTAGTAACAGTGGGAGATGAGTAGATGTATATCCATAGATAAATATTTTTAAATGTTATCATTTTAATAAAATTTTGCATGAGGGCACATGCTCTCATATGGTATTTTGCAAATGACCAAACTATCCTACACATGCTAGTGCTGTGGAAGTAAGTGGGTTTTATACTTGCATATGTTGCACTATTCCCCTTAATGTTTCAGAAACCTTTTTTAATGAAAAATTGTAACCTTAAGAAAAGTTACTCCAAACATCATCACTAGAGCTTGCTGTAGTGGTTGATGCTAGGAATACCCTGGAGCTGTTGGTTTGACACCTACCTTGGAACTGCCTGATGTGGTCTGGTTGTCTTGACCCTATCATATTTTTTTTTTTATTATTTTGACATTTTTTATTAAGACATGTGGATACATAACAATTGTGTGTGTACCTTTTTAATACCTTCTTCATGACTAAACATAGGTTGATGTGTTTTGGTTACATTTGAATTAGACATTTCAGTATTGCTTGTTGTCGTTGGGTACATAAGTAATGCATATTACATGCCTCAGGCATTTTGTGGGGAGGTTAGTATTGAAGGGGGGTTATTGAAAAGAAATGGAAAGAGGAGGTGGTTTATCAGGGGAATGGAGAAGGGATGACCCTAGATTTTCAAGGTGGTTTGGCGGGATGCCCTGCATACGTAGGGGAGGATGGCTAGCAAGTATCTTCCGTCTGAGTTCCTGGTTGTCTGTGTGCTAGGACCGGGTCTCTTCAGCGCCAACCACGGATGTCGTTCTTTCCATCTATCAGCTATTATGTTGTGGGGTTATCAGTGTGGTTGTTGTATGTGTCCCATATATGTTTTACCTTTGCTACTGTAGGTCTTGCGCCAAATTGGTGTTGGTGCATGGCTTCATATGTCCAATTGAGTGCAATTTGGTTCCCTAGGTGTGTATGTGACTGTGTTTCTTTAGACTTCCAGTGTCTCGCTATTAGGATATGTACTGATGTAAGCGTATGGTACACTAATGTCCGGTGAGTTTTGGACATCCTCTCAGGGAATATGTACAACAGGCACAGTGCAGGATTTTTTTCTACCTGGTGGCAGAGCATATCCGACATGATTTTGGAGGGCTTGTGTCCAGAGAGGAGCCAGTGTGGGACATGTCCACCGTATGTGAATTATCGTGCCCACTTCCCTCTCACAACGCCAACACATGTTCGTGGAGGCAGGCCAAATTTTACGTATTTCTTCCGGTACTAAGTACCAACGGTATAGTATTTTCCGTTGTATTTCTAAGTGTTGGGCGCACAATGTCATTCCTTTGTGTGCAGTGTAAGCTCTTTTCCACTGGTCTGGGCTCAACTCTGTGCCCAGATCTGCATGCCAAGCTTTTTTTTTTTTTTTGTAGTGCTCAAGTGTTAATGGTTGGCTGTGTAGGATCAAGTGATAGCATGTGGAGAGAGATTTTATGTTGGGCTTATTTGATAGGCAAATATTTCCAAACTTTGAGGTTGGTGCGTTTAACACTCTCGGGGTTAGTGGGCGGGTTGTTTGTTAGTAAGGATTTAACTTGGAGGTAAGGGAATAGTAATTTCGTGGGCAAATCAAATTGTTCCTGTAGGCATGGGAAGGTTTTGAGGTATTCCCCTTGGTATAGTACATGGGTGACGCCCTTTTCAGTCCACGGCTTATAGTTAAAAGTGGGGATTATCAAACTTATTGATTGCAGTGGAGCTGCCATCGGAATCTTTGGGTGGTTAACCAATGTTTTCCTCATCCCATCCGATGTGTCTACAAGCAACAGAGTAGTGGGGAGGCCTGGAAATGGTTTTGGTCTCCCCAAAAGATTGGGCGGATGTGGTCCATGTTAAGCCAAAAGGCTTCTATTCCTGCCCATTGTGGGATATAATGGGAGTTGTGTGCTGCTAGCATAGTGCTCAATAATGCTGCTTTGTGGTATAGATACAGGTTTGGGATACCCAGACCACCGTCTGCAACCGGCCTGTGTAGGATTTTGGCGCCTACCCGGCTTTTTTTGTGTTGCCATGTGAATTTCATGAGTAATGAGGTGACCGACTTGAGGTAAGTGTTTGGTAGAGGTATTTGTAGTGTTCTGAAGAGGTATAATAGTTTTGGTAGCAATGACATTTTGAATATTGCTATGCGCCCCAGCCATGAGAGGAATTTTTCCTCCCATGATTTCAGGGTATTGTCGAAGTCCTTTAGGAGTCTTGCATAGTTTGTGTGGAAGAGTCCTGCAGGTTTTTTTGTGAGTCTGATTCCTAGGTATGTTAAGTAGTCTGACCTCCAATCTAGAAGAAATGCCTCCTTTAGTCTGTTTCTTGCCTCTTGTCACTCCTATCGTTAGTGCCTGTGTTTTGGAGACATTTAATTTTATAGTAAGAGTGGTGGCCGAAGAGATCCATTTATCGCATTAAATTGGGCATTGTTATGAACGGTTGTGTTAAAGTGAGAAGAATGTCATCTGCAAATATGTTTAGTTTGAATTCTTTAGCGCCTAGGGGAATACCATGGATGTTCGGGTCTGATCTAATTTTGGATGCCAGTGGCTCCAGGGCCAGTACATAGAGCAGAGGAGAGAGGGCATCCCTGTATGGAGCCATTAGTAATGTTTATTGTCCGTGAGGGGAATCCTGCATAGAGGACCTGTGCAGAGGGCGTGTTGTATAGGGCGTCTACTGCTGCAATGAATTGCGTGGGAAAACCGAATCTGTGGAGTACTCTATTGATCCTATCATTTTAGCCCTGTGAGAAACCTGAAGTTTTTTTTTTTTTTCCTTAAAGGATCACTATAGGGTCAGGAACACAAACCTGTATTCCTGACTTAATAATAATAATAATAATAATAATAATAATAATATTTCCAATAGTGTTAAAACCACCATCTAGCCCCCCTGGGCCTCTCATGCCTCCATAAATATAGCAAAATCTTACTGTATTCAAGTCTGAAGCTGTAGATTTGCATGCTGTTTGCCTCAGAAAAACAAGCTGTCTGCTGATATCAGCAGAAGTGGTAGCCTGATCCAATCACAGTGCTTCCCCATAGGATTGGCTGAGACTGACAAAGAGGCAGATCAGGGGCAGAGCCAGCATGATTCAAACACAGCCCTGGCCAATCAGCATCTCCTCATAGAGATGAATTCAATCAATGCATCTCTATGAGGAAAGTTCAGTGTCTGCATGCAGATGGAGGAGACACTGAAGATTGGATGCATTTTAGGCAGCCATGTCCCAGGAAGGATCTCTAACAGCCATCTAAGGAGTGTGTACAGTTAAGTTATTCCTAGCCTTTAATGTACACACCCTTTTTATTTTTTATTTTTTTGTGAAATGACAGTGTACACAGCAAAAAAGCCTGAAGGTAATGATTCTACTTGCACCTGGTGACTATAGTGTCTCTTTTTAAGGTTAACACCACCTCTATTGGCTGTCTCTCAGACAGCCACTAGATGGAGCTACCTGCTAGTAGCCAAGTAAAAATATAATGTTAAAGTATAATACACTTTACATGAGGACATTTGTCATCTACATTCGATGCAGGGTGCTTTTCATTGAGTGCTCCTGCATTGAAGCCTATTACTGGAGAAGCCCCATAAAACTGCATTGATTTTACTTCGGAGTGTACATATTAGGTCCATAGTAATCCTCTTGTAATGCGCCTGGCGGTCCTAGGAGGTATTATCGGCAATATCGGTATCTGAATTGGCCGATACCGATATTGCCGAAAATACCGAATATCGGCCGATTATATCGGCAAAACCGATAATCGGTCGATCCCTATAATAAAGAAACCCGTTACACATTTTAAAACTGCATTTTACTCACATTTTAGCCCTCGCAGTTATCAGTCTTTGTAAGGCTGGCATGCCTCTCTAGCTGAGACAATCAATTTTGATGGCTAGAGCGCATGCACAGCCTGTGCAGCACCAGGTCCACAGTAATCCTCTATGAGGAGCATTGGTATGGCCATGTCTCCTCCTTGCCATCACTGGGGGAGTAGAGCCAATGAACCTCACTGGTGGGAAAATGCAAGTAGCTCTTTTCTGGAATTTTTTTTAATTTTTTTTTCTCCAACCATTTAGTAGCTAAAATAAAGCATTTTTAAATTGTGGGGAGATATGAAAAAGCTGGCTTTCATTAGTTGCAGAACTAGTTGCTACAGATACTGTAAAACTGTGTTTAGTGGTGTTTTTTTTTTTCTTCTCAAAAACAGGCTTTGTCCAATCAGACATCTCATGAAAAAAGGCTTGTGGGCAAATCGTGTGTGTGTGTCAGGTCACTCATATAGTTATGTATAATCCATATTCCTTAAAAGGACACTCCAGGCAACAATGCAACTTAAATGTATATGATTTGTTTTGTCCTCAATATTCTGTTCTCTTTTTTTTTCCCTGTTTAAATCTTTATAGTGTTTTTTTCCATTAAAACCAAAAAAAGTTTTACAAATTGCTGCACCATAAGCCCTCCTCTTTAGCCACATTCCCTTACTCAAGAAAGGCTTCCTTTTCAAAAATATGCTAACAGCATGATGAGCTGAATCATCTGAACTACCAAGCAGTCTGCATTAGAAAAGGAGGGCACCCAGGAAGACATGAGTATTGGAAAGCACTGAGGAATAAGTTGGCACTCTATAAATACCTATAATATCACTACCTGTTTGTGGTTTCTCTGACTGCAGCAAGGTTGTGAATTAAAAGCCGCTCTTGGGACATAGTTATGTGCATACATTTGATAAAGAAGTATTTCTAGCATGGTGGATGTAGCAGACATATGATGAAATAGTCTGCAAAAACTTTGTGTTTTGTGTGTGTGTGTGTGTGCGCAAAAACATTAAAACTTGTTAAACAATAAAGCATATTGGGATGTTAGTGTGCATGCACGTCAAAACGTCAGCAGAGTTTCACTCTATTTCAGCAGAAGTGCCTTTAGTGGCTGTCAGTGACAGCCACTAGATGCATTTAAACTCTGCAATGTAAATATTGCCTGGGTGCCTTTTTAGTGGTCCTTTTTTAAGTGTTAAAAAAAAAGAAAAAAAAGTGGCACTTCCTAAGTGGAAAGCTCTCTGCCCCACTCTGGGTAATTTTTTACGTAACCACAATGGTGGTCAAAATGTTTAAAACTGATTTAACCCCTTAAGGACACATGACATGTCATGATTCCCTTTTATTCCAGAAGTTTGGTCCTTTAAAGAGTTAAATGAAATTTTATTTAGAAACTTTCTATTTGGAAATGCAATGTAATACCTCTTACATAGAGATGCAGTTTTGAAGGCTGCAGCATTGCTTCATTTTTTGTTAGTCAGTTTTAAATCTATGCTTCAGCATTTCTTATGTTGTGGGATTCTAATTAGATTATCGATGGCTCTCTCCTTGGACATAGAATTTAGAGGTCATCCATGAGCTCCAGTGGGCAGACAGTTGTCCTAATTCAATGTAGTTTGGTTTTGTGGCTATATTAATAGACCCTTCCAATGTTTGTCTTTATTCTCTGGTATATGTGAATTTTTAGATCTAGGTAACAAGTCTTTTGGTGTTAATGGGAACTATAGCTTTGGTAATAAATGTTTGTATTCCTACCGCTATAGTCTTTAATCACTGTTTTTATTCAGTTCCCATCCCTAATAAGGTGCATTTTTTTTTTTTTTTTCCTCTTAGCGCCAAGACTCACTCGGTGCATCCACACACTCCTCTCACAATGTCGTCTGGCATAGTGTCTATTCTTTGTCTTTGTCCAATGCCCTTTGGTAGCATTGAGACAAGCAGCAAGAGCATTGGGCTCGTCCAGTCTGGTTTTCATAGGGAAGCATTGAATCCAGTGCTTCCCAATGAGTAGCATTTGATGTCCTCATGATTGGTCAGATTCAGTGTTTGTTTTAGAAGCACCTCCGGCACTCCACATGTTGATGCTTTGCCTTTATTATGGCTTTAATAGCATTATGGGAGATTTAGTCCACATGTGGAGTGGGTAAGGTTGCCTACCCTTCCACTAGAGTAATTCACAGAGGATACCGCACTCACACTTATGAATCCTAGTTCTTATCAGAGCCTGGGTTGACAAAACCGTTTAGTAGATAAAATACATTAGATCCAGGCACTTAGGATTGTGTAGGCTGAAACGTTGCAGTTTTTGTCCCAATAAACCTGCCTTTTTGCAGCAATCCTGAGTGCCTGGACCTAATTTATTTAACCCCTACACTAGAGGCATATTTGGTCCTGCAGTGTAAGCATTGCCATATCTACTGAACGACAATTTTTTTTAAAATTTTTTTAATTTTTTTATATTGCATGGCAAAAACAAAGGGCCTCTGCTCCCAGACCACTTAAGGGGAAGTGGCTTAGGTGCCTTCTAGTGATCCTTTAAATTTCAAACCAGTCTGACAGCCTTGTGAAGAGATCTCTTCTGGCATTGTAAAGTAGAAACGGCAATGCTTTCATTGCAGGGTTAAAAAGGCCTCTAATGCCTGTCTTTCTGATAGCCGCTTCCACTTCAGTAACTTTCAGACTTGGTTATTTAATCAAATGCTTCTCATAAAGCATTCACAGCCTGTGCAGCACCAGTCAAATGCTTTATGAGAAGCATTTGATTAAATAACCAAGTCTGAAAGTTACTCAAGTGGAAGCGGCTATCAGAAAGACCGGCATTAGAGGCCTTTTTAACCCTGCAATGAAAGCATTGCCGTTTATACTTTACAATGCCAGAAGAGATCTCTTCACAAGGCTGTCAGACTGGTTTGAAATTTAAAGGATCACTAGAAGGCACCTAAGCCACTTCCCCTTAAGTGGTCTGGGAGCAGAGGCCCTTTGTTTTTGCCATGCAATATAAAATTTTTTTTTTTAAAATTGTCGTTCAGTAGATATGGCAATGCTTACACTGCAGGATCAAATATGCCTCTAGTGTAGGGGTTAAATAAATTGGTTCCAGGCACTCAGGATTGCTGCAAAAAGGTAGGTTTATTGGGACAAAAACTGCAACGTTTCAGCCTACACAATCCTGAGTGCCTGGATCTAATGTATTTTATCTACTAAACGGTTTTGTCACCCAGGCTCTGATAAGAACTAGGATTCATAAGTGTGAGTGTGGTATCCTCTGTTTGTGAATTACTCTAGTGGAAGGGTAGGCAACCTTATCCACTCCACATGTGGACTAAATCTCCCATAATGCTATTAAAGCCATAATAAAGGCAAAGCATCAACATGTGGAGTGCTGGAGGTGCTTCTAAAGCAACCACTTAATATGACCAATCATGAGGACATCAAATGCTACTCATAGGGAAGCACTGGATTCAATGCTTCCCTATGAAAACCAGACTGGACGAGCCCAATGCTCTTGCTGCTTGTCTCAATGCTACCAAAGGGCATTGGACGAAGACAAAGAATAGACACTATGCCAGACGACATTGTGGGAGGAGTGTGGATGCACAGAGTGAGTCTTGGCGCTAAGAGGGAAAAAAAGCAAAAAAAAAAATATGCACCTTATTAGGGATGGGAACTGAATAAAAACAGTGATTTAAAAACTATAGCGGTAGGAATACAAACATTTATTACCAAAGCTATAGTTCCCATTAACACCAAAAGACTTGTTACCTAGATCTAAAAATTCACATATACCAGAGAATAAAGACAAACATTGGAAGGGTCTATTAATATAGCCACAAAACCAAACTACATTGAATTAGGACAACTGTCTGCCCACTGCAGCTCATGGATGACCTCTAAATTCTATGTCCAAGTAGAGAGCCATCGATAATCTAATTAGAATCCCACAAGCATAGATTTAAAACTGACTAACAAAAAATGAAGCAATGCTGCAGCCTTCAAAACTGCATCTCTATGTAAGAGGTATTACATTGCATTTCCAAATAGAAAGTTTTTAAATAAAATTTCATTTAACTCTTTAAAGGACCAAACTTCTGGAATAAAAGGGAATCATGACATGTCGTGTTCTTAAGGGGTTAAATCAGTTTTAAACATTTTGACCACCATTGTGGTTACGTAAAAAATTACCCAGAGTGGGGCAGAGAGCTTTCCACTTAGGAAGTGCCACTTTTTTTTCTTTTTTTTAACACTTAAAAAAGGACCACTAAAAAGGCACCCAGGCAATATTTACATTGCAGAGTTTAAATGCATCTAGTGGCTGTCACTGACAGCCACTAAAGGCACTTCTGCTGAAATAGAGTGAAACTCTGCTGACGTTTTGATGTGCATGCACACTAACATCCCAATATGCTTTATTGTTTAACAAGTTTTAATGTTTTTGCGCACACACACACACACACACACACACACACACACACACACACACACACAAAACACAAAGTTTTTGAAGACTATTTCATCATATGTCTGCCACATCCACCATGCTAGAAATACTTCTTTATCAAATGTATGCACATAACTATGTCCCAAGAGCGGCTTTTAATTCACAACCTTGCTGCAGTCAGAGAAACCACAAACAGGTAGTGATATTATTGGTATTTATAGAGCGCCAACTTATTCCGCAGTGCTTTCCAATACTCATGTCTTCCTGGATGCCCTCCTTTTCTAATGCAGACTGCTTGGTAGTTCAGATGATTCAGCTCATCATGCTGTTAGCATATTTTTGAAAAGGAAGCCTTTCTTGAGTAAGGGAATGTGGCTAAAGAGGAGGGCTTATGGTGCAGCAATTTGTAAAACTTTTTTTGGTTTTAATGGAAAAAAACACTATAAAGATTTAAACAGGAAAAAAAAAGAGAACAGAATATTGAGGACAAAACAAATCATATACATTTAAGTTGCATTGTTGCCTGGAGTGTCCTTTTAAGGAATATGGATTATACATAACTATATGAGTGACCTGACACACACACACGATTTGCCCACAAGCCTTTTTTCATGAGATGTCTGATTGGACAAGGCCTGTTTTTGAGAAGAAAAAAAAAAAACACCACTAAACAGTTTTACAGTATCTGTAGCAACTAGTTCTGCAACTAATGAAAGCAAGCTTTTTCATATCTCCCCACAATTTAAAAATGCTTTATTTTAGCTACTAAATGGTTGGAGAAAAAAAAAAAATTCCAGAAAAGAGCTACTTGCATTTTCCCACCAGTGAGGTTCATTGGCTATACTCCCCCAGTGATGGCAAGGAGGAGGCATGGTCATACCAATGCTCCTCATAGAGGATTACTGTGGACCTGGTGCTGCACAGGCTGTGCATGCGCTCTAGCCATCAAAATTGATTGTCTCAGCTAGAGAGGCATGCCAGCCTTACAAAGACTGATAACTGCGAGGGCTAAAATGTGAGTAAAATGCAGTTTTAAAATGTGTAACGGGTTTCTTTATTATAGGGATCGACCGATTATCGGTTTTGCCGATATAATCGGCCGATATTCGGTATTTTCGGCAATATCGGTATCTGCCAATTCAGATACCGATATTGCAGATAATACCTTCTAGGACCGCCAGGCTCATTACAAGCGCTTACTCACCTCCCAGCAGCTCCTCCAGCTCCCCAGTGTAACTCTCGCGAGACCCGTGGCCGTGAGAGCGTTGCCATGGATCACCATGGCAACGCTCCGCAACACGCTGGCCGCGAGAGTTGCACTGAGGAGCTGCTGGGAGGTGAGTAAGCACTTGATGCCCGCTCAGCCAATGCCACTGGACCACCAGGGACTGTCATATTCCCCCCCTCCCTGGCCAGGCAACAAGCAGGGAGGGGGGACAACAAACAAAAAATAATTAAATCTAAAATAATAATAATTTAATTAAAAAAATGCCCCTTCACACACACACTCCATTATATACACACACTACACAAACACACTGTGTATATAATGCAGTGTGTATACACTGCATTATATACACACAAACACACTGTATATAATGCAGTGTGTTTGTGTAGTGTGTATATAATGCTGTGTTTGTATAGTGTGTGTGTATACAATGCACACAAATACACACACTGCATTATATACACACAAACACTGAATTATATACACACTACACAAACACACTGTATATAATGCAGTGTTTGTGTAGTGTTTATATAATGCACACTACACACACACACTCTGCATTATATAAACACACTACACAAATACACACTACACAAAAACACACACTTTGCATTTAGTATATACAGCATTCACTTTATGCACACTACCCACACACTACACAAACACTCTGCTTTCATTATATACACACTACACTAATACACACTGCATCCACTACACACACTCGACAAATACACACTGCATCCACTACACAAACACACATTGCATCCTCAACACACACTACCCTAACACACAATGCATCCACTACACACACTACACAAACACACACATCTCCCCTGTCTAAACACACTGCATCCACTACATGTGGCATGTATATTTTGTGCATTTACCTTTTTATAAATAGTTTTTATTTTCCAAAATGGTAAATGTACAGAATATCGGCAAATTCTATTGGCCTGAAAGTTCAGAGTATCGGTATCTGCTCTAAAAAGAAATCAATATCGGTCGATCCCTACTTTATTGCCAGTAAAACAAAGCTGTTTTCCTGGCACTATAGGTCCCTATAGTGCCTAACTCCCGTGGCTCTCAAGGGGTTGAAACCCCTTCAGTCACTTACCTGAATCCAGTGCCGATGTCACTCAGCGCTGGGTCAGGCTCTGTGGAGCGTGAGAATGTACATTGTCGGATACCACATCAAAGGTCCGTTTCAAACCAGGAAGCCCTTTAGTGGCTGTCTGGTAGACAACCACTAGAGGTGGAGTTAACCCTGGATAGTAATTATTGCAGTTTCTCAATAACTGCAATAATTACTATTGCAGGGTTAAGAGACATTGCACCCAGACGAGTTCAATTAGCTGAAGTGGTCTGGGTGCCTACAGTGTCCCTTTTAAAATTGCAGGCTCCATCTCACTGCTATTAATTGAAAAACCTCAAAAAACTACACAAACATAGTTGAAATGTTCATGTTGCAAAATAAGCAGTCACCAATTAAATGTTTCAATTAATATTTCTCCACTTTGCAAAACACTTTAATTTCCTCCTTTTTTTTTTTTTTTTTTTTTAACCCACCTATGCTCAACGCTTTTTCTGTGCTAGCCAGTGTTATGATGCATATTTTTGTGATTTGGTCTGAATGCGAAACTTTTTGACTAAGGTTTTGAAGAAAATGTATACTAATATTCCATATTGGAAAGTCCTAATTCTTTCCAAAACTTCTACTTTTTCACCTCCATGTATACAGTTTATGTAAGGTTAAAACTGTACCTATTCCTGAATGATGCTCAACAAAGGGGCAGTTGGTCTGCATTCGGTTTACAAATGCATTCTTGTTTATCTTCATTCACAAGTGAGACTGTTTTCTGGGTGAGGTTGGTTATTGTTGAGGTCCATTTTGTGTTTAATACCTGCAGCAAGTTGTGCCTACATAATCTTTATAGTTCGTAAGTAGATCTGAATGTGTGGTTTGTTGGCAACAGATCATGTGATGGGTAGAATATATTAACTTATATCCAACCACTATCCCATTAGTAACTCCCCATTCATAGAAAAACTACATACTTTAATTTTTATAAATGGGGTTCTACTGATTTCCTTAAACAGTCAGCCGACTGCTTTCGATAATGAGTGTTACCCCATGCTTCCTGAAAGTTAATTTCGGAAGACAGATGCTGCTGAGGGAATTGGAGATCTGGCGCTGGAGGAAACCTTTGAGAATGGTACAGGTAAGAAAGCACACAGGGGGGCCTCCTGGCACCATACAAACTTGGTTTCAATTAAGTAATGGTGCCAAGTGTTCACACATACAGACTCCAGGCACCATGATCACTTAATCACTGAAATGATTATAGTGCTAGGAGAAACCTTTTAACTTGTGCAGTTCTGTGCATACAGAACTACAGGAGAAAATGCTGTGCAGATGTATAGCTATTCTGTCAGATGCCATGGTTGCGCACACATTGCCAACGGTACTACAAAGTCTATGAATAAAGGAAGTGCAGTGGAGGTAAGTCTGTCATGTTGTTGTTCTTTTTTGTTTGCGTTTTTTTTCCTCATTTGCTTTACTTGTCGTGTTAAACTCCGAACTTGCGAGTGAAGGCATAAGGAACTCTCACTTCTTTAGAAGTGGCAGTTTCAATTATGACTTGCTCCTCAAAAGCAATATGTTTTCAGAAGAAATAAATAATTGGAGACAGTTGTAGGCTTTTGAACAAAGCAAATGTTTCTTTGAAGCTATGACTCTGCAATTCGTATATATCACACTATTTACCATTCTATCATTATTTTGGGTGTCCTGTACAGCTCAAAATAGAACTCACTACACAGAAATCTGTATGTCACTATTTGTATGAAGAGGCTCAATGCTTGGTATTATTGTAGATTTTCATAAATCACTGATAACGGCATCATACTTGTAGAGATGGCATGTAAAAATGACAGTGGTTTCTCTTTTCCCTCTGTAGGTTCTGCCTTAAAGGTAATCCGTCTATCAATGTGAAGTTATGAAGCAAGACACATCTCCATGTGTGACCTATTAAGATGCTTTTGTATAGCTCTGCCTGATGAATAGCAGGTCTCTTGAAGACTAATGTCAACAAGTATAAATGGTCTTCCTGGATTGTAAGCGTTTAACCAGATTCCTAGAATGAAGATCCCCTTCACGTGTTAAACATCGTACCAAAATGCTTCATGTTTTAGGCATGCCAACCACCTAGATTCATGCGCCCTGTCTGTACAGTTGTGGATGGTTTACCATCAGGAGGAACAGTAAGCTCATTTCCTGGCCCGTTTTCTGTATCTGAAATGTCGATTCTTCGCGCCTTAGGCCCAGTCCAGACATGGCTGGGGCAAGAGTTGGAGAAATGTGGTATCGATGCAATGATATACACAAGATATGTTTTGAGTCTTCTGCTTCATGACAGCTACGACTACGACCTTCAGGAACAGGTACACACATCTTCTAGCGATTAATATTAATTGTTGCTGGCATCCATGTGTATAGTGGTGTTGGTTTAAAAAAAAAAAAAAAAAAAAATACCTTTCAGTGTTTTACCTACTTTATCTCAACCGAAGCCATGCTGGGAAATGTAGTTCAGAAACCTCTTTATATCAAGATTATCCATTACATATTTGATGTCTACATCTGTTACTGATGTTCTATAATATATTACATTCTTTTATTTTATTTTTTTTTGTAACAGGAAAATGACATCTTTGTGGGCTGGGAGAAAGGAGTTTGCAAGAAGTCAGGAAAAGGCAAGAAAAAGAACTCTGACCTCTCTGTGGAAGAAATGAAGAAAAAGGCTGCAGTCCAATGTTTGCTCTCAGCTTCTGAGGAAGTAAGTTGGTTTTAAGGAAGTTTTTAGTATACCTCACTACTTGACAGATCTCAGGAAATGTAAATAACCAATTGAAGTGTTGCTTATTGTGCCAGATAGTATAAATTTTTTAACCCCATAACGATGTTATGGTGTTCTATGCTGTTCTACATAAAGCTGGCATTAAACTTTAGTGTGAGCAGGGTTAAATCACTGCTCATGCCAGGGAGTCCCAGGTATCATTGGATACCTGGAGCTCCCCTCTGTGGCCATTTTTAGTACCCCAGACTTTTTGATGAGCGGTTTTTAAAAAGGAATTTAGATGCCTACTTGGAGATCGCGATATGAGCAGGGTTAAATCACACCACTAATACCAGGTGTCAGTGGATACTTGGGGCGTCTGTAAGTCAGCTGGGGCCATTTTTAGTGCTCCAGACTTGCTGATAAGCTCTGTGAAGCACTGTAATTCAGCATTACACAGAACCCTTAAATTCAATTTGGGGAATCGTAGCGGAGCGATCGTACTCGGCCCCATTTTTTTTTTTCTGGGGGTGCAGACAGTTTGGTTAGACCCTGGCAGGTTCTTCTAGATGATTGGGACCGGAGCTGGCCTTTGCCAGCTGCCCAGCACCAATCTTTATATCCACGACTCTGACATATTACTTTAATTCCAAAAGCTGTCCGTAGTAGTAAAACCCACTTCTAATTTCAGAATTGATATTAGCAGTAAGTTACCTTAAGGTTGGGGTAAGGTAAAGGTTAATGTTTTTTTAGGGTTAAGATTGTGTATGGTTTAGGGTAGGCAATTCAGTTGGTTCGTGTATGGTTTATATAGCGTTTGTGTTGGGGGTGTTGGTATAGCGTTAACATTGACTACAAACAATTTAGATTCTAAACTTGGGCATTTAACAGTCAGAACTGATATATTAATCTATTCTTGTTAGCATTTTGGTCTGGTCTAACAAAGCTATAGCTCAAATTAAAGTTTTTGGTTCAGAATGTTGACCATTGGCTCTGTAAGGGGTTAACTTCCTTTTTTTTTTTTGCGGGTTGTTTGTTTTGTTGTTTGTAAAAGGTTTGACAGCTTTCTTTGCTAGGAGAAGCTACTTGCGGATCTTTAGTTCAGTCCTTCTTGAAATGTATCACAGTACAATAAATACATGCTGTTTAAAAAAAAAAAAAAAAAAATCCTTCCATTATATAATCTATCTTTAATACACTATGGCAAGGTTAGGCAACTTTTGGCACTCCAGATGTTGTGGACTACATCTCCTTTAATGCTGTTACTGCCATAATGCTGGCAAAGTATCATAACATCGGGAGTGCTGAAGGTTGCCTAACACTGCACAATGGCTTGTGCTCTCATGAATACAGAGCAAAACGTGAAACTGTAACAGTCCAGTATTTTGATATTGCACCTTTGCTCCAGTGGTGGATGCAGATAAAACATAAACATTGGAATTTTTTTACATAAATGCTAGTTTTAAGGTTCAGAATTTCCACTTGCTTTCTTCCCCATTGGTAAGTTTACATTTTAAGCTCTGGGATGTAAGGGCTAGGGTTTGTTGGCAAAGCTTTCTGCTCCTGTGATCTGTACTTCGTGTTAGGCAGCCACAAGGAGCTTGGGTTCCTCATCTGTTATAAGTCTCTCCTGGCTGCAGACTGGAAACCACAAGAGAATTCTACTGAATACTTTAACACGTGAAGGAAATTTTGGCAAATGTGAACATGACGTTGGGACCTGCGTGTCATGTCTAATTACATGACCTTATTTGCCTACATATGCTCATGGGTTCCTTTTTATTAAAAGCTTTGATTAAAAAAAAAAAAATGGACATTTCATGTGCTAGATGTTGCATATAAAATTTACCTTAATTTGTGTAGGTGTGTAATAGCCAAGGATAGTAAATGGCTCTAAGCACTAATTTGTTAATATAGTGTTCAGTATATGACTCCCTTCAGTTTGAAAAGAACTTGCTTGAACCCCTTGTCCTGATATTTGCTGTGGTGTTCTTTGAGAAATGTTTGTTTAGAATAGTTGTAAACAAAATGTTATGCTGTAAGCATATCTATACCAGTGATCTCAAAATTTCATTTGTATGCGATGTATGTGCTAGATATGACTTGGTCCATTATCCTTAGTACTGTGCCAATCCATTTTCCTGGCACTGCAGGTCCCCTCTCCTTCCCACCCCTCCCCCCAACCCCGGTTGAAGGGGTGAAAACCCCTTCAGTAATTTACCAGAGGCAGCGACTATGTCCCACGTCGCTGCTTCTTCCTCCACCGCCGCTCCTCCCAGTGATTGAGTCGGCCGGTGGGCGAGACTGATCCCGCCCACCGGTCGGGGAGACCTAATGCCCATGTGCGGCAATGCCGCACATGCGCATTAGAGCTCCCCATAGGAAAGCATTGAAAATGCTTTTCAATGCTTTCCTATGGGGAAATGAGCGATGCTGGAGGTCCTCAGACAGCTAAGTGCCCTCTAGTGGCTGTCTAGTAGACAGCCAGTAGTCTAGTAGACAGCCACTAGAAGTGGAGTTAACCCTGCAAGGTAATTATAACAGGATATATATATATATATATATATATATATATATATATATATATATATATTTATATATATATATATATATTAATATTGCAATAATAATTACACTTGCAAGGTTAAGGGTAGTGGTAGTTGGCACCCAGACCACTCCAATGGGAAGATGTGGTCTGGGTGCCTGGAGTGTCCCTTATATAGATTTCCCGTGATGGTTACTTGGACAAACGGTAAACTGTCCAGATGTTGCCAATACTGGCTTATACATGTATATCTTACCCTAACACCGTGCTTGATTGCATTGATAATCTTTTAACAGTCCTAATATAAGCAAACTGGAAACCTGTTTTTTTTTTTTTTTCTCTTCTCAAAATACCTGAGCCACACTTTGCACACTTACCACAAGTGAACTTTCATTTGCCAAGGTCTAGCAACTAGTGTGAATTATGTAATAAAATATATGTAATTATAACATAAATCAGGCACTCTTGCTTCCCATTGTGCGAACTCCATCCATACACCTTTTTTAGATTTGTGATACATTTTGTGATGCAATAGGTGTCAGGGTGAGTCACGCACAGTTACCTCGTGCCTGAACAGCTGACTCCACACAACAGCTGCCTAATCCTTCCTTCTCTTTGACAGCAGACATTCCAGGAAAGCAGTCTGTCTCATCACATTGTGTGTGTGTGTGTGTGGTTTGGATTTTTTCCTTTTTTTTTTTTTTTTTATACACGTTACAAATATCTGACATTCAAACATAGCAGTGGGTAGCTACTGTTTGCTTACGACTAGAAATCAGATGCTGCCCTTGTTCACATTGTTTGTAAGGAGTAAAGTATGGTAGTGGAACCATAATTAAATATAAAAATTCAGGTTGTTTAAAATATTTTAAACAGGCAGCCAAATATATAAGTCAAATTCATTAGACCTGGTTACACATCAAAATGGGTAAACACTTATTCATGGCTTTTAATGAAGCTGAGATGTGGAATAGAGATAGGGAAGACACAATTTAATTATTTTAAGTGATTAAAGATTGCTGAATAGCAATTGCCACAAACACTGAATATATTAACATTTCACTTACAGATTAACTAAATAGTAAAAAGAACAAACTCCAATATATGACCGTTTTATATTTTGTTTACTAGTGCACTGTCATTTTCCTAATGTTGGTAGGTGCATCTTATCTTTTTGTGGAAAGATAATAAGAGGAGTATTCGGTTTATAACTTTGGTATGGTAACTGCTCCATAATTGATGGGGGGGGGGGGGCTGCAGTAATCTGTCAGCGATCTGTATATGACTGACTTTCTGCACTCTGTCTCTTGATGACCAACACCCCTCTCCAACACGATCTTCTTCCCTACCACTCGGTGACATAGGATCAAATAGCATGATCAATGTTGGCAGTTGCTAGGAGTGTGACACAAATTGTTTCTCTCTAAAATCTCACTACTTCTGTCATAGTAAGAAACTAGGGAAGCTAAAGATCAATGTTTATCAGCCATATGATTTTATTACTGTGTTATACTGCTGAGCAGTTCAGATTTTTGTATTGGGGTGTGGGGAAGCAAAGACTTTGTTAGACTTAGAAATAGTCTCTCGTGTATATCAGTCTATTGTGTATAATGGTTTATTACGGTGTTTTTTTTTATTTTTATACATCTTGTATGCCTTGTTGCATGGTGTCTTTGCAAAGACAGTGCTTTTGCTTAGTCATTTTAACCTTTATATATAGCTACACATGCTGGTGAGTCACACCTGACCTGCATAATGAAGTAGATTTCAATCTTTTACCATTCCACCATAATAGAATAAAGTGTGGCTTAGAAAAATACTTAACCCCTTAAGGACAGAGCTTCAGAAGCTTGTCTTTCACTTAATGACAACAGGATTTTTTGCTGTTTACGTTCAACTGCAATTTGCATTTTACTAATTTATTGCACCGACAAACATTATATACCTTTTTATTTTTTTTTCAAAGGATAGAAAGGGCTTTAAGTTGATGTATTATATATGCTTATTTATTATAAAAAAAAATACAGAAAAATGAAAACATGGGGTTTTTTGTTTTGTTTTTGCAATAATAATGTGTGCACAATTAGTGCAGGTTAAGGAAAGTAATTAAAAATAAATTCTTTTAGTTATGATTTACAGAATATATAATGTGTCTGGGATTTTAAGGTTTTTTTTTTTTTTTTTTTTGGTAGTTACAGGTCACAAAGCACAAGGAGTAAAATAAACTTTTAATGTGGAGCGATTTTAGAATTATGTTTGTCTTGTAAGCTTAATAGCCATAAAAGAAAACAAAATTGCCACACAAGTATATATTTATATAAAGTAGACATCACAGGCTATTTACCTAGGGTTGTTTTGACACTTTCTACGTACAATACTGTGATCTGTATTTTGATCTCTGGCAGGAAGGCGTTAATTTTTATTTGGACTGGCTAAAGGGGGGTGTGGGTTTTTTTTTTTTGTTTTTTTTTTTTCTTAAACGTTATTAAAAAAAATTTTTTACTTAATTTTGAACTTTTTAAAGCTTACCGGTATTTTAAAACTTTTTTTTAATGTTAACCCCTAGTTAGCCTAACACCAAATCCCCCAATTCCTCACTAACTTCCACCCACCCCAGCTAGCTAAATTTTATAATTTTAAAATACTTAAATTAATCAAATTTAACCCATGAGGGTTAAAAATAAAGAATTAACCCTTTAAGGGGTTAAAAATATCAGATCATAGTAAAATGTAATCCCTGCCAATTGATCACTGTAGTCAGTGATCAATTGGCAGGGAACGGGTTAATTTTTTTTAATTAAAATGGGTAAAGGGGGGGTGGGATTTTAAATTAACTTTATTTTTTTTTCCTAACAGGGACAAGATCAGTGATCCATCTCCCTGCACTTCACACAGAACCAGGAAGTGCAGGGAGGTGGAAGGTAAGTATACTAAGCACATGTGCTCGCTCTGACACCCTGTCAGAGCGAGCGCCGGTGCTCAGGCTGCCTGATTGGGTGCTCCCAGTCTGCCTCTAATACAGAGGCAGACCGGAGCACCATTAACGCCGCCATCTGGGGTTAAATTTACCGCGTAACGGACAAGGTCCGTCACTCGTCGTTAAGGGTTTCCCCTGAGTGACGGACCTTGTCCGTCACTCGTTATTAAGGGGTTAACTTTATAACTTTGTTCATGCTTAAATATGTTAATATTTAGCATGAAAAGTGCATTGCTTGTTCAATTAAATTTTAATTCATTACGGATGGTACTATGGTTTATATTTTTTTGCACTTTATTTTGTGATTTTTGAACATGGCATGTTATCCTATTTATGTACTAAATAAGGACTTGTCAACTAACTTGTAGAGTTAGGGACTTAATAGTGTTTGTAGGGAAAATGGTGTTTGATTAGGGTTGTACTTTGTCAAATCATTTTTGATCATGGTACCACTTTTGGGGTGGCTTGAAGCTCAGTAAAAACCACTACTTCAGATTATAGTATTAATGCTTAAAGCCTTTTTGGAACATTGGCTTTAACTGGATCTTGGTGTTAAAAGGTGTTGGCATGCCTCGCTTTCTTTTCTTTGGAGCAACCTATCAAAATCTGACTTTCGGCTTGTATTGTACTGCCTGGTATACATTTGGAAACTCTTTTTTTTTTTATTAATGGAACAAAAGCACAATAACCACTGCTCTGTGCCTTTAGTTATGGTGGCAGTAGTACCCTGACATCCAATATAAGTTGTCAGACCCTTTGGTTTGACTTCTTAGCTGGTGTCAAAGTCTGCACCTTTTAAAAAGAAATGTGTGTGTTTTTGTGGGGGGTTTTTATTTTTATTTATAAATGAAGTATTACTAAAATAAATGTTAGAAATCTATTTTTCTTGCAGATGTGTCTTAATAGGCTTTTTTAGACTTTATTCATTACATACATTTTACCTGAATCGAAAGCTAAATTACAGAATTAGGCCACTCTAACAAAATTATCACAGCTTGGATTTCTGAGTGTAGTTTTGCAGTGCAGTTTCCTGTTCAAAGTATTTCCTTTTAACTTGTAAGTGCAGCGCCAAAAAATTATTTTACATGCAAAAATTTGCTTACCCATGAAACATCAATATGCAGGTCTTGATGGAATTTAACATGAATGAGAAAACAAAACACTAGTGCAGATGGTATTGAACAAAATGGAAATATGCAGACAAATATGTGGCTACACTCACAATATTTAGAGCCTGGATGATAAGGCTCAATAACGCAAGTGTGCTTTTGTATTTTTGATTTTTTTTCAAGTTTCTTTTTCCTTACACTTTGCAGTTTTGTGTGGGTTTTCTTATTTTGTGTTTTATGAAACCTAATCTTGGAGAAATTCACTTTTTTTTTTCTTTTTTTTTTTCTAGAGCACTGGAATTGAAACATTAGTGGAGGAACTTTGCTCTAAACTGAAAGATCTCCAGAGTAGCCAAGAAGAACAGCTTTCCATAAATAAAGGTAACATTTTTGTTAGAATATTTTATTGTAGTAAATGTGCTTATAAAACACGTTAATGTAGCACTTCTGTTTGTGATTTTAGATTTTTAATTACTTGTGGCAGTTGCCTCAAGCTATTTGACCTTACACTCAGTGTAGGTGACCAGTATACAACGGACTGCAAATTAAATTGTTTTGCAAGTATTTTAATTTTGCATGATGCTTGCGTATTCAATAATACAGGGAACTGCACAGAAATGTGTCCAGGTTCTCCAATAAAGTGTGTTTTTATAAAAAAAAAAAAAGTGTAGGTGTCCAGGTTTGTGATGACAGACAGGAACCGTTCTGGGGATTTGTCTTTGTATCCTGACTCACACCATTTAGAAGGTACCTTGAGTAAGGATGCTACATGCAAGTGTTCTCTGCTATGCCAGCTTTAAGAGGGAGAAAATGACTTGAGTAATATAAAATGCACAGGTAAAATATGTAATGTTCTTAACTTTACAGAGGAGAAGAGCAACAAGGACCTTGATCAATCTGGATCTCCCGAAGCTGTATCCCCTGCAGGGAAGGATCAGATAGAAATGTAAGTAATTTTTCTCCTTTCCTAAGCTGCTCTGATTTTATACTTAAATATTTAAAACTTGCATTCAAGCACTTAGGTCCCCTTTGAACAGCTTACCGGCAAAACGTGCGTCGGGGCTCACTGTCGGATATCCTCCGCTTCTTACATTGATTTCCATTAAGGTGGTGGTTTTTTTTTTTTTTTTGTTAATCTGTTTATTTCGAGTTTTATCAAGCCAGTGGAGCATATTATGGGCACGCAGGCCCAACTCAGCAGAATTGCATAAAATAGTGTGATTTCCATTAAGGTTGCTGACATTCTGACATACCTCCTATGGAATTAGGCTGTTAGAAATCTTGGCTCGGGTCTCCTGCACGTTGTAATAGATTTAGACCGATTACATTTAGTATTCTTTTATTATTGCTGGAGGCTCTGTTATTATTCAGGCAGTTAGACTAGTTATTTGATTTGCCATGTGCCCTTGAAGGCACAGATTGGCTATCTTTTCATTCTATACTAGTCTCTCTGTTATGCTAGGAAGTTAGACTAGTTATTGTATTGATAGGTGCCCTTGAAAGCAGTTATTTTCTACTAGTGCTTTCTAGCTCTGTTTTATTTTTTTATTTTTATTTTTAAACACTCTTAGTTCAGTAACTACCTTCTATTTAGGTAGCACGATTAGACTTAACTCTCTCTAGTTAAGACTTTGTGTATATTGCTGCAGCCGTTATTGGGACCGAATACACACATTCCTTTCTCTTGTATCTCAAACAGCCATATAGGTGATGTTTACCTTTCACTTGAGATTGATACAACTCTCAGGTTGTTGCTAATTTTTTGTCTGCTTTGGATATTGATTCCATTTTGCTCTTCATGTGTAATAACAATTTAGACATCTAATTGCAACAGTATCTTTTCTACTGAGATTTCTTAGCTTGGGCTCTCAAGAGTTTATAAGCCTATACTCATTGCTAAGTGCATCCTCAATATATAGGTCTCTTATATGTGATTACTGACTACTATTTTACTCACGTTCCCTCACATTATTTTTATTCTCTAGTTTGTTTGTGTGTACCTACAACTATTATTCATTATGTTTTATGATCTATCTTTAGCCTAGGACAATGTATTTTTGTTTACATTGAATTCATGCATGCTTCAACTCAGTATCTTTTCAAAGTTTAGTGGAACTGCAGCTGGAGGATAGTCTACATATAACATAAAACTATGCAGCACATGAACATATGGGATAAATATACCAGGATGGAGAGGCTCAGGATGGAGCTTTGAGAAATATGAATGTGTTTAGAGCTTGTCCAGTTTTCCTAAATAGCTGGTTGCATAATAGCAGAAATAGATGGTGTTGGTTACACTTGCTATTTCCATTGCCAGTTTCTCTCCCCCCTCCCCCCTGGTTATCAGAATTGTGTATAGCTGTGTCAATGGCATTCTACTTAAAGCTGTATTCAGATTTGATACCTTATTTACTTAACTGTTATGAGACAGGCCTACTGGATAAAATCTTAAATTTGAATTTGTACCAATGTGCTATAATTCTTCTCTCTCTAGGTACTATGCTGCTTTTCCACCTCTCTCAGAGAAGCCAGTTTGCCTGCAAGAAATAAGGACTGTGTGGAACAAGTCCAAAGTTTGTTCTTCCAGTTCTTCCTCCTCTTCCACTGCCCCACAAACAAGCACGGAAACTCCATCCCCCAAGGATTGCAATAGTGAAAGTGAAACAATCATTACCAGCATGAACAATGGAGCTCCTAACACTGTACAGGGAAAGAACCAGCAACGGAAAGGAAAAATCGAGAAGGAGAACAAGTTAAGAAATGGCGCAAATGACGATAAAACTGCCTTATGCAAAAGTGTCAGGCACAAATGTAATGGAAAGACTCGTGGTAGATCCTGGTCATCTGGGTCAAGTGAAGGAGGGTCAAGTTCAAGTGGTAATCTGGGTGAAACAAAAATGAGGCTCATCAAAGTAAGACACAAAATCCGTGAAGTTAGAAATAAAAAGGGGAAAACCGGGCAAAGAATTAAAACAAAAAGCGGAGAGAAGAAAAATGTTGCAAGCAGCAGTAGCGTAGGTTCTGTCAAACCGCTCTGTAAAAGGGTGAAAAGACATGTTAAAGAATGTGTGTGTGAAAATGAAGGAAATTGCTTCTCAACAGAAAGGAAAAAGGATACAGAATTTAGAGAGGAGCCTTTGTGGTATACTGAACCAATCACAGAATACTTTGTTCCTCTGAATAGTAGAAGTAAACTAGAGACAACTTATCGGAAAAGACAGGATGACTTGTATAACACTTCAAAGGAAATTGAAGAGCTGTCTGAATTTGTACATGGCCTACATTTAAATAACCACAATATTCATGAAACATACCTCTCAGCGGGTACTTTTATTGAGGGTCACTTTGTAGAAATGCCTGCAGTTATAAACAAGACGAGTGACCACACAGGGACCTCGAACTGTTCTTTTCAAGAGGACAATTATTTGGATGATGTTCATCCTCTCGAACTCACACACTTCTACGAAGTGGAAATTGATCAATCCATGTTGGATCCTGGTGCCTCAGATAGAATTCAAGGTGAAAGTCGTATCTTAAATATGATCCGACAGAAAAATAAAGAGACGTGTGACTTGGAGGCAGAATCTTGCAGAGTGTTAAATGAAGAGAGTTTGCAAGGGGAAAGTGCAATATGGAGAGAATCAACCAGTTCTATTGGTACTGAAGGCTTTTTCTTGCAAGACCATGATAATTTGGCTCAATTTTGGGACTCCAGTTCACCATCAAGCTCTGCTGATGCAGATGGGGAGAGTTTGGGAGGGGACTCCCCAGATATATTTTCCCCTTTTTTAGACAGCACAAAGCTTAGTACACACACGCATGCAGGCAATCAAGATATATTTTTTGATGGAGACAACTCATATTTTTCAGTATTTGAAGTGCAATGTGGAAATTCTGTCTTTTCGTTGCCCATGGAAAAGATGTTGAATGAAATGGGTAAACCAGAGTCTTGTTCCAGCACGAATGGCTTTGGAAAAACACGGTCTCGGTTACTGATATGGACCAAAAATAGTGCCTTTGATGAAAATGAACAGTGTTCGAATATTTCAACCAGAACCTGCAGTCCATGGTCACACTCAGAAGAAGCTAGGTCAGATACTGAAAATTGTAACAATCCTTTAGAAGAGTACAGCTATGTGTGTGCAGATAACAATTATGTAGTCCCAAGAGTGACCTTAAGTTTCCAAGGTGAAGACTTGGGTGTAGAATCTTTTCTTCAAAATGCAATTTCAGGAGAGGAGTCTGTTGTGGTCACCACCAAGAAATCAAAGTTGGAGTCTCTGTGTGGCATAAAGCTAGAGAAAGAACATCCAGAAATGTCTAATATTACCGAGGTTGGTAATCCATGTATCCAGCCTACAGATGAGTACAGCTCAGGGGTCATTAAAGACATTTGGGTAAATTTGGCTGATGGCAATCTGGAAAAAATAGAGGATCAGTTATTACCAGGAGACATAAATGTGTTTAGTTGTCAAGATGCAGAAGAAACTTTCAAAGAGCCCAATAAGGCTGTTCAACGATCAGAATATCACCTATGGGAAGGTCAGAATGAGCTTCTGGAAAAAAGGGCCTTCCTCCGAAGCGATTCTTCAAATATTGATGCTGGTGACTATACCACACCATCTAAACCCTGGGAGGGTAACCATGCAAAGGAAAATTCTTTTCTACTTGGAGGTGTTTATGGGGAGTTTAAAACCTTTAATGGTGAAGATGAATGGGCTGTTGTCCCACCTAGCATGGCCAAAGGAAGCTTGCTGGAATGTGCTACTACAGATGTTGTTACAATAGCAGGCACTGATGTTTTTATGACTCCAGGAAATAGCTTTGCTCCAGGTCACAGGCACTTTTGGAAGCCGTTTGTATCATTTGAAGAAAACCACCCACCAAAAAGTGGAGATAAAGGCTTAAACAAAGGCTTTTCTTTCATACTACATGAGAATTTGCTTGGGGCGTGTAATAATTTTCAGGTAGAGGAGCCAGGGATGGGGTATACTTTCTCTTCTTTTGATTTGAGCAATCGTTTTTCACAAGTTCTTCATGTTGAATGCTCATTTGAACCTGGTGGGATTTGTGCTGGAAGCCCTGGTTTGAAACCAAAATCATTATGTCTGGATGCAGATAGTGATATTGGCCATCCAAGAGTTTGTGGTGTTGAGAGAACACAGTATAGATCAATCAGAATTTCTCCACGGACTCACTTTCGCCCAATATCTGCATCTGAGTTGTCTCCTGGAGGAGGAAGTGAGTCTGACTTTGAATCCGAAAAGGATGAGGTGGCTGTGCCTACTAATAGTGAAGAAGTGTTTGATGATCCCCAGAATGACCTACAGCCACTAGAAGATGATGCAGAGAATGAGGGGCATTTTTATGGAAAGGCTGAGTTGGAATCTGGCAAGTTCCTGCCCAAGCTACAGAAGTCTGGAATGGAGAAAAGTGCACAGACTTCATTAGATTGTCAAGAAGAATCCTGTTGTGTGTTGTCGGTAGATAAGGAAGACAACCTAGACTTCAGGATTATAGAGTCTTTTGAAAGGGAGGTGATGGAGGACTCTAAAACGAACTGCAAAATGCTGGAGTCTGAGTCAAAAATGGACGAGAGCGCCAGCTATCAAAGAGCGTTGAATGCTGTGTCTGCTGATCCGGAGGGACAAGTATGTATGAAACACTTTGTCATAGTATTTTCTTTTTTTGTTTTTGTTTATATTTATTATTATTGCCATTCATATAGCGCCAACAGATTCCGTAGCGCTTTACAATATTATGAGAGGGGATTTAACCATAAATAGGACAATTACAAATAAACTTACAGGAACAATAGGTTGAAGAGAACCCTGCTCAATCGAGCTTACATTCTATAGGAGGTAGGGTGTAAAACACATTAGGACAGGAATTTGCAATCAAATAAGGTGGGCTGCCCTTTAGGAGAGGGCAAGAGACAGGTATGTGAGGTAGGGGTTAGTCTTGGAGGCCATAAGCTTTCCTAAAGAGATGGGTTTTAAGGCACTTCTTAAAAGATGCAAGACTAGGGGAGAGTCTGATGGCGGGAGGCAGGCTATTCCATAGGAAGGGAGCCGCCCGCGAGAAGTCCTGCAAGCGCGAGTTGGCCGTACGGGTGCGGACAACGGACAGGAGGTGGTCACGGGCAGAGCGGAGAGACCGAGAAGGGACATACCTATTGATTTGTGAGGAGATATAAGAGGGGCTAGAGTTGTTCAGTGCTTTATAGGTGTGAGTTAGTGCCTTGAATTGACTCCTATAGCACACAGGAAGCCAATGTAAGGACTGGCAGAGGGGTGAGGAGGAAAGACAAGGAGCTCAGTTTTTGAGACTGAGTTTCAGAAAGCGGGAGGACATCCAGTCAGAGATGGAAGAAAGGCAAGCAGTGACACGTTGCAGGACAGCAGGGGAGAGGTCTGGGGAGGAGAGAGATAGCTGGGTGTCATCAGCGTACAGGTGGTAGTGGAATCCAAATGAGGTAATAAGTTTGCCAAGAGAGGCAGTATAAAGAGAAAATAGAAGGGGACCAAGGACAGAGCCTTGGGGGACTCCAACCGAGACAGGGCGAGGGATGGAGGTATCATTAGAAAAAGAGACACTGAGCGTTGGGAGAGATAAGAGGAAAACCATGAGAGGACAGAGTCACAGAGACCGAGTGATTGAAGAGTTTGAAGAAGGAGAGCATGATCAACGGTGTCAAAGGCCGCTGAGAGGTCAAGAAGAATTAGTATGGAGTAGTGGCCTTTGGATTTAGCTGCGATTAGGTCGTTAGTAACTTTGATAAGGGCAGTCTCTGTAGAGTGGAGAGGGCGGAAGCCAGATTGAAGGGGGTCAAGGAGAGAGTTGGAATTGAGGAAATGAGACACACGGGTAAAGACGAGTTTTTCCAGAAGCTTTGAGGAAAAAGGGAGCAGGGATATGGGACGGTAGTTAGAGGGGGTGGACGGGTCGAGGGATGGTTTTTTTTAGTATAGGTACTACAGTGGCATGTTTAAGGTCAGCAGGGACGATGCCAGAAGAGAGCGAGCAGTTGAAGATGTGTGTTAGAGAAGGCACGAGACAAGTGGAGAGAGATCTGATAAGGTGAGATGGGACAGGATCGAGCGGGCAAGTGGTGGGGCGAGAGGAGCAAAGAAGTTCAGCCGCCACCTCTTGGTCAGTGGCTGGGGAGAATGTCTGAAGGGTAGGAAAGGCATGATCTATGTGTGATTGAGAAACAGAAAGGCAAGGAGGGAAGAATTATTTCCTTAGCTGTTCAATTTTGTCAGTAAAGTAACATGCAAAGTTATCAGCAGTAAGGTTGGTTTGGAGGGTGGCCACAGCGGGTTGAAGAAGAGAATTAAAGGTGTCAAAGAGACACCTGGGGTTGCGGGAACATGAACTAATGAGAGAGGAAAAATAGGACTGTTTGGCAAGGGCAAGGGCTGCACTGTATGAACACAATATGAATCTATAATGGAGAAAGTCTGACTGGGTGCAAGACTTCCTCCAGGTGCGTTCAGCACAACGGGAGCATTTTTGCAGGTAGCGCGTTGATTTAGTATGCCATGGTTGGGGGCGGGTCCTCCTTGAGGTGCTTGTTTGGAGTGGTGCTGCAGTGTTCAAGGCAGATGTAAGAGTAGAGTTATATATGGAGATGGCCAGTGAAGGACAGGAGAGGCAAGGGATGGACAGCAGTTGTGAATCAATGTCAGCTGACAACTGTTGGAGATCAAGAGAATTAAGGTCCCTCCTGAGTTGAGGCTTGTTAGGCGGAGGTTGTTGGGTGAGGGGGTACGTGAGAGCAAACGATAAGAGGTGGTGATCAGAGAGTGGATACAGAGTGTTGCAGATATTAGATACAGTACATGTGTAAGTGAAGATTAGGTCAAGGGTATTGCCAGCTACATGGGTGGGAGAATTTGCCCACTGTGATAGCGCGAGGGAGGAAGTAATTGAAAGTAGTTTATTGGCTGCAGATGTCAAAGGTGGATTTATAGGAATATTGAAGTCCCCGAGAATTAAGGATGGAATGTTAGAA
>OW240917.1:47288831-47353549 GCA_933207985.1 Pelobates cultripes | reverse complement strand
CAAAGCTGACATTGAATATGGTGCTGGAATAAATCCCAGCTGCTTCAGGAAGAAGATGTATTCAAGTGACAGCTCGAGTTCTGACACCTCTTCAGATGACTTGCAACACTGGGCTGATCTTTGTAGAGAAAAACTTTACTCTCGCACTCAGCTGTGAAAGGGCTTACAGCTGTAGTTGTGGGAAGAAACCTTGTCGTGGGGTTGTTGTGGTTTCTTTTCTTTTAAATTTTTTTTTTAGTTTCTTATATTTTTTTAATCTTTATTTGCAATTTCAGTTTTGTTTTCCCCACTATTTTAGTAGCTGGCATATACAGTACAAGCTTTTTTTTTTTTTTTTTCTCTTACAACTTTCACCTGTTTCACGTTGTAGAGCCTACACTAGATTGTGTTGTCAGATGAAGAATGGATGTGCATGTGCTTGTGTTTGTAGAATCACTGCTTTCAACATCTAAATTGCATACCATTTTAACCTTTTTAGCTGTAGCTAGATTTACCATCTTGACATCGTAGAAATCTGCAGTTACTTCTGCCATTCAGAGACTTTTGATTCTGGAAAAAAATATTCTCTAAAAACTAGGAGAAAAAAAAAAAAACACTGTAATCAATCAGTGCCTTTCTGAATGCAGGAGAGAATAGCATGAGCGACTTGCCCTATCTTCATTTAAAGAAAAATAAACAAAAAAAACAAGTTAGGAAAAACAAAAAAATAGATAATTGAAGTAGATGCAATGAAATTGTGCTTTAGAGACTTAAAGAATACTGTGTTTTCTATCCTATAATAATTTGCCCTCGCCAAGAGGATAATATTGTTTGATATTAATGCTAATGGCAATAGCCAAGGATTTAGTAAATAATGCATGTATCCCTGTTTGCAGTGTAATTTGTTCAGTTTTTGCCCATAATTAATTAAAATATTTTTTTTTTTTTTTAAACCAACAAATAAAATTAAAATCGAATTGTGCGTGTTGAGTTGACAAACATATTGGTGGCTTCAGACAATGTCCTTGTAAGTAAAGCGTGCACCTAGCCCAGATATGCTCTCAAACGTTAAGTAAAAGATGTTTTTTGTTTGTTTTTTGTTGGTCTCAATTATGTCTGCCCACAGAACCCACATGCTGAAAAGCAAGTTGTGCTAGAAAAACTTGGAAATTCTACTGCAGCCTGTAAATGCCACATACATTTTACTTAAAATCCTGTGGCCATTGCCATTGGCTCTTTCTTTAGTATTTGTTGCTATTATTTAGTCTAGTTAATTTTATGTTTTGTAAGAATGCTAGAGAGCAAGAATTTGTGTGGCAATAAGCAACTAATTTTAACATACATGTGTGGTTGTATATTGATTTATGTAAAAAAAAAAAAAATTTACAAATTCTGCACATTGTCAAACGTAACTGTGCATATCTCGAAAAAAAAAAATCTTTCTGTGCTTTTAACACTTAAGCAAATTATGCAAGCACACTAAGAGCAATATTTGAAAATAACCTACCAAAATCCAACACATGCTTATGACACCAGAGTTTGCAAAAAGTTGTGTATTGCTTTGGGACAAGAGCAATCCTAATATCAATAACACTGTAATAAATTCTGTTATATCAACAATTGATCCTGATCAGACATACACATTCATGGGCAGAATAGATAATAGAAATTTTGGGGGGAATTGTTCAATGCTTTATAATGTACTCTGAATTTAAATTCAGTAGTGGAATTTAACATGGTTTCAAAATGTCAGACTTTTATGGTTTAAAAGAATATGAAATACATGCTGGATATTTGTCATATGAATCTTTCTTTCCATTCTGACAATTTTGTAAATTCCATAGAATATATATTCAGATTAGATTTACAGATATTGCTAGTTTACCCCCTGTAACTTTCACTTGTTTAAGTGAACAGAGTTAACATATATTACACACACACACACAACGAACACTTATTTTTTTTTTATTTTTTTTTTTGAATTTTTGTTTTGACTTATTTCTGGAGCTTCCTTAAAAAGTTGTATGTAGAACCTGCACTGAAAATATTTCCTCACAGACAGAACGTTTTTTGTTTTTTTAATTAAAAACATTTTCATTGTTTCTTTGCAAAATGATTCTTATAACCTTTTAGGCTGATCTAATACATCCAACTCCTAAAGAAAATAGCAGTTTTTTTTTTTGTTTTTTTGTTTTTGCCTTTTTATGGATGTATTGAGGATTTGGATTTAAAAGAAAATACCCATCCTCATCATAGATATTATTGAACTGTCCTGCTTACACCCCACCATTTTGTTTTGTGACTTTATAAAGGCAGATATAAGCTGTATCAAGTTGGTTTGATAGACCCTTGGGTTAAATGTAAAAACTACCTTTCTATGATTTCACTCTGCGCTCATGTGGACCTTTAGTTCACACAGATGGCAGATTGCTTGAATTATGTCCTAGACCAGGGGTAGGCAACCTTTGGCACTCCAGACGTTGTGGACTACATCCCCCATAATGCTTTTACACCTATAATGCTGGCAAAGCATCATGGGAGATGTAGTCCAAAACATCTGGAGTGCCGAAGGTTGCCTATGCCTGTTCTAGACAATTAATCCTTATCTTGCCCTGCCATTGATAATGTAACCAAGTTATTTGCTTCAATTTCCAATATTGGTTGCATTCAGCATTTTTAATTTTTTTGTAAGTTTAAAACCTTTGTATCTTTTGGTACTCCATATCCCCAGTTCAAATCTTCTACCTTTACAAGGTATAGTTATTGAACTATAAATTTAACAACTTGGCTATTTTTTGTAAAAAGGCAGTAGGTCTGCATAGAGTTTTGTGAAGAAATATCAGCAATGTCTGGCCCTGCATATTCATCCGTGCTGCTCAGTCAGCTGATTTCTTTATTTTCTTTGAGAATTTTAAAAACACAAGCTTAAAATCTTTATATAAGTGAGTACAGAAGTCTTTAAAATCTACTTTATTCAAGCATCTTGCCTGGATCCTGATCAAATGTGTTTTTAATGAATGTTTGTGTGCGTTACTGGTTTGTTTGTTGGATCTCCCCCCTCCCCCCTTAAACATTTTAGTTTTTGTTCACATCATACCATACACAACATTGACATATTAAAGTAGCGGTGTAATCCATGAACACCTGCAGGTGGTGGCAGGAATAGTATGTCCTCTGCAATAATTTGTATTTATTTTTTTTAATATCAAAAACTCATTTAGTGTTTGGGGTTTTTTTGTTTTTTTTTCTAGTTAGGAACCAATTTTTCTTGACTCCTTTTTAAGGTTGGCAAAACGCTGAACGCACTGTGATATGAAGCGCATTGCAAATCCATCGCACTGAAACATAAAAACTGTTTTTCATTCCAGGTCTGAAATTTTGGGGGAGGGGTTGCTTTTTAGTTCTGTTAAGGTTATTTTCCCCATTTTAGTGGTT
The DNA here is from genome assembly GCA_933207985.1 of Pelobates cultripes. NCBI lineage: Eukaryota > Metazoa > Chordata > Amphibia > Anura > Pelobatidae > Pelobates > Pelobates cultripes. Next base: position 47,350,135 of record OW240917.1, on the reverse strand, counting down.
GTGTTCTGATTTAATGTACACTAGAGTAACTGAGTTTTGTTTTTATTGTGGAATTAACACCAAATAAAAGTGTAAATAAAAAAAAAAAAAAAACTTGTGTGGATTTTTATTACCAATTTTGAAATGTTAAGACCTCACTGGGTTCAGTGTCAAGACAGCCTTACAGGGGCTGAATTTTAGTCCACTAAAATCTTACATCTATTTTATTCATACATGCAATTACCATATCCTAGAATACCCTTTCTCCATAAGGACAGCCATTATAAATCCTTTTTTTTAGTACTACAGCCATTCAAACGCTGGTAGTCAGGAATCCTGATGTCACGTGAAAGCACTTGGCATATCAAAAGCATCTAAATAGGGTTCAGTTCAAATTGCACATTGATTTGGCATGCTGCGTCTGCCCAAAGAAAACAAACAAATTTAGTGTTGGGAACACAAAATTGCAGTACTTCTGGTCCCCCACCCCAGCAAGTAAAGGGTTAATCTCTTACCGCCGCTGATGTCAGCCAATATAGGGGGGGACAAAGTGCGTCCAGCAAGCATTAGGCCTTCCCCATAGGAAAGCTATTGGGTTTTAGAAGACTGATGTCGTTAGCAGCTGCAGGGCTAGAGGGACAGTGACACTGCACCCAGATCACTTCAATTAGATGAAGTGGTCATGGTGTCTATAGTGTCCCTCGAAAGATGGAAGCTGCACATAGCTAGGGTACCAAGAAATTCATTGAAATTGACTTTTCTTTTTAGCTTTATAACATGCACAAGATTACTAGAAGTAAGACCACTTACTTTGCCATTATCTTATGTTGATCAAATTTTGCAAACCAGCATCTGCAAGTAAACCGTACATTTAAGAAAGCGTTGAAGCATGTTGCAGCTGCAAATCTCTATTTTAGGATGAAGTAGAGAAACTCTTCAAATCGGCTATGCTTGTTAGCTTGGTTGTTTTAACCTAAACCTTGAATTCACTATAATTCACACTTGAGCGAATAACCATGAATATATAGATTTTTGCTAACAAGACACATTCTATTAACCAGGAAAATATTGGCAGATATTTGTCCGACTTGCATCAGGATCATGATGAAAGTCCACAAGAGGGACTGAAACATTGATCTTCTCTTAAATATTTCAATAAAAGTTAAGTTTTAAGGAAATCAGAGTGCAGCCAACTATTTCAATTGCCTGGATACTGGAGCCCTGGTGATGCAACAGTGTGTGTGTGTGTGTGTGTGTGTGTGTGTGTATATATATATATATATATATATATATATATATATATATATATTTATTATTGATACATTTCTTCTAATTCAAAATATTAATTATTTTAGGGTAATTAAATTATACAGTAAAGCATACTCACATACAGACACAGACAATCTTACTGATGCACACAAATAGGCTCATTAACAGACAATCTCAATGACACACACAGACAATGTTACTGGCACACAAATTTAGTACAGACAAACTCTGATACACACAAGCTTACTACAGACAAGCTCACTGGCGCACACACACACACACACACACACACACTACAGACAAGCTCATTGATGCGCACACACTTTCCCTACAGACAAGCCCATTGACACACACATGCTCCCTACAGAAGATCTCACTAACAAAGATTCACTACAGACAAGCTCACTGACACACATGCTCACTACAGACAAACTCGCTGACACACATTTGCACTACAGACAAGCTCACTCACTAGCAGGCACACACACAGGCTCCCTCACTAGCAGGTGCGCGCGCGCGCGCACACACACAGGCAGTCACTGACACCGAGGCAAACATCCACACATACTGAGGCAGACAGTCACACACACACACAGGCAGTCACACAGACACACTGACCTTCTTACCTCCTGCTTGGAGCTCCTGGAGGCTGGTTGTTGGGGAAGCAGGGACTCCTTCCTGCTTCCCATGCTACAGTTAGCCAGGCCCCCGCCGCACACTAAGCTCCGCCCCCGCAACATTTTTTTTTTTAATGATCCCAACCAGCCATGTGTGAGCTATGCCGGCCGCCTGGCTCCTACTGTCAGCCCAGCTCAAGGTGCCGCGGCCCACTGGGAAATTTCCCGGTATCCCGGTGGGCCAGTCCGGCCCTGATCACAGCACATACAGGTTTTTTTTTTTCTCTGATTATTATTCAGAGTTTACTGATACAACAGCATGTACAGTGTAACAAAGCCTGTAGCATACAAGTAAGCAGAGTGGTACCACAGTAGAGGCAGAAATGTGCATACATATACATTATTTTATTATTTATAAAGCGCCAACAAATTCCGTAGCGCTGTACATTGAATGGTATGATGATAAAGCAGTGTAGATAAGCAATGGTAAACAAATTATGATGTGCTTAAAACCTGTGGTATGATCTTGCATGTCAGCACTCATGAGGCATTATGTTGGAGGCCAGAGCCGATGTATATCCTAGGAACATAGCATGTCCATTAACCCCTTCAGGACCAAACTTCTGGAATAAAAGGGAATCATGACATGTCTCACACATCACGTGTCCTAAAGGGGTTAAGCAGTATATGCCGGGTCTTTGGGTCAGAGCCTGTACGCTTATAAACCTAAATTGGCAACCAAGCCTTACGTTTGCAAGGGTGAAATACATTATACAATAAAATACGAAAAAAAATGCGAACGCAGCATGGTGATATTGTGCCAGATTTTGTAGTGAGACTTTGCCACTTAGTATTTTTGTGGCATCGCCATTTTCAATGTGCTCATGTAAAGAAGGAAGTAACCAAGATATAACAGAATATACAATATTACAGCATGCATATATGGAGATAGCAGTGAGTCATAGAATAAGCAGAAACATATCAAAAAAATAAAAAATTTGTCCCAACAAAATAAGTAAAAAAAAAATTCAAAAAGTAAACCTGGTCTGGGTGGCACCAAAGTGTTGATCCCTATCTTGATTGATGAGTGTCATTGCTTATCAAAACTTAAGATGGACTTATACCATCCATGCTGAAAATATTTGAGCTTTTAGTAGCTTCAAAAGGTGTGTGCGTTTCTGGCATATCTACTAAATTTCTGCTTGTCAATTCATACTGCTCCATTATTTGTTTATGTTTCCTAAAGCTTGACACTGCTGTGTATATAGATATTTCTACCATCTATATGTATATTTATAAGGCTGCTAGCCTTATTACAGTGAGCGCCTTTAACTTTAAATTCTTTAAACTCGGATCATATATCTGAAAAGCTCGTAGAAAGCTAAATAAACAAAAAACATGTGTCCAAGGCCCAATTGTATTGTCACGAGCTTTAACCCTAACATGCAGAGTTTAGGATAGAAAGTAGAAATAGAAAAATAGACAAAAAAAGATAAACATATTACCAGGCCTTAGTGGCTTGACTTAATGTAAAAAAAAGAAAAGCGTAAAAAACGGGTAGCGGTAGCACATGTGCGACTCTAAAACACACAATGATTGTCTAATATGTAACTTGTTATATGATATCCTTTTGTGCACATGATGTACCTTGAGTTCTTTGCTTGCAAACCCTCAAAATTAAAGAATTAAAAATACAAAATAAAAAAAACAAGCCACGTTCAAGGTAATGGAGAGACAGAAAAAAAAATGAGAACTAGCCAAAGGGCAGTGAATACAAATACAGAACTTAACCCCTTAAGGACACATGACATGTGTGACATGTCATGATTCCCTTTTATTCCAGAAGTTTGGTCCTTAAGGGGTTAAAGGGACACTATAGTCACCTGAACAACTTCAGCTTAATGAGGTTGTTCAGGTCAGTGCTACAGCTCCCTGCAGCCTTTTTCTTGTAAGCACTGTATTTTCTGAGAAAATACAGTGTTTACATTGAAAGCTAGGAACACCTCTAGTTGCATTCAATCAGACGGCCACCAGAGGGACTTCCGAGTTCAGAAGCCCTAAAAAGGCTTCATTCACGTCTGACGTATTCACGCATGGGTGAATACTTCAGATGTGCTATCAGCACACAAAGCACTGTGAACTCACTTTGTGTGCTGAGGCAGTGAGCACTGCGTGGGAGTGGCTTGAGCTGACAGGTCTGACAGGCTTAAGACCGAAGAGGAGGAGGGGAGGATTCAAACTGTAAGTAAACTTATTTAGTGAGGATGGATGATGGGAGTGGATGGATTTGGGGATGGATATGGATATATTTAGAGAGATCTCTATATATAGTGTTTCTATGCGCAAACACAGTTTGGCTGAGAAGGGGGTCGGGTATAGAAAGCGAGCTGAGCTGTCAGTCAGACAGCTCAGCTCGCGAACGCACATTCCGCGCACATGCGCGGTAGAGGCGCTGAGTTCATTAACAGGGCGGCTCTATGAAGAACGCGACTGGTGCAGGGCGAAGCCGCGCATGCGCACCAGATCGCGATGACGCTTCTTTGAGAGAAGCGTCTGATTGAGCCCCGTAATTTCGTCATTTTGACGAAAAAGGGGGCACGGCACGGCTGGGAGCTCGGCGCTGGAACGGAGATAAGTTTTTATTATATAAAAGCCTTGAAAATTAGTTTTATTAAATGAAAGTTCATATAAAAGCAAGAAGGAAGGTTGGGGGACCTGTCTTTCTTGCTTTTATATGTAGACTATAGTGTCCCTTTAATAGGGAACACATGGGATGGAGGTTTGTGTGTCTTTGTATGTATGTCTGTGTGTATATGTGTATGTATGTCTGTCTGTATGTGTGTGTGTCTATTTGTGTGCCTGCATGTGTGGGGGGGAATGTTTGGGAGGGGGATGATAGACATATGGGGTGATGGCGGTGGGTAGACTTGTGGTGGGGGCCCCATGGCAATTTTAGCACTGGGTCCCCGTGGTTTCTAGTTACGCCTCTGGTAAGACCATTTACCATATTCCTATAATGGTTTTTGTAAATAAGTCATGGAGAAATGTGGTTGGGTTAGGGTAAGAATGTGTCGATTCAACTGCCCTGATATCGGCTGCTAGCAGCTCCAATGCTAGAACATACAGAAGCAGGGACAAAATGGGTCTGATACAAATCCTGCAAAAAGCTGAGCCTTATGGTCATCGTGAAGGGCATGTATAAGTGATAAAAAATTGGTCTGGGAATGCAAATCTGCTCAAGACTGACTGAAGGAACATCTAGTTCAGGCGGTCGAATGCTTTCTCAGCATCCAGCTATATCAGTACTCCTGTCGCCTGTAAATCGGGAAGATTGCAAATCAGATCTAATACTTTTCATGTAGCTTCTGGCCTCTGTCTCCCTGATACGAACTCCACTTGATCCATATGTATAATGTGAGGGAGAATCATGCTCAGTCTGGAGGCATATCATTTTGCAACAAATTATAGCATCCGTTTTCAATAAGGAAATTGGTCTAAAATTTTGGTACTGGGTAGCAGTTTTTCCCAGCTTAGGGAACATAACTACATAGGCTGCTAATAGCTCCAGCAGAATACCTCCTGTCCACTGCATTTTTAAACATGGCAACCAAACTTGATGCCAATGCGTTTTGATACTGTTTAAAAATAGACTTGGAAAACCCGTCAGGTCCCAGGGTTTTATGATGTGGCAGAGTCTTAAGGACACATGCCAATTCTTCCATTGTTATCAGGGCCATGAATGCATAGAACAGGTAGATTTATCGCATCTTGATAACTCTCAATACTCTCTTTATAAGGTTGGGGGGTCTTTTTATCTAATTTCAAATTATAAAGCTTAGCATAATATTGGCCAAATTTGTTGCTAATGTCTTTAGGAATGAACACTTTCTCTTTAGTTTTTTTGTGTGCTTGTTTCTCCCTCCAGCATTGCGCTAATAACTTGCTTGCCCTTTTTCCTTCAGCATATAGAGTCTATAATATCTGTAGCATTGTCTGACCACGAACTTCTGCCGACCGTGCATTCCAGTACCTGGTTTAAGTGTGTCCCCAGCATTAGACACCCATCTATTCTCAAGTACAAGTTGATTTCTTTCATACTTTTAAACATTTCAAAGATCTTATTGCTATTAAACCATTGAAAATACATTACAGGTTTTACCCAAGGTTGATGCTTTTATAGTAAAAATGGGGGGAAAGACTACCTTACCAATTGAAGAAACATCTGGCTTAAAGAATCCATGGACCCATGGAAAAAAAGCTACAAACTTCCTACATAAGAACATTCCAGCCCTTGTTTCTGGAGCCTCAGTAGCCAGGGTTTAAAGAATTGCAGTAATATAAGCCAGCCATGGATCTTTCAAATGAAACAGATGAAAATCTTGCAAAATTAGTTCAGAATAGAAAATTTGCCTGAGATTTATGTGATTCTTCAATTCTTATTCTAAAACATTAAAAGAACACTATAGTGTTAGGAATGCAAACCTGTATTCCTAACACCGTAATGCCCCTGTTCCTAGTTAGATACTTTCCTTTTTTTTTCCAGGCTGAAACACTGCTCACCTCTCATAGAGGAGCCATCCATGACTGCTTTCCAATGGGCTTACCTGTCATGTGACCATTACTCTGTCAGTGAGTTCAATTGAGTTAAATCTACAAATCTACTTGATAATTTGGAAAACATATTTAAACTAGTACAGATCCATTCATAAAGATTTGGGTTTCAATTCCAAATGTCCTGAGATTTCCAATTTGGATTTTCCAAATGTCTTCGCCTTACTGTGACGAACTGCACTTTGCTACTAGCTTTTGGAGGGACCTGATTGCCAGCTTCTTGTTCCAGGACTATGGCCCCTGGGAAGTATTGCCCTATAAAACCACTAGTTGGACATACTGGGTTTTAAGGCACTGGTTCTGCACCTTTAAATTATATTGGAACAGTTCTACACCTTTGAAGTGGCACTTCGAATACAGCCGAAGTAGTCGAAGTGGCCGCCATTCGACATACTAACACGTGGCGGCAGCCGTTTTAATTCAGTCGACCGCGTTCAGCGGTGTTTGGTCATCAAGTTCATGGAACTCATATCGGACACGCGACGGCACGAACACCACTGAACTTTACCTTCTCCAGAACATCAATGCTTCGACAGGAGTCGAACAGCGTTTGACAATTCGAACAATACTTTAACTTTGGCTATTTGCACGAACGGAACTTAACTATTGGAAATAGACCGACTGCACAGCCAAATTCTCTGGAACCATTTTGGGCATGAAATCGTGCCGTCGGTCAAAAGAGACTTCCATGGAACTATTGAACCCCTGCTCTGATCTGGGTGATTTTTGCATATGTTGTTCACCTAGATCAGGGCTATCCAGGGATGTTTATGGGGATATGTTTGAGTTTTGGGGTGTTTCTAAACTTTGGGTAAAAATGTATATTTTCTGCTTGTGGATAATTAAGTTATTCCATTAGCTATCTTAATTATATCACAGGCAGAGGCGAGGGCTTGCTGACTGTATGTGGGAGTGTTACAGTATTAATCATTGTTCCTATTGGTCTATGTTCTTTTTGTCCCTGTGTTCCATCAGGTCCAGGGGGTGTGCCTCTGGCCTGAAAATGTGTATAAAACAAATGCCTTTGTGCTCAATAAACCAAATCTTTTTTTTTTAAATTCTTTTTATTGTTTTTTAAAACATTTTACATACACATAATGGTTCCAAATTAGAACCCAATACTCTCATTCCAACAAAATTTTGGTATACAAGTTTTTTTACATTAGAAAAAACATTTAAACCATCATATAGCAGCATTTCAAGTTATACCAAGTACAAACATACTACATGTACAAAACATACATTCCTCGTCATGGGAATCCAACATAAACTGGATAAATTAGGATCATAGAATCTATGATCATTTAATATTAAGATGTAAAAATGTCTAATAGATCTTATATAACACATCTTGATTACACTTGATAAGGTATTTAAAGAGTATATCCCAAATTATTCATAGATGTGGGAGTGAATGAACAGTTGAATGAAATCACTTATCACCCGGAGGCTATGGGATCGGGAGTATTATACGTAGAAGCGTTCCCAAAAAAGTTCAGAGAGAGTATAAAATTGACATATAAGGGTCATGGTCATGGAGTCCAAAATAACATTTCCGCATTAGTTATAAGGCAATAAATTATCAAAATTTCTGCCTTCCTACTATGCTCACTTCCAAATAGGTGCAATAAAGCTATTTCTGCCTTTTTCCCAAGTGTTATGCCTCCTATATTATTTATTAAATCGAAGGCTACGTTCCAGAATGGGCTAATTCTGGGGCAACTCCACCAGATATGAATCAATAAGCCATCTATATGGAAACATCTCCAACAATTCTGGGGGTTATTCTGCGATATCTTGTTTAACCTTATTGGAACCATATACCATCTGTAAATAATTTTTATGTACGTCTCCAGGATATTCAGGCAGTGAATGTACTTTTTAACTATTACAAACGAATGACACCAGTGTTTATTTTGTATATTCATTGCTAAGTCTCTCTCCCATTTCAAAAGGGCCCTGGGGATATCAGGGCCTCCTTTTAATTTTGATAGTTCCAAAGCCAACAAATACCTTTTCTTTGAGGCAGCATCTGAAAAATGTTTTATAAATAGTCTTCTTCCAATATTAGAATGTGTTCTTTTAAAAAAACCTCTTATTACTTAAATAGTTAAATATCTCCCTTGAAGGTAGATTAAATGAATTTGTTAAATCAGCATAGGTTTTCATTTGATGATCTGAGAAAAGGTCTCTAATCAAAGTATTTGGGTCTTTATACCAATTTTTCAAGTATATTTCAGACATAATAGATTCTAAGGATTTTATGGCAACAAAGCCAAATATCAAATTATTCATGTTTAGCTTTTTCTTTATATTTTTCCATTCTTTCAGTGTCTGGAAAAGAATCAGTGATGAATGTTCAGTAATATTGGATAACTTTGGATTATTACTGATTTCTCTCCACAAGAGTGGCTCTAAATGATCTAAACCCAGTCTATATGCTTCTAGTTTGTACCATGCTTGATCTTTCGATTCACTTAATTGAAGTTTTTTAGCATGCACAATCATATTTGCCTGGTATGATTGTAATATTAAATGGTAACCCATACCACCATGATATCATTTTCTCGAGAGGGTGAAAGAATTGATTCTTGGTCTTTTACCTCTCCAAATATAATTTGTAAAGCTACTCTGTAACATGTGCCAGTGTGTGGAGATCATGAGAGGGATCATGCGAAATAGGTAAGCCCATTTGGGGACAATGTATGCTTTAATGGTATTTAAAACAGGCCTTTTGCTATGGCAGTAATGATAAAAAGGAAAGGGGTTTCTTTTTGGCAACACAAGGTAATATTCCCATTTTATATCATTTGCCCAAGGTCCACAAATCCCTGACTCACCCCCCTGGTCGTCCCATTATTTCCGGTATGGGCTCCGTTATCTCTCCTATTTCCAAATGGGTAGATTTTCATCTCCAGAGATATATCCTGAATCTTCCTTCATTCATAAAGGATACAGGACATGTGTTGTCCCTAGTTAAGGAAGTGGAATGGTTGGATCATTATTGTTGGATAACTACTGATGCTTATATACCAATATTGATCATTCTCTTGGTCTTAAAGCTCTCTCTCATTATCTGTTGTCTGACCAGTTACTCCCAGACGTACAGGTTAACTATATCCTTAAGTTTACTGAATTTATTCTGAAGCATAATTATTTTCAGTTTAATGAGGCCTTTTATCTGCAAATCAAGGGGACTGCGATGGGGGCGAGTTTCGCCCCTTCCTATGCTAATTTATTCATGGGATTCTGGGAGAACACCATGATTTTGAGGAACCCTCATTGGATGGGGCGACTCGCCCTCTATCGCAGGTTCATTGACGATATCCTCATTATCTGGAAGGGAGGTTGGGATGAAATAGAAGAATTTATCTCCTACCTCAATAATAACGAATGGGGTCTTTCTTTCACTTACTATAGACACTCATCCACTATAGATTTTCTTGATCTCACTTTAACTGGGTTGGAAGGAAAGGTCTCCACTAAGAGCTACCAGAAAAATGTTGATGTCAATGGGTACCTACATGCAGAGAGTAGTCACCACCCTACATGGGTTTACAACATACCCTCTGGCCAATTTATTAGATTGAGACGCAATTGTTCATCCTTGTTGGATTATGAGAGAGAGTCCCTGGTATTATGCCGCCGTTTTATGGAAAAGGCATACCCTGTAGAACATATTCGGAGGGCTTATCTGAAGGCTAGGTCTATGAATAGGGAAAATCTTATAGATCAATTTACCAATTTGAATCGTGGGGAATTACAGTTTATTCAGGAGTAGAACCTAGAAAGTATACAGCAGATCAACTTATTCTTGATCTGCTTGATGATTATAATCTTTCTCAGAGGAAAAGTGCGAAATTTGATATTAATATGAAGGAAGTGGGTACGGGTATCACCCCTGTTTTTACCACTACATTTAAAGGGGCATTTGATGATATTATAGGTATCTTTTATAGGTACTGGTCAATCCTCAAAAAAGACCCGTGGTTATGTTTTAGTATATTGGAACAACCAAAAATCACGTTCAGAAAAGCCCCTAACTTGAAGAATATATTAGCCCCCTCTAAATTGAATGGCAGTACTGGTGGGCTTTCGAAAGTTACTAATGGTGTGAACAATATGCGTTGTGGACACAATAGATGCCCCACGTGTGGATTTATTTGCCGTAAAGTGTCCACTTTCAAACCTTATAAGGGTGAAGAAACGTTTGCTGTGACACATAAGATTACCTGCAATATCACCTTCGTTGTTTATTTGTTAATTTGTCCATATGGCCAACATTATGTGGGTCAAACCATCAGACCTCTTAAATTTAGATTCACGGAACACAGATTTGCCATACTGAATAAGGACACTAGGTCTCCAGTGGCACGTCACTTTGAAATGTTCCATAATAGTGACCCCACTCTAATTAAACTGATGGGGATTGATCATGTACTTCCTACAAGGGATATAGCCACTAGGAAAAGAGATCTCACTAGGGCTGAATCCCCATGGATTTTCAGACTGGATTCTTTAGCACCTAACGGTCTAAATGAGGAGCTCGAGCTATTTTCGTAAGGATTCTAGTTGTGGTCACCATCTTCAATCTTATTGATAGACCACATAGGAAACTACTGTTGAAGGTACTAGAATTTTTGTTATGTTTTTTAGTTGTTTTATATAATATTTTATACTTGATTAATATTTTTTGTTGTGTCCCTATTCTATTTGCAAGAGACATACTGAATATATGAAAGTTTTTGCCACCTTTCCTCTATTTGCTTTTTATAGACCGGATCTTAATTAGGTTCTATGAATCCGGGATCTTATATTCTATTTGTTATAAACTAATTATTCTTTAGGGTTCACAACATACTTATGTTTATGTCCATTTTTCTTTATTAGGTATATTATAATTTTTTTTTTTTGCTTCTCCTATATAACTGTTTTGCCTTTTGAATTTAATCAGGAGACTTGTAGTATAAATATAATTATTATAGCACTTGGTGCCTAACGGAGATATTTTGGTCCTGCCCCGTTAACACCTCGAAATTTGTAATTGCCTATTTATAGGTTATATGCACTCCTAAAAAGATATATATGGATTAATCTTAGTACAGATATAATCATTATTATTACCTTATTTATGTTATTGTGAACATTATGCATGAAAATCCAGTCTGGGTTTCAGTGCCTGTTCTCTGACCTTGATTAGAGAGGGTATTTAAACCCTGGGTGTGTAGCATATAGTTGCCTTGATAAAGTTTCATAAGTGAAACGAAACACGCCGATCTATGCACATATCTGCTTTGGCTGTTTCTTTGCCTCCAGTTTTGCACCCTGTCTGGCACCTTGTTTGTCCTGGATGATTGCCGCGGTGTTTTGTGAAGATCCCGACCGCGGTGCTTCAACAAGAGTTTTTTGCATCTTGGGCAGCTTTTCCTGCACAGCTTCCTTCGCCTGTGTGTTATTACCACGGTCTTTTTCGAAGACCCTGACCGCGGTATTAAGGCGATAGGTTGTCCTTCATTCTATAGTGCATTTGGCTCCCACTCTTCATTGAGTTATTTGGTGTCATTTGGTGTCTTTCTGGTTACCCCTGACTTGGATTTTATGTCTACCTCTGGTAGGGGCCCACACAGAGGTCAGGTACTTTTATTTATTTTATTTTTCCATTTATTGTATTTTTCATTATTTGATGTATTTATATTTTTTTGTTGTGTTGCATATTATCCATATTATTGATGTATTTTTTGACATGTCTAAAGCTGAATACATCTATCAACTTTGTTGTATATGGATACTATGCTGAGTATTTAATTTACTGTTTTATACTTTGTTGCTATTTTTTGTGTTTCTAACCAATATATGATTTCTGGCTTCATTTTTATTATTTCAGTGGGGGTATAACCATTAGAGAGGTTGTGAAACAGCTTTTGAATTATTTTATGATAGTCTTTTATTAGATGATTATTAAAAGATTTATACTTTTATATTTAATTATTTAGTCTGTGATTTTTTATTGGGAGCGCACACACCTTTTGTTTTTTTGTGAGTCTATTGCTCAATTCAGTCGCTTCTTGGTGTTTTGTTGCCGCCCCTATTTAATTATATTGATTTCTAGTATAGTTGTACCGTTTTCTATATCTGATTTAATGGTATTTATCCTGCCCCACCATGAGATCTCATACGTTTTCCATTCTTTCAATAGGCTATTAGTCTCTTTCAATAATCTTAAAAAATTGGTCTCCATAGTCCGACTAGAATCAGCAGTTATCACTATGCCCAGATATGTAAACTCCTTTTCTGTCCATTTAAAATCATAATCTTTTCTCAATAACTGTAAGATAGTACCTCGAATATTAACAGCTAGAGTGGTTGTTTTGTTTACATTTAGTCTATAATTAGACTATGCTGTAATTTTCGAATTCTTGCATTAAATTTGATAAGGAGGATTCTGGATCTGTAATAGATATTAGTATGTCATCTGCATATTGGCATATCTTCAATTCACCATTGGCTATTTCCACTCCTCTGATATATTGCTATATTATATTGCTAGCCAATGGTTCTATCGACAAGACATACAACAACGGAGACCAGACCTTCTTACCCTCAACTCGCAGCCTCGTCTCATGTTGTAGGGAACAGCTATAACTGCTATATCACTGCTAGCTCTTGTAAGAGCTCTCTTCAGCTATACAGCTATACTCTCCTGGAGGAGAGGTCCTTCCCACACGGTCCTGGATCCAGAGGTTGAACCAGGGTGGGAGACAGCGAGACCCCAGCCAAGCTACGGCGGTTTGTGGAGTCTGCAGCGCTTATGGTGTCTGGTGCAGTGCTGATGGTCCTTGAGTAGCACTAGGAGCATCCGTCAGCAGAGGTACCCAGCCAGGGTACAGGGAGCTCCGTCACACCTACCATCTTCAATGTCCAGATTTTCACTTTACATTCTCTTTCTATCAAGAATTTGACTAAGAATCCAATAACTGTAAGATTTGTTAGAGCCATTTCAAGGATTAGACCTGTAATTCTTGATCTTGTTCATCCCAGAGATCTCAGTATTGTTCTCATTGTTTTGACTGAAGCACCTTGTGAACTTTTACAAAAAATGTTCTTTCCACTTTCCTTCTTAGAAGACTTTCTCTCCTTATATTATTTTTCATGAATATTGTGTTTTTTTTGTTTTGTTTTTTACTTCTTGTACCTGTTTTCTCTCCCAATTAATTCCATATGGCTACTCTTAATCAAGAATCCGTTGATTCAGAGTAGCTAGATTGAATTCATTACTTACAGTTGTAATCAAAATTACTCAACCTCCATTGAAAATCAGGTTTATTGTCAGATTTCACAGATGTTTAGCTGTTTACAATGAACGAATCAAACAAAAGCAATTAAAATAGTTCAACACAACACATGCCAAAGTGGTTTCCCCAAATTCAAATGAATATGTAACTTATAATGACTTCTCCAGTCTCAAAATTATTCAACACCCTAAATACAATCCCTCACAACAGCACCAATATGCAAAACAGGTGTCACAAGCACACCTGATGCAACTAATCAAGGACCTCAATGTGAGGGGTGCTGTGTGTGAGGGTGCTGAGTGTGTGAGAGGGGTGCTGTGTCTAAGAGACGTGCTGTGTGTGAGGGTGCTCTGTGAGTGAGAGGGGTGCTCTGTGAGTGAGAGGGGTGCTCTGTGTGTGTGAGAGAGGTGCTCTGTGTGTGTGAGAGAGGTGCTGTGGGTGAGGGGTGCTGTGGGTGAGGGGTGCTGTGTGAGAGAGGTGCTGTATGTGAGAGGCGCTGTATGTGAGAGGTGCTGTGTGCGTGGGAGAGATGCTGATTGTGAGGGGTGCTGTGTGAAAGAGGTGCTGTGTGTGAGAGGGGTGCTGTGTGTGAGAGGGGTGCTGTAGCAATAGCTACAGCAATAGCTGCATTTATATGCAACGGGCACAAAAGGGTGACCCGATCTACGTACAAAGTCATCGGTCCTCCGGCTTATAAGGAAGTCACAGGTTGCAGTGGTAGTTAAAGTTCTTTAAGGAAAGCAAGTGGCCCCATGGCATTAACCATTTTAACTGCCACATCTGTAAGTGATAGCTTTTACTTGACACAACCTGGTGACATGGCATAGTGAACTTCTCCAGTGCAAGGTGGCTTGAGAGAGTTCATGATTGCAAATTAAGGTTCTGTCCTCAAAGGTGTAGAAGGGTGAGTTTCGTTATAGCTGTTTTATCTCCCATGCAGGACAATTGACACAGTAACTGTGGTTTTGTGCAACAGCGTGATAGTGAATGAACAATTGATATAATCTGGAAGATCTCCGCCACTGATGGTTGCCTCTAATCTTAATATGCTTTCGACAGCTTTTGCATTGCAGCTTGCATAATTTCATATGATCTCTGAAGCTGAGAAACAGCGGTGGTCGTGTGAGTGTGTTATATTGGTAAATCTCACGTCTTTTTCAACATTTTTGATATGGCCTCCAAGTGTGTGGTGTGTGCCCCTGAATCCATGGTACCAAAATCGGCTACACATTTGCATGAAGACCGCTGACCCTTACCTTCTCCTCCACTTCGACGCTTCGGCTAAAGTCGAAGTGCGTGCGACGATTCGAACACCATGTCATACTGTGCTATTTTCACGAACGGTGCCCGTTCGTGCATTCGAATGGGACTTAGTCGTTTTTTTAATGTGAACTGACTTTAACATTGGAAATAGACCGGCCACACAGCCAAACTCTGTGGAACTGTTTTGGGCAGGAAATCCTGATTGCGGTCGGTCAAAAGAGGCTTCCCCAAAACTTTAACCCCATGGCAAATTTACTCTGTTCGTGGGATCTGAGCGCTGTTCACCTATATTGGGTGCTCAGATCCGAGCTATCTGGGGATAGGTTAAATGTGGGGGTTCAGGGTAATACAATAAGAATTATGTATTTTTATGTACTTTTATGTATTTTTGATGTTAGTGTAAAATGTAGATATTTCTGTACCTGGAGATAATTGAGTTTACTGCAGTGCCTTAAGCCAATTATCTCCAGGATAGAGGGGAGGGATTTTACTGTGTATGTGGGAGTGTTCTTTTGTTAATTAGTGTTCCCATTGGTTTGTGTCCCTTTTGTACCACCAGGTCCAGCGGGTGTGCCTCTGGCCTGAAAACTGGTATATAAGCAGTAATAAACACTCATTGGAGTCAGATCATCTTGTACCTTCATGAAGTTTCGGCTCATGTTTGGGGGATTGGAGAACTACACTCTGGGGATTGCTATAATCACTATACTCCCCAGGGTATAATCACTAAGCTCTACTAAGGGCTTGCTCCTGTTCCTGCTCTCTGGAATTCGGAGAGGTAGACCAACTGGAAGCTGGACCCTGGTCTTGGGTCCAGAGTGGGTGGAGACGGCGAGGTCCCAACCAAGCTGCAGCGGTTTGTGGGGTCTGCAGTGGTTATGGTATCAGGTGGAGTGCTTGGAGACCTCGGAAAGCACTAGGAGCATCCATTAACGGAAGGTACTCGGTCGGGGTGCCAGCAGTTCCGTTACAACTATTATCTGCTAATAAGGTCACTCCTGGTTATTACAAAGGTATCCTGGGCCATCATGTATAGTGAGACTAACCTCCCATCATATTGTGCATGGGTTACAGAGAGACAATGACTAATCGCTGCTTCATTCTCAGATTTAGAGTGGTCCCTGGTACCGTCTAACACTCTCATTAACCCCAAAACATAGTAGAAAAAGTCCAGCTGCCCCCTCACACCACAAGAAAACAAAAAATGGTTAATTTGTAGCCCTTAGAGCATTTAATCCAGGTAGGTATCACGCTTACTGTTGTATGGTTCCTTATTTTTTATTGTTCTATGGTTCAAGATTTAATCCTTGTAAATAGTCTAACCTGTATGAAACAGATGGATTAAAGAGCAATGCTCTTGTATAAGAAATGCTGCTGAGACCTGAGACCTGGCTGGAACAAGCAATTTGTTTGCGTTGATTCCCTGGCAAGCTCTGAGTCAGATTTCATAATGCGATCAGTCTGAGAAGCTGCTTTGTAATGTAAACAGGAATAGAAACTGAAAATCCAAAGCCTTTTCACCTCAGCTCACTTACCTTCTTTAATCTCACGAAAGTTACACATGTCTCCCTTCTAGTGTACGCCAGCAGCTACTGCAATTATTGTGAGACAGTGTCACTGCTACATTGTCTCTATTCAGTGTCATCCAGTTGTGGGCATCAGCTAGCTATCTACAAATGCGATTTGATTGTGTCATGTGCAAGGAATATGTCGCAGGTGCTGTTTAATCTTGGAACTGCCTCTACCTCTCCAGGGCTCTGAGCTTCTAGTTTTGCACACTATATATCCTTATAGGGACACAATAGTAACCAATGTGTGTGCAGGGCGCGAGAGGGAATAGAGCAGGAAGAGCACTCCCTTGCTGCATGCCTGCAATTTGACAAGGCTAACAGGGCATCTGCCAGGGCATTTAGGGCCGGCTGATATTGGCAAATTACGGGAGGTGATTAACGGAATCTTAACATGGTTACATAATGCAGAATTGAGGACCACATATCTACCGTGAAACAAGCACTGAAATGTTCCTAGCAACAACTTTACCAGTGAACTCATTGGTGTATTTTGTATTTGTGCTGCCCTAGGCATGACTTCAACTCATTGAGCTGAAGTGGTCTAGGTAATTATAGTGTCCCTTTAAGGCCAACACACACTTTGACTGAGACACACACCCTTACTGATACATGCACTGACATACACTCACTGACAGATACACAGTCTTTGGCACACATACTATTTAACCAAAACAGACTTTCACTGACAGACACACACACTGACACACACACTCATTGACAGGCACACACTCTCAGATACACATACACTAATACACTCACTGACAGACACACACTCACTGATTTGACACACACTCACAGACACACACATCCTCACTGACTTGACACATTCTGACAGACACACTCACTAACAGACACACACACTCACTGATGGACACACACACATTCACTGACAAACACACACACTGACTGACAGACACACATAAATACTAATTCACAGACACACACATTCACTGAAAGACACACTCACTGACACTAACAGGCACACACAAACTCACTGACAGACACACTCACTGAGAGACACACATTCATTGACAAACACATACACTGATACTGACACACACACAGATTTAGTGACAGACACTCACTGATACTGACAGAAACACACACACTCACTGACAGACACACTCACTCATTCACTTACTGACAGACACACATTCACTGACAGACCCATGCACTGATACTGACAGACACACACACATATTCACTGACAGGCACACACACTGATACTGATACTCACATTTTCTCACACACTCATAATTCATTTATTAATTTTAATTCAAATCCACCCAGCCTCCCAACGTTTGGGAGAGCCGGAGTGAATTATTTCCCTGGAGTCCAGTGTGCTGAGTGGGCGGCTAGGCTGGCTGTTGTGTAGGCTGCTAGTCGCGCAGATGAGCCGTCAATTGAGGTGGCGAGTGAGCTGTTATCTTTTCGCTCCCTTGTGGAAAGCTTAGTGATGCCACGGCTGTCATATTCCGGCTCCTGGCATCATTGCAAGGCGCGTGAGGGAGCAGAGCAGGAAAAGCACAGAGAACAGCACTCTTTCGCCAATCACCTACAAGATGGGAGCTCTAAGGTGGCCAGCCAGTCAGCTATTTGGCCTCCAGGACACAAGGCTAACAGTGCATCTGCCAGGGAATTTGTGGGCGGCGTTTTTGATGCCCCCTGGAAAGTGCTGCCCCAGGCAAATGCCCTGTTAGCCTCACAATAAATACAGCCCTGGGTGACCTACTATGCAAGATAGATGAAGATGGAAGAATGTTAAACTTTGGTGGTCTGACCGATGCTATAAATATTGCTAAATTGCCCCATTTCTTTAGGTGGCTGCTTTTCCAGGTAAAATCCATGTTTTTGGATGGCTGTTATCATATACCTCAAATATATAAAGAACTATGTGACCTAAAATGTGCACCACTAGTGCATATAATTAAGGTAAGAAGATTCTTCCAAATCTCCATCTGAAATTTATTTTAAAAATTCCAATCTACAATAAAATACAACGGAGAACCACAGAAAGTCTAATAATGTTAAACACTATAAAAAAAGGATTGTGGATATATTGCACTCACAAACTGGAAATTGATAGTAGGTATATAACAGATCAAAGCACTGCAGCACCTTCTTTCCTTTACTCCATTTTTGTATATAAACGGAAAAAGAGGAGAGACAAATACATGGTGCAAAAAAGATCAAATAGTAATCGTATCAGTAAAACACTTCACCTAGTCCAAAGGAAAAAAAACGGATCTACAGAAACATTGTTGAGATGGTTCAAGTCCAAAGGTGTGGTAAAAAACAACAATTGAAAATATAATTAAAATAAAATAGTATGTCTCTCCTGGCCCTACGCGTTTTGTCCTGCTGGGAACTTCATCAGGGGATTCACAGCGTCTCTGTGGTCTGCTCTCGCTGTATCTGAAATTAAATCTGTCTCCTACCACCTTGGAGTGCCGTGCATTATCATATATCATACACCCCAGCCTGTGGGTGCTTCCACAAGAGTGAGCGGTGATGTTATTTGTTTTCAAAAGGGTCATGACAGAAATACTTTTATATCTGCTGTTGGTGGACACAGTTGTACCATGCTGGTTTGAGGTCTGTACCCTGACATTCTTTCCAGATCTCACATACCTTAGATCTATAGACTCCCAAACCTAGGAACACATACATGTCTTATAAATTTTCATATAATAGTGGTGTTCCAAGATACCTATTGATGGGGGGCGGGGCCGGGCCGCCGAGCAGCATGGCAGCAGAACACTGTGGCTCCGAGCTTAAGCCCTAAACAACGGCACAAAACTTACTCATAACTTGCCCCAGGGCCGGATTGCATGCTGCACTACAATGGGGTACTACCCAAGCACCCATATGATACCAGATTACAGCCCCCAAAAATTCACAGGGAACACTGAGACTGCTGAACCGGGCCTACACGCCTGCATAAGCCTGCATGAGGACAGCTGCAGACAGAGAATAGACGCCTGATTGCATGGCCGGAGGTACAAGCACACCAGCTATGCTATGCACATTGGGGGAGATCTACACGGGTGAGAGCTGCGGCCCGGCCCCCCCCCCCGGCCGGTGGGGGTAATCCCGGCTACATGGAGGCTGCACGCCCTGGGGTGGAGACAGCCGCCCGGAGTGCTCGCTGACCTCCTGCACAGGCAATGGCTGCCAACCCGTGGCCCGCCCGACATCTACACTCGGAATTAAGAGACGATTATTGCCTACGCTACAGGATCGATACGTACCCTGGACTTAACGGCCTACAATAGCCCTGCTTTGCCATCAGAAGCTGTCCTGTGGATGCAACACCCGCGGGTGAGGTGGGGCCCCGGGGGCGATGCACGTGGGCGGGGGAGCCAGGCGGGATGCTGCTGCGGTGTCCTTGGGGCACACTGGCCGGATGCCGCGACCCTTGGACTGAGCCCTGCGGAGACTGAAGTGCCGTCACCTGTGGGTTTTGAGGAGGGCCTGCAGGCAGCTGTCCCCGACGCTGTGAGCCCTCGTGGAGTGGAACGCGGCAGCCCCCGGCGGACCGGTGGCTGTGGGGAGGCCGGCGCCTGCCCCGAGTGGCCGGAGAAGGATGAGACACAAGACGGCCTTCACCCTGACCATCTGGGACCCCAGTGGTGTAGTGGGGGTGCAGGGGATTACTGACTGGCACACGGACTTTAGGTGGTGGGGCCCGTGGACTGTTGGGTCCCCGAGTGCCCGCTGTGCTGCAGAACTCCCGGATGGAAGCTTGGCGCGGCCTGGGGGGACGCCGCGGAGGCCTGGCGCCCCTGGGATCAGCCGCAAATGCATCTGCAGTCGGCTCCCCCCGCATGGGGGGTCGCGTCCGTGGCCCCTCAATGCTTGTGGACTGAGTTGATACACGCTGTCCATGACAGGCAGCAGTAAATGTTCTTTTGTCGTTTATTCACCATATAGAGCTGTACATTATGCAGCATCATGTTTTATATACGTTATGCTCCTGTCTTATGCTTGATGGTCTTTGAGGACTGAAAAGCCTCAGTAATAGGTTCATGCTATAATGTTGCCTGCTTAATATATTTTACTAGTCTTGCATACACTGTCCATGCAGCAGTGCTCATATGAGCTTAAGTTTAAGGCCACAAATTCTTAGATAATCTTATATTTGTAACTTAGATAAGTTTTGCTTACCTCCCCTGCGTGGGATGACCGCTTATCCAACATCGCAACTCTCACAACATGTGCCAAACTATTAGGCCAGAGGGCAAGAGTAATTCAAGCTCAACATACTGCTGTATACTTTATTTGACTATTTAGATAATGCCTCATGTTAGCAGATAATTCATAGAATCAATATCGTTAAATATACGTGGTCTTTGGGGACTGAAAAGCCTCAGTAATAGGTTCATGCTATAATGTTGCCTGCTTAATATATTTTACTAGTCTTGCATACACTGTCCATGCAGCAGTGCTCATATGAGCTTAAGTTTAAGGCCACAAATTCTTAGATAATCTTATATTTGTAACTTAGATAAGTTTTGCTTACCTCCCCTGCGTGGGATGACCGCTTATCCAACATCGCAAATCTCACAACATGTGCCAAACTATTAGGCCAGAGGGCAAGAGTAATTCAAGCTCAACATACTGCTGTATACTTTATTTGACTATTTAGATAATGCCTCATGTTAGCAGATAATTCATAGAATCAATATCGTTAAATATACGTAACATATGCTTATATACTTAAACTTTTCCGCTCTACCAGGCACTGACTGTTTTGAAATTGATCCATATAATGCTTGATGGTTAATGCCTTTGACATATGTTAACTATGATTTGCTTACCTCCCCTGCGTGGGATGATCGCTTATTGAATGAACCAATAAAACAGATTTAAAACAAGATACCTATTGATCCCTCAAGACGCTGGGATATTAACAGTTCGGAAGGCCTTAAACATTTTTGTAAATGTATTTGGGCAGTGGATTGCCCCTTTAATTTAATTTATTCTTGTTAATGTTTAACCTTTTGGTCACCCGTAGCTGCACCTTTGGAAAAGTCCTCCTGAGACTTGTTGATGTCTATCACTCCTTTCTTACCCCCAATCCCCATCTTGCATATAGCTCTGTATAATGTTTAACAATATGGTGGATGTTAGTGTGTTAGTGTCAGCTTTAGCTAACAATTTCTATTTCAGAGTCATCTATAGGTCATGTAGTCCTGCCCTGAGTTTCTCGCACTTTCTATTTTTCCATTCCTGTGCTGGATAACATGGCTGTTATTTTACACTTAAAGGGACACTGTAGGCACCCAGACCACTTCTGCCCATTGGAGTGGTCTGGGTGCCTTGCCCCACTCCCCTTAATCCTGTTAATCAAAACACTACGGTTTTGAAGAAACCGCAGTGTTTTGATTACAGGGCTAATCCAAACTCTAGTTGCTCTCTCTGACAGCCACTAGATGGTACTTCCGTGTTCACGAAAGTGTTTTAAATAACGTTCAGTGTCCCCCACTCTGCATGAGGATGTTGAGCGTCGCAGGAATCCCCATAGGAAAGCATTGAATAATGCTTTCCTATGGGGAGGTTTAATGTACACGGGCAGCCATTGCAGCGCATGCGCATTAGGTCTCCCCCGCCATCAGGCGGCGGGGGAGGAGCGTGGGCGGAGCTGAGCAGCACCGAGGGACATTGGCGCTGGACCCAGGTAAGTAACTGAAGGGGTTATTAACTATGTGTGTTATTAACCCCTTCAGTGCCGCGGGAGGGGCCTTGACAGAAGGGGAAACTACAGTGCCAGGAAAACGCGTTTGTTTTCCTGGCACTATTGTTTCCCTTTAAACAAACAAAACACTGTTCTATTTGCTTCCCATACTCCTGCTTTATATGAAACCTGCTAGACTTTTTGCCATGTCATTTTGGTTATAGTGATATACTGTGCACTGGAACAAGTCATAAATAAAAAAAATAATAATAATAAATTTTTCTAGCATATGTATAGATAAACATTCTATAACACTCTAAGATAGAAAAGAATTACTTCGAGCAGTGCTTCGAAAAAAATGGAATTTACCTAATATAAAAATAGGCATGTTCCATAATCTTTCTGCATATATCCAAGAGAACTCTCTGTCATGTGAAGCTAAGGGTACCTTGGGTGTAGAAAAATTACATGTGCTTTATCAACAAGACTTAAAATAACTTGAATTTACATGAATTTATAGGTCGTGTCACGATAAGGGTGCATAATTCATTGCTGTACTTTAGAATATAGCTACTTAATGTGATTTGTGTAGTGCATACACAAATTGGCTACTTGGTAGAGGTGGTATGGTCAATTGGATTGTAGAGGATAGATGCCAGAAGGGGTTAATGTAAAGTATATAGGAATGTGATAGATGTCAGAAGGTTTATAACTCCTTTGAATTTGTGACTCCAGAGCCCCTCTGCAAGATGCAACATGTTACACACAAGTTGCCTCTGAGTCTCGTTCAATGTAAACTAACTCTCTAATTTACCTATGCCTGTTTCTCCTATTAGATAGCGGATTCTTTTGATATGCTTATGTAGGTTAGCATTCAGGAGACGATTGTCAGAGTCATATCCAAAAGAAGCATTGATACTAGCCCACAGATGAACAATCATACCTCCTTTGTGCAGACTTAGAACAGCGAAAACAAACCCTCCAAAAAGAGTGTAAATATGGCTAGCGCAGAATAAGCAGTTAGGAAGGAATTGTGAAGTCCACTATACTAGGTTATAATTAGCAAATGTGACATATGTATGAAATTGGAATACTGTAACAAATGCATAGATGCAATCATTCTTTCTGTGGCCGACACAAAAGAGGAAATAAAATCGAAAATTTCTATTTGGATTGATGTTGGTCTGGAACACAAATGGATGGTTACTTATTGTTTCTATAAGAAATCTGTGATGAATTCAGGAAGTATTACTCTAATTGATGGGCAAATGTTAAGTGTGCTTACTAGAGGCCAAGATGTAATGTTGAGTAAGACACCATCTTTCCTTGCCAGAGAGCCCCCAGGCAGAAAATACTGTTACTTTACCACTTTACCAAGTGAATAGTTTGATTTTCTGTTATTTTCTCCTTTTTATTTATAATTGGTGTTGGTGTAAATAATGTGTTTGTCATCTGTTTTTTTATATGCACCGTGACTATTGTTTGTTGATAATCAATATTCCTTTATTAAGTTCTGCCTTTGTTTGGTAAAGATTTACGTTACCTGAAGAGACCAGACCAACTTTGTTATGTTTTGAAATTTCATAGATATTGTGCTAAATTGTAGTTGGTGTTTTTCTTTCTAATTTACTTGGGGGACCAAGGCACTCCATTTATAAAATGCCTTAGTGGTGGTAGCATTATAAAATAGTACTATTTATATTATTATAATTAAGTGTGGGTGGTGTCAATGGGGATTTTTATCAATATTTCCAATCTAGTGCAGATAAATAGTGAATTTGAACATTTTCCCCCTCGGGCGGACCCTAACGTGGGACCGACCCGCATGACCGCATACCTCACTAAATACACTAAAACTAAACTCTCCTCGGACGCAGCGGAGGCTTTGGAGGCGCCCCTTACGGAGGGGGAACTGGCCCTAGCCATCAAATCCTCGAAGACCGGCAAAAGCCCAGGCCCAGACGGCCTCCCTCTCAAATACTATAAAACCTTCCTGGCCACATTGTCCCCCCAATTTATCTCGGCCTTCAACTCTATAACAGAGGGAAATACTATCCCCCAGCAAACACTAGCGGCCAATATTGTCCTGCTGCCAAAGGAGGGGGGAGATACCGAACGGTGCACGGGCTACCGACCGATATCGTTACTTAACTGCGACCTACGCCTATTCGCTAAAATACTAGCTACAAGGTTGAATCCACACATACCAAGTGGGATTCGTCCCCCACAGGGAAGCCCGGGACAATACGGTCCGGGCTCTCTCCCTGATCCACCACGCACAGCGCTCCTCGAAAGGCCTCCTCCTCCTCTCTACGGACGCGGAGAAGGCCTTCGATAGGGTGGCATGGGACTACCTGTTCTCGGTACTGGAGCATGTTGGCCTGGGGATCCACATGCGCCAGTGGATAGAGGCCCTCTACTCGTCCCCCACGGCCAGGGTGTGCATAAATGGGGTCTATACAGACGCATTCCCGGTCAGGAATGGAACCAGGCAGGGCTGCCCTCTGTCGCCACTTCTGTTTATCCTGACCTTGGAGACCTTCCTACAAGTGGTAAGGGACAACCCAGATATCTCGGGGGTAGCGGTGGAGGCAGACCACCACAAAATCGCAGCATATGCAGACGATATGCTATTTTTTATAACGAACCCAGAAATCTCCCTCCCAAACCTTATGGCAGAGTTAAAGACATATAGCGAAATCGCCAACCTTAAGATTACGCTAAATCCTCTATACTTAACATTGGCTTCCCCCGGAAGAGGGCAGACCAAATCCGAAGAAATTTTCCCTTCCAATGGCAAGACACCGCTATAAAATACCTGGGGGTGAAGCTCACGGCCGACCTATCCAAACTTTACCATATGAACTTCACCCCACTGATGGCAACATTACGGAAGAACCTGACAGAATGGACCACACCTCACTTCTCCTGGCTCGGCAGGGTGGCCATTGCCAAAATGAACATCCTCCCACGGGTACTTTACCTATTCCAGACACTACCACTCCAACTCCCTACCACCTTCTTCTCCGCACTCCGCACCCTCCTCATCAAATTTATCTGGAAGGGTACTAAACCCAGACTCAAGTACACACAACTCACACTCCCCAAAACAGCAGGAGGCCTGGCAGTTCCTGATTTCAAACTGTATTACCAAGCATGTCACATGCAACGGGCCATGGAATGGGCAAAAGAGGGGATTAGCAAACCCTGGAAGGCTATCGAAACACACCACGCAGGCAGGCCCCTTTCAGCCCTCCTGTGGCTGGACCCACTGATTGGTAGGCGGCTAGTCCACCAACAGCCCTTCATCACCGCCACTCTCACCGTATGGCACTCACAGGCGAGGAAACTACGCCTCTCCTCCTTCCCATCCCCGCTGCTGCCTCTGGCGTACAACCCGGAGTTTGAACCGGGGATGAGACCGGGGAACCTCCGCTGCGTTCTCCCTCAAACCATACCCAGACTCCGAGACATGACCACCAATGGGAAAATCGTGTCCCTACAGTCGCTCATGGGCACACCCACCCAGCCCTTCTTGACGAAATTCAGATACACCCAAATTAAGAACTACATCACTGCTATACCACAACATCCCGACGTATGTAGGGACCTTACGCCATTCGAACAGCTGTGCCAGGACCCGGAGCCCATGCCCCATAGCATTTCCTACCTCTACTCCATGCTACAACGACAACAGGGACACCCCCCACCCCCTTCATGTCCAAATGGGAGACTGCCGTGGGGGAAACATTTACCGAGACCCAGTGGCACAAGATCTGCTATCTAGTGCACCACTGCGCAATCGCGAGCAAAACCCAGGAAACTGCCTACAAGGTTCTCATACAATGGTACCTGACCCCAGAACGCTTACAGAGAATGCACTTGGACGCGGATGGCCTCTGCTGGAGGTGCAAGAGAGGGGTGGGATCCTTTCTTCACATATGGTGGGAATGCCCACTTATAGTACCGTTCTGGGAGCAAATAGCTGCCATGGTGGCCATGTTCACGGACAATGTCCCACCCTTCCGGCCCGCCCCGTACCTCCTACACCACACGACAACCCCCACATCACGCTACAAACGCTCCCTGATCATACGAATCCTTAACGTTGCAAAACACCTAATACCTTTGTACTGGAAAAAAGACACGACCCCAACACTCTCCCTGTGGTTTACTAGAATGGAGGAGTTACGAGTCACAGAGGAGATCTGGTATTCAGCCCAAGACCGAACGCAGACATACTTAGACACATGGACACCCTGGTTGGCACGGGTGGGTACAGAGGCATTTCGGACTATGCAATTAACCAGGGGGGAGGGAACCGATAATCCCCAGGAGGAGACGCTGGGAGACTAGCGGGACGATCCACACCTGGCCCAAAACACGATACCTCATCCCCTATCAGAGCGGGGTGGAGCGCAGGTTCGGGGGACCCGGGGGCGGCGCGGGGGTGCGCGGGGAGGGCCACGACACCCGCTAGGGTGCAACCACTTGCGGGGCCCGGGACGGACTGCAGCCTCGCGAGTAAAGGGGGTGGAGGAGCGCCTGTTTTGTGAGCTATAAAGCTCATTAGTTTGGAGGGAGTCGCAGGATGCCCCTTAGGTTATTCCCACCAACACCACCTATGCCGCTGGGCATAACCAAATTATACTACGGCAGGGGGCCAACACCCCACAATATGGCCAGGTAGGACCCTGGACACAAGGTCACTGGGGGGCTGCACGACCCGAAGGGACCCTACACACCAGAGGGCCACATGTCTCACTACTGCCTAGAGGCTACAGGGTAGGCATGGGGAATAGACAAACAAAACACAACCACGGTGGGGCATGCAAAACCACCCAACGTAGAAATGGTACATATCAAATATAACAGAGTACTAAGCACCACCATGTAACAGCGGACCTGCGAGTCCACAATACACATGCTATTTACTCAAGAAAGCGACCTGCGAGTCGCCCAGACACGTATGTCATCACATGCCTTCCGATGTATAAGCTTCTGTGAATGACCAGAGGAACCTGCGAGTCCACGTTTCTCTTTGACATGTTGCAAAATCAACAAAAACGAAAAGGTTTAATAAAAAGATATTTACAAAAAGAATTTGAACATTTTCAAAATGTAATCCTTGCACCACATGAACCAAGTCGTGCAACTCAGACAGCCTCCCAATATTCTTCCTGAAAAAGATTCTAGATTTTTCTAATTTCCCTTATAGCACAGTGTGTACACTGTAGAAGGTAAATTCAACTTTTTTTGTTATCTCCTGCTCTGTTAATAGTCTGCAATTCTCTTGTGTGTTTGTGTGACTAAACTTCAATTAAGAGAGCAAGATATATTAACTTTTAAAATAAACACACTGTGCTGTATTATCTGATTGAAAATTAAAAAATCTTTCATGTTTGTATTTTTCATGTTGTTTGTGTGAGTCACACAGTAATAAGAGGAAGAAGAAACATTCTGAAGTATTTAAAGTGGCTCTGTCACTTTTTAGAGTCTTTGCCTATTTTGCAAGGATTCCAGATGATGATTGCTCCACTTGCAGTATGGTGATGCAGTGTTAGAGGAGAAGGTCGGTTACCTGAACATGTCCCTCGTGGCCACCCCCATAATCTTCCTTCCAGTAGCCGATCTCAGTGCTGCACTCTTGTGCATGTGCAAGAGTACAACCCTGATTAGGGCTATTCACTAAATGAGAATTCAAACTACTTTTAAAGTGAATTTCAATCTGAAAGTCAAAATACCGAACTGGAAAAATTCTATAAGTCAGCTGTGCTTTTAATTTTGTTGCTCTGGCCTTAAATTTGAAATTTACTTTGAATTTACTTTGAATTCTCAATTTAGTAAATAACCCTTTGATATCTACAGAGGATCCTGTGAAACCACAGGATCCTCCACATACAGAGTCACCAAATTATTATTAAATTGCAAGTTACAAGGTAAAATTTAAAAGTACAGTCTTTTAGACATTTACGCACACCTGTCTGTTGTGCAATTCTTCCACTAGGTGGCGTAGGAATTTTCCCAAAGGAAAATTAAACTCATGACAGCCTGTGGAGTATAACGTTTATTTGCAGCTATACATCTGTTCTGATATTTTGCAGATGTACAGTGCAAAAAAATTAAAAAAAATCTAAACAAATACACAAAAATGAACACGAAAAGTTAAAATATAAAGACTGCTATTAATTTCCACTTTCCACGAGACATTGGTGAGTGAAAATTTAGCTGTGGTTATATAGAGCGTTTAAAATCAACCAAAAAAAGGCGCACTATATATTTTTTGGTTGATTTTTTTTTTTTTTTAGCTATTACACTTCTAAGGTGCAGCTTTTAGTAGCAAATCATTTTTTTTTCTTACATAATTTTAGCGCCATCTTATTTAAAACAAATGTTTATGGTAATATATAGAATTTAACCAAAATAACAAGGTGCTAACATAATGTAATATAATATATCACATATCATTTATAATTGGTAACCAGATTCCTGGAGAATGCTCAGTTCATCTAAAAAGTGAGTTTTAAAAATTAAATTCCACTCTTATCCAACATAACCAACACATATATTCTTAGATAATACCATCACTGAGCAGCAGATGCTAGGGTTGGCATTATGTCTATTTATAAACACACTTAGGTTCACCTCTCCCTCTTTTTATCGTTTTATCATTCCTGACTTAAATTAATCTCTAGTTAATGACCTCTTCTTTAGCTCTTAAACCAGAGTGTCTTAAACGTAACTTCTCATTTCTCCCTTATATCCCCCTTTCATTTTCTGATAATGTCCCTAGACCTAGACTACTACCCAAAAATTGGGTGCTCCATGGCACTGCTGGCACCATAACCACTACACTGTGCTTGCTTGGAATGTTCCTTTCTCCCTTCAATCCCTATTAGCAGTAAATGCACTTCCGAGAGATGTTTTTGTCTGAAGAACCTGTTCTTTATAATCTTTCTTTGCTTTATTCTAATGATGCTGCTAAAAATAGTGACATCCTTAAACAGATTATGAATGTGTCCATAGCAAACCTTGTGTCACTAGACATAAATATGCTTGTTTACTCATTTGGAATACCCCTAATGCACCAAATGATTCATGATATGCCTCCAACCAACAGTTGGAAAACGTGGCCCCTTCGAGAAAGTGTGAATTATCAGGTCAAAATGGTTGAATTTGACAAATATCTCTAAGTCAGCTATGGTTTAAGTTTGCCAATTTTGACCTAAAATTATAAATTCACTTTGAATTCCAACAATTCACAATTTGTGGTTTTATTCAATGTAGACTAAGGGTATGATAACAGGGCCAACATGACAAGTAAGACACGTCTAAGTCCTAAAACTGACCTGTTGTTGTTCTTGGGTATCTGTGGAATAGGAGAACCAGAAGCAAATTGGAATCTTTCCAGCATTTACGTAGCAGGACATGTGGTTGTCTTTACTGTGTGTAAAAAGAACACTCCGGTCACCATAACAAAAAACGTGATTCAGAAGCAGGCCCACATATTGCTGCCTTAGGGCGCCATTGCATCTGGCTGGGGACTTAAATTTTTCAAAACACTGCAGCATACCTCACTATCCCTGCAGCCAGGACACACACATCAATTTAGAAATCAGCCGGCTCCTTCTGATGATGTCAGGAGGAGGTCGTGTCTTCCACTGCTCTTCTCCCAGACTCCCCAGCGGACCTAACTCAATTTGCAGGCTGGAGGCTCCAGTTTCAGCTCCAGTTCCACCCAATGCCCAAGGTAAGCCTCAAGGAGGGGGGAATACACTTTAATTTGTTTTTAAATCAAAACGTTTTTATTGTTAGGTTTTTTTGGTTTTTTTAAGAAGCCCTTGTGCCACCTTCTACAGCCCCTGTGCCTCCCTCCACATCCCCTGTCTTCCCTCTACAGCCTCTGTGCCTCCCTCTACAGCCCCTGTCTTCCCTCTACAGCCTCTGTGCCCCACTCTACAGCCCCTGACCCCCTCTACAGCCACTGTGCCTCCCTCCACAGCCCCTGTCTTCCCTCTACAGCCCCTGTGCCTCCCTCCACAGCCCCTGTGCCCCCCTCCACAGCCCCTGTCTTCCCTCTACAGCCTCTGTGCCCCGCTCTACAGCCCCTGACACCCTCCACTGCCATCCATAGCCCTTGAACTCCCTCCACAGAACCTGCCCTCCCTCTACAGCCTCTGTCCTCCCTAACAACTTCTGTCCTCCCCCCTCTACAGAACCTGCCCTCCCTCTACAGCCTCTGTCCTCCATAACAGCTTCTGTCCTCCCCCCTCTATAGCCTCTGTACCCCCTCCACAGCCATTGCCCCCACCACAGCTCATGCCCCCCTTCTACAGCCCATGTCCCCCCTACAGCCCCTAACTTAACAACTACATCTCCCACCCACTACAGCCTCTATACCTTCACGTACAGCAGTCCCTAACCCTCTGTATTTCTCTACATGCCTGCAGGTCTCTGTATGCCTTGTTCTGTATGTCACTACATTGCATCATTATGTCTCTGTATGACTGTGTCTATGTCTCTGTATGGCTGTATATCTCTGTATGACTGTATGTATGTCTCTGTGAGTGTCCTTACTATATTTTTGTGTTTGACAGTGTACCTGTATGTGTAGATTGTATAACTGTGTGTCTGTATGACTGTGTTGGACTGTGCGTCTGAATAATTATGTCTGTGTGCCTGTATGGTTGTGTGTTTGTTGCTATACATCTATGTCTATATGGCTTGTGAGATAAAAGACACACAAAGGGCTCTTGGGGACACAAACACAAAACGGGGGAGATGCAAGAAAGATAGTGGGGGAAAGAAAGAGACACACAAAGTGGCTGAGGGAATAAGAGTTATTTCATGGGGGTTGCAAGAGACACACACACATCTTTGCCTGCGTAGCTATAAATCCTTGCACCAACCCTTTTCAGCTGACCAGGCAACCTTCTACCATTGCTCCATGGTCCAGTTCTGATGCTCACATCCCCAATGAAGGCACTTTATGTGGTAGACAAGGGTCATCATCCATTTCTGACATTGCATGTTGTTTCTGTTAACTTATAGTATTTGGCAACTTATTTAAATTTTTCTCTTGCATAGTTATATAGTTACATAGGCTGAAAAGAAAGTATCCATCAAGTTCAGCCTTCCTCACATTTGTTTTTTGCTGTTGATCCAAAGAGAAGGCAAAAAAAAAAACCCAGTTGGAAGCACTTCCAATTTTGCAACAAACTAGGGGGGAAAATCCCTCTTGACCCCAGAATGGCAGTCAGATTAATCCTTGGATCAAGTAGCATTTACCCTACATTGAAAAATTAAATCCTTGAATATTCTGTTTTTGCAAGTATGCATCTAGTTGCTGTTTAAACATCTGTACGGACTCTGATAAAACCACTTCTTCAGGCAGGAAATTCCATATCCTTATTGTTCTTACAGTAAAAAAAAAAACCTTTCCTTTGCCTTAGACTAAATCTTCTTTGTTCCAGTCTAAATGCATGACCTCGTGTCCTATGTAAAGTCCTGTTTCTGAATAGATTTCCACACAATGGTTTGTATTGGCCATGGATATATTCAAATAATGTTATCATATTCCTTCTGAGGTGTCGTTTTTCTAAACTAAAGAGGTTTAAATTTGTTAACCTTTCTTCATAGCTAAAATGTTCCATTCCTTTTATTAGTTTTCAAGCCCGCCTCTGCAATCTTTCCCGTGCCATATCATACTTTAGAATAGGTGCCCAAAATTGCACAGCAAGTTGCTTGTGCATTCTTTACGCCGAAGTGCATAACTTTACATTCTTAAACATTAGATTTCATCTGCCATTTGAGTGCCCAGTCCCCCAGCCTATCTAAATCCCTCTGCAGCAAAGTAATATCTTGCTCACATTGTATTACTTTACAGAGTTTTGTGTCATTTGCAAACACTGGAACATGACTTTCAATGCTTTTTTCAAGATCATTTATAAACATGTTAAATAGAAGGGGTCCAAAATCAGAACCCTGAGGGACACCATTTGCCACCTCTATCCAGCTTGAAAATGTACCATTAATGACAACTTTCTGTACTCTATTTTTAAGCCAATGTTCTACCCAAGAACAAGAATTTTCATCTCGATCGATTTCTTTGAGTTTGAGCACTAATCTATTGTGTGGAACTGTATCAAATGCCTTGGCAAAATCCAAATAGATCACATTCACTGCAACACCCTGATCTACTTACTTCTTCGTAGAATGTAATCAAGTTGACCTCATGACCTGTGCTTCATAAAACAATGCATGAATGTTAAAAAATGACCTACTCCTTATCACGATATTGTATAATAATGTCTATATATTTGCAATTCCCATAAAATGTCTGGATGTTTAAAATAAAATTAGAAACAGTTAAAAAAAAAAAAAAAAAAAGGTGTGTGCATGTTAGGAATAAGTCTGTAAGAAAAGGAAATTGAGATAACTCTGGTCCATCCACATCTCTTTACCTGAGAACAGACTATCAACCAACAGAAATTAAAATTTAGATATTTTTTAAAATCCCCTAATGGACAAAAGACCAGTTATAGTAGAAGACACAGGATTCAAATAGCATCTACTGTATAAATTTACATCCAGGATTGGTAGTAGGTCAAGTGTTGACACAAATGTCTTTCTTATGACT
This sequence comes from Pelobates cultripes, assembly GCA_933207985.1. NCBI lineage: Eukaryota > Metazoa > Chordata > Amphibia > Anura > Pelobatidae > Pelobates > Pelobates cultripes. The sequence goes on along the minus strand of OW240917.1, from coordinate 47,317,217 downwards.
CTGGACATTCAAAAGACGAAAAAAAAAAAAAAAGATTTGACACAAAAAACTGACCCAACCTAACATCAGTAAACATCAACAACAAGTTCTCCGGAAGTAACAGCAACACAAAAAGATTCTACTCAATTAGTCTGATAAAGAAGTCCATATGTAGCCGAGCCAAATTAACAAGACAACATGAAACAAGGTTTCTCCGAATTCTTAGGAGAAACAAACAACTATTAGAGAGTACCAGACAGTCAATTACTGGCAATACAAAAAAAATGTAAGAATTTGCCCTCTGAGAAAACCAAACAAACAAAGAAAAAAACCTGTAAGGTCGTGTTTACGGTATCACTATAGCCACATCCTATGCACTATCACTGTAAACCAATCATCTCAAGCTATATTAACATGGCACAAGAGAATTTATATTGACAAAAAATATCATATGGTAAAAGCACATGAAAGAGTACAAGTTATGACATTTCAACAATATACTTTACTGAACACAGCTATTGAGTCACTTAATGAAATTATTCCATTAAATGATTTCCTAGAATTGAGATGGCATATCTTCCAGCAAGGAGATACAATAACAGGTCATACATATTTTATGGTCTCCCAAATGGCATTTATTTTAATGTAGTGGAGTCTAATTGTTCGATGTACTCCAACGCGTCCCTCACACCACAGTTTTGGTCATGCATGTAACTCTACAAAGCTGGCTCACCTTAAGTCCAGAGTATTGTTCTGCTGGAAATATAGACAAACAATTACATGTTGTGGGTTGATGGAACGTCTGATGAAATGAGGTGTCTGTTCATTGGACAGTTTACTGTTAGGATAGTGTCCAGAGGAAGGACAGTGATCCAGTTGGCACTTGGAGAATCTGCTCCCAACTGTCCATTTAGTATAAGCTAAGTCTAAGATCCTGGATTTTAATGGCCATGAATCCCTATGCATCCTCAAAAATCTATAAGTAAATGTTTAATCTATCTTATCTGGTATATGAGTCCAATAAAAGTACATATTTTAGTGCAACAGTCATATTTTTTTTCTTCTTTCAGTTTTCCTTTCCTTAAGCTTCTTGTAGTTAAAATGGAGCCTGTCCATTTATCTTGGCCCCCCACTCCTCCCGTCGCGTTCCCATTAAAGAGGTCTCACACACTCCTCCTCTGCTGGTCTCAGGTTCTCATCCTCTGATCTTCACCGATTTGCCCTGCATGGGGACACTTCCACAAGCAGGGCAAACTTCCTCCATGATGCAGACATACTGGCTTCATTGCCAACATGCTGGCATCTGAACAGAGTGTCACTCCATTACTATACTCTCTAGCCAGTGCTGGTAGCGCCAGCTAGGGAATTTCCATAGCAACCACAGCCCATGCGCTTTGGTTGCAATGGGGGGAGAGCAGAAGGACTGCCTGTGGTAGGTCTGTTTTACTCTGCTTTAACAATCAATTCTTCAGCATAGACATGACAAGGAATTGATTGACAGGTGGGAGGAAAAAATATTTGTAAAATATTTGTTAAAGGGCTAAAGTTGTTTTTAATGATTACACTCCCCCCTTTCCATTTACCTTTGTTGATATTTATCATCTTTTCTTGCTTGTGCTGGGTTTGAATATCTGGGCTCTACCATGTTGTTCTCTCTGTCCATAATGTTTGCAGTTTTACCTTCTGCGGAATTCTTAGAACTGACGGATTATTGGTAAACCAGCTTAACAACTGATATGTAATTTTACGTGAGCCCACTATTGCCAAAGATCACAGCCCCCCATTAGAAAAAGCAGTCCATATGTCGTCTTATGTATAACTAAAAAAATAAGGTCAATTTCAAAAAATAAAACCATTGAAATTGAGAACAAAAATGGAATTATAAAAAAAAGCAAAACCTGCAGATGACAGAGCCACTTTAAGTAGTCTTACAAACATTCACGGCTCAGGGGTGGGGGCCAAGACATTAGGTCCCCCCCCATTCTAATTTACGGCCCCCACCCACCGTTCAGGGGTGGGGGCAGGGGGAGGACATTAGGTGTCCCCCCCTTATTCTAATTTAGGGCCCCCACCCACCATTCAGGGGTGGGGGCCAGGAGGGAGGACATTAGGTCCCCCCATTATTAATATTTAGGGCCCCCACCCACCGCTCAGGGGTGTGGGCCAGGGGGGGGGAACACATTAGTTGTCCCCCCTTATTCTAATTTAGAAGCCCCACGCACCGTTCAGGGGTGGGGGCCAGGACATTAGGTCCCACCCCCTTATTAGTATTTAGGGCCCCCACCCACCGCTCAGGGGCAGGACATTAGGTGTCCCCCCCTTATTCTAATTTAGGGCCCCCACCCACAGCTCAGGGGTGGGGGCCAGGGGGGAGGACATTAGGTCCCCCCCCTTATTAGTTTTTAGGGTCCCCACCCACCGCTCAGGGGTGGGAGCCAGGGGCGAGACATTAGGTGTGTCCCCCTTATTCTAATTTAGGGCCCCCACCTACAGCTCAGGGGTGGGGGCCAGGGGGGAGGACATTAGGTCCCCCCCTTATTAGTTTTTAGGGTCCCCACCCAGCACTCAGGGGTGGGGGACATGGGGGAGGACATTAGGTCCCCCCCATTCTAATTTAGGGCCCCCACCCACCGTTTAGGGGTGGGGGCCAGGGGGAGGACATTAGGTCCCCCCTTATTGGTATTTAGGGCCCCCACCCACCGCTCATGGGTGGGGTCCAGGGGGGAGGACATTAGGTCCCCCTTATTATAATTTAGGGCCCCCACCGACCGGTCAGGGGTGGGGGCCAGGGGGGAGGACAATTGGTGTCCCCCCCATCATTTTACTTTAGGGCCCCCATCCACCACTCAGGGGTGGGGGCCGGGGGGGTAATAGGCACCCCCTTTAGTTTAAAAAGCCCCCACTCGCGTGTCATGGTTGGGGGCTCGGGAGGGGGGACCCTTTTTTATTTTTTTATTTTTTTTAAATGTATTTTATTTTCGGATTTTCACTGAATATGCATATTATGCAGAGGGGGGGTAACGTGGGATGGGGTACACGGAGAGAAAAGGGGGGGGGGAGGGAGGGCAACAGTGCATAAACATTGTATCATAGCCATCCAAAAAGTATTAATAATAATAATAACATCTGTGCATAGAATTGGATATTCGTCATTAGGCACAATTTACCAGCTTCTGACTATAATACATATATACATATATACAATGGCAGTTCTATTCAAGTTTGCCTGAAACATTCTAAGGCACTAATTTGCATCTGTCCGCCCTAACTTTTAGGACCGCCGGCAGGGCCGGCCTTAGGCAATTAGGCGCCCTGTGCAAAAAGTCTTCACGGCGCCGCCCCCACCTCCCACCAAGTTGCCTGAATACAGTAACACACACAGGCACCGGGGACGTGTGTATCACGAGGCAAACAAGGCATCTGCCTTGGGCGCCACTTTGCAGGGGGCGGCAAAAAAAAGCATCCCTCCAAACCCCCAGGCAGATCCCTTGCTTGCCTCGCATCCTGGGGGGCTCAAGAGCTGACCGGCTGGCCACTTTTGAGCCCCCCCAAGGCTGGCAGCGGGCAGCGAAGGAGCATACTCACCTGAGCTCTTCCTGCTCAGCTTCCTCTGCGCCGCTTAATGAAGCCGGGAGCCAGAATATGACGTCAGTCCGGCTCCCGGCATCACTAAGCGCTGCTTACTCAGCCTGTGCGCCCCCTGCCTGCCTGCCCAGCAGCCACACTGGACTGCTGGTAAGAAATCCACTCCAGCTTTCCCAGGGAGGCTGGGTGGATTTAAAATAAATGTAAAAAATATTAGTTTGTGAGTGTTAGTGGAAATGTCTGTGTGTGTGTCTGTGAGTGTTTATTTTGAAGTGAATGTGTGTGTGTGTGTGTGTGTGTGTGTCTGTAAGTGTGTAATTGTGTGTGTCTGTAAGTGAATGTGTGTGTGTCTGTGAGTGAATGTGTGTGTTGGTCAGTGAGTGTATATGTCAGTCAGTGAGTGTGTATGTGTCAGTCAGTGAGTGTGTATGTGTCGTCAGTGAGTGTGTATGTGTCGTCAGTGTGTGTGTCGGTCAGTGAGCGTGTGTCGGTCAGTGAGTGTGTGTCGGTCAGTGAGTGTGTGTCAGTCAGTGTGTATGTGTCGGTCAGTGGAGTCGTGCATCTTTCAGTGAGTGCTTGCGTCTGTCAGTGTGTGTCCAAGTAATAGTGTATGTGTGTATGTCATTGTTTGTCAGTGTATATGAGAGTGTGTGTCTGTCAGTGAGTGTGCGTCTGTCAGTGAGTGAGCATCTGTCAGTCAAAGTGCGGCCTTGACAGGAAGGGGTGGGGGAAATTTAAACTCGGTTACAGGCATGTACACACACACTCAGTTAAAGGCAGTCACACATACAGGCACAGGCACAAACAATGGCACAGCTACAGCGACACACACAGACAGACAGTCACATAGGCAGTCACACACACAGACAGACACAGTAACACACACATAGACAGTTATACACACACAGGCAGGCAGTCACACAGATAGAAAGTCACACACACAGGCAGGCAGTCACACACAGACAGATAGTTACAGACAGACACACACAGGCAGGCAGGCAGTCACATACAGGCAGTCACACACACAGACAGACACACAGTAACACACACATAGACAGTTATACACACACAGGCAGGCAGTCACACAGATAGAAAGTCACACACACAGGCAGGCAGTCACACACAGACAGATAGTTACAGACAGACACACACAGGCAGGCAGTCACATACAGGCAGTCACACACACAGGCAGTCACACACACAGACAGACAGTCACACACACAGACAGTCACACACAGGCAGGCAGTCACACACACAGACAGTCACACACACAGAGACAGACAGTCACACACACACACACACACACACAAGGACAGGCAGTCACACAGACAGTCACACGCACACAGGCAGGCAGTCACACAGACAGACAGTCACACACACACACAGACAGACAGTCACACAAACAGGCAAACAGTCACACACACACACTTACCTCTTTCCAGTGGATGCAGTTGGCTGATGGGGAAACATCTTTCCCTCTTCCTGTACAGCAGGGGCTTCGGGAGGTATTAGCCCCGTCTCCGCCTCTCGATAAGCCCCGCCTCCGCCGCTCGGTAAACCCCGCCCCCTCTGCCGCGATTTTTATTTTTTTATTTTTTTTTAAATAGACCCGGGTGGAGAATAATTAATCCTCCAGCCAGGTACCTCTTTTAGCTCCCCTGCACTCCGGCCATGAGTGAGCTGTGTCGGCCACAGGGCGCCCCCTGTTCCATGGCGCCCTGTGCGGTCGCACAGCTCGCACACCCCTAAGGCCGGCCCTGACCGCCGGGGCGGGAAGGGAGAATGGTGGGGGGTTAGCGAGGCTGTGCTATGGCATAGAGTATTTATTATATTGTGTTGGTGTTGAAGAGAAGGGCAAAAGGGAAAATGGTCAGTTAGAGGATGTTACACGGTGTTAGCTTGGGAAGCCCTTTTTTGCTGAGGAGCTTGGTAGAGTATCAAATATGCCGCAGCCTCTTTTATGTCTTTCCATATCTATAGTCCACCCATCTGCGCCACCTTGTTTCATGTCTACGTTGCCTCTCAGTGATACGACTTGCCATGTGTTCGTAAATATATATCGAGTCTAATCTGCCCAGAATCTCTGATAGCGTGGGCACCTGTGTGGATTTCCACTTTTGGGCAATCGCAGTTTTAGTTGCCATTAGGCAATGGATCGTTAAATAGCTTTCTTCTTCGTGGAGATTGTCTGGGAAAATGTGTAATAAAAAGCTTTCTGGTGTCAGTGGAACCTTGATCCCTAGATCCGTGCAAAAAAGTGTGTGAATAGCCTTCCGTAATGATGTGATCTGTGTACATGTCCAAAATATATGGTATAGGGATCCCTCTTGATTTTGGCATCTCCAGCAGAGTTTGTTCGCACCTGGGTATATGTGTGCCAATTTTTTGGGGACCAGGTACCAGCGCATAGTTAGTTTACAGTAGGTTTCCCACTGGTTGAGGCTATGTGAGGCCTGCTTTGTTAGCTTCTGAGCCTGATGCCACTGGCTACTGGGAATTGCATTCCCAGGTCCAGTTCCCAGTTTGTCATGTAGGAAGGTTTTGTTGCCGTATATTGGGTAAGAAGTGTATTGTAGCAGAGGGATAGTGCTTTAACCTTGGGAAGTTTCCCCTTACACTTATGGACAAATGGTGGTATGAGGTTATATTCTTTCAGGATAGTCCGGCTTTCCTGAATAATATTCTTTAGCCTCAAATAGGTGAATAGTTCCCTGGCTGGGATATTAAATTCCCTAACAATTTCGGGGAATGGTTTGACGCCCTCTTGGGTTAACAAGGAACGTACCCCTGAGATTCCCCGGCTAAGTCAGTTTTCTAGCTGTAGGTTCGTCGTGCGGGTAGCCAAGGCTTGAAGTGGTGCCTCAAGGAGTAGATCATTCTCCTTGAGGAATAGAGGAATAGTTTGTCTCCAAGTCCGGAGCATTATCCCCGTAGTTGGGAGCAGGTTTTTTGATTGTAATGGTATTGAGCTTGCCCAGAGGAACATTGGAATCGTGCCAGTGGACAGACATGCGTTTTCCAACGCCAGCCACACCGGAGGGGACTTCCTCTCAAGGATCGTGAGGCCTTGTGCCATTAATGAAGCTTTGTGGTATAATTTAATGTTGGGTACGCCCAGCCCGCCTTTTGTGAATGAGCGCCAAAGAGAGTTTTGTGTTATTCGTGGGGGCTTACGCTTCCAAATGTGTGCATTGATCTTGGCCTGAAAGTTCCTCAATATCGGGTTCTGGATTGTAATAGGCAGGGTGCGAAAGAGATATAGAATGTGTGGTAAAATCATCATTTTAATGGTATGGATGCGCCCAAGCCAGGAGATTTCCTTGTCCTCCCAGGATCGGAGCTGTTGATCTAGTTTATGTAAGAGTGGCGTATGGTTTTCCTTTATTGTCAATGTGTGTGAAATTGGCAGTTTTATGCCCAGATATGAGATGGAGGATTTCCTCCAGTCAAACGGGTACAGTGTTTTAAGGTGTGAGAGGAGGGTATGGGGTAGCCCCAATGCCAGCGCTTGTGTTTTTTTGGCGTTATTCTTGTAGTAAGACATCTTACCGTATCTTCCTAATAGTGTTAGCAAGGATGGTAGTGATGTCTCAGGGTGTGTTATAAAAAGGAGAACATCATCTGCGAAAAGGGCTATTTTTTGCTCCCCTATAGGCGTTGATAGGCCCGTAATATTGTGGTCGGATTTAATATGTCTGATTAGGGGTTCCATACAGAGAATAAAGATTAGAGGAGAGAGCGGACACTCTTGTCTAGTACCGTTTGTTATATGAAAAGGTTGTGACAGGAATCCGGAGTTGAATATTTTGGCTGACGGCTTGGAGTATAAGACCATTATGCCTTTCAGGAATTCTAGAGGGAAGCCCATGTAAGTCAGTACAGATCTCATGTATGTCCAATTCAAGCGATCAAACGCTTTTTCCGCGTCTAGGGCTAATAGTAAGCCCTTCTGATTAGTATTTTGGGCCCAGGTAGTTAAGTTTAAAAAATGGCGCGTGTTGTCCCCAGGTTGTCTGTTCGGGACGAAGCCTGCCTGCTCCAGAGAGACCAAATCCTGTAGGATGGGTTGGATGCGTGAGGCTAGTAATTTGGCATACAATTTTGTGTCAGCATTCAGCAGCGAAATAGGCCTTAGGTTGGCGCATTCCGTAGGGGGTTTACCCGGCTTAGGGAGTGTAACAATATGGGCTAGCAACATCTCTTCTGGCATGGAGCCTGAGTCCCTAAAGAAATTAAAAAGGTCTGTAAGGTATGGTGTGAGTTGTTCTTCGAATATGTGATAAAAGCGGTTGGGAAACCCATCTGGCCCTGGGGCTTTGTGTTTGGGTAACTTTAATATAGCTTGGCGCACTTCGTCTTCCGTGAACTTAGCTAACAATGTCTGCCTTTGATGTACAGACATGCATGGCAGATTTGCCTCACCCAGAAAGGTGTCTATTTCAGGTTCTAGCGGTTGGTGTAATGATGTATCTTGTGTAAGGTTGTATAGGCCTCTGTAAAAGTTCGCTAATTCGCCCACTATGTCCTGCGGGTTAAATAATTTTGTACCCGTGGCCGAGGTCATGTATGGGAGTTTTGTTTGTATGTATCGCGCTTTTAGACGATTTGCTAGCACTTTGCCTGCTTTATTTCCTTGCATATAGTATGTCAGTTTTAGTTTGCGTAATTGCCGTTCCTTAATGAGTAAAGACAGTGCATGTAACCTCCCTCTTGTCTGTTCAATCTGTTGGGACAATAATCTAGATGGTCTCAATTTGTTAGCCTTTTCTAGTGTCTGGAGCGATGCAAGTAGTGTGTCATTTTCGTTGTGAGCTTTTCGTTTGCGTATTGACCCTGCTTGTATTAGGAGGCCTCTGAGTACAGCTTTGAGGGCCAACCATTTGGTGTCTATGCGGGAGGGATCTGTTTGATGGTTCTCATAAAACATTTGTATGTTTCTACGTATTGTGGTGACCGTGTCAGTATCGTCTACGAGGGATTCATTCAAACGCCACGTATTCCGTCCTCGAGCTGGGTATAAGGCCCTGAACGTAGTAGTTACTGGTGCATGATCAGACCAGGTTCTGTCACCTATTTGCACTTCCATAACATTCGAGATTGTGTTCTTGTCTACCCAACACATGTCAATGCGCGAGTATGTGTGGTGTACCTGTGAGAAGTAGGTGTAATTTTTCTGATTCGGGTAGAGTGATCGCCATGTGTCATACAGGTCGTTCGTGTGAAGCAGTTTACTGAGAGTGAGGCTCATATTGTGAGCTTGCTGGAGTGGTTGTTTGCCCTCTATACGTTTAATGTCTAAATTGGGATCCAGTGTACAGTTTAGATCTCCACAAATAATAGTGTGACCTTCCCGGAGGCTAAGTATTTTGTGCAACGCTCGTTTTATGAACGTAGTCTGGGAGTCGTTAGGGGCATATATGGATGCTATCGTCAATTTCATGCCATTCATTGAGCCCACCACAACCAGAAGTCTGCCTAGCTCGTCTACGTATGAGTTGGTGAGTTGGAATACCCAATCTACGTGGAACAGTATTGCCACCCCTCTTGTTTTGGTTGGGGAAAGAGCATGAAACACTTGTTGGTATTTGGAAGATGTTAGGGTGGGGGGCTTGTTTTTACACATGTGTGTTTCTTGGAGGCATATTATAGCTGCCTGTGATTTGTGCATCGCTCTAATCACCGAGCTTCTTTTGAAGGGACTGTTTAGGCCATTGACATTCATAGAAAAGCATTTAAATTGATATGTCATTACTAGTATGAGGGATGTTGCTGTCTCTTATCTTGATACGGAATGTGCCCAAGTATTGATCTCTGGGCCGCTGCCATTCTAATGGGTACCCTACTATGTCTTAGCGGTAGGTGGAGTTTTGTGTATGCGAAATTTTTCTCTTCTGCCATAGTAATGGATAAAGGGGTGGTAGGTAGTAAACAGGGGAAACGGAAAACTAAGAACATAAGTATATACAATAACTCTCGTCCTTGAGAGTGTACGTTGGAGTACAGTGTGGAGCCCTCGTGCTCCACGTTTGTAGTTCCTGTGGGGGGTCGTGTGGAACTATACCGCACCCGAGCCAGATTTGTCATATGTCCACTTTGTTAACTGCATCTTCTAGTGGGCCTGGGAGCCAGAACAACAACTCCATTGTCATCCGCTGTAGATCGGGAAGACATTTTTGCTAAGGGGTCTAAATTGAGTGGGTCGCAGCCTCAGGAACTGTAATATGTTTTTTTTCTTTTTTTTCTTTGACCTTTTAGATGAGTTTAGTGACCTCTCATTAGTTTAAACAACTTTAACTCTAGCATATCGGGATCGTTCGAGTCCACCCCCAACCTATGCAGGACGTACCGACTGCGTATGCTGTATGTGCACTGTTGGTATGTGGGTATGCCTTTAAGCGGTATTGATGTACAGTGGGGACCCAGCTAGCACAATGCAACCTTCCGGGGCAATGTTAACCTATATGGTATCATTCCAATTGGGGTACCATCCCATGCTCTACCTCAGCAGCAATCCACCCCTGTTGGGAATATCACATTGTGTGCCAAACGCATTGTCCTCCCAGCAAAGCTAGCAGGAAAGCCAATGCGTTTAGCCCCAAATATTCCCCACAAGCATTACAATAACATTTTACATGGCATAAGGTCAGTTCTTATTTCCTTGGGGACTCGCGTCAGCACCGACATGGGTCTATGTGATTAGCATGGCAGTAAACCAGGTAGGGCTCAATGGTTTGCGGGGAGTTAGGGAGCCGGTCATTATTGTCGGGCCATTATTATATAATTTTTTTTTTTTTTTTTTTTATTCAACTTAATATTCCTTGCACTGACGCGAGCCCCCATATAAATACCACTATCGAGTGTCGTTGTCTCCCGCTTCCTCCAATACATTAAGGAGAGGGGAAGGCCGGAACGTGGATCCCATAGGTTACAGTTCTAGATAGTGTCCTGAGTAGCTGCTGCACCTTCAGTTAGTCTGTCTTCTCCTCACGACGTAAGGCAGAGTTGCCATTGTGGCTCCAGGCTTAATGTCACTATGTGGGTCGCTTGCGTGGGGATTCTCCCACCATTTTCCATTCGGGGCGGGTCGACATCGGGGAGGTTCTTGCGATCGTTGTCGGATGTCCACTTTCCAGCGTGTTCCAAAGGCCCCATTCTTTCAGCATGGCCATTCCATCTTCCGGGTCCTCTATAGTGCGCAGCTTGTTGTTCCGCCATACCAACAATTTAGTGGGGAAACCCCATCTGTAGGCCTGATCATGGTTTCGCAGAGTCTTAGTTATAGTTGAGAACTCTCTTCGCCTGGCCATAGTTAAAGCTGAGAGGTCGGCATATATGGAGAGAGAGCTATATGGGTCGGGTAGCGTCGGTTTAGCTCTCGCTGCTTTAAAAACTTTGGCCTTGTAATAATGAAAGCGCACAATAATGTCGCGCGGGACTTCTGCTCCCAACCTAGGTGGCTTAGGTAGACGGTGGGCCCTGTCCACTTCCCACGAGAGTGTAGGGTCGGGGACCAACGCAGCACACAATGCTGTTATATAGGCTGTAATTTGGTCTGTAGTGGTGGATTCCGCAACCCCCCGAAACCTTACATTATTCCGGCGGGAGCGATCCTCCATGTCCGCCATCTTGTGCCACAGTTTGGTGTTTTCATCTTCCAATTTCTTTAGTTTGTCTGCCATTTCGTTGTGCGCTGAGCACAGGTCCTCCGTCCTCCGTTCCACTTGATCAGTGCGGTCACCCAGATCTTCCAGCTCCTGGTGTATACCAGATATAGCGGTCTTGAAATCTTCCCTTATTGTGGCTCTTAGATCTGAGAGCATTGTTTTTAGGAAGTCCTTTGTAATTTGGCAGTCTTCTGTGGATTGGTGTGGGGATCCCTCATTGAAGACATCAGGCTCTGGGGACTGAGCTCTGCTGGCGGCGCCATCTTGGGCATGTTTCTGCCGCTCTCTTTTATTTGGGCGGACTGCGTCCGTTAGTTTCGTTTGTTTCGAGGGCGACATGGGGTCACTCCTAAACTGCCCCTCTCGGTTTAGGCTCGATTTGTAAGCTTAATCGTTGCTTTTGTGGCTCGGGTGAAGCGGAGCTCCTACTCCGTGCGTCCGATCGTGCCGGAAGTTGGACACGCCCCCCCCTTTTTTTTTTTTTTTAACAGTGGGCAGCCACAGGCTGGTCACTGTTTAATAGACATGCCCCTACACGCGATATAGCGAGTAGGGGCAAAATGTACTAATACTAAGTAATTTTTACTTAGTATTAGTAAATTTGGCTGAAAGACCAATTTAGGTCTTTCAGCCTTTTGGTAGATAACTCCCTAATACTGTGGGAATTAGGGAGTTATCTACTAGGCGGCTGCAAGAGAAGTCCCAAAGTCACGAAATGCCGAAGTTCTGGAAATCCCGAATTTTCGGAATGCCAAACCGAACCGAAAATGTTCCCCATTCACATGTCTAGTCCTTGGTCCCCTTCTTTTTTCTTTTTATACTGCCTCTCTTGGCAAACTCATTACCTCATTTGGATTCCAATATCACCTGTACGCAGATGACACCCAGATATACCTCTCCTCCTGGACCTCTCCCTTGCCGTCCTGCAGTGTGTCACTGCTTGCCTTTCTTCCATCTCTGACTGGATGTATTCCCGCTTTCTGAAACTCAATCTCTCAAAAACTGAGCTCCTTGTCTTTCCTCCTCCTAATACTGATCCTCCTCTTTCGCTCTCCCTTCAAGTTAGTGGTATCCACATAAGTCCATCCTTGCAAGAGCGCTGTCTTGGAGTCATAATTGATTCTGGCCTCATCTTTGAACCTCACATGCAGTATGTTGCCAAATCCTGTAAATTCCATCCTAAAACATAGCCAGCATCCGCCCCTTTCTTACGCAAGGTGCTACTAAGGAGCTTGTCAATGCTCTACTAATTTCCTGCATGGATTATTGTAACCCTCTCCTGATTGGTCTTCCCAATAGCCGTATTGCTCCGCTACAGTCTGTAATGAATGCTGCCGCCAGACAGATTTTCCTCTCTAGTCGGACCTCTCACACCTCACCCCTCTGCCAGTCCTTACATTGGCTTCCTGTATCCTATAGGAGTCAATTCAAAGTGCTAACCCATGCCTATAAAGCACTGAACGATTCTAGCCCCTCTTATATCTCTTCACAGATCCATAGATATGCTCCTTCTCTGTCTCTCCACTGCTCGCACCCGTACGGCCATCTTGCAGGACTTCTCGCATGCGTCTCGCATCCTAAGGAATAGCCTGCCTACCGCCATCAGACTCTCCCCGGTCTTCAATCGTTTAAGGCCTTAAAACCCATCTTTTTAGGAAAGCTTACTGCCTCCCAGAGTAACCTCTACCTCACATACCTGTCCCTTGCTCCCCCTTAAAGGGCAGCACTCTACTCTCTCCTCCAGCTCTGCTTCACTCCCACCTTATCTGATTGCGATTTCCTGTCCTATTGTGTTTTATTCCCCACCTCCTATAGACTGTAAGCTGTTTGAGCAGGGTCCTCTTCAACCTATCGTTCCTGTAAGTTTTCTTGTAATTGTCCTATTTATAGTTAAATCCCCCCTCTCATAATATTGTAAAGCGCTACGGAATCTGTTGGCGCTATATAAATGGCACTCTAACTTCCCCCTCCCTTGTCCCCCCCAATTCCCTCATGGTGTGGAAGGGGTTAAAAAAACCATCTGTCACTTACGTTTGTTCAGCGCCTACGTCCCTCGGACAAGTGTCTCCAAATTGTAGAGAATTATAATTTGAATGCTAAGATTCAAGCTAAAACAGCCTGCCTCTAGATTTTGCCAAATTGGTTATTTTTTCCAGATCAGCTATTTTAGATACATTTTGCTTTTCAGATTTCAGTTCACTGCAAGTCAGAATTTAGTGAATAAACCCCAATGTGTCTTTTCTATGCTGCAGCCTAACATAGAGTAAATACGAGTTAAACATATTTCTAAAAATATATATTTTTTTCCATGTATTAAAAATAAAGATACAATATTTTATTACCAAACCTGCCAAATGCATTGAGCTTTAATGGAATGTTACTCCATGCACAGCAGGTTCAGCCATGAGTGAATGTACTGAGACTTGTGACTAACCTGTTTGAGAACAGGAGGGGAGGGGAGATGAACACTCAAAACTGAGAGGGGAGGAGGCTGAGGGCTCACACAGTGAGAAGGAGTGGAGGGGAGGATTCTGAGTGTACAGGGAGAGGAGGACTGTGAGTGTACAGGGGAAGGGAGGGAAAGGGAGGACTCTGAGTGCAGAGGGAGAGGGAGTGGAGGGGAGGGGAGGATTCTGAGTGTACAGGGAGAGGGATGAGAGGAGTGTACAGGAGGAGGGAGGGAAAGGGAGGACTCTGAGTGCACAGGGGGAGGGAGGAGAAGTGGAGGGGAGGACTTTGAGTGCACAGGAGTAGGGAGGGTGGGAGGACTCTGAGTGCACAGGGGGAGGGAGGGGAGGACTTTGAGTGCACAGGAATAGGGAAGGTGGGAGGGAAAGGGAGGACTCTGAGTGCACAGGGAGGAGGAGTGGAGGATTAGGCACTCAATGAGGAAGCACCTCCCATTCAGGAACAAGCAGCAACACCTGCAGCGCTGGTGAAGTGTCTCCTGCTGGGAGGCAGGGGAGATATAGACCCCCCCTCTTTTTCAGGTATGTGAGTTTATTACTTGGGGACGCAATCCATGGAGTCTGTGCCCTATGTGGATGATGAGGTGGTTTTCTAGCACAGGCTGTGGGTGATGGGAATGGTATCTTCTTACAGACTACACGCAGGAAGTCTAATGGTTCTTGGAAGGACAGTTTCTAGGGCCAAAGTGAATTAATGTTTCCCATGGAGGGGGCAATATTAAGGGGATTCTGGGAGTAGACCTCCTCTTTAAGGGACCAGTAGAATATATGGCGGGTTTAGATAGATGGGAAGATCTTCAACTTTGTTTTTGTCGGCCCATGATGTTGCCAAAACTGCTGCTCTGTAACTGCCATCACATCAGGCTGAGTTGCAGTCCACACATCTCACACAGACATTGCTCTTTATTATTGTGTTTCCCTAAGTCTGGGACGTGCAAGTGCTGCCTCTGTCTTTATATCTGACATAACATTTGCAGTTGTTGTTGGGTAAACTTGGGAGGTATTGTATTGTGCTGTGATGGTTGTTTAGCTGCTTTGCATTCAGCCGGGATATTTATAATAAATGAAGGGTTTGTATGTCCCTCAGTCTGTAACAATGTTGCATTATGAGATGTTCAGGTGTAGATCTTGCTGGCATCAATATTCTATGGAGTGCATCTGTGTATACAGGCATGACTGAAGTAACCTAAATCTCCTTCCTCAGACACAGCAGAGGATAACCCTCTCATGATCAGAGGCAGACAAGGCATGTCTGTGTAATTTATTGCATGTTTATCCTGAAAGGGTAAAATATACACACAGATTGCAGCAGTGATAAATATGAAACAATTGCTGTGTAAAAATTAATAAATAAAATAAAAAGAAATAATAAAAAAATAAAAACCATGGCTTGCTAATTATGTTTTTTTCTGTTTTTCCTGTTACTTTGCACAGGCTACGAACAGATTAAAGCAGCGTGGCCTAACATGGCTCGGACGGATTGGTGCCCCACTGTGCCACGCTTCCTGTAAAGTCTCTCAAGTTTTGCTGGCAATGTCAGAGAATGAGCTGAGGCCTAATGGAGGTCATTACCAAGGTAAAGAATGTGTCCCCACCCAAACATGGTTCACTGGGTTGGGGTACTAGGAAATACACGTGGGTATTAATCGCCTTTGGACATGTTTTGTAAAAGTTGTTTGAGCCATTCTCGCGTGCCGCCACGCAAAACAGGAGGCTCATTTGGCAACAAGAAAAGTCTGCATCCTGTGTCTCTGTAGCAAGGTTACAGCCGGCAAAGGGCTGATAACTGCATCTTCAGAACTTCTCGGGTTTTCCTCAACAGTTGTCACATTGCAAATCAACTTCCCCCTGCCAGTTAAAATCCTGTTACAGGGTCACAGAATTTCATCAGACTTTTTCCGTGGGGTGATCTTAAATTAAAGGAACATTCAAAAAAAATATTTATATATATATATATTTCAATTCAATATGTTCTTTTCTTAAAAACAAAAAACAAAACAAAAAAATAAAATAAAAAAAAGTTTAAAAATGCAATTAAACACATATGTGAACTGGCACTGGAGCAAATCCCTCAATGCACCCTGCGTCTTTTGATGATCTGTGTCCAATAAAATGCTTCTCATAGAGAAGAATTGTGGACAGATGGTGCATGCGCTGTAATCATTGTATCAACACTCAGTTTTAGTATGCTTTTCATGCTTGTGCTGGATGTAAAATAGAGTAAATCGCTGCATCTGTTTTGCTCCAAAACCCCCTTATGGCTGTTTGAGTGACAGCCCCTAGTAGGCATTGGGAATTACAAAATGTAAACAGTCCTGTTTCTCAGAGAGTTCCCTATGGTCTTTTAGATGAAAACTGTGCCATCATCCATGCCCTAAATACTCCAGAATTGATCCAGAAATCATGGAGAACTGACAAGGAAATTAAACTTTTTTTTAGACAAGGAAATCTGTTCTCTTTAGCCTAAAATTTAAAATATCCCAATCCCTCATGAGACATAAAGGGACACTATAGTCACCAGAACTTTGAATTAACTTTGAATTCCCACTTTAGCGAATGACCCTGAGATAGTGTGGGAGTTCCCATCCCTGTGTATGCTACTTTTGCCATGTTGATCTGTTGCATATTTTATAAAATAAATTAAGTATATTTTCAAGTCTTCAGGTGCTTTTGTGTAATTTTACACTATTCTAATTCGATCCAATATCGTGCACCTTTTGTGACCAACAATACAAGCCTATTGATTTACAGTTTTCTTTGTAAAAGTCCATCGTGACTTGCTTTGTTTATATGAAATGATGTCCCAGGTAACCCTCATCTTAGTAAACACTAATGATGAGATTACTGGGGTGAAGTGGAAGTAGGTAAGAATACCTCTTACCTGCAAAGCATTTCTGTGTTCTAGGTGACTTAGTGACATCAAGGTTCTCCAGGCACACTCTGGCATCCATGAAGAAGGCACTGTAGGAGATATATTAATTGGCATGCTATGCCAGGACAGCCAGGCATCTAATAGAAAGTAAAATATGTAAACGGCTTAGAATAGCTGACTTTCATTTAGTTATACATACATTTCACTAGTCACAGTTCATCTTTAACATACTCAGGATAGAGAGTCAAACCCTTAGCGTATGCTGTAGATGTTATGGTGAAAAATACCCCCTATCTCTGCATTCCGGCCCTCTCCTCTGGTATTGCCAATACAATGGATGTATCAATTTTGACCCTATTTGGTCGGCATTCAACTGAAAATTCAAGATTATCAGTAGGATGTCATGCGCTTATGTGATTTTTATTTTGCTTGTTTGTTGCCTATAAATCACTGGTCTTGTATTAAAGACCAATGGCTGTCTACCCTGAGAAGGCTGCTCAGATCTCGGGGGTGGGGGAAAAAATTTAATGATCTAACAGTTAGGAGAGACTGCTATTTGTTGTCTTTATCTTTAGATTAGGTAATTGAGTATCTTTGTGTCTTTTGTTTCTGTTTTCTTTGCTTGTTTCATGACAACACTAATCATTATAATATTCATTTTAGCCCCATGAATACTGCTGTAATTGATGTCATTGTAGTTTCTGAGAGTTCTAGGTCAGCTGTTGTAGTTCAATTATCAACTTTCTATTGTAGAAAGTAAATTCCCAGAAACCTTCTCTGTGCACTATTTATGGGTTTCTAGCGTGAAAACACACTGATGCGTTGCAGTATGGGCATTTGCAGATAATGCAGGAACTTCAACTTTTTTTTTGTTTTGTTTTTTTTTCTTTAGTATTATTTTGATGCATGATCAGATTAATAAAATGTGTGAACATCACCCTGGAGGGCCACTTTAAGTGTTAATTATACCTTCGCTTAGGCAGTGTTACACATTGCTACATTGTGTAGCAGGAGGCCTAAAATAAGTGGAAATATTCAGAAACTTGCTCTTTCCAGGAATCTGCAAGAGGGGGGGATGTAGTCCATATATTAAAAAAATAAATTAAAAAATTACTTTTTTATTTTTATTAACTAATCTGTGGAAAAGAAACATTTTTGCATGTGTATCTTTTGTCTAGTGGCCTGACCCTTGTTTTGATTATTTACTTTCAAGTTGAAAGAGGTTTTTTATTTATTTATTTATAATTAACAGTCCTTTTGATGTGTGTTTGTTTACATTATTGATGTACTGTTTAGTGTTTGCACAATACTAATTTGAAAGGCTCAATCTTCACCCAGATTTTCAAAGTGCCTAGTTTTGTTTTTGTTCTTTTTCTATTTTTATAAAAATAATTTTTTTTTTATACTGATAATTCACTAAATTAGCAAATTGGCTAGTACACAATATGGATCAGATTGTATCCGCTGTAGCAGGGGTGGTCAAATAGTAACACTTTGGCTACCTTTGCTCTATAAATGCTGTCGTGCGGGAGGGGTTCTCTTGCTGTCCCCATCACTCTGTCAGCGTAGAGATCTATGCTGACTCCGACCTGAAAAACGATGGAAAGGTGGGGAGGCATCAAAACGTTATGTAGATTAAAAATATATTTATATATCTATTCCATGTTCTATCAAATTGCTATCAACGCAATTTTAAAGTTTGTTTGTTTATTTTTTAATTATTTATTCTACTAAAGCTGTGTTTACTATGACATCAGTCTAGAAAAGGCGAGTGGACATAAATATTTTAGTTGCTTTATATTGAAATATCTACATTTGTTGGGCCAAATGACACACAAAAAAAAATATTAATGTGACAGTCATAGCAGGTGCACTTTAACAACTTCTCGCATGAATTAAGAAAGGTTGTTTGAAAAGCCAACTCAGACAGCAGATCCTGCTTTCTCTTTCAAGACTCCTACAACAAGTGACAGATCTTCACTTGCATACAAATAGAAGTCAATCTTTTTTTATTTTTTTTTATTTTTTCCCCCCCTTCTTTTCTCCCTGTTATATGGCCTACATGTTTGCACACCAGCCAGGTCTGGGACAAAGTTCCAAGAATGGAACCATCTGTAGGAATATTCATTTAGGTTTATGGTGATTGCCCCATTTTTAAAACGTTTTTATTTTTGAAAAAAATAATTTGTACATTACCTAATTATTCGTTCTGTCCAAATAATTACTACATCAAACTCTGTTTCAAATTGACTAATCTGTGTGTTGTAGGTAATATTTATAGGGTTAAGTAATTACTGTTTTGCATGTTGGAAGGAGATCCTAGTTCTAAAGTGAAATATCATTTCTTTGTATTAACACTCCAGAAAAAAAAATATTCACACACTTGCTGCCCGGTACTGTGAAAGGTAACCGCATGATACTGTATTAAATGGGTGGGCATAATTCTTTTTGAAAAGCAGAATTAATCACTATGATCACATCAATGACTTTAGCATAGCTACTACACCATTAACCTCTTTAAATGACATGTCACGTGCTAACTGCCATGCAGCTTAATAGGTTAGTGACTCATTCTGAAATAGTTGTTCTTTTAAGTATGTGGAATAGTTTAGTATTTCACATAACTACTTCTTGTTTATGGCCCTCTTGCCTTCTTGCTAATTATATTATTGTGCCCTACGTGCTAAATAAGAAACAAACAAAATGCAGAGATTTTATTGCTTTGCTTCTCAAGATATTGATTTGTAAAAACATAATGTAATCTTTATGGTAAGTTTTAACATATTGGGCCAAGTAGAGAGAAATTCTGGAGTAATCTGTTCCTTTTTATAAACCTCTATTGACTGCGTCTAGCTATATTCTCTATTTTGTGCAACATTGCATTGTCCCTTTTTTAAAAAAAAATTTTAAATTAGTATTGGCATTTATAAAGCATATTCCGTAGCACTGTACTATTGTTGGGGGGGAAAAAATAAGTACCATATAAACAAACCAATACAAAAAGGTGTAAAGAGGGCCCTGCCCGTGTTATCATAAATAGAATCTAGATTTTAGAAATATATAACTTTTATTTTTTTAATGTATTTATTTAATCGTGTGTTTTTATTTTCTTCCTAGTCTCCTCTTGGTCTAACGTGAGTAAAGGCTTGTCACCAAATATCAAAAACATTGGCTTTATCGAAGTACAAGAAATTGGAGTTGAGAATGATGTTTGCAGTCTTGGAAAATGGAATTTGAAGGCTTCCCATTCTTGTGCTTTCCCCGGTCATTCTTTTGGTGCAATCAGTGAGAATCACAGAGTAACTTCTGTTGACTCTGGCATTCCAACTCTAGAAATTGCAGACCCTGAACCTGTTCATTGCAATAGCAATCAAAATGTGAAGCCTAACTGTGCTGATGAAAGGGTTTTCCAGAGTTCCAAGAGTATCCCACTTTGCGGTGACTCATCCAGCAGAAGCTGCGAGCATGACCATGTTGCCAGGAAGTCATCTACGTTTCCAAGATCTGGATATGACACTGCTAAGCTTTACAGCCCAACATCTCTTAACAGGAGTGATGATATCTCAGACTGTAGTATCTCCAGCCTCAGCACTGAATTTTCAACTACATTATCTGTCAGCAATGAGGACATTGTAGACTTTTTGGTTACGAGCAACTCTAGTTCAATTGTCACTTTAGAGAATGACGAAGCACAGTTTTCAGATGTTACACTTAATTCTACAAAGGACCACAGTGACTCAAATCTAAAAGGCTTAATTCCAGAAAATGATGTGGATAACAAAATCAAACTCTTGGGACCACTTAGTAACTTCTTTAACAGGTAATGCAATTTATATTTTATGTTTGTTTAGATGTAATTTTGCTTATACTTTTATGCAACGGTTGTCTGTTTAGTTATGTCTTGTTTAGATAAATCGAGTGCACAACATGTAACATTTAAAATAATATCATATCCCTATAAATGTTCAGTGCAATATGTAAGTTAAGCAAAAACTCTAAAAGCAAGTTCATTTATATTTGTATTTAAAAAAAAATGTAAATTCTTATCATATTTGATATCACATTTTGAGTGCTGTCTGGTGTGTATTTTTTTTTTTTTTTCTATATTGAATTACATTGTAGAATGTGTCCAAGTTTCAATCTGTTGTCCCGAGCAAGAACAAACAGAGCAGTTCCAACTACGGAGGTGCATCACTCGCAGAATGACATCTCCTTTGTGTCCTTGACAGGAAAAATAAATAATCCCGTTGAACAGCAGAAAGAATATCTTTCACCTTTGTAGAAAGCTGACTGCAGCAAGCGTGCATTCCTAAAATACATCTATGGCGTACTCCAGCTGTACTGCACAAACAAAATATTTTTTTTGCATTCACATTATAAGAAAATAATCAAAACCCTACAAAGGGATAACTTATGCTGAAGATGACGCACCATTTTAATAATCATTATATGAACCATACCGTGACCTTTTAAGTTCATGAAGTGCGCCCAACACACATGCGCAAAACAATACATTGTGCCCAATTCTAGCATTAAACGGACACAAATATGTGATTAATATCAGAAAAGGGAAAAGGGGGGGGGGGGACCCCCACCGATCAAAAAAACTTTCTCTCCTCCCCAGCAAAGGAATTAACTTACCAGATAAATCTAAATACAAACAAAAGGACAGAGGGGAAAAATAAGGAACGAATTAAAGCAGGTTTGCCCCTGTTCTAAGTAATATATACAAAGTCTTGACGTGCTTAATTCCTATAAGTAGCGTAAATTGATTTACTGGATTTACTAAAGAATTCTGCACTTTACAATGTAGCATGTGTTAGGAAAATTAGGGACATAACTGCTTAATTGTGTTCCTAGTTTTTCTGTTTTCACTCCTTTTGTGCATGTTAGATTTATCTGGTGTGTTTAGCCTTTTACTGGGGAGGAGGTGAAGTGTGTGTTTTTTAGAGGCAGGCGCAATGATATGTTTTGCAATGCGCTGGGCACACTTCAGGCACTCAATAGGTCAAAGCATGTTTCATATAATGAATATTGAAATGGTGTCACCTTAAAGGAGCACTATAGGGTCAGGAACACAAACCTGTATTCCTGACCCTATAGTGTTAAAACCACTATCTAGCCCCCTTTGCCTTCCTAAAGATAGTAAAATCTTACTTGTATTATAGTCTGAAGCTGCTGCCTCTTCCCGTGAACTTCCTCTGACATCATCAAAAGTGGTGGCCTGATCCAATCAGCATCTCCTCTTAGAGATGAATTGAATCAATGAATCTCTATGAGGAAAGTTCAGTGTCTGCATGCAGAGGGAGGAGATACTGAATGTTTGGATGTATTTTAGGCAGCCATGACCCAGGAAGGATCTCTAACAGCCATCTAAGGAGTGGCCGGTCAAGTTATCACTAGGTTGTAAGGTAAACACTGCATTTTCTCTGAAAAGATAGTGTTTACAGCAAAAAGCCTGAAGGTAATGATTCTACTCACCAGAACAAATTCAATAAGCTGTAGTTTTTCTGGTGACTTTCTGGTGTTCTGGTGTCCCTTTAATTATCCCTTTTATAGGGATGTGTTTATCTTTCTTATGATGTAAATGCAAAAAAATAGTTTGAACTGCTCTTTGTTCTTGCACAGAACAGATGGAATCCTGGACACATTCTTCAATGCAATTCAATGAATAAATAGAGAGGCAGCACTCACAATATTTAGGGAGGGGGAACCAGTCTATTGTGGTACTAACAGACCCAGGGTGGCAGACTCCACAGTAGTCTGTCTAAACAAAAAAGGATCTGGCAATAGTGGAGTTTTACTGGAAACCAATAGCTGTGCTAACGTGTACTTGTCATGGTACACCTAAATGTAGAGAAAAGCAACCACATATACATTGTTAACAAATTGTATATATTTTATAAACTTAGATATAAGGTATGGTCCCTCCTCCATCTGCCAATCAATTCTTCAGTGTAGAGCTCTATGCCAAAGAACTGATTGACCGGGAAAGCAGGAGAGCTCAGTCCTAGCTGGTTCCCTTGCGCATTGGTGCCGCTATTTCCCAGACATAATTTCTCCTGCAGACATATGTTAGTCCCACAAAGCTATCGGAATGTCTGCCCTTTTGCTGCTGAATTAGTGGAGAGTAGTAATCTCCTAAAGCAAGCCATTGTTGTGCATATTTTTTTTTTTTTTGTATTATGCTTTTTGTATCTTTATGCCTTTTTTTTTTTTCTTGCATCAGATTTCAGTAACCGGGCGCTGCCATTTTGTTCTTGTTGTCTGTCCCATATGCCAGCGGTTTGGCCTTCTGTGGGTTCTTTTGACTGATGGATTGTTTAAATTTGCTTAGCAGCCGAAATGGAATTTTGTTTAACCCCTTAAGGACACATGACATGTGTGACATGTCATGATTCCCTTTTATTGCAGAAGTTTGGTCCTTAAGGGGTTAAAGGGGAAACTATATAGTGCTAGGAATACAATGCCTCTGATTCCCCCCCCCCCCCTCTCCTTCCCACTGTTGTCCCCATTCTGTCACCTGATTACAGCGTCTATGTCCCTCAGCACTTTAAAGCAGAAACGCTAAACATACAGACTGCCACCACCATGACCACTTCTAACAGAAGAAGTGGTCTTGGTGGTTGTAGTAACCATTTAATATCCACCCATTGCCAGCAGGTACAAGTAAAGAAACTAAGGTGAATTGCAAAGAAAATAAAAAGAACAAACTAAGATTACTATTAAAAAACACAACTGCTAAATGACAGTGTCACTTTAAGTATGTAATTTATCACTCATATAAATGATGTAATTTGTTGTGTAATAAGGCGTTTTTAAAGTGAACTTGTCATAACAGGTTCACTTTTAACCCCTATAATTACTCACCATAAATGTAAGAAGGAAGACTGATACAGTATCGTACCTTACCAAGTTCTCTGTTCCTCCTATACATCTTTGCTATAAATATTGATACAATAACATGCCAGTGGTGGTGATTAATGCTTGGCTCAGCATGGCAATTGTCAGTACTGTCTGTCTGAAAGCGGCTTGCTGTGTACTTTAAAAGGAGCCTTAACGGATAGCGCGGTGTATTGATGGTCAGTGCCAGTTTTAATTTGCATTGGCTTTTTGTGTTTGTTTCATTGATACCTGAGATTGTAATTAACCACTTTAAATAAAGGGTTTTTACTTATTTTTTGTAAAAGGGCATTCGGCACCATAACTTCTTTAACTCACTGAAGTAGCTCCAGTTTGATTGCTAGGCCATTTCTGAACGGTTTAAGAGTGAATCCGCGACCTTGGGCACACACCGCTACCCACTTCTGACGGAATGCTGAAGACATAGTAACGCTTTGCTGTATACCGTACCAAATCATACCGACAATTGGGGACAGTGATATGGTATGACTGGCTAAAGGTGGAGTGTAATGTCGCCATAGACATTGTGTCTGAGTGCGCTGAGCTACAGACTCCTAAGGACCCTGTTTCACCTTTAAATTGTTTAATAGTGCAATGGGGGCATCACCCAGTAGTTACAAGCACTATTAGAACTTTAGTGAGTTGAGGCGTCACTTTAATTTATTATGTAAACACCTTGGTCTAGCCATCCTTAAAGGGACACTATAGTAACCAAAACAACTTTAGGTTAATGAAGCCGTTTGGATGTTTATATCATGCCTCTGTAGTTTTACTGCTCAATTCTCTGCCATTTAGGCGTTAAATCACTCTTGTTTCTATTTATGCAGCCCTTGCCACACCTCCCCTGGCTGTGATTGAAACAGCCTGCATGAAAACAAAATAGTTTCATTTTCAATCCCATGCAACTGACTTTAAAGGACCACTATAGGCACCCAGACCACTTCAGCTCAATGAAGTGGTCTGGGTGCCAGGTCCCCATAGTTTTAACCCTGCAACTGTAAACATAGCAGATTTAGAGAAACTACTATGTTTACACTGAGGGTTAAAGGAACACTATAGTCACTTAAATTACTTTAGCTAAATAAAGCAGTTTTAGTGTATATATCTTTCCCCTTCAATATCACTGCTCTATTCACTGTCATTTAGGAGTTAAATCACTTTGTTTCTGTTTATGCAACCCTAGCCACACCTCCTCTGGCTATGATTGACAGAGCCTGCATGGAAAAAAAAATGGTTTCACTTTCAAACAGATGTAATTTATTTTAAATAATTGTATCTCAATCTCTAAATTGAACTTGAATCACATACAGGAGGCTCTTGCAGGGTCTAGCGAGCTATTAACATAGCAGGGGATAAGAAAATCTTAATTAAACAGAACTTGCAATAAAGAAAGCCTAAATAGGGCTCTCTTTACAGGAAGTGTTTATGGAAGGCTGTGCAAGTCACATGCAGGGAGTTGTGCCTAGGGTTCATAAACAAAGGCATTTAACTCCTAAATGGCAGAGGATTGAGCAGTGAGGCTGCAGGGGCATGTTCTATACACCAAAACTGCTTCATTAAGCTAAAGTTGTTCAGGTGACTATAGTGTCCCTTTAATCCAGCCTCTAGTGGCTGTCTCACTGACAGCTGCTAGAGGCCCTTCCGTGCTTCTCTCTGTGAAAAATCGGTGAGAAGACGCTGGATGTCCATAGGAAATCTTTGAGAAATGCTTTCCTATGGGCAGTTTGAAAGCCTGTGCGGCTCTTGCCGTGCATTCGGCGCTGACGTTCGTAGGAGGAGGAGAGTTCTCCGGCGCTGGAGAAAGGTAAGTGGCTGATGGGGTTTTAACCCCTTCAGCCCAGTGGGAGTGGGACCCTGAGGGTGGGGGGGGAGGTAGGGGGGCCTAAAGACCTTATAGTGCCAGGAAAACAGGTTTGTTTTCCTGGCACTATAGTTGTCCTTTGAAAGTGTTTATCTCCTGCTTTGTAAATTTATCTTTAATAAATTTAATAATAACAGCAGAAGATGAGAAATTCCAAGTTAAACAGAATTTAAAATAAAGGAAGTGTAAACATTATATAACTCTTTACAGGAAGTGTTTAGGAAGGCTTTGCAAGTCACATGCAAGGAGGTGTAACTAGGTTTGTATAAACAAAGTAATTTAACTCCTAAATTGCAGGGAATTGAGCAGTGAGATTGCAAGGGCATGATCTATACACCAAAACTGCTTCATTAAGATAAAGTTTTTCTGCTGACTATAGTGTCCCTTTTAAGTCTTTTCTCGATCAGTTGGAGTACAAGTATCCTGAAAAACCTGTATAAATTTTATAGATAAATAAAATGCATATATGGAAATAGATGACCAACAATAAATATGTATAATAAACTTTGACATTCCTAGTATAATTATTGGGGCAGAACGTTTCGTGAAATAATTATCACAGTAATCTAAAAGGGGTAAAAATGACTAGGGTTTTGATAAATGTCTACTCTAGCAAGATTTAGTCTGTGCAATAACATATATATGGCTAATCTGCTAAACCAGTGATTTGAGGAGAATTAACAGGGAATTGCAAATAGCAATTTAAATAAAAATATTTAAGCTGGTAAGTTTTGAATTTTTCCTGGTTTGTATATGAAGTTTGCACTTGTTTGGACGAATCTTCTTCATAATTAAGGGAACACATCCATTTTTAAAAAAATTATTTTTGACCAATACACTTTTTTTTTTTTTTTTTTTTGGGATGTTCTGTTTGTAGTAAAATTTCATAATGCCTCTAATTCAGGAAATGCAGTTTCTCTTAATCGGGTTATTACACAATTGCTTCCTTTCAGAACATCTGTGTACATGTGATCCTGGGATGGTGACTCTACATGTGACTTGCTTAAATTGCTCACTACTTTATTGATGCAGTTACTGAGAAACATTGATCCTGGTGTGTCCTTAAGATGGTATCAGCACTTCAGAGGTTAAACAGTTTCTTTAAGGGCAGAGCAATCCAAGCCTGTGCAAAACTCACTTCTTGTTCCTTTTACTGGTGTATGGAATGTTGTGTCCCACTGTGTGACTATAATAGAGTAGTCCTTCAGACTGTGTGCACTACATTAAATGGAAAGGAGTGGAGGGAATCAAGGTAGAGATTGTGTGTGTTTTTTTTGTTTTTTGTTTTTTTTAAACATTTATTCCTTTGGGCCTGAGGTTACTTATGCACTTTATTTTTATTTATAGAGTGCGATCATTTCTACAATGTGCTTTCCAGTTGACATTATTGTTGACGGGGGAGGTATAGATCTTTACATTTAAAGTGATCTATATTTATATTAAAGAGACACACACCAAGTCGGAGATAACCCTATGTTTTATGACTAATTTGTTAAATCCAAATATAAATACAGGTACAATACAATACAGGTAGGAAAATATAGGTAAAACTATCCCACTCCACCAAAAAATCCTCGCACCCCAAGTGTGCTGTTTTGACCTACATTGCAGTCAGTCTATTGCAGTTTGCAGTTTAACCGTGAAACTCTATTTATAGGGTTGACTGTGGTTTTATTTTTATTTATTTTTTTATTTTTTATTTTTTTATTAGGACTTTTTAAAAGAAAAAAATATTGTAGTTATGACTGTCAAAATGTATCGTCTGTGAGAAAATTATGATGCTGAAACTGTGTAGGGTATTTTTATTTGTAGTGTTGGCATTTTCACTGCTTTGATAAAGTACCATAACCACGACAGTTTATTGTAGTTATGATGTATGGTGGTTATACATAAATTGTGAAAATAAAAACAAGCAGAGTGGTTCTGGTGACTATATAGGGTCCCTTTAACTTGTTTTATTTTTTTTCATTTGGGCCCCCATGTGGGAAGATATGTGGTTGGAGACAGATGTACTGGGCCAAGTATTATGGTAGTTGATTGGGTTTGCGGTAAAATCTAGTCTCTATTTTATTTTTTTTTATTTTTTTTTCTTTCTCATGTATTGCTTTCAGAAGTTCAGTTGCACAGGTCTGATTAATGATTAATTTGCGATCGCTTGATCTGGTACCTTATATCTGGTACACTGTGGTGTGTGTTACAGCTCAGTAACAAATATAGCAAATAAATTATTAAGGTGAGATGCTATCTTGTTTCCACAGGTCTCTCTTTACTGTGTTACACGGCAGCATGGTGTGCTCTCGTACTGTCCACTCAACTCATAACGGAGGTCAATGTCTTTACTAAGACTGTCAGTCCTTTTAAAACTATACCCTTTTCCATCGCTCTGGATATGAAAAGCATTTTGTAATAGGCTGTGGTCAGACCTAAGAAGAAAAGTTACCCGCACATTAGAGCAAATCCCAATGCAGTGGCGTACTAAGGGGGGGGCGGGGGGGGCGGTCCGCCCCGGGTGCCAGCCGGGTGGGGGGTGCCATGGCCAGCCCCCGCCCCCCCCATGCTGCAGCCGCCCGAGCGCTCTGTAAAGAGCCTCAGGCGGCTGCAGCTTTGCCCGGGCGGTGCTTCCATGAGGGCGGACCGCACCGCCCGGCGCAGCCTGAGGAGAGGCTGACAGGAGGGAGCGCTCCTGTCAGCTCCCTCACTGCAGCATTGATAGTCCGCGGGTACAGAGAGCAGCTGTCTCCTGTACCCGGCCGGACTAACAGGAAGTGCACACTGAGTGTTCACTTCCTGTTAGTCCGGCCGGGTACAGGAAACAAAAGCTCCCTGTACCCGCCGGCTATACTGGGATCGGCCACGCTACAGGGAGGTAGGGGAGGGGGGGGAGAGGGGTGAGAAAAAGAAATAAGGGGGGTGAGAGAGGGGTGAGAAAGAGAAATAAGGGGGGTGAGAGAGGGGTGAGGAAAAGAAATAAGGGGGGGTGAGAAAGAGAAATAAGGGGGGGTGAGAGAGAAATAAGGGGGGGGTGAGAAAGAGAAATAAGGGGGGGGGGTGAGA